>CAKNEU010000004.1:0-600000 GCA_930272665.1 Mariannaea elegans | reverse complement strand
TCGAACATCAAACAGCTGTTGGAGACATATGCCCTGACACTCCCGCCGTTAAGGCTGTCTTTCAAAGTCATCGGCGAACCGAACCGAACATGGTTTTACTCCCCTCGCCCTCTCGCAGAACCCCGCGAGGCGGTGACACATATCTTCGGCAACCATCTAATGGCACATTGTGTTGAAGTGATAGCGTCCCTGAAGGTCAAGAACACAGGAGCGTTTCCAGAGTCAACATGGGGGACACTCACCGCACTCCTTCCAAAGGTGGGCTGTCCCTTGACTTTGATCAAAGACAAAGGCTTCTTTATATCTGTCGACTCTCGGCCAATCCTCCCATGGAAAGGAACGGGTAAGAAGCTAGTGAAAATCTTCAAAACGTCACTTTCCAAGTCTTTGGGTTCCGATCCGTCGATGAGAGCTGTGAGTAGCCCATTCATGAGGCTTGCGATCACTTGTAACAAGGGGTCTTATGACCCAAACATTACGCCATTGAAGGATGAGGTGCTTTTCAAGGATGAGCCAGCCATTCTAGATTGCTTTCAGAATCTGTGCGACCAGGTTTACAAGTTGGAAGGGACGAACTCGCACAAAAATGAATGGAGTTCCCGCTCAAGGCTCCAGGGAAACGTGGCAGAGACAATTCAAATACCCACGAACGATCAATACGAAGAGCCCAGCTCGAAATCTGGAGCAGCGGCAACGCAGCTGAGTAACCCTATTAACCTAGAAGAGGATCCCCCCCTGGAAGACTAGGAACCTCCTGAGGATCTCGATATCGAGCTTGGGGAGCCGTTAGGACTGATTGAACGTTCTCCCGAAGTCCATTATTCAGGGAACGTCGAAGCTCAACAGGAATCGACATACGCACAAGCCGTTTCGGAGGTACCTGTTGTAGCCATAAATTCAACCACGGGTGCAATGATGCGGACAGTTATCCAGGTCAACCTGGCTCGCAAGGATAGCAATACTAGCGATGAATGTAGCACGATTGGATTGGTTCCTGTTCACGTTGCACAACATCACGTCGCCTCTTCAGCAACCACCCAGGCTGCATCTCGTCCTGGTCTCCAGGATCCTGCACCTACCCGCCAACGAGAGACTATTCGTCGGTATTTTCACCCAAAAAGACATCAGCCAATAGAGATTGCATTAGATGAAACTGCCACGTCTGGGAACGTACATAATCAGGAGGAATCTAATCTATGCGAGAAGAGGAAGCAGCACGAGAATGGACGCCAGCCGCTGAAGGAAGTAACAAGTTCAATTTTGAACATTCTCACGGAGGACGAAGAGGGGGACGAACAGACAATAGCACTGGACTCTATCGGTGACTTCTCCAGCCCAGAGCCAGATATTCTCCGATCTTCTCTTAATCCGAGGGGGAATCTCGACATCTCTTCCACACGAGAAGGACGCAATGCGACTGCTGATAGACACGGTCTAACTCCAATGAGACGGCTCCTCGAACCAATTGCGCGGGGAGAGGGAGGCGGCCGAGAGGCCTTCCATTCTTTGCGAGGATTTGGAAGACCCGATGCTCTTCAAACTCCACCGCCCTCAGATACTGTGCTGCCTAGTCAAGCTGCCTATTCCCGTCAACCAAGACGTGGTGGGCGCGGTGAACCATGGGCAAGAGGCCAGAGCGCCTTGACATTGGGAGCAGGACAGACGGAGACAGAGAGAAGTGGCCCGAGACAAACCGCCGTCTCAAACCGGGATGGCTTACGCAGAGGCGGAAATGCTACTTCCTTATTGGATCCAAGGCAGTCGACAAGATCCAGCCCATTAGAGCTGAATCACACTCTAAGGAGCACACTGTACGGCAAGAATGGGGCTCGACCTCCAGAAAGCCAGGAAGCGTCTTCAGATCAAGCCACTCAGACCCGGAGTCCCAATCAGTTTGAAGTCTCCTTCCAGACTGCATCACAACATGTTGGCTTTCGAAGCCCAACAAGCGCCACTAGAACAAACTCGTCCTATCGGGGAGCACAATCGTCACCATTATCTCAGGCATTGCTCATGAGGACACCAAGACCGCCAGATAAGAGGCCCAAACCGAGGAACCAGAGCGATGAGTCGAGTTATCAGGATGATCAAAATGGAGCACAGATGTATGATACACTGTTTCCAAAAACTCGACCTATTAAACGCGGTTGCGATCGGCCACAGAACGAAATATCCACTCGAGAGGTGCAGGATCCTAGACGGTATTATATGAAGGGAAGAAATATGAGAACACTAAGCGGAAAACCGAAACGATTACCTTCAGTGATACTTCCCTTTGAGAAGGTTCCACCCCACCAAGAAACACAGCGACTGCTAGCTACAGTTGAGATCGGACTGAGCAGCCTGAAAATGGCGAGATTGGAGCACATGACTTGGGAAAATGAATATCAGGCCGAGGGGACTAATTTTCCACTGTTTTTCAGAAACTTGGGAGAAGCTTTGAGTGTGGAGGGTCGGTTGAAGAAGGCGGTGAACTTGTGGTTGGATGGGAAAGGTGAAACATTGGTGGAATACACCATGCAGTCAGAGGCAAAGGGCAAATGGAAGGTGTGAGGAGATGCTTTGGTCATGTCTCGGAAATGGACGAAACAAGATGCAGTTGCCTAATGGAAGTGCTGTGATGAGCATACATATCGTGCTGACAGATATGGGGGTATAATGGGGATGGCGGGATATCTGGTGACAATTTGCGCTACAAGACTGCGAGCAACTTATATAACCAAAGTCGTTGTGCTGTAGATTACCTAGTAGTCAAATTTCGCAGCCTCTTGAACGTGCTGGAATTAGTTAGTGTAGACTTTTAATACGAGAGGGTTCCTGAGCCGCCAAGCTTAGCTATGTAACCAATGTGATTCTTGAGCTGTAACCATGTTCTGAGGGCGGGAAGGGCCGTGAGTAAAAAGGAGTGAGGTGTAGTAACTTTGACATGAAGCCCACTACTCAGTCAGACGGGTGATAATGATCCTGTTGTTGTCAGAATGCTGATACCTAACAGGACCATGCATGCGTGCCTTCTGTTTTTGTGAGAGTGGCACGAAAGTAAGATCGAATAGGAAGAGAGGAGACGTTTAGTTAAGTGCGTGATGTAACAATGGAGCGGGAGGAGGAGACGGAGGGTGGCTATGCCTGTTGGCGACTTGTGAGGGAGTGAGACATGGTGGTTGTGGGATAGAGGGGGGCGTCCCTAGATCGGAGACCGGGAAGCGGGCATCGCGGGGCCAATGATGACATGATCTGGATGGACCAGTGGGAATGAGATGGGACTTCATCGGTACTAGTATTTTTGTTGTACGCTAATGTAGATACGTTGACGGTGATGATGGCGATGGGAAGTATTATTTAATAAGGGTTGATGCGGCGGGAAGATCAGATAAAAGTGTCGACGAGAGACTGGACGAAGAGAGCACAAGGCACAGCACGTCCAATATTCATACAAACAGTGCATGCAGAGAGAGTCATTGGATTGGATACGAGAGAGACTGGCGTTGTTGGTGCACGGAAATGTAAATACCTGATTGAGGGATCGGTGGGTGGTGGGCAGGGAAATGCTCGTATGTAAGGAGCATGTGGATGAATATGTGGGTGAATGCTCGGTATGCGGGTGGGAAATAATCAGGGGGGTGTCATGAAGCCCTGGGCGAATTGAGGCGAGACGCATCAGAGTGGGACGGGGACAAGCTACCCACTCACGCAAAACCATGGAGTGTGAGCGAGCTGTGAGCTGTGAGCTGTGCGTGCGTGCGTGCGTTTTCACCTGTTTCTGAAAATAGAAGTTTCCGGAGCGGTAGAGGCTAGGCTAGTACAGAGAGGTAGGCCGTTTGAAGGTCGACAGGGAAGAAAACAGGGTCACTTTTCCTTGGGCGATTTTTCACTTGGGGCGATTTTACGAGTGGCCCCATGAATTGTCCTTTCTTGGGGGAAAGGCGGTTTTTTTCTCCCTATTCTTTTCGCCCTACACCTTCTTCCCGGGTTGCACATTTCCATGTTTGTTTTTTTCTTCTCGTATTTTGGCGCGTCGCTGAGTTATGCGCCATTCCGAGGCCTCCGTGGCCGCGCGGGCCGTTGCAGAGCAGAGCTGGGATGCGAAAAGAATTGAAAACAAGACAACATGCAGGAGGAGAGGGTGATCCATGTACGTTGGTTGACTGTGGTGGTTTGAAATATAACGGCTTGAGGAAAGGATGGAATGACTTGGTTTACACATACAGGCGCCAGCAGGTCAGTACATAACTTACGTTGAGTGGTACGTAGTCGCAATAAATGAAACGAAAGAACCGCAAACAGCAAAAGATGGGCAGTGAACTCTGGAAGGGGTGGGGGGAGAAAGTCGGATGACGGATGCGAGACGCGTCGACGATGACGATGCGCCAGGAGGTACGAGCAATAAGCGGAGCCGTGATGTTTGTTGGAGGTCTCCTCAAGGGAGCTCATAAAGGAAAAACTAAATTAACTGCAAGCTGGGACTTTAGCCTAACCGCCGTGTGTTCGGTGGCTGACGGATGAGTGCCAAGAAGTTGATGGTAGATAGACGAGCCTGAAGGAATATTCCTTCAGGTTTAAAAATTGACCTTTTGTCAAGAAACTTGACCCCTGACATCTCCCCCATACGATATAATCTAACTAGGTTCTACCTGTACCTTAATTAATCCACCTGTGATTTGTCCCTGATGACGGGGGAAAAAAAAAAGAGCAAAAGAAGGAAAAAAAAAGAGGAACCCTTTCACCCACGTCTCTCAATCATCCACGTCGCGTACCATGACGTACAGACTGATGCCAGGTATTAAGTCTTTCGTTGTCTATTATTTATCATATCACATTTTTCAGACCATACACTCTGCTCGGCCGTTGGAACGTTACAACAAGATTGGGATAACTCCCCCCCCCAAAAAAAAATTTAACATCACAGCCACACTGCAAAATCGGGTTGTTTCTTTTGCATAAGACGGGAACGCGGCTGACTACCGGCGTCGGAGATCCCTAAAAGTAAGCTGTCTTACCTTAGTTCTCACTTACAGGAAGCGCAGTCCCCAGCAGGATCTTGGGACCCGGAAACATTTGTTGTGCTGATTAACCCGTCGCTCATTTGGATTTCGGGCATCTTGCCCGGGGGTTTTTCCTTTGCAAGGGTCAAGGGCACCAAGGCGGTTCAGTTTGGGGAGTGGTACCTTGGCTAGCGTGCCTTCAGCCACAGCCACAACAGACACAAAAGACAAAACCAGGAGAAAGAGAAGTAAACAATGGCCCGAACTAAAAAGGAACCACGGACATGCTCTTGTAGTGAAGAAATGGTTGTATTTCATGATTAATTTTGTTTCCTTGCTTCTGGCGTAAAGAAACTTCACATTTGTCGACATGTAGCTAATTTTACTCGCCATACAGAACTACGGAGCGCCGTACGTAGTGGCCTGCAACAAAGCAACAATAACCTCAAACACATAAAGTGTAGAGATGCTGCAGGATGCAATTGCTCATTAACTACCATATTAGATAGCTTTCGGCCTGCCTCTATCCTCGACCACCCCTCTAAGTGCCCCCCTCCCCCAGCCACCCCCCATTCTGTTGAAGGTTAGCGTCCTTGGCGCCTAGAAACTCTTCGACAGGCGGTTTTCTCTTGGTTCCATTCATCATCACCCATGGACCTGGGGGGTTAAGTCAGTGTCGCAGCCTCAGCCCCAGCGCCGCCAGTGTGAAAGACACCTGAACCTCCCAGCGCCAGCGAGCCGGTCTTCCCAGGAGTTAAACGACGTGATGATGAATTTGCCAAGCTAAATAAGCCTCACTAATGAGCTCTCCGATCAGCCAAGGCTCCCAGTGGAGAAGCTCAATCCCTTAGGTCGTTTGTAAGTGCTCAGCTGGGTACCTGCTTACCCACCAAGGATTTGCCTCCTGGAGAGGTACCGATTTCTACCTACTCTCTTGGCCTTTCTGCTCTCTCCATACCAAGGCACGCACACACACACACACACACACCCACTCTCACACGTTCCCACAGCCACTGCGAGAGAAGACCGCGGCCAGGGTCGATTTCGTATCTTGGATTCTTTTTTTGGCTCCATTCTCTCCTCTCCTCTTTCTTCCCTCTTGCTTCTCTCTACATTTTGGTCCCTTCGATACCTTCTTTCCTTTTTCATTTGCGGTTAACCGCTCCGACTTCCCCATTCTAGATACCTTCTCCCGGTACCTACGTCGTTCGCTCCTACCTGCCGCACACCACCTTTCTCTGGGCGTCTCTCTCTCCTCCAACAAGATGCCCGCCACCTGAAAACCTCCCGACAATCCAACCATCCTCTTAGCTTTCTAACTGGCTCCGGACCCTTCTTGAGGCTCTGTTGACGCCTGTATCTTTTATTTCTGTAGCTCCCAGCTTATTTCTCGCACTGAGACGCATATTGCATTCGAATGATGCATCTCAGCGCTGGTGGTGCGCGCCCGCCGGACCACATTCACGACCACCACCAACACCGCCACGATCACGATAACCACGACCATAATCTTCAGAGCCAGCCGACGAGGCGACATGCGACCCTTGAGAAAACTGGCTCGGTGCCCACCACATTCACTATTCCCTTGGATATACCATCGTTGACAATCGCGCATCCCCTGAGCCGACCAGATTCGATCATGACCAGCGTAGGCTCTCGGCGGAGGGCATGGCCCTTGCGCCTATCTTCTCTATCACGCCTCTCCACGAACCTCGTTTTCGCCGTTTTCCTTGCTGTTCTCGCTATCGATTCCGTATCTGCTGTCAAAATCAAGACCTATTCGAACTGTCTCTCCGATTCGTACCGCTTATCCAATCCCCCGTTTCTACAATGGAACCCCGTATATGTCGATGCGAAATATGACACGAAGAATGATTCGCATAACTTGCAAGTCATTGTTTGGGGAAACGTCACCGGCTCTCAAAATGGGAGCTCTGTTCCCCCCGCCTCGGATACGGCTTATTGGAATTCCAGCAGCCAGACGTTTGGCAAGATCGTTCGTATCCCCGATCCCACGAACAATAAAGCTACGACTTTGATTCGCAAAGTCAACTTCTTGACATACGAACCATCAAATGAGCGTGTCGATTTCTGCCAAGCAGGTTTGGCGAATGGCGTCTGCCCTCTCGGCCCTGTCTGGAATAACTCTGATATGTAGGCTTTTACTCCCTAGTCGCGAATCACCTTGAATGGATGAATATGTGTAAAGAAACGATTGCTAACGCTCGCCTCCAATAGTACGATTCCAGACAGCTTTCCCTCGGTAAACCTTACGCACGATATGTTCTCCTCGTATGCTTTTGCTTCACTTGATACTACTTTTCTTATCATTTGGGGCGACACCCACGCTACCAGTATTGGATGCGTCTCCGCCGTTGTTACGCCCGATCTTGGTGGCCTACAGTGGCTTCTTAAGTTTCTGCCCCTGGTCATCTTGCTCTCTATGGGAGCTGCTATTATCTTTTCCGCGATTATGAGCCCGTGGGGATCAGCTGACATCTTTCACTGGACCTCGAATTACGGCCGCGATGTGGATTTATTGCGCTTGGTCACACCCGGTTTTGGTGACTGCTTGCAGTACATTCAATTCATTGCTTTAACCGGCGGCCTCACTCTGGACTATCCGGGGTTCTACAAGCCCATTGTGAGCCAGATGGCGTGGTCAACCCTCATGTTCAATGAGAGCTTCGTCGCAAATGCCGACTCATGGCAGAGCGTTGTGGATGGCATCTATATCACAGATGCCAAGTACGGACTTCAGGAGCTCGGCCAGTTGGTCGGTATGGCCAAGACCGAGGATATCTGGGCTGGCATGATGGTTTGGCTTTGTGTCTGCATAGCTTGCGTCACAGTCCTGATCCAAGGCGGATTCATTATCCAGTGGTTGTATCGCAAGATCAGGAACACAGCCGAGGAAGACCTGCGCTCCAAGAACATCCCCTTTTCCGTGGGCAACGTTGTCCGCATCGTCTTCAATTTCTTTTTGCTACCCATTGTGGCTCTTTCGTGCTTTCAGCTCGTAGTTGCAGGTAGCTCCCCTGCCTTCGCCGTTGCTCTAGCCGTTGTTACTCTCGTTTTCCTTATTTTGTTTGCTTCCTATCTCTTTTGGCTGATCATCAAGACACGACCAAAGTCTGTACTGTACGATGACCTTCCAACCGTCCTACTCTATGGGCCACTGTACAACACGTATTCCGATGAGGCGGCCGGCTTTGCGCTGATACCGGTTTTTCTCACTTTTATCCGGGGCGTTGCTATTGGTGCTGTTCAGCCGAGTGGCATTGCGCAGGTGGTATTGCTTGCGATCTGCGAGGTGATCCAAATCCTCACAATCCATGCTTTCCGTCCGTTTCAGTCCGCAACGTCGATGAACGCCTATCACACGCTCTTCTGTTCGCTTCGTCTGGTTACTATCTTGCTCATGGTTGGGTTTTTGCCCTCGTTGGACGTCACAGAGGGACAAAAGGGGTGGATTGGCTATGTTATCTTGGGCATTCATGGTGCTACTCTAATTTTCGGCTTTTTCCTCAACGCCATTCAGACCACCGTCGAGGTTGTCGCGCGTCTGCTGGGTGCGGGCGGAGATGATGCACGGGGTCTCACTAGAGGAGGGTTGTCCAAGATCTTCGGCATGCGACAGTTGTCACGTAGAGTGACACATCGCGAGGGCCCGTCGCGAGCAAGCCAATTGTCGACGGCGGCTATGTTGGATGCCGACGATAATGGAAAGTCTGGCTACGTGATGCCTAGTGGGAGAATAAGAAGCGAATCTGGTGCGAGTCTCGGTGGGATGCTTGCCCATAACCGACAAAGTTCAGCACTCGACAGTATCGACGCCTATTCTGGCATGCCCCGTAATCTGGACAGTGGTAGTTCCATGCCAGACACGCCAGGCGAGGCGAGCACATTTTCTTTCCTCCCCTCACCGACTGCCGCTCGCCATCATCCTTCTCAATCCGTTGGCGAAGCCGCAGATCCGTATTATCGACCTCCACGACGTGTCAACCGTGGCACTCTGAACGAGTCTATCCACTCGGATATACCACCCGCATCAAGCCACGGAGAGAACAAGAGATTCAGCCAGGTCGGAGGAGGCACCCCTGCCGATCAATCAGATATGGGGACTGAAATCTCTGTTGGTGCAACTCCAGCTCCGCCAGGTGCTTCCCAGCTCAGCTTCCCACCAAACCGCCCTGATTATGCGACACGTGAAGTCGACTTCTACTATGGTGTTCGAGGCCCAGCCCTAAACTCGGATGGACCAGGTCGAAAACTGGGAACTGGACCGGCCGATCCTAATGGACCTGTTGCCACGGCGTCAGGATGGTTCCGAGGCTTCTTTGGCGGCAAAACGAAGGAGAAAGGCAAAGGCTTCGAGGTTGTGAGAAGCGCGAGGATGCCACCGGCTATGATGGCAAGGAATGGTGGCGAATCGCCGCCCGAGGGTATTCCTGTTGCCATGGGTGTGCTACGAAACGGACCCATCGATTCGGACGATGAAGACGACCCCCCGCGACGCTCAACCCGACACCGTGAAGGTGATCTGCTCGATGACAACGGCGACCCGCAAGATTCGGAGCCTGAAAGCCCCGTGACCGAGCGAGCACCTCAACGCTTCACCGATGACGAGAGGATACCACGGCAGCCAACAAGGGCTTTGTCAAAGAAACCCAACAATCTCGCCCTCCGCCAGATTGCTGCCGACATGGATCTGCCCGAAATACCACGAAAGAGTTCTAAGCGGGCTTCTGGCAGCCATGAACGAACGCACAACCGTGCTCCGTCTCTCACCCTGTCCATGCCTGGGTCTAGCCTCGCTTTCGATCCTAATTATATGAAGGACTCTGATTCAATCAGTCGGCACTCGAGCAAGCACCGTCAGACCTTGTCCGCTTCGTCCCGCCTACCTTTTGAGCGTTCAGGGTCCCAAAAGCGACTTTCATCCCATTCTTCGCTGGAATTTCCTGGTGAGTTCACCAACATTGACCTGCAAGGCGGACGCGAAGAGCGTCCTGCTAGCTTTGGGATGGTGCCACAACACGGCATCAGCAGAGTCGACCCTCATCACCATGAAGTCGACCTCCTGGGCAGCTCGGCCGAGCTAGTGGTGGACGACCCTCCATCGCGGCCACGAACATGAGACTGTTTGCTCAATATCAAACCACACCTGGTGAACCCAGCATATTCACACAACCCCTTGGGGGCACGATCGCTTTTCCTATTTTAAACGAATAACACCTTATCAATCGACTTGCGCCCGGACCGGGCTGCACTGTAATGTTTCTTTTACCCTCAGGTCACCTTAACCTACGCCATGTATAGAAATACTCACTCAACACACGAAACATCCCGCACTCTCTTGAACCACGCCTCGCACTATGCAGGACAAGAGAACTGTATCTTTTGGTCAGAAAAACGGCCTTCACAATTGAATTCTTGGGTTTCGATAACGGAGGATAGGAAGGGGTCAAGGCGTTTCTCTGGTTGATTTCATTTCCTATTTGTTATCTTACTTGCATTTCGGGCGGTTTAAGATTGTCCATACTAGCGTTGGCGCATGAAAAAAAGTTGGGCAAGAGGGAAACTAGGGAACATGGAGGAAAGGTGAAGGCTATGGGAAGCACAGCACAGCACAGCACAGCATTTTATTTTCTTTCTTTTTCTGTCAAGCGTTTCTTTTAAAACCTGTTTCGAGTGAAGAATAGGCACCCTTTGTTTCGCTGGGATGAGCTGTTTGGCCTTTTGTTTTGGTTGGATGTTGGTTCTTCTGTGGGCGAGAGCTAGGGAACGTTGGGTTGACGTTTGACAAAAACTCGATAAGAGTCGTAATGATATGCCTTGTAATCTTCAAGAATGCTTTCTTTTTCCTTTCCATTTGTGGTTGTATGGATTCAAAATGTCGTCAGGACATTATCTCAACTATCTATGAGGGTATCACAACATCCACCAATACCTATAGACCTCCCGCAGTATCCGTCAATGAAAATTTATTCAACCTTACTATGGCAAGTGTCTGCTTGGACTTTCTAGTTGGGCGTGAAATCTCTCGTCTCATTTCACACCGATGAAACCAATACCGGATCGGGCCTTCCGCGCCGCCGCCTTGAGAGCCTGCTCCTCGACGTCGGTCCATTTGACGCTCAGCTCATCCCACTTGTTCCCAGGGGTGTTGTACTCCTTACGCCACTTCGCCTGGACCTTCTGCAGGCGGGACATTTCTCGTGGGTCGCCAGAACCGCTGTAGACTATGAAAGCGGTACAAGGTGGCAGGCTGTCGTGGATGCGGACAAGGCGCTCCGTGAGGCGGGCGACGGCCTGCTCAAGGTCGGACTTGTGTACAGCAGTGGCTGAGACCTCGGCATCGTCTTGAGGAGGACCACCGTCGCTGGAGGAGTTGTCAACACGGTTACGATTCCACCAGCCTTGGAGGGCTTCCAATTCTCGCATACGAGCCCACACGAAGTCGACACCCCCGCCACGAATCTCTCGACCGTCTGGATCGCCCTGCACGGCTCTGATAACGCCACTTGTGACGTCGTCGTCGTTCTTACACCCAATCTGGTGAGTAGCTCCAGCTCCAGCGCCCTTGGACGGATCGCCCCAGTCAATGGCTGCGCTTGTCTTGCCAATTTCGATGCCGCCTGCCTCTCCACCTTGAGCCTTGTACGCGGTTCCCGCCCGTGCCAGTCTGCGGAAGAGGTTCTCGCCCTGAGAATCGGAAGTACCCCACGTCTTGCCCTTTTCGCACTTTTGTTTCGCAAGATCCAGGCAGGTCTTTGCGTCTTCGATGCTGTTATGACCACTGGCGCCGCCTTTTTGGATTTCTCGGGATAGGTACTTCTGCGCGAGGTACTTCAGGGAGGATTTGAGAGGGGGGCCACGAGGGTGAGGGTAGATAATAGAGGTGTCGATGATGAAAGGGTGGCTAAGCTGCAGGGCCTTGGTATCTGATTCTAGGGAGTGGCCTAGGAGAATAGTTTGAAGGTGGAGGATGTCGAGGAGCTTGTTCTGAATGTCCCGGAGAGTAGTCGTTACGGGGGCTAGCATCTCCTCTGTGATGCCCGAGTACTGAGTAACATAATCGATAATTGGCTTGTCCGGCTTGACAAGTTCATCGAGGACCACATCACCAGACCAGTTGACAACACTAATACGCGTCAGGGAAAACTCGTTCTCGCCAGTCATGCACATTTCGCAGTCTATCGCCAAGACTTCTCGACCGGCAGTGATGCTGCCATGTTCGATATCCTTCTCGGGGACTTCTCCATCCTCCAATTTGTCGACCTTTGTAATGACCCATCCTTCAGGGACGACAAACTTGTCTTTTTGAAGGCCTTCCGGCAAGAGAGCTGGATGGACGAGGTAGCCATTATCGGCCAATTCATCGGCAGTGCAGAGGAATTCTGTGATACGAGTCCTCTCATTTTTCCAACCTTGGGGTTCGGAAGCAGGTTTGACACCACCTTTCCTGTTTGTCTTCTCTTTGGGGGTTGGTGCGGTGAGGAAGGCGGCTATGGGAGAGTGCATTTTCCCGTGTCTGTCGTCACCAGGAGTTTTGACTGGCCATAGATGTGGAAACATGTCTGCAAAAGGTTCCAGTGCCTCGGGGAGATTCTCTTTCTTCAGCGGGCGAGGATAATAGTCGTCCGGCGTCGATGAAGCAGAGTCTACCACCTCGGGAACATCATTATGGTATGCGGAGAAGTCAATGGCCTTGTTGAACATGGCCTCTTCCAAGCCAGGAACCATGATGGCAACAATCTTTCTGAAAGCCGGCCGGTGGGTAATGCCAATCCATTGTGGACCAGCGCCGTCAGCGAAGATATAGGTAACGAGATCGCGGAGGTGGGCAAGGTTGATTTTAGATTGCAATCGTGCATTGGGAGAGAAGGCGATAGTGGGATAGTTCTTCCCAGGCTTCGGAATCTTCTTGAGCTTCTTTTTGGGCCGAGTGACAACTTGCCAGTCGCCGTCATCGTCGTCTGGATCGTGGGGCATGGGGCGCTTCAGGCTGCCGTCGCTTTCGCTTTGGGGTGTCTTGTCGGCGGTTGATGCTTCCATGGTTGGCGCGCTGTTCTCCTCGGTCAGACCCTTTCGCCGAGGCTCCTCGGGAGGCATTTCGGCGGTAGGATCAGTGGAGGAATGGGTGTCTTGGGTTATGAGGGCTTGTTCGGCTGCGAGGTGCTGTCTGTTCTTGGACTTTTTCTTACCCATGGCTAATGCCTGGGAGAAGGCGAGGCGCACAAGAAAATCAGCGCGCTTCTGAGGCAATAGAGATGAATATAAAATGAATTACAGAGCCAAGGGAATTTTGGGTCATGCGTAAATGAAAATGAAGAAGAGGACTGATGTGAAAGATCAACAACACTTCTTGGGCCTAGGAAATCTTGGAGGGCATGGTTTGCGAAAATCGATGAGGTACGTACTCCGTACATAGTATCTTACTACACATTTCCGGCAGATAGCGGGGCCAAGGAGCTCTTGCTGGCAGATGCAATGCGACCAATGAGCGTTGAGGTCTAACATGCTGGGCTTAGCTTATTTGACGAAGCACTTTACGCGTCTTCGATTTTATGACGCGACGGAAGCTCCTTTTTCACTAATTATTGCACACTTCCTATTCGGATGGCTGGTTGACAAAGTGTCACCGCCTCGCCTCGCCTCGCCAACGACACGTGTTTATTGGTGGAGGGCTATAGCCTTACGTCACTTTACTTGTCCTTCTTTTGCAGATTTTGGTTTCTTTGTTCCCTGCTGTCTGTCTTGCTTGGGCTTGCTGGGCTTGCTCATTCTCACCGTCTTCCTTGTCACCGTCATGACCGTTGTTGCTATCAAGTGCGCCAAGTGCGGCGTCAAGTTGGGCACTATCGACAACATCTGGCTCAAGCTTGGAAACGATCGTGTTGCTCTCATCACTGATGCTAACACGGATCTGGAGGTCAACTTTGAGGATTTGAATAATGATGAGAAACTCGATGTTGCTGGCATTAATAATGATCTGACACTCGAAGTTCTTCTTACGGAAGATGTATGGAAGGGGGCAAGGGGCACCTTTGTCGCAGACTCGTAAGTCCTTCTCCTGGATAGTTAAACAATTACTAATATTTCTTGAAGCAAGCTCCGAGACATGATGTGCGCCTCGTGCAGCGCTCCCCTTGGTTTACAGTGCGTAGAACCGCATGTCGAGAATCATGCTCTTGCCAAGTAAACCATCACACAACCCGTTTTTCACAGTCCGGTATCACTAATTCTCCAAAGGAACCAGTACATCTTCTTCGCCAAAGCAATTATTCTGAAATCGACCCAAGATGGGAGGCGCAAAGTAGAACCTGAAATCCAACAGGCTTTCAAATGGATTGACAACCGGGAACAACAACTTAGCTTAGGACAAGCAGAAAATTCCAGCCCTCAAACTTCCGAGCACGACTCCCGAGAAGGCAATGCGAACCAAGAACAGCAAGAGTCAGAAGATGATGTCGAGAATACTGATGAAGATGTACCACAAGAATACCTCCTGGAGCCAGAAGTGGCCGCCGCCCTTCGATCTGTGGTATCGGCCTTTGAGCGTGACATTAAACAACTATATGGTATCGTCGACCAAGTCCCCAATACAAATGAAAGCGGGGGAATAAGCTGACTTATAACAAGACGAACTTCGCGAGACCAAGGCCGAGGTAAATAAGTTGAAGACTGAGAACCAAAGTCTCAAAACTAGTTTAAAAGAGGCCAATAATCAGGCTGAAATAGCTCATAAGAGCGCAGAAGCAGCCAATTCAAATTTTTTGGTGTTCAAAACCGACATCGAGAAGCTTGTGGCTTATCTCGAGAACTACAACGTACAACAATCGTCCATTGCCACCGTTTCTCAGCTTCCAACCCGCACCCTTAAACGACCATCCATCCAGGATCACGACGACTCTGTAGACCGCCCTTCAAAGAGAATTGCTATGACACCAGAGATTTCTGGTGCGACGAATCGACGCCATCCTAGTACTGGCGGCTCCCAACGCTCTTCTCCAATAGTCTCGAGTGCGAGCAGAAGAAACGGCCTCTTGACTCGCCCAGCTCGAAGATCCTCGGGTCTTTTTGGGGGCAAGGAGTCGAATGATCAGGAGATGGAGGGGGCCGATCATGCTTGACAGATCACGACAAAACATATCCGTCTTTTGCACCTGACATTCTTACCTACTGGCCAAACTCCATCATTAGGACTTGGTGGCCGAGGCTAGCCAAGGCATCGATTTGTTTCGTCACGGCGTATTCGAAGAATGCTTGAGACCGGTCATTCTTGGGATCCTGTCTCCAGGAATGAATAAGCGAAAGCTCTTGGTCCCGACCTGGTAGTCGGTCAATATCGCTTAACATCTCCGTTGCTGCGACGGAAAGCTCCCACTGGTCGGCATACCCTCCTGGCGTTTGGTGCAAGACTATCAGGAGCAGCATCTGACACAATGAGACCTGATCGATTTCTTGCAGAACCTCAAGGGCCCTCTGGTTGAAGGCTCCCTTGGAAGTCATGACCCTGATAGACTGGGTCAGAGTGGCCGAATCGGCTGCAGTGTTTGCAAGGAGCTTCGCAATCAAGAACAAGCCCTTGGCTCGCACAGGATGAAATGGAGCCGGATGTCGATATGGGTCACAAGCAGTGGCAACATAACATGCTGTTGTCAAAGCGTACATGAAGTTGCCTTCCTCAGCAAAGTATATGGGTATTTCCACCAGGATCTGGGGTAGAGGCGACACAGCCCAGAAGCCTTCGCGCACGAGTGGGCCGCACTTTCGATATTGGACTTCCAGAGCTCTTCGGCGCCGTTCAAGCGATTCTAGGGGTTCCTTGGAGTCAATGATGTCGGCTAACTCTTCACTATACTTGTTCGCGAGGGCTGATCTCTCGTCAGTGGCTGCCGGATGATTCCGCAGCTTCGTTGTGTCGGGTACTAGGGCGGCACGATTCAATTCGATGTTAGGAGAGATGGCGCAAACTTGATAGACGCTCAAGTCTTGTTTGCATCGGAGACACTGGCAGATGAAATTGTATGGAAAGAGTGTTTCTCTGCGCTTGGATAGTGGGAATGTGTAATCTACATGAAGATAGTGTGAGCAGTATAATTTGGATGAACGAACGAGACTCGGAGACAGACCTGTGTATGAGATTTCAATCTCGTCACCAGCTTGGATGGGGGTTTCTGCTCTCAAAATGGCCTTTCTTCCGACGAATTGGACCATGGCATTTGGTATGCAAGAGTGGTTAGCCATAGCGAGTGTAGGCTCGAGAAAGATGCCCACTTGTCCTAGGTCTGCATCGTGTCGATGAAATGCATTTGTTTGGATCTTTCTCACCCATTAGCATTCCTTCCTCACCATAATATGTCTAGTTGAACCGTACCTTGCATAGAATCTCAACCGCCCTTTGGACGTTCTCCCGTGTTGTTCCCAAACCCGCAAAAGCAGCCGCTCCCATGGCCATCATTTCCATATCCGCCCACCCCTCCCTCCCCCTCCACGCCTCGATATTCCCCTCAAGCCTAGCCAAGCCCTCGCCAATGTTACTCTTCAGAAGCGCCTGGACAACCGCCCTCACAGGCGTTGGCAACCCAGGGTGGCCTTGCGCGGCGATCCGCCGCAGAACCTTGCACTCTTTGGCATGCACGGCGGACCAGGCTGCGGTTTGGCACGCGGCGTCGCAGTAGAAAGCGGCATGGCAGCGCGAGCAGGCGCGGGGTTCGCCGGGCTTGAGGCAGTGCGCGCAAACGGACGTAAGGTGGGATAGGGCCGGTAGGAGGATGAGAGGAGTGAAGGGGAAGATGGTTTTGCCGGGGGAGAAGGCTTGGGTTGCGTAGAGGGCGCGGCCTTTGATTGCGTGGGGACGAACTTCTATGGCAGCAGAAGATGACATCTTGTGTCTGCTTATTTACACAGGGTATCTCAAGATTAGATCGTGCGCTGGTAAATATCTACAAGAAATTGCATGCGACGTTGTGGTTGTGGGTGGGTTGAGGGTGCTGCGACTTGTAAGTAGTGTCGATGAAAGTTGCAACTGTGAAATTCTCTTAGCACTGGGCGGCGATGGAGCTTCATCGGGAACCACCACAAATTGTACATAGATGGTCATTATCATAACACAGCTTCCAAGCCAAGTCGTCCAATTACCGGACAGGTTCTCAAAAGGTTCACTAACTTCTATTGTGTAGCAATTTTTTGTAATGAATTTTGAAGGTTTATTTGGCTGATGGTAGACAAGACACACTTCAACTCAATATTCGCACATTCTATAAACAAATGATAATGGTATCGTCTCTATAGCTCTTCATGACGAAGAGGAGCCTTTCCACTCTTTCGTCCCTTGCTCAGTCGTTCATGCAAGTCCTTACTCCAATGTCCGCTGTCTCGCTTATTTGCTTTCATTATCCTCTCCACGTGGTAATCCCAGCAACCCTCTCCGGTCTGACCGTTGCCAGCCTGACACTCAACATCGTTGGATCGGGGCGTATGAGGCCATTGGCCCAGCTTCGCACCCATGTCCTCGTCCAAGAAGGTGTCAAGGACCAACTGGCCAACCTTGCGTTGAGCAGTAGCCCACTCTTTGCCTTCAGGAATCAACACCTCGAGCAGGTTGCGCATTCCGGCGTTCTTAAGGAAGTCGGCTCGGATGGTGTCGCTCTTGATGAGACCGTTGATGGCCGCCACCTTACTCTTGGCTTTTCCGGCAGGGACCTTTGCGTCGTCACCGGCGGGAATATCCAATGGCACGAAGCTCGTGTAGAATCTCTCACTTAAAGGCCTACTATTCTGCGGGCACCGAAAGTCCATGATGCTGGCCCATGCTTTGGTTACTTCCTTCAACGCAGTTGGGTTATTCTGTAATGCACCGGCGAGGATTGCCGCCGCTTGCTGGTCTCGAGGGACGTGGCCGCCAGGCGTAGGTGCGTCTTGGTCGGCCATGATACAGAATAGAGCCTTCAATACGGCTGGGTCCTCGGTGAGCTTCAGGCCATAGAAAATGTCATGGGACAATTCCTCCATCCCCTCAAGGGCATCATCAAATGCCTTATCATCACTATGGCCTTTGCCGCTCTTTAACATCTTGATTGCCTCATAAAAGGGTTTCGCCTCATAGCCGCGTTCTGGGTCCTTGATCTTGCCAACTGTCTCATATTCCGGTGCTCCCCTAGGAATGGGAAGGGTTTCAGGCTCCTGAGGGTCCACGACGACGACAGCCTGATCCACAGGCAACCCTTCCAAGGCGGGATCGACTTCGTCAGGAACATTGATCTTTGCCTCCTTTTTCCCAGTGTAAACATCTAAGCGTACGTGGAGTCCATTGGGAATTTCCTGATCATCATGAACAACTTGGAACTCATCCGTTGGTTGGAAGATGCGAGGGTAGCATTCTTTTGGGTCGTCGGTGTGGCAGATGAGGTCGACATCCGCGGGGGGTGAGGCAGATGGTGATGAGGATGACGCTTGAACGGGAACCATGAAGATACAGAATAAGAGCCCGAAGACCAGGGTGACGATGAGTGGTAGGCTCATTGATTTTGCCCTTGAAGGTGCCATTTTTTCTCCTAATGTGGAATTTTAGTTCCCCGGTTCATCCGCCGAGGACGCAGTGTGAATTGATGAAGAAGGGCTGAAGTTGAAGGGTTGGCTCAGTGGAGGCTGTGGCTCGCAGGGCAAGACTTCCTCTGGCGGAATCACTGGAGGGGTATTAAGACAAATAATGGGATGAGTTATCGGCCAGCCGTATACGATGGCGAGGGGGTTATAAGGAGGGATACAGAGTGAGGTGAGAAAAGAACAGCAAATGCGTCGTGATGAGTCAATCCTTCCACAAAGGCCACCTCACTCCCATCATTCGAAGAAGCTAGAAGCCTTTCTTGAAGCAACTTGGCAACTTTACAGCGCCACCGTAAGTCGATATTTGACACTTTCTCATTGGCTGAGATACTCAAACGGCTCGCTTAGTCAGATATCCTTACCACCAAACTGGGTCCACTGTACGTTTGTAGGTGCTATGTACTCTGTACTGCGCCCAGGCTTCAGGTAGTTGCTAAAGGGGCAAGCTGGTGGCGAAAGTTGAAACCGAGAGTGCCAATTTTGAGATTATGCACTCATCTTCATCAGCCCTTGAAGGGAAATGTTTAATCCAGGTAAGCAAAATCTAAAAGGTGGTTAGTGCAATAATACTCTAAAGCTGATGAATGCCATGAACTCCGAGAAGTGAAGGGGCTGAACGATTGAGAATGTCTTACGAACCCAACCTTCCCTTTTAATGGGCAGGATCAGTCGAGCAAAGTGGGAAAATTGTGCCTACCAACATGAATATTGAGATAGTTATTCTCGATCAATTGGAATGCACAGGTGAACGCTGTTATGGACACACCGAGGAATCGTCTCGGCACCTGACATGAGGCGGTTGCTGGCGCATTATCCAATGCGGCTGGGAAGAATCAGGTGGTGAGCCGAGCACCAGTAACCATGTATGGTATTGTTTCACTATGAATCCATATCCTTCAGTGTCTCCTCGAACGGACTCATGAGAATACTAGCGAGCAGGTGATGGGTCGCCCGTCGTCATCTTCATTCAAGGGAGCGGTTGGTGTAAGTGGGACGCTGGACCGTTGAAGTGTTTGGGCTCGTAACTTATATATAAGTCGACGACAACCTGCCTAGGGGAAAAAAAAAAAAAAGAAGCAACAAATCACAAAGGCGTCAATCAGCGCAAAAACAAGGCTAATCATACTCATACTCATTAAAATGGCTTCCTTCAAGCTTTCTGTCTACTTTCTCTTCCTCATCTGGGCCGTTAGCCTAAACGCCGCCCCAGCATCCCACCGCCATAGTGCTAGACATGCTCAGCTCATGCACATGCATCGTCACCACATGAGATCTCACGCCCCGGCACCAAACCCTCATGTTCTCTTTGAACCAAGCGATAAGCCCTTCGAGAGGTCTTCGTCACCATCTGTGGGGGTTGCGACGGGACATATCAGAACCATTGCCGATAGCATTCAAAGCCGAGGATCTATTGACGACACCGACGTGTTGTCATGAATGAGTTCTGGTTAGTGCTGTACGAGCAACTAGAAGCAGGTATTATCAATTAACTAAATTAATTATATAGGATTAAATGGCGATTCGCTAGAAACTGATTTTTCCAGGGGAAAGGGATGTTCTAGATAATAATATGGCGAGGGATGATGAGCTGGCTCCTACAATTCACTCTCTAATTTTTTGGCCGAGAAATGAGGTACGAAGGGAAACATGATGGCACCGAAAGATACGGGTATCAATTCGGCAACTGTAAAATAATGGTATTTGCAAACCAGGAAATATCTCTAGACTAATAAATCACTTTTCTTCGACACATGATTTCCAAATACTGGTAACTAGCTAGACTCCTTTCGTGACGGGGTACGTACCGCACTGATGGCGAGCCAGTCGCGCTCAATGGTGGGTGCACGACTGCCGTTGCCCCATTGCCCTGCGGTTATTGGTCCAGGGCCCCTAGCCAATAGAGCAGATGGATCCGAAGCTATGGTCGCCTCCTAATTATCCCCATGCCCACCTGCAGCCCAAACGGTCCAGCTGTCCAAGTGTCATAGTCGAATCGCGTATTATTTGTTCGACTTCAACTGGTGACCGCGACTGCGACCTTACCGCTCATCATTCACCACCCTATATCCATCTTCCAACTCCGACGCTCGTTGATTTCGCTTTATTCAATTCCGCCGACTGTCATTTCCTCGAAACCCTCGCTCGCCACCCTCCCTTTAGCCCTATTCAACAAATCTTGCCCTCGACCCCTTGAACCATCCTCCATCTTACCGACAGCAACCCTCCTGACATAATGCCGTCCCCACGCCGAGTCCGCCTGTTCATGCTGGCGGCCGTTGTCACTTTTGTATTCGTATTCTTCTACTCTGGCTTCGAATCCCACGATGATGCTGCGATCCACGGCAACCAAGACTTCATGGAAAAGACCAAAACCGCCATAGACAGTCAACCACCCCCAGGGAAGCCTGTGATAGATGCACAGACGGGCCAGCAGGCCGGCAATATTCCCGCCGACAAGGACGGTGATGGTGATGTTGATGTAGACGACCGCGAGTCGTCGGCTAAGATGCAGGAGAGGCTCAAGGTTGCCGAGCAGGAGGCCAAGGACAAGGCCAACAAGAAGGGCGGCATGCCACCTGATACGCCTCGTGAGGTTGTTGGCGTTGGCAGCTCTGCGGAAGGCCAGGAGAAGGATAAGAGCGGAAGCAGTGGCAAGAGCAGCTCCAAATCGATAGACGAGATGAGCAAGGAGGATATCCTTGCCGAGGCTGAGCTCAAGTCGATTCTCAAGAAGGCTCCTAGTATGTTGTCCCCCCAAAAATCACCCGCACCAATTCTTCTCTGCTAATCATGATTTAGTGATCATCTTCTCAAAGTCATACTGTCCCTATTCCAAACGAGCCAAGGGTGTCTTGCTCGAGAAGTACACCATTCTCCCCGAGCCCTATGTCGTTGAACTCGACAAGCACCCCTTGACTACCTATATGCAAGACCAACTGGAGAGAATGACCGGCCGAAGAACCGTCCCCAACATCATGATCAAGGGCCGAAGCATTGGTGGTGCTGACGACATCATCGCCCTTGACAACGAGGACAAGCTAGTTTCTGAGATCATCAGACTCGGTGGCGGCACTCTCGACATTTCCGAACGATTTGTCTACGGACATTAAGTATACATCAAATTTACACTATATTATTTTTGATGCTTATTATTTTCGGTTTGTACTTGTAACTTTAGGCACCCATAAAGAACCATATACAGAGGAAAGGTTTTTTGGTTAGGGTTGAAGGTGCCATGACGGCTACCACTGGGAGGATGGGAGATCATGTCCGGAGTTGGGGCGTCTTTACCGTATGTCTAGATGAGCTAGGGCGATTTAAAGGTGTGATGTAAATGCCCTGCCGCAACAGATTCCGATTCGACGCAAAATACGTCTATAACGAGAGGCTGGGTATGAGGTTTGGGGTATTTTTCTTGAAAGAGGCTTGAGGCGCTTGCGTAAGGATTAATGACAAAGAATGATTATTCACTCCGCATATTCGTGATTTTCTAGGCGCTTGATACTTATTGCACATTGTTTTGCAACCGCCATCCTTGTGTACCGCTACTATGGTTGGAATCTAAGAGACGTACAAACCTACGTCCAAGAGTGAGCCATTTCCTCTACTGCTTACCCAATGGGAGTTGGGGTAGCCCGGGTTGAGTAGATATAATCGATCAAATCTTCTGTGGTAGTTACCTAACGTGGGGTTCCCAGCCGGACTACCATCCTCTATCGACCCAATCGAAACCAGTCAGCCTTAACACTACATATGAAGCGAAGTAAATAAATCCCAGGCTTCCTGTGAAGGATAAGCAGATACATTTCCATATGTTAGCTGCCGGGGTGATGACAGAGTCCAACAGAGAGGTTAGGTGTGTCCAGCTTTATGTCAAGAAATGGCTAACAATTCTCAAGATGAGGATGCTGGCAGGCTTTTCCTATCAGATTGGCTAATTTCGCAACGTTTCCAAAGTTGAAATGCCACCATAATGATGGGTGGGAGATTGATAACCACTCCAACGATAGCGATGGTGGTCTCATGTGTAAGTGCAGACACATTTGACCGCCAAGGCAACAGCGGCCCATAAAAGGAAAATACCACCACGGTCACATATTCGCAGTAAACAGTTTACTCGTCGTACAAAAGTTAATGAGTCTTTTTCCTTTTTGTAGGGAGCGAGAGAAGAGATTTAAGACATTCTAACTCGAGGGCACATATGTGCTCCATACTCCGTATACGAAGGACTAATTTAGCGTGGACCTTAATTATCCGCTCGAGGATCAATCAAACTCGGTGGTTGATGGCTACAGGCCGGCTGCATCCAGTAAAACAGACATGACAATAAGGAAGATGAATAGACGGGCATCCCCATAGGCGTACGACAAGGAAGCACACTTCAATTCGCAGTAGAGGGCTTGTTACAGGGCGATTCAAATCTTACCTAGCATGCACCCTTTTCTAGCTGGACCTCTATGGTCATCGAGATAATTCCCCAGAAGGCAGACAACGACTCCCTGTTGGGCTGTTGTCACCTTCGTCAGTACTGATTGTAAATTCTGTTACCGGTACCCATAGCTTTTAAGGGAGTCGTCAGATGGATGTTCCGGCAATGTGCCTACAGTACAGACGGTACCTTATCTAGGAAGATAGATAACAGCGATACGAGATAATCGAGGTCACGGTTCGAAAGGTCACCAACATGCCAACACTCCATATGCCTGCCAAGATGCGTTCAGGATGGCCTAACTCGATATCCGGCTTGGCTAATCCTTGGCTACATAAAATTGCGCTGGTTTCCCCTTGGACGTCCTCAGATGTCGTGGAGGAGTCCATAATTATAAAGAAAGTTTTGTGCTTTTTTTTTGTTAGCAGTCTGGGGTATCTACGTACCCAGGCCGTCGATCCCTGTATAAAGCTGGCGTTCAACCCCTCATTCCTCCCCCCTACACCAACCAGCTGATTGATTTTGGGTTCCGGCTCCCTCTATCGCTATCAATATCGCGCCTCAGCCTCCGCGATTTAAATCTGCTCGTTCCATAGTCAGCATCATAAATCTCTCATCATCGCCATCACCATCATCATCATAATCATCCGCCAACCTCAGCCCCCAAGCTATCTGATCATCGCATCCATCAAACATGGCCGCCCCCACCAACACCGTCATCTCTGACGCCGCCTCCACCCTCTCAGGCTCGACCGCCTACTCCATCGCCAAAGACGTCCAACCAGCCAACAGCGAATCCACCAAGCCTGCCCGTCGCGGCATGCGCCAGCGCGTTCGCGACGTCGTCCATGATCTGGGCCGTCCGCCGACCGCCAGGCAAGACGAAAAGGAAGGCAAGGCCACCAAGAACCACATCGATATCGGCCCTACGGGCGCTGTCTTCATGGGCCGATCTGCGGCAGTTTAACTACGAGAAGAGAGGAGGAGGCGCAATGTGAAACATTAAGAAAAGGACAATGGAAATGCTTGAGCAGTGTATTGATTGTTGGGCTATGGGCTTGGGACACAAGGAACAGAGGGATTTACGTTGAGAGTCTTTTGGCGTTGGGAGCAGTATCGCGGTACCGCAATTGCGTGATGGATATTTACCTCTATACCCTGAGGAAAACAAATGCGTTCATGGAAAGTCTACTAAATCAGTAGTTTTGCACTTGAATTTCACCATTATTTCAGACCAGACCAGCTTCCCCTGTCGATCATTCTCATGCTCCATCTCATGCCTCTCATCCTACCATCCCTACCTGGGTAGTTTCATCTCGTGGGCGGCCTTCCTCCGGCCCTTGTGCCTTCGCCTCCACCCATCCGGCCCGTACCTTGCAGGCCAACACTTCCGTTCGACCCGGACGCCTAGAAACTATCCCCATCCTTCAACATGGCTCCACAGTGGTTTCCCTCATAGGGCTGACAACCACGCTGGTGGATGTGTCTTGATGGATGATGGCCTTCGAGCCAGGAGTGATGTGGTCACGCATGTCCCTCCAGTTTGGGCCATCCCGAGCGTTCCAATGTTGGAACTCTATCCACATTAACTGACGATCATGACGTGCGAGCCCAGGTTTAATAATGCTTGCCAAAAAAAAAAAATTCTCTACTGAGTTATCTCCGTCGGTAAGTCTTGATGGGTCTCTTGGGCAGCTTAGAAACCCCAGGGATGACAAATTTGGGGATCGACATCGTTAGTCCCCTCACCACATCTTCGCGAATTACCAAATACGGTAGTTGCCGAGCTTTGGTATATAATTGCAAAGCATTGCTACGGATGCTTCGAATAGATTATTATCAAGTCAGTAATTCCTATGGCATTCAACTGAAAGCTTTATTTCATCATTAAACACTATTGTCTTTGAAAACAAAACAAAAAATGGCTTCTCTCCCTTTTACCCAAAAGGCCGTTGCCCTCCCTGGCAAGAGGAGGCCGTTCGTTGAAATCTCCGTTCCGGTCTACCAACCTGCCCCCGGTGAAGTGGTCATCCAGGTGCAATGGACTGCTTCTACTCCTCTTGACCTTCACAGAGCCGATGGCGGCCTGCTCATTTCGGAATATCCCTATCAGATGGGCAGTGGGGGCGCTGCCGGTACCGCCGTCGCCGTTGGGGACGGGGGCGACCTCAAAGGCCTCAACGTCGGGGATCGTGTTGTAGCGTTCGCGTTCCACGGTGGCAAGGAATCGAATCACCAAGAGTATATTACGGTTCCCGCGTACCTTGCGTCCAAGATACCTCAAGACTTGAGTTTCGAAGCAGCCGTGACGGTGCCGGTGAATTTGATCACTGTCTTTCACACTGCCACTGCGGATTTAGGACTCAAGCTTCCATGGCCTGTTCCGGAAAATTATTCACCTGAGGGTGCGAATAAGCCGCTCCTGATATGGGGTGCAGCTAGCAGTGTGGGCATCTATGCCGTGCAAGTGTTCAGACACTGGGGATACAAGAACATCATCGCTGTAGCTAGTGGTAAACACCATGACCGTCTACGCAGCCTTGGCGCGACAGAGGTATTCGATTATCGAAATAGCAATGTTGTTAATCAGATACTGGCTTACATCAATGCCGGGCCGGGTGCCGAGACTCCGTACATTATCGACTGTATTGGTTCCATCGACGGAACACTGAAGCCCCTGACCAAAATTGCCCGCGCAAGCAGCAAGGTTGCTGTCATGCTGCCCGTCATCCTCAAGGACGCCACTGAAGACGAAGAACCCGAGTACGAAATGGACGCCTCCAAATGCCTCGTTGGTGAATGGGCCGAGGGTGTCATCATTCGAGGTGTCCGCACTCATTTCTACCTAAGTGTAAGGCTCAGCTGTCTTTCATTCCCCACCATGATTCATAGTGCTAATTCTATTAGAACGAATTCTACAAGGAGAAGCTTCAGTCAGAGATTGTGCCGGCGCTGTTGCAAGACAAGGTTGTGTCGCCAAATCGATACCGGATAGTTGAGGGATCGACGGCCGTGGAGAGGGCGCAAAATGCCTTGAACATCCTGCGGCGGAGGGAGGTCAGCGGAGAGAGGCTGATATGGCGGGTTGCTAAAGCTGAATAATAACATGGGCTTTCCATTAACCTCAAGGACTATATTCAAAGCCCGGTAGGTCAGACTGAAGCTTACATCGGTGACGTGGTAGATGGCGTTCAGATAGTCCAATAACACATTTATTATTACAGCCGAAGACTCCCTTTGAAGCTTGGTGTGTCCAACCAAAGCTCCAATGTGTCGCGATGAGATAAGATCCCAGGTATCTTGCTCCTTTAACAAAAGTCTGCGTGACCAGCGCACCAAATATTGCGCTCATTCGAGAACAGCAGCAATTACCCCATGCATCTCAGTAAGCCAGCTAAAGGGACTGTCAACCCCTTTCACTTCTCCTGGCGGCTTCAAAGCGTTGACGAGCTTGTCCGCGACACTGTGAGAGAAATCGAGTATCCCCTCGTTCGCGCCTCTTTCGCGAACCCTGAGGGAATCCGAGCACGGTTTCTTTTGGCAATTATGACTGACAATCGAAGTCATTCTGTTGCTAGGGTGGTGGACTACTTGAAGTCTCGTATTGTGAATTTAGAAGAGTCTCGTGGGACCCATTCCACACGGCCACCTCACGCCGCGATTGTCACGTTTCCGATGCCCTGCATGAAATAATCCATTGCCTCAGGACCCGCTTGTCTATAGCCCTCATCGTCAGCAAAAACCAGCCTTTTTTCAAAACCTATTCCACAAAGCTTCAACTTACGCTGTGAGCATCGATTTCGTGAACTCGTCAATGTCATCCGGTCGAGCATGCAACCAAACCTCTTTAAATTCCATGTTGAGCACACAAAACTGTGGCTTAAGATGCCATGCATGGTAAAAGTTCACCGATGAAGTCGCCTCCCAGAGATACCGTGACGCGGTGAAAGCGTGAGGAGGACACATTACCTCCATGGGTGCTGTTGAGGAATCAATGTTAGTTTTTGAGGAAAGACTTCGCAAATGGGATACGTAGACATACGCTCCAATGACTTGAGGATGTGACTGATGCATATGAATGAGTAGGCCATCATGATTGTTCTTCGTATGCTCTCGAGAAGGACCCAGCTCTGTAAGTACGTCAGTAAGGGCCCGCGACATCTTACCCAGGGTTCTTCTTACCTCCCAGCTTGGTGGCGGCCGATCTCTTGACATCAGCACCGCTGGATCCACGCCGCCCTCCAATTCGTCTTTCAAGTCTCTAAGGACATTTATCCAGTTCAAGAACTGGGGCATCTCGCGCTCCATCGTGGCTCTCAAGGCCACATCACCATCAAACATGCGAATTGAGTCCAGGATACAGAGTGCCTGCACACGAGCCAGCTTTTCAAGAGGCGTATCGGCACGTTCGCCCTCGCGGTGGATGTCTTTTGCCACGTCGGTCACTAACTTGTACACCCATGCCTTGTTCTCAGGTGTGCGTGTCGCATATGCAGTGGCCGCAGAAAAAGTCGCAACCATGGTGCGCGGAAGATTTGAGCCATAGAGCTTGTGGTGAATAAAGGGCAACGCCCGGGTACGCGCAAAAGGCCGATACATGTTCGTTACCAGGTCGATAATGTAGCCGATACGAGTCTGCGGATCGTGCACGTCGAGCGGATTGAATGCCAGGCAATCACCGACATCGTTGAGAAGTGAGAGGTCCCGAACGGCAACAGGTGGATGGGTGGGCACAAGGGGGGCCTCCATCTTGTTGGGGCCAAAGTCGTTGAGGTTCCACAGCTCAGCGCCGGCGGACGGGTTATTCGCCATGAGGTGATCGATGATGGAGAAGTCGAGATTAGGATCAAGCTGAACTGAGGAAACGTTTGTAGTATGCAGACTCTCCGGCGATGTGGTGGCCGTAGTCGGTGTTGTTGAATTGCCCAAGCTTTCAATATCAAACGTCATATCAAAGTCTGGCAACTCGCTCGACAACGAGGATGTCACAATCGCAGGCGACGCCGCCCCGAGATCCTCGTCGTGAAAGGTCGTTCCGGGAGGAAGCTTCTGGTAAACGCAGTCGAGCCCTTTTGCAGCGCACCGGGTGCACCGGGGTGTTTTCTTGTCGCACTTGCGCTTACCTCTTACACAAGCATTACAACTCTTCTGTCTGGATGCTGCAACGCGATCCATCTTCCGCAAAGTCAGCGGAGTAAGTGAGTCCATTTCGATAAGCTGGAGTCGAGAGGGCAAGTATATTATAATCTTGACGCCAGCGGTGATGAGTTGTACAAATGTATGCAGGTGCGGACTGTCATGTACACTTGAATTGGGCAGAGAGACGAGGAAGGCGGAGATAATAAGGAGCGAGACCGATTCAGCGAATACTAGTCGGCGACTTTTCGTAGGATCTTGCGGAGTTAGCTAAGTTATGTACGGTAGTCTCCATAAACAGGGCCGGCCTTAAGGTTGCTCCGACTTGGGGTTTATCGATACTGGTATCACGCCGATCTCTCTAAGCACCTCCACAAAAGTCCGCTCAACTCCGCAACTCCGCAGGCCCACAGTTCGCCGCCAATCTGCCGGGCTCTAACCGCGTGAGGATCGGGTCTTGTGCTGATCCGGGCCATAAATAGCATGCTTCAAGGGGGTTTTTTTCGGTCTATCCGACTACATACATGACATCCATCTCATGAGATCCCATGAGATCTCCTGTGACGATAGGTAGGTACATAGATGGGCAAGCAGATAGATAGAGGAGTTGTTGGACGTAAACTTCTTCACTATTGCGCACACATGTCCAGCATTCAATCATCAGCCATCGTGTTAGCTTATAACGTCGTCTAAACGGGTGTCTCGTCAAATTCACTGCAAGCATTTCGTCATGGTGAGGTGATAGGCATAAAATCACTTCTATATTCTCCCCTTGTCCATAAACCGTCCAAACTACCGTAGACATCTGCACCACACCAAACCGGCTTCCCAGTGCCTGTCCTTGTCATTTCCTTTTTCTTTCCTTTCCTTTCCTTTCCTTTCCCGGCCAGCCCAACCTGCCCATGCCGTTGGGGATGCCGCCCCTTTGAAACCGCCTTTTAAAAATGGGTATATACATCTCGCAACACCCGACCCAACCCGACTAGACGCCTCCCGTCCCCTGTTCACCTCATGGCGCAGTTGAGCAATCTTTCATCTCAGCCTGCCCGTCTTCCCAGCACTATTAATGGCTTCCGGGTTTCAATTACACAACAAAGAAACAAGATTAAAGGGAAAAAAGTTGACGCCACAGAATTTCCTCCGCTCCCCATGAGAGGCTTATATGCGAAACAAACTGCAAAGATTGACAGCAACAAAAAGTCCACGGTCCGTTTGCCGTACTGATACAATGGTCGTTGGACATGCCGACCAGAGAACAGAAACAAGAAAAGATGATCTGACAAAGGAAATCTAATAAGACACGGAGCTTTGCTCCAAGCAACGCTGGTGACGATGATGACGATGTTGTTATAGACGAGTCCGTGCGATGTTCGTCTTCTCCTGGTTAGGCCCGTCAAGTGCCTGAGTATTGTCATAACTTTTCTCCCTTCGTCGTTCAGTCGTGCATAAAATGGGTCACAAAGGAAAGGTTTCTTTCGCCGGGTCTTATGGTATGCGATCCGACGAAGACACGACTTAGTATCTCTCTTGGCGATACCCGTTCACTCGTGGGGTCTCGTATTGCACACCCGTCATAGAATCAGGACCGTTGGTCATGTTGTTGCTGATGGATCGAATCGGAGGCAGTTCCGGCCTAGGTGGATTTGCGTACGGATCAGTAGCATACTGCGCTGGTGGCTGAGAGGCCGGGGGTGGAGGTTGCGCCACGTGGGTTGATGACGAATTAAGTTCTCCGCGGAGCTGGGCAAGTTCCATCTTCATTCCTGCCATTTCGCGACGGAGCATCTCGATATCTCCCACAGCGATGTTATAGTTATGTTGCCAATGGCGAATAGCTTCGTTTTGGCGTTGATGCTCGGCAATGGCTATATAGTGTTAATCATATGCCCGTGTGTGAGTTAATTCTGAAACAACGTACCCTTGGTCAAAATTTCCCATTTGGACGCTTTTGACCCTCGCTCCTGGGGCATTAGATCTCGAAGTTGGTCAAACAACTCCTTCATCTCTGTTCTGCGCTTTCGCTCAGCTAATTTGTGGCTGACTCTAAGTTCGGGTGTGCGGCTGTAAGGCTGGTTTCCTGTAGGCCCGCCCCCTTCTTCGGCTTGGAGGTCGCTGAGCTGCTTGTGTTGCATGGTATGGTGGTGTACAGGAGGAAAGTCGGAGGCGTTGGACATGCGCGCGTAGTCGCCATCATCGAGTCTACGCTGACCAGGTGGTAGCCGCGATTCAGTAGTGAATTGACTGCTTGCGACGGATTCAGTGATGCTGCTCCGCCTCGAGTCAGCATAGTGAGGCGCGCTGCTAACTCGCTGGATCTCTTCTTCTGGAAAAGCCCAGGCTTGACCCTTGGTAGGTTCTGGAGCTCGAGCAATATGTCCTGTAGCTGGTCCAGTAATCGCAGGCGCGGTCTTTACCGTCTTGGACTCGGGATTCCGGTCGGCGCTAGGTTGGTATCCGTTGGAAATTCGATGGACTGAGAGATTCTCCAAACCGGCGCGGGGGTTTCGCTGGTTGTGCAGAGTGTTATGGATGGAAGAGGTTGATTGGTTGTTGCTAGCATATGGTGAACTTCCTAGGCGCATGTCGCTGAATCCTTGGTTGATTCTACTGTCCACACTCTCTCGTCGGAGCATCCCGATGCCGGGAGCGAGAGTCTCCCCCAAAGTGGCTCCATTGGAAGTAGATTCGATGGAAGTCGGTCGGCGTTGATCGAGACTGCTAGGCGTAGTCGGCGACACGATGGCAGAGACGCTCATGTTGGTCGTCGACGGCGAAACGAGAGCCTGGGGCACCATGTTGGATGCAATGGGTGAAGGGGTCTTGTCTTGTGAGGATTGGTAACCAGAACCGCTCGGGCTCAGCCCATTCACGTTGAAGGATGCCGCCGAAGTATCTGCAAGGAACAAGTTAGTCTAAACGTTACCCATTGGCGCATAAGATAATGAGCATCGTACGCTTACTGGAAGCGTCCGCGTTAGAGTAAAAACCCGAGTCTCGCAAGTGCGGAGGAGCGTTGGAACCCGGAGCCGGGGCCGGGGCGTTGTTGAGTATGTTGGTGAGGCCGGCCGTCTTGGGAGGCGGGTGGTGCTGTTGATTGTGAGTGTCCATGACAGACAGTTTGGCGATGAGAAAAAAAAATGTTGATGTAGGTCAAGACCAGGAGCTCAGAGGATAATTCGGATATGTCGATACGGAGAGTGCGACGTTGGGGGTGGAGGCTAAAACGTCGCGTGGGTAAAAGGATCGTGGCGTGCGTGCGGATGCGAGGAATGGGACTGGGTTGATGCAAGTGGCCGAGAGCACGGGGAACAAATTCGGGAAAGAAACGAAGCCGAGTCTACTCGAGACAAGCGACCAGACCAGACGAGACGGGATGATCGAGCGAGGCGAGGCCAGCAGACACAGACGCAGGAGTGAGCGAGAGGCCGCAATAGTAGCCCCAAAAGAGGGTCGTGAAGGACGAGTGTGGTGGCAGCAGTGGCGAGGGGGTCGCGGGAGAATGCAAGACAACAGGAGACGAGGGTGGGAAAACGCACTCAGAGCGGCTCCTAAGAAGAGAGGAGCGGGATGGGTTGAGATTTGAGAGGAAGATTGGGAGGGGCGTTCGCCATACTATGTAAGATGGATGAATAGGATGGGATGGGATGGAATTGGGAGACAAGCCCCGGCCACGGCGAGAGCGACAAGAGAGACGACGGATTTTCTAGCATCCACAACCCAGGACACACCAAGAGACTCCCACAAATTACGGCGGCCGATGTACTCATGGGCCTTGACTCGGGGAGGGAGGTACTTCGACTTTGCTTCTGTGCCTGTGTCATTTTTGGCCCTTGGCTTGGGTCTTGGGCGGCAGTCTTTTGGGAGGGGGGGCCTCTTGTTGTCCTGAGGCCCTGTGGCCCTTTCCAGCTTCCGTCGACGCCAGGTAAAAAAAACATAGGGGCCACGCCCCCCCTCCCCAGGCTCAGATTCTCCTCCACTCCATCCCTCCAGGGAACCCGCCCGCCCCCAGCAAGGGAAGAATCGCGCTTCAATTAGCGGGTTATTTCATCTGGCTTCCCACTGGGCGGGAGAGGGGATGCAGGTAAGGAGGTACCTCGTCAGGACCACCGTTCATATGCTGGTCTGTCCCAGGGCAGGTGGCCCGCGCGTGGCGGCTTGCGACCAGATGTACCTAGCTCATGAAAGGACCGCAGCTAGTACGGGAGGCCCATGTAAGGAATACCTGCCGTCCTCGTACCGGCGACTCGAGTTTAGATTTGCCGCCAGGGGGTTGGCTCAGCGCCTGGCGGCAAGGCCTCCATGAGAGCCACCAAGTGTGGCCACGAAACAAGACGGGGTCTGGGTGCAGGCCGGTATCCAATACTACACACCATGGTATTCCCCATCGAGTCCCCGTTCCATGTGCCAAGGTATTCTACCACGACTCAATACCCCCGACAAGCCATCACGCTACTGTCTTGGAGCATGCTGAGGCGTTCCACACTGCGATGCTTTGTATCCATCCATCATCTACCCCAAAACCTTGAACAGCCCAAAGCCGATCGTGGAAAGCCGACAAATGCTGTCTCGTACTGTAGTTTGCATTGGAGGGGGGCGTGCAGAGACACAAGATCAGAGACCCCAAGGTCAAGACGGAAAGACAAACATGTACGTACGACGTAGGGTACATGTGAGAGAAGGTATCAACTAACCCCAAACTTACGACAGTGCCAGCACCTAGCTCGACGGCAGGCAGGGTAAAATCCATCTATTATCATTATTAGTGCAGTTGCGTCAAGCGCACCCAGTTGATGCCGCTGGTGATCCGTGCTAGTATGTATATCACAAAATGGCCCATCCGGCCATTCATCGTCATATCACCGCACAACTACCCATAGACTACCTACTGTATTGTATGTACGGATTACCCAGTACGAAGTTCTGCAGAGCTACAGGAAACATTGGTGCCGGTAATGGCTCGCTGGGGGATGCCGAGCATAGATGGTTCCCGGTCTGCAACCCCAAGGACTACCCCCCAGTCCGTCGGCTATTCCCTTCGCCCAGCCGCGTCGTTGGTGAGATGAGATGACGAGGGGACAGATGCACTGAGGACAGGCACTCACAATGGGTCACAGACGCTTGTGCATCGTCTGCAGCCATCCCTTCAGCTGGCCAGTCAACCATTTCGGCCAAGGGGGAAACAAGGACTGGTTGTCTGTTCACAGATTTCTCGAGATTTGTGGCACGAGGGGGAGGGACGAGCGCGAGGGATCGGAACAGCGACACGAGGTTTTTTTCTTTTTTCTTCTTTTGAAACAGCAGAGTGTGTGTACCGGGTTTGCTGCTTGCCCTTCTAGACACGCGAGGTGGCTAGTCCACATGCCAATCATCGGCCATACATCCGGGATGAACACGTTCCTCATTCGCTTTGGTGTGCGCTGTAATTAAGTTACAGCACAAGCACGCTTGGGTGCTTCGTACGCACCCGTGAGTATCTCGGGTTCGAGCAGGCAGAGCCGAGAGCAAAATGCGCATGGAACCATGTCACCATGCAAATATTCGAGAACTGAAGAAATGGGAAAGTTAAGGGGAGTGGGAATAATGGCACAGCAGAATAAAAAAACAAAAACATACATACGTATAAAATTTTCTTCAAAAGGCTCGACTCCCGAAACGTCGTGGCAGCTCAAGGCTGAGAGGCGTTCTCATGGGACCACATGGAGGTCAGTGCCAGCTGGAACGCCGTCCTGAAGCAGCTGGGGTGCCCCGAGAATTCAAAGGGAATCTAGTGCGATTTGAGGGGGCCGTGTCCAAGAAGCAACGTGCAGACCTACATACAGTACGGGCTACCAGGGATAACCTGTCATGATGCTAATCCACCGGCTTATACTTCGTCCGTACGGAAGATAGCCACAAAACCTCGCGGGTAGTGATTGTTTTGTGCTGAACTGCACTCTCCCCGGGACACTCCGGCTGCACTCACCGAATGGCTGGCATAATACCAGAACAACAGAGGGCTGCTCTACTGGTTGGAGCTCCGTACGTGTGTACAGTAATTACGGCGTTTCTCCCAGTAGAAGCCCGTGCTGATCAGCTCAGAGAAAGGAACTGAAAATGAGTGGGTGTGTGGCTTGGACCCAGCCAGGGCTCCTCGTGCATCGTCGACTAGCGCGCCTATGGTCCCATGGTCCCATGCTTCATACCGAGGCCAAGCAGGGGGGCCATGCTACTTCCTTGAAGTGGGCTTCTCCCCAGCCAAGTCCTTTTAAGACCTGTCGTTTTCTTAGAGGCGAGCCAAGGATGGGATGGGCTTGGCCCCGGGCGACAAACAAACCTTAGCTCACACTGCATGCGCGATCCTCGGTCGCCACGTGAGGTGCATCTCCAGGAGGCGACGGCTCCAAACTCTGACTGGCCCAACCCGTCGGCAGTTTTTACTTTTTATTATGTTTCCCGGCTTTCTCCTCCTTTTTCCATACCTCCCTTTGAATATGCTTCGGTCGAGGCCCGCCCCTGCGTTGCAGGCGTGCATGTTTACTCCGTACTGCAAAGAAGCCATAATTGTTTTGCTGGCCTTGCTTAAAGGGGACGATGTCTTGGCTCTGCCAGCTTCGGGCGCTTGGCTTGGGCCTAGGCCTGGACTTGCCTGGCGCTGTGATCGGTGCTGCAGTCCGGACTCTGGACAAGGCTTCTCCTGATAATATCCCCCCCGTCAAGTAAGAAATGGGGGGAGACCAACACTGGCAGCCCTCACTACTGCAACTGATTTATCACCCATCCTCGACTTTTTGCGCGTCCAGCAGGAACGGGCAATGGTGGTGGTTGTTATTGTCATTGAAATTGAAATTGAACTGTACTGCGGTAAACAGTAAGCCTGTAGTCTGTACGGAACGAAGAAGGTGCATGGAGAATGTGGACACATACGAGGAAACGCACGAGGGAATCGATTCCCTTTCCATGCGTCCTCTTTCCTCCCCCAGGCAAGCGACGCAAGACATTTAGCGGGTAGGCGGAAACGCGGCCGATCTCGTTGCTAACGGGTCCGCACAATAGGAACGTTTTGAATCTCGATGCTCGTCAGCCAGCCCACTGAACAGGGGATGTCCTGACCTGAAGCTAAGAGATAAGGTGACAGGCTATGTGCGAAATGATGGTGATGTGTTCCGATCCAAGTACAAAGAAGCCTCCAAGAGAAACAAAAGACCCCTGTGCAGATGCCCGTTTCGAAAGCCCACGGTACCAAACCGCACATTCCGCTCACTCAACACCTGCTCACTCCCTTCTTAGTTACTCCGTATGTCTGAAATACATTGCAACGTGCACCACATTTCAAAGACATTTATCTATCTATCGACTCGTAGCTTTATGAGGGTTGGGTATGGTAGCACTCAGAGGGAAGAGGCTCTAACAATGTTGGCTATTCATACTGTACCTACCAAATTCGAACAGCATGCATGGTGTTATCGTGTCTTTCAGTCCCGCACCCAAAGTTCTAGATGTTGTCGAGGTCTCACATGGCCATCACATCGGATGACGAGATCAATACGTATCATGTACATCTGTAGTCACGAGTTGGGAAGTCTCGCTCATGCACGTCGTTCTCACGCCTATTTCATGGCTAGTCCCAACTTGCTCTTCGGCATCCCACGCCTCACATAACTATTTTCTTTTTCTTTTTCTTTTCTTTCTTTTTTATATCACATTGATAGACACTAGGAACGAATGGTCTGCGTGTGTTCAGCTTTCATACGTCCAACCGCCGTACTTTGTAGAAAATCCAAGCCCTGTGACCAGCATTCATTCAATCACATCGCACCAGCACAATACCCCAGCCATTGCGCATGGTCTCTTCACCGCTGAAATGCTTCACTTGGCGTGTTGCCGCCCTGATGAGGACACATTTTCAAGGTTTCTTTTTTTTTTTCTTTCCTTTTTTTCCTTCTTTTTTTTTTGGGAGGGAAGGGGTGTGGTTTATCTCACCACTCTCAGCCAATAATTAATTAAGTCTTAGCCCATATCAAGTCATCAACCCGACACATCCTTGACGAACAAGAAAGTGTGCTCCTCCTTACGGCAAAGCAAAGACCGCAACACGAGTGGCCCAAGCCCGTCTCACTGATGCTAAGGTGCTCCGTAGACACCCCCCCTTTCCGTCAACCTCTAATTTCCTCGTCATGCATAAATATCCAAATTCGATCTCGCGAATACAGCCACATCACCCATCACACGGCCATTTGCGCGATATGCTTAAGCTAAATCAAGTGCAAGATTCCCACTGGCCTCGAGCAAGATATCCCACGGTTTGGAGCCTTAGTACGCTGAGCTTTTACCTGTCCAGTGGTTCTTTCTGGGGATCCTCATTTAATGCTCAAGGACTAACACATTTTGGGCATATCTCCGTCGATCTCAACTATGTACAGATATAATGAAGCGCTGCTCTGTGCATTTGCGTGGGCTGAAGAAGCAAGCGTTCCTTTGTCCAGCACGATGCCAGCAGTTGGTGGTGCACAGTTGTACGTGATGAAAACCAGCCCAACAACTTCGGATGCCATATGAAAATCTTCAGGTTCTACATTTTAGAACCATCTTACGCCCTTATTATTATTAGTGCCAGCCTGTCTAACGTCCAACCCAGGCTTTAAACTCGATGGAAAGAGCCGGCTCCCACGTGGTTCTGTTGTGCTGAGCAGGCCTCACTCGCCTGGTTCACCCTCCCTTGAAACATGGCTGGCATCCCTGGCACCAAAGCTGCGATTATGGCATATCGCACAAACCGCCATCAATAATATATATAATGATCCACAGTCCTCGGAGACAGTGAACACTCCGTGTTCAACAGGCCAGCCAGTCTCAAGCACTCGCAACAATCAACCCAAGCACAGATGCAATTATGTCTAAACTTGGAATACGGATTTGTCTACTCTACCAAGGTCAATGTCAATTCTGAAGGACTACCCGTCAGTCTTTGGCTTTCTCGATGCTCCCGCATGAGCTGGCAGCACGAATTATGAGCCAGTCAATTTTGCCTCTTCGTAGATGTGACAAGTCGCGTTCCTCCATCGTTTCCCCCATCATTTCATACCCACTGCGGCTCCATTACGCCTTCTCGCCGGCAATTAGTCCGAATTGACAACAGAGTTGTCTCAATCTCAGCCGAGTCTCACTACGCGAAGCCTATCTTTGCACATCCAAGCCAGTTGGTCGGTCAAATTATCACCACTCACCCCTTCACTTAACTCCCATGTCTCACAGGAGTCAGATAGACGCTTTGCCTTCTTAGGAGTCCTGTAAGTCTGTCGAGACAATTACAATATGAAGGACGGATTACCATCTCTGGCTAATCATCTATGGTACAGTGCTGCATATGTGCCGGGCTGGATGTCACTTCCTGCTCCCCGCACGTGAACACCCTTGCACAATCTATCAGCGCCGGTCCCTTCTCCGTCTCCCCGTATGCAGCCATAGCGCGTGTTAGCGGCCCGTAAGGGGAATGTGGTCAACAACCGGAGAGCTAACAATGGGAAAGCTGAGAATCGCATCTGTGAACAGTAAGACTCCCGATATTCACAGGAGTCCAGCCATGAGCGCTTCGGTCTCTATCTCCATGGTCTTTCGAGCCCGAGAGCAACCCCCGCAAGGCAGGCCCTTGCAGTCGCCTGTCTTACGAAGTGTCTTAGGAGACGGTCAGTTTTTCATACCATATCGCAATTATGCACGTCATTGGTTAATGAAACATGGGTTGTCCAAGACTAATCGAATGTGTGAATCAGAAGAATGACAGGAAACTTGGTAGGGTCCGAGGCTGTGGTCCCTGTGATCCTTGACAAGGACATCCATCCGTTTTCAAATGGGTCCTCCACCGAGTCCTACCGTTCTCTTGGTTCCTGATTCCCAAGGGTCCTGGCTGGACTTCCCGAAACCACTTCGTCAATCTGATCAGTGCCCTGATCAACAAAGAAACGTCAGATTGCCAATGCCTTTAGGAACTAAATCTCTCCAACGGTCTCAGCCTGACTCTGGCAATCTCTCCCGCATTCCCAGCATGACTCTCCAACAATCAAGTCGCCCGCAGCAACTGCTTTACGCACAGCTACGGTTGGCGTCGGTTGACACACAACATGGTTGGGTCAAATAGGGTCGTCCCATTGTGGGCACATGTTTCGATAACTTCCATGCGTTGCTACTAAAGCCCAGCCAATTCAACATTTTTCCCTTCCAAAGAGATCATTTCCGTCTCCTTTCTTTATTCGCAAAGACCATCTTTTCCCCAGTCAAAGATGCGGCAACCGTCAAATGGCGCCTTTAGGTCCATCACTTCATCCAGGACTGGGTCTGCTGGCAATGCATTTGACTCGTAGGCAACTACACAACTTGCAATAGTCAAGTACAATCCGCCATAGCACATACACGTTTGTGGGCTTGGAATACCAAGCGGCTTGCCACATGAGAAGGCGTTTGCCTCGGCGCGAGCGATTACAGTAACCCCCACTCCAGCATCGTGGCCACAGCGGAGACGAACCTTCACAATTTTCGCGCCGCCGAACCTTCTTGATCCATTACCCGCTCGGTTGGTACATTTGACCTCTCTCTGAAGGCATGCTTGCGTGCATATCTAGGACAGAATTGCGGGCTAGTTGGTGGCAAGATTAAAGCCCAAAGAGTAAGAATTTTGAGAAGCAGAGTCTACGCAGTCCACTCCACGTGGTAGGAAGAAGAGAGCCCGGAACCCTAGGCCGGAAGTCACTGATGCCGGCAATAAGTGCCAGACATGCTTAAAGTCTGCCCACGACGTCCGCAGGTTAGGCTGTACAGTAGCGCACTTTAACCAACGGGTGTACAACGTGCGGTGCCAATAGTTGCCAAAGCATCTGTCGGATGAGACCAGATGGGCTTCCGGGAAGGGATGGGCTCACATGCACAAAAGGCCGGATCCCTGAGGTGTCCGATAAGTTTCGGGCAAGGTACCAACAACGACAAATGTTGGGTCGTGTACAGATTAATCTGTATCCGTACCTGTCTCTAGTTTGGCCCTAATAACAAGTCACCATGGCGCGCGTGTGTCGATCCCATGCAATGGTGCATTGGCTGGACCCCCAGGACTGCATTCTTCAGCGGGCTATTTGGCACGTAATGGAAGACAATGAGACCGATTCCACGCTTTCACCGGGTCAAAGCACTGCTGCTGTACTCGCGGGAATACTGGATAGATAATATCGTGAGGTGTGGGCATCAACAGCAAACATGTGTTGTCTCAGTGGTCGATGAAGCCAAGCCAAGTCGTTGAGCCTGTCATTGATCCAAGAGAGGCCCCCTTCAGAGCAAGTTTCTCCTTTAGGTGAACGCCCTGTCACACTAGGCGGTTTGTACAGGTCACAGCGACACATACGGAGTACATGCATCCTCATCCAGTCGCTCCGTCCAACGCCTCGGTCTGTTCTGGAGGGCGAAGACAGAGGGCATTTCACTGGCTTGATTGGGGCATACAGTGTATACCCCAGACTTTCCCATCAAGTTCAATTTCCCTTCTCCAGGGGGATCCCCCCCAGCAGGCCCGATTCCCGCCACTCGATCGAGTCCCCAACGACACTAGTTTAACGCCCTCCTTTGCCCGTGCTCCGCCAGGTCCACACCGATCAAGCGACGGGGCCATCGAGGTATTTCCCCGGTTGTCACTTACAGTAAACGAAATGCCATAATGGCGTCAAATGTGTCTTCCTCTCCCTTGTTACCACGCCCCTTCTTGTCGGTTTGTAAGATCTCGTCTCATCTCGTCTCGTCTCGTCTCGTCGTGCCTCGACGTCTCTGATAATCATCCCGAGGACCTGGCAGTTGGGCCGAATCCTCATTGACCTCCCTCACTGAGAGTCGTCTTTTCAGCTCTGCTAGGGCTACCTACAAATGCTGAATGGGACGGTTCGCTAGCGCATGGTACCTCTACGGTGAAATCGGTAGGCAGCTTTGCTTCCTCACGGCATTGTGGTGATCCGGGAAAAGCAAGCAGGCACCCGTTGAACCCGATGGAGCATGTGCGAGGGTCGAGATCCCGCCAAGCATCAATCTCCCCGTGTTGCCAGCCATTGACATCAAAGTCTGGCCCGTCCAGTGCTCAATCCTGCATATAGCCGTCCATCCAATAGCTTCGATCAAATCCAGATTCGCTTCTCCACGATCAAAATGCCCTATGGGGACCAATTTCACCCCACCACCCGCACCGACTAAAGCAATGGCCAAAGGATCATTCATACTACAGTCATATCCTGCTCGAGTGTCTCACCTGCTCATCTGGATGAAAACGTTTCTTTTTTTCTGGGGTTTCCTCCCTTCCGCACTTGTTTACCTCTAGCCTCACCCCCACCCTTTTCCCTTGGCACTACACCTGTCTATGCCCGGTTGTGTACGAAAGTGCATGGGCTAGTTTCTGTAGTGTCTCTTGCTGGACGGGGATGGGGAGCGGCAGCGTTATCACGATGGCAGAGGGCCCATTGGGAAAAGTCTGCCGGCGACGAACGCGTGGGAGGGGCGGCAGACAGGTCGCACAGCCGACCAACCAAAGTAAAGTTAGGTGAAGCAAGCCGGCAAGTTCCCGTTACTTCTCGGACCGGATCATCAGAAAACAAGGCTCACCAGCAATGTCAGTTGTGGCGGTGCGTAATGAGAAAGGTGTGTAGAGGGTGGCCGTAGAAGGGGAGAGATGCGCCTATGCGCGTGCTACTTTGCGTGTCGCAGAAAGAGCGCGAGACGGGAAGACCAGCCATATGGATATGATGTTTGTCTTCCCTGACAGAATCGTTCAATGATCGGCGCGTGGACGGGCTTGTCTCGGCCCATGGCTTTGCCCATCTTTGGTTTCAGGGTCGTCACTTCTGTGTGACAGACGATGATCCTGAGTGATCATCCCAACTCGCACCAGAAGACAGTGATACGAAACCTGGTGGCGAGTTAATCCGATCTGCTGTGCAAGATCAGACGAGGCTTGCAGATGCGTCGTACGGAAGTTTAGAGTAACCATCAACTTGAGCTCAAATGGCTCCGAGCTTGCATGATGCTGCCAGGAGATCCTGCAGGCAATAACGCTCGGCTTGCTGGAAAGGTCCGAATATTTACTTCTGAATGCATTATATATTAATCTTTGATGATGAGCCCTACAATTTCGTGGAAGAAAGTCAGGAACCACCCTTCGTGCGCAGATATATTGTATAATGTCGCAGGAATACACTCGCCTAGCTCAACCAACGCAGAACATGTACGATGACGAGTAAGCGGAAGCATATAGCCAGCCAGCGTCTACTGTGTTTGCCCTCACGAAAGACACGTCAAGTAATCAACTCGTTACGTACGACTCACAATGTATTGAGCTATAATCGTTTCTTCATAACAATTTCCACAGCCATATGTACTATATAATATGATGTTCAAACAACCATCCCAAATATCCCAAATATCACACCTACAGCTATGCGCTCTGATGCCGCCATGTTTTCCACCTCTTTTAACGCTATGCGCGCGTCCTTCAGAAGTCAAACTCGGGACGGAAGATGTCAGGATCCACGCCCACTACCGTCTTCTCAGCTAGATCCCGACGACCCATCTGGGTGAAGACCCGGCGAAGGGTGTCGTAAAGAGTACTGCTACGGTTCTGGGCCGACATGCGCTCGAGTGTCTCGTCGACGTTGCCACCAGCGTTGTCGCCCAGAATCTCGTACGCCTTGCTGCGGCCCGACTTCTCAATAGCCTTGTGCATCTCAAGAGCAGCCAGGAAGTGGCACGCCGCTTCATGGTGAACGTGGATATTAATGCAGCTCACACCAAGGTTGTAGCGCGCGCGCACAAAGTTGGGGGCTATGGAGAGCGCCTCCCGGTATGCAGCAATAGCTTCCTCGGAGCGTCCGCTGTTGGCGAGCGTTGCACCGAGTCGGTTCCATAGGAGATGCACTTGCTCCTGTTGATTAGTTGTACCCTGCTCTGACGAGTGGAGGGCCGCTTGAAAGCAGTCGACTGCCTTGTCGTAGTCCTCGGCGCCGTAGAACAGAACACCCAGGCCGACCTGGACGTCGGGATCCATGTGTTCGCCACTAGGCATCTGCTGAGCTGCTTTAATGAACAGGTTTGTGACCTTGTCATGCAGCTGCTGTCGGTCTGTAAAGCCCATCTCAGCAGGCGGGTGCAAATCCTTGGGGTCCAAGACGGTAGGATACTTGACCGATAGCCAACGCTCCAGCGTTCGGTACGCCGTGCTGTCGTAACCTTCGTTGGTGTATGAAACCGCCAAGCCCATCAAAGCATCAAGGTTGTTAGGATCTAATTTCAAGGCTGACTCCAAGGCTCGTAGCGCTGCTGTCTCCTTCTCGTTCTGCGCTTGTGCTGTCCCTAGATACACCCAGGCCTCCACATGATCAGGCCTCTGCTGTACAGCAGCTTCAAAGGCCAGAGCAGCCAATGAAAGATTACCGCCCTCCTTCATAATTCGTACACCTTCGTCGAATGCGTTCGTCGTCTCGTTATTGAAAAAGTTGTCCTCTTCGAAGAGGTATTGCTCGAAGGCAGGGTCACCGAGGCGACCCCAATCACCCATGCCCTCGAAATCGTTCACTTGGTTGTTGGTCCAATCGGTATCGAATTGGTCGAATAGTTCTTCGTTGACCATAGATCTAGACGCTTCCGTCTCAGCTTGGATTCCTTTCCAGATAGATTCGAAGTCACCGAACTCATTAGTTTCAGAAGCCATAGCCTTATCCATCTCATTTAGCTCGCGCTCTGCGGCATTCTCTTCCTTCTGCTTGGCCTTCTGGCTATCTTGCAGCTCCAGTTGGGCGAACTGCTCCTCCCATTTATGATCGTCGAGTTCAACCATTCGTCCCTTACCCTTGCCTTCTTGTTCTTGCTGCTGCATTGGCTGTTGATTCTGGTACATGGGCTGGAACATGGATGAGCCAAAGCCCATGCCATGGTTCATCATTCCCATTCCCATCATCGGTGACTGGTGGGTCATCTGACTTGGCATGGCACTCTGCATTGGGGTCGATAGTGAGGAAGTTGACTGGCCTTGAAGTTGTTGGAAACGAGAGAATTCATCTGCGGAGAATGAAGCTGCTGGGGGTTTGAAGGCGGACTCCATCGCGGGTTGGTTATTGAAGTCGTGTGCCCAGTTCGGCGACGCTGAGCTAGCACGCATCTGAGCCCCCTGAGCCGGATGGAGGGGCCCGAGATGGCCAGGCTGCATAGGGAAGTCTTGCTGGATGCTGGGACCACCATTGAGGAAGCCATTCATCATCTAGGAGTATCATGATTGCATTAGTAATCCACCAAATCCGCCGTCATACATCGATGAATACCTCATCTTGTGGAGCGTTGGCGCTCTGGCTTCTGAAGCCATTCAACTGTCCTCCCGGGCCTCGACCGACGAGCCTGTCGCGCTGCAGTGTCTTGTCATCTTGAACGTGCTTATGAAGCTGGCTGAGGGGGTTCCCCGACGTGGAACACTCGCCACCACCACCGAGAAACGACATGATATTGCGGGGTCGGAGAGTTCGGTCAGGCTGGATGGACTGAGTAGCCGGTGTTGACTTGCGTCTGGTGTTAGCTATATGGAAAAATAGCGTCGGGGTTGATTAAAGAGAAAGAAACAGATAAAAAATACTGGATTGGGATCTCCTCAAAAGGCTGGGGTCGATTAGTTTCCTCCACGTTCGGCAGGAAGATACCGAGGCTGCCCGGCCAGTTGGTACATCAAGTTAATAGACCTGCTCCGCGAAACGGAGCGCCCACGTGACTGCGGGGTACAGCCGGGTTTCTGATCCCGGCTTTTCACCGATCATTCCGGGTGGAGGCCCAAAGCGGAAGGTCTGACCAGGAAGGTGAGCCGGAGACTCAGCGCAAACACAGGGAGGTAGGAAGGTGAGCTTATCGATAAGTATTTTTTTTTTTTTCCTTCTTGGAAGACTTCACCCAGCTTTGTCTAACCAAGCCGCATCTCCTAGGGTAACATTACTACAACCTCCAAGATGCTCCGACAAGTGTACGCATACAAAGCCAATCTTTTTCCAAAACTATAAGGCCGCTGACAATTGTCTAGAAAACCCCGCAATGCCCGCTCGAAGCGAGCGCTCGAGAAGCGCGAGCCCAAGGCCACCGAGAACCCCAAGTCCTGCCTCTTCCTCCGCGGCACCACCTGCTCGCAGGTCGTGCAGGACGCCCTGAATGACCTGTATCAGCTGCGCCAGCCCCTAGCTAAGAAGTTCACCAAGAAGAACCCCATCCACCCCTTCGACAATGCCGACTCGCTCGAGTTTTTCTCGGAGAAGAATGACGCTAGCCTGCTCGTTTTTGGCAGCAGCCAGAAGAAGCGCCCCCACAACCTCACCTTCATCCGCACCTTTGGCTACAAGGTCCTCGACATGCTCGAGCTCTACCTTGATCCGGAGAGCTTCCGTACCATCGCCCAGTTCAAGACCAAGAAGTTCGCCGTCGGCCTGCGACCTATGTTACTATTCGCTGGCACAGCCTTCGAGAGCCCCGTCGCCAACGAATATACCCTTGCCAAGAGTATTTTTATCGATTTCTTCAAGGGCGAGCCTAACGACAAGATTGACGTGGAGGGTCTGCAGTACATCGTGTCCATCAGCGCCGAGGATACTGCCGGCGACGGTGACGCCAAGCCCCCCATCCACCTGCGCGTCTATCTGATTCGCACCAAACGCAGTGGCCAGCGCCTGCCGCGCGTTGAGGTCGAGGAAATTGGTCCTCGCATGGACTTCCGCATGGGTCGCGTCAAGGAAGCTGACGAGTCGATGCTCAAGGAGGCCATGAAGAAGGCACGCGGCCTCGAGGAGCGAGCCAAGAAGAACATCACCACTGATTCCATGGGAGACAAGATCGGTCGCGTGCATTTGGGCAAGCAGGATCTTAGCGAGTTGCAGCTGCGCAAGATGAAGGGCTTGAAGCGTAGCCGGAACGATGATGTCGAGGAGGAGGTGAATGCTGTTGATGAAGAGGACAACAAGAGGTTGAAGCAATAGATAGAGAGCGCAAAGTTGGCATTGCGGACTCGGAGTTAGGCGTCTGGAAAAGGTCCTAAGAAGACCATGTCAATTAATGAGATTTTCTCGAATTGCATTCCATGAATTATTATATGTATACATCATGCCGCAAAGTGATGATTACAAAAAAGAACCACCATGAAGGGCTATAGATATGACACCAGACGCCACCGTTCACTCTAAAGTCACAACCACCTTCTTCGCTGATACGCCCTTCAATATGGTATCCATGCCCTCTTGGATCTTCTCCAATCCGTTCCCGACAATCATGGGCTCGGGACTCGTAGTGTACTCCTTCTCCCGCAACGAATCTTCGAGGAACCGAAACACCATCGCATCCTTTGCGTCCCAGTCCACTAGATCACTTCCAAAGATGAACTTACTCTCTACACCACTGCGCCAGATCTTGAACCGCATCTTCAGCGACATCAATATGAACCGGGCTACGAATGGTATCATAGCCAAAGCCGAAGTGGGAAACTGTCCGGGTGTGTCAATGGAAGCCTGTGAGACAAACTGGCGAGCTCCGGGGATCCGAGAGACGATGTCGATGCACTTGCCCAGTGAGCCGTTCCCGATTGCCAGAGCGCCCACGCACCCTCTGCGCTCGAACGCAACAATAATATCCCGCTCGACAGTAGCGCTCCGATAGTCAAACACCTCCACAGCTCCCAGACGACGCACAGCATCCCAGTTTTTGGGCGAGGCCGTGGCTATGACCTCGTAGCCAGCCGCAGTGGCAAGCTGGACAGCATTGTTTCCCACACTGGTGCTAGCCCCCCAAATGAGCAACGTCTTTCCAGTATTAACTCTCTTCTCCGAAATGCAAGGTGCTTCTAGGGCGAGTTGATCTTTTTGGAATAAACCACAAGCCGCGGTGCAAGCACCAAGGGGAATAACGCAAGCTTCAGCAAAACTAACGTTGCTAGGAATCTTCCCTGTCAGGACTTCCCTCGTGACGACAATCTCTTGGAATCCGCCCTCCTGGGGTCGTTTACCTCTCTTGTCCATGCCCAGCGCTAGAGCAATGACTCTGTCACCCTTCTGGAAGCGCGTAACGTCGGCACCAACCTCAATGACTTCACCTGCAAGGTCGTTGCCCACGACAAGTGGATGTTCAAGCCATTCAAACATGCGCGTGCCGATGACTTGCTTAAAAGCGTCGACGGGATTAACAGCAACAGCGCGGTTACGAATGACGAGTTCCTTGGGGCCAGGAGTGGGATATGGTGCGTCATGGACTTCGAGAGGCGACTTATCCGGCCGCATGAGATAGGCTGCTCTATTCGAGGTAGACATTGTACGTGCAAAAGGATAGAGAATGAAAGAAAATCGAATTAAGTTTAATAGCCTTCTTGATATCGTTGTTGAGATGAATCGTACACCAGTTGTCGAGACACCTTTATATATATAAGTAGATACTGTATCGCATCATGTCTCGAGCTCGGGCTCGGACTCGGCAGACAAATGAGGTCCATCCTGCAGACTGAAGGGGTTAAAAGCTAAGATTTAGTGTCGAATCCGGACTCATGTCGATCTTGATTCGTCTTGTTGTGGCTTCATCTCTTGGAACTGGTGGTATCTCACGTCTGGGTCCAGCCCCTGCGGTTCCACTCAGCCCACGCTAACCTCAAATCGTACCCGAACGTCTTTCTCATTGGTTGTTGTAGTCGCTGACCCTCAACCTCAAAAGTGTTAAGACCTCTTCTCACCAACATTCCAGCCTCGATCCGAGAAAGTGTTCAAATCATGGCTGTGCTGCCATGTCTCCAGCCCGCACCATTTTAGATGCGTCCGAGTGGTGGTTTCCGGAGACAAATTTGACAACGCGGCATTCGGACAGTTGGAAGTGCCGTCCTGACAACCAACCGAAATATTCGGGTCCTCTATAGCTCCGAAAGTCTCATTATTTCCTCCATGATATTCCTTCTTCATGTCCTTTATCTCATGTATGTTGTCCAACTTCCGAATTTTCCACATATGATATGATCGTAACTGTTCATTAATTTGACCTAGCCTGATGGATTAAAGACATGTGTCGTGAAAATGGTTGCCAAATGGTAGGTGTGTAAACTGGGCTGAGACAGCGTCTGGAAGAAAATGGAGACGGCGTCAAGCGTCGCTGGCGAAGATTTTCTGTTCACATGGCCCCAGAAAAGTCTCGTCAGTCTGGTGAGACTGCCTCGAGGTAGTCCTCGGGGGCAGTTTGGGGAGCTGGGGTATGTGGAGGAGGCGCCATGGGTGGGATTGGATGCAATATGGGTTGCTGATTGAGCATGTCGGCCATCATTTCAATGTGATGCAACATGGATTGTACGGAACCCTCCTGCTCAGGTGGCTCTGTGTCCCAATCTGTTCCCCAAACATCTTGCGGGATAGTATCTCCATCCCATAAAGCTATCCTGACTGGCCACTCGAGATGACGCCACCACTTAGATCCAGGTTCGAACATGCCTACCAGTCCCATGACCTCCCTCCGAGACACGTCTTGGAGCCACCACGTATCCATTCGTTTCAACAGCGCAAAGAAACAAGCGAGGATTGCCAGTGCGCGGGGTCTTTTGGCTTCCACAAGCTCCACAAAGCGCCTTGAGACTGTAGCAAGGAAAGCAAGCGTGGCTGCTGGGTAACGTTTTTTGTGAGCCCAGTTGACCACGCAGACGGCATGTGAGTAAGCCTGAGCAGTGGTGTTGACAAATCGCGGATCTTCAGCCACGAGTTCCTCATCCAGGCCTTCAAGGAGGTGTCCGAAGAAAGAATGTGTCGATCGAGGGTTTAGGTCAAGCTGGAAGCTGGGCTGGGAATCGATGACGGCCTTGACGGCTGTACTGTTGCGGATCCATAGCCAGGAAGCGGCCACGACAGTTTTAACGCCTTGGAAGGAATGAAACCAGGCCAAGGGAAGTGCATACCGGCTCGTTGGGTCGTTAGGATCGGCGTCGGCATCGTCTTTGATAAAGATGCGAGAGGCGATAGCCTGGAACGCAATCAGGGCAGCCGTTAGGAACAGGGCCTCAGCATTTTCAGGGGTTATTCCAGAGTTAAGTGAGGCGCAATAAGCAGCTAATGTGGATGCGGAATAGGCATGTGACGCGCGGACCAAAGCCTTGTCATCCGGAGTAAGAGAACGAAGATGAAAGGCAGCAACTGAAAGAATTGCATCCATGAGGTAAGGCTTTGCGAAGGCCATCTGGGGCACAGCACGAGACCAGATTTCTTCAGTAGCGGGGGAGTTGTTTAGGAGGGTCTTGGAAGTAACCGTGGTATACTGATGCATCAAGCGCAGTTCCAGCATTCTATCGACCTGTCCAGAGAGAGAAGTCGTTACGGTCGTTGAGGGTTGAGCGTAGAAGGGGGTTGACGATGCCATTTTCGAGGCATTTGAAACCGATGAATGTCGTATCGACGGGGTCTTCGGGATTTGTAAAGGCGGAGTGGTGGGCTTTGGGGTAGGAGCTCCGTTGCTCTCGGAGCTGGTGGTTGAGGCGACGAGTTCTTCAAGGACGTCCGGATTTCCGAAATCGCAGAGCACGCCATGTTTGGCGCAGTTTCCACATCGCGGGTGGACTTCATCACACTACACCACGGAATAAAGGGTTAGCAGGTGAATTTGAACATCCAGAAGGAAGGAGAACGCGGCCGATATCAGGTATCCGAGTCCCAGTCAGAGAAGCTAGCGGAAGTTTGGGAGGGCGGCGGCGGACGGGAACATGCATACCTTGATCTTCCTGTTCTTACACCTGCGGCATCCCGCGCGGGACTTCTTGTGAGAACGTCGAGGCGGCATGACTGAGAGAGGTGAGGAAGTTTATGAAGGAACTTTCACGTGTCGTCAACTAGCTCTCGAAGATTTCGCTGAGAGGACCGGGTATAGAAATCGCAGTCGCAGCATGGCCGCGGAGGCGTGGGGGCCTCGTTGGATCTAGGAGGGATGGATGCAATTGAAGGTGGTTCTATCAGTGGAAAAGTGTCATGACATATTCCTGAGAAGGTGACGAGGAGCGTGGTTGAACACGGCTGCTGGCCAGGGGTATATTTCAAAAGAAAAGAAGGTGTGTGTGCGGCTCGGTGCGTCGTGATGGACGGAGTTCCCCCAGAAAGCAGATTGTAGGCACGGATAGCGGGGCGGTCGAGGAGAGAGACTGGAGACTCTCTTGAGAAAGGAACGATTTTCTGGCAGCCTGTTGCTGGGGGTTGTCAAGTGGGCTGCGACGACGCTGGACAAGGGCCTGCTTCGGTGGGAGGCAGGCCAAAGAGAGGGCGAGCGAGCGAAGCTAAAGGGCACTGCCACAACAGGGATGGCGTCCACGACCGGCGAGTCGGTGACGGCGTCGACTTTTTCGGGGCCGGGGGAACAGAGGAGTGATTGTTTGGCCCGGCGGAGATATGTGGACGTGGTGGATAGTGGATCCTCTGTTGCTGAGACGAGGGAAACACGTGGTAGGCGCCAATGCAAGTATCTTGTCAGGTGTCTGTCAAGCATACATACATATCAATTTTTGTTGAGAGCGTTATTGTTGTTGTAAGTGAGATCATGAAGAGAGACAGAGAAAGAGATTGGGGGGACGACAACGGAACAACAAGAAGCAATTACGTAGTGTGACGCAGCCACCAGGCAAGTTTGACAGGTGCATTCTACAGTACCCTCTCCCCGCAATGGTCGTTTAGCTAAAGCTCAGCCTCTTTCGAAGGTACCAACTCTTTGTATTCGTACGGCACAATAGATAGAACCATCAATCTCCGTCCCAAGCATCCACACTAACTACATCCTACAAGTACAAGTACGCGTGAAACCAAGATCACTCACAGCATTCGAACCAAGGACGAAACAGGGCAACACGATTAACAGCAGAAGTTCCCCAACATTATCTCGAAACCTTTCAAGGACCCTTGATCACCAGCTCATACATTTTGCCAAAAGATCAATGAATCTTTCATGATTGGGTGGGCAAGTGGCGGACGAGAAGGAAGACGGGCCAAAGGGTCCAACTCCAGCATGAAGTACAGTAGGTCCCTCTCTGTTCACCCCCCTCCCGAGGCTCTGCTGGCCGGCGCGGCGCTGCGTGTGGCATTTCCGGTTGGTATGGGTCCGAGTCGTATCATAACTCTGCTTCTGGGCTGCTGGAGATCGCCGAATAATGGGGAGATTTGGAACAAGACGGTGAGGAAGAATCAATATGATTGATCGCAAATGCTCCTCGGCCCCCCATGTCATTGTCACCCATGTTCCACTCTCAACGTCTCTCACCCACGTTTCCATCCCATCGGACAATCCTTCCGAGCAACCGGCCGCTGAAACGAATTCGTCTGATGGGTCTGCCTCGTCCCTGTCTTCTTTGAATCTGAGCCAATTCTAGAAAGCCGTTGTCAAACAAGGCTGGCATAATTGAAGCAGAAAAAAGGTGGGATTCCACATGCTGCCAGGTCCAGGGCTTTTTTGATATCCCCAACTCTTTTTTTTCCTTAAGTTCTCCTCCTTTTCTTGTCCGTGCTTGTTCCACTCTCCGCAATCAACCCATTCCATTCATTCATACATTCATTGCCAACACCCATATAGTCCTTTGTTATGCTCTTTCTGTCTATGTCTTCGGCCCTTTGCTTCCTCTGCCCATTAGCGTGACCTCGTCCCAGACATAGAAACTCCGTGACACAACGGCCTTGGTGCTGACGACAGCGACCACCGGAAGCAAACATGCAAGGCACCCGGGTCTACCAATTTGGGATAGGCTCCGATAGAATCAGGAACTCGGGGTGGATGGGTTATTCCAGGAGCTTGACCTGTCATGAATCTCATCCACTCATCTGTCGGAAATCTGCCACCACCATGATCATGTTGCCTTTTTATTGACACTGAAAAGGAGGCTTGGCCTTCCAATCCGCAACCCTTTCACCCACCAAAGACAACCACCACGGTACGCACGGCCACCACCCTTTGCTTCTACCGAATCAATCCCGCCCATCTAGATCCCGTATTCGTACTCAGGACACTAGTGCGGTTCGTGTGTATGCTCAGCAATTGTAACGAGCCATAAACCCAGCCTTTAGCCAATCTGGTGTGGGTTCTCATTTTGGCACCGTATGCAATGCGGTGCTATCACAGCCTCACAACCTATCAAAGTCGAGTATTAAATCTGCAATGCTGCATCTTGAACGTTTGGAGACTTTCCCGCATCTCCCTTCCCTTCCTTTCCCCTTCTTGCTCTCACCAAATCTGTCTTGTCTCCTCATTGACGTAACGGAACGATAAAGACTTTTCTTTCCTCCCCTCAGAGTAGTTATCGATCCTTCTTACAATAACAAAAGGACGTCGGACGCATTCTTCGCCCTTCGCAAAGCATATATCCTTTGGCAATGCTTTCGAACCTCGACTTACATAGCCTCCCGTTTTACTAATCCAACTCGCACCCTTGCCTACCAAGACCGCACACCCCTCCTCCATTATGGCGAATGAGCCGCTTCTGCCCGCCACCTCCCTAACACAGCCATAGCTCGTTTCTCTCTCGCACGTTCCGCTTCTTCCCAATTGTGCTACCGGTTCTGCTACGGATTAGTTAACTTACAATGCACACAACCTCGCACGCAACCTCCAAGATAGGGTAAGCAGCCATCGCATTTGTCAACTCCCGTCCAACCGCCACACCGCCGTAAGATTCCGGATTCACCTGACGCAGCCGCGGACCTTAAGCCCCCGCGTACTGTCTCTCGTCCTCTTGCGCTTTTCCTCCAAAGAGGAAAAAATCATCGCACATATCCGTCGGAGCAATTGCCTACCCATTCGAGCCATGTGCGCGGGCTTCCCGCATGGATCACCCTGATCGGCTTTTTCTCACTCACCCCTTGCCTCCGTCATGGAAACTTTTGCGTCATCCGTGGAATGCAAAAGTGCTGCCCCGCGATGGTGGATTTGTCGTCGAAAGGAGGGGCAATCGTACGCTGCCTTACAAATTGGTCTTCTGGAATCATTCAGTGATAGCCTACGTAATATACACCGTTAGTAACGAGCATTGCCCCTCAGCAGGTCAAAGATCTCATATAAAGGATCATCATCTCATGGACATCATCGCGAATCATTAACACTAACGAATTGAAATCACACGCTCCAAGTTCTTTCATTCCCGACATCCGCTCGCAACCGCCTAGTCTTCCCATCGCTTCCCTCCTCCTCAGCCCAACCCATCCATTGAGGCATCGCCCAAGCTTTGTTTTATACTTTAGCCTCCCGTTGCGCAATAATCGCGTGCTTCGGTTCTTCGTCATTCAGCCCTGACGTGATCGTTTAAGTTTGGAGCCTCCCGTCACCTGCGACTCATCGTTGTGACTCCATCTATTTTAAAATATTCCAAGTCCCCGCCAACCAACCTTCGGGCCGTCGCCCTTGACTCAACTTCCACCATACCGCCCTTGAATCGCGCAAAAAGGTTACGATCCGGGCAGAAGAACGTAATACGACCCGGAGCCGAGTATCTATTTTTCTCCCTTCCGGGGGCAAACTAAGCCAGGTGCGACTTGTTGCAGCAAAAAGTGCCTCTTCCGTGTCTTAGTTACATTAAAGCTGAAGTCCCGGTCCCCAGAGCCTGGAAAGGGTTTTTTTTCTTCCCTCCTCATTCTCCCAGCTCCATCAATCCGATCTGACCCAATCTCTTGTCCCAATTGTCATTATAACCTCTACATCTACAAACATGTCAGCTCTTCCTCTCCTCAACTCAGACCCCGTGGCAACTCCACCTCGTCCACCATCCCCGGTTCACGCTTTCGGTACCCTGGCCGTTCACGCCGGATCCCCGCATGACCCCACCACCGGCGCCGTCATCGAGCCCATCTCCCTCTCCACCACGTTTGCGCAGACGGCCGTTGGTAAACCAGTGGGTGAGTATGAGTACTCGCGATCTGCCAATCCGAACCGCACGAACTTTGAGACTGCTGTTGCTGCTCTCGAGCACGCCAAGTATGCCCTCGCTTTCTCCTCCGGCAGCGCCACTACCGCGAATATCCTCCAGAGTCTCGCATCGGGCAGTCATGTTATCTCTGTCTCGGACGTCTACGGTGGCACCCACCGCTATTTTACACAGGTTGCAAAGGCACATGGTGTGAAGGTCACTTTTACCCCAGAGATCGAGGTCGACATTTCAGAGCACATCACTGACGAGACCCGTCTGATCTGGATTGAGAGCCCCAGCAATCCTACGCTGCGACTTGTCGACATCCGAGCAGTCGTCTCCGAAGCACACAAGCGTGGTGTCCTCGTTGTCGTCGACAACACGTTCCTATCCCCCTATGTGCAAAATCCTCTGGATCTCGGCGCGGATATTGTCGTTCACAGCGTGACCAAGTATATCAATGGCCACAGCGATGTTGTCATGGGCGTGGCCGCCTTCAACAGCGACGAGCTCAAGGAACGTCTAGGCTTCCTCCAGAACGCCATTGGTGCAGTTCCATCCGCCTTTGACTCGTGGCTTGCTCACAGGGGTCTCAAGACCCTCCACCTGCGAGCTCGTGAGGCCAGCCGCAACGCAACAGCGGTCGCAACCGCCCTCGAGGCCTCACCTCTCGTTATCGCAGTCAATTACCCTGGTCTCGAATCACACCCTCAGCGCTATATTGCCAAAAAGCAGCACCGAAACGGCATGGGCGGCGGCATGTTGTCTTTCCGCATCAGGGGCGGCCACGACGCTGCAGAGCGCTTCTGTCAGTTCACCAAGATCTTCACTCTTGCAGAGAGCTTGGGTGGCGTCGAGTCGCTAGTCGAGGTACCAAGCAGCATGACCCACGCTGGTATTCCCAGGGACCAACGCGAGGCCGTAGGCATATTTGATGACCTCGTCCGTATTAGCTGCGGTGTGGAAGACGCCGAGGATCTCAAGAACGACGTGCTCCAGGCCCTTGAGAAGGCTGTGGCGGCGTCCAAGAAAATTGTCAACGGAACTAACGGTATCAATGGCAACGGCGTCAATGGTCAATAAAAAGAGCGAAAAGGGAGTAAAAAAAAACCATGGGTGGTGATAGAGGCGCTAGACTTCCAATAATTTGAGGACATGTGATGAGATTTAGCTTCAATAACAGAATTGACGAAGAGGGGAAAGCGGGCAGCTGAGTGGCCATTCATATAGCAACTAGGGAAAAGGGTTTTGACTTTTTGTTTTCAATGCCATCTATAGCTCAATAACACCGAGTTATTAATTACTATTCAATTGTATGAATATTCTCTTTTCATGCGCTGCGTAGACAATATTACAGAATATACCATGAAAAACCCCATGCCCTGCTAGAATCTCTGCATGGTCATATCGCAATAGCCTCGATTGTCAATCCTTAACTCCTCGTAGGTCGTAAACTCATTAGCTCAAAGCGAATACTCTATAGACTCAGAAAACGGGCTGCCTGCCGCCCGCTGGTTCACTCCTCCGACGTTGCATTTCATTCATACCCCGGCATGCCGTCTCGGCGATATAGTGCAGCTCGTCCAGTGTATTGGAGTTGAGGTTTGGGAAGATGCCGTCAATCTTGCGTAGCCATTCGGACGTAGGGTTCGACACATCTAGCTGGTGCGCGTTCGTATCGTAATCTGTCACCCTTGGGGCATGGGTCCGTGGTCTAAACTGACTTATCAGGTGATCGTGCCGCGAATTGGCAGGAAGGTATTCCACAAGATCTCCATTGGGCATATTCGGTTGTTGTATGCCCATAACAACTTCAACGAAGCGCTGTGCTATGCCCCGGCCTAGGCCACAAGGATCGACAAAGTCGAATTCTGGAATGCCGGGGATATCTTCTCTCAAATAGCGGTCGTACCCGAGGAAGGATGCCCGGCAAATTCGCAGATGAGGTGCAGCACATCTCAGTGCCATCGCAATCCACTGGCCCTCGGCAGGGGGGCGTTGGTTCGGGAAACCAACCCAAAGGACGTCCTCTCCTTGTGTGTTGAAATTCTGTGCCTGCTCCACTTTCAGATACACTTCGTTGAGATAGAGCTCCTCAAGCGTGGAGCCCAAGTTCTGCGCAATACGGATCAGGACTTCAGAAGATAGTTCCATTCGCTTGAGTTCAAGGCATGTCAAGTTTGCCAAAACAAGATGCTCACTTGGGGAGGGTAATGACCTGGCTCGCCACTCCTCGACGGGCATCTGCCGGGACCTGGTCAGTTTAACGTCTCTGGGTGGTCGTTCATCGTTATTGGCTCCCATCAGACATAAGCTTATCAGCCGGTCCGCAGTTGCCAGAAGGTTCCAGAGGCAAGCTCCAAATACCGACACGCGTTGCGGTTCGGTTTCATGTCTTCGTAAGGTAAGGACTAGATGTTCCAGCACCTCCAGTACTTTCATTATGTTCACCACATCAGATGGGTTCATCCAAAGATGGCATGTTCCAACGTCGGTTAGATTTTCGACTACCAATGCCTTCAGGTTTGCAGAGTCTTCTTCAGGTCGCATAGCAAATGCCTTCAAGGTGTTGGCCAGTACTCTTGTGGATACGTTGCAATGTCGACCGACGAGTTGAATGGGGAGATTTAATCGGAGGCGATCGATTTGGCGGCAGTTGAACAGGATGGCTTCGACTATTAAGAAATACTCTAATTCCGTAAATGATCGATCATTCATGCAGTACTTCTTGTGTAGCGTGCGACAAAAGTCCGACATGGTTGGAACGCGTTCGAAGAGATCTGCAAGAAAATCCACCTCCACTGCTCATCAATTGTGTCAGCGAACATGGCTCCTCTGTTAAGATTATTATTATTAGAGGGGGTACGCACAGTCATCTCGTATAACCATGAGGTCAATGTAAATACTTTTGCAGTGATAACCAATGGTTTGCAGTTCATCCGTTCGAGGGTGTTGTCTGTTGCTCCTTCTATTCAAGCGAGAAAAATCGAGGCCGAGGGTACGACAAACGATGGGCTTCAGAATCTGGTCAAACACTCGACACACGAGGCGAAGTGGGAGAACCGCATTCTTGTGGCCATGTGCGACGTATTTCTGGAGTATCTCCTCGACGAGCTCGCGTGGGAGACGATCCATGCCTGGTAAGTTGAGGCCGCCGTTGAGGTCGGGGGGGAGCAAAGATCAGCTAAACTCGCTGTGCATCGAGGCACCTGGTGCGTTGATAGCGAACAAAAATGTCGTGAAATCGGATTTCTCAAGCTCAAGGGTAATACTGGAATTCGGGACGAAGTCGACCGGGCGTGGTGATGGGTGTGAGGTTCGTAAGGTAGGCGTTAATGCCGGGACGGTTTAGCTTGTCAGCTGGATTCAGAGCTCTTGGGTTGACGGGTTCATGCGGGAACGACGAGGCCCACATCGTGGGCATACCCCCCCACTAAATTTGGTCGTAACAATTTGCCTACCCTATACGTTCGTCATGATTCCTGCAAACTGTGGAAAGTGAATGTTTTTGCCTATAAAATCGTTGTTTCTTACGGAATATGGAGCTCTCAGTTAGGCTTTCAATCCCATACTAACTAAAAAGCATGGTGTATGGTACCGGGTATTATGGAAATGCAAAACTGCACCATCTGTTCCGATCTAGTGGTTTCTCAACGCCGCGGTAGTAATTCTAACTCATATACAGTTTACTTTACCGAGGAAAACACAGTCTAGTCCATCGTGTCTCCAAAGGCTTACCAGCACTGTTAACCACTCGTTTTACACAAGGTCAACTAGTTGATTTTTTCCAAGGAAGGTATTTTAGGGGGACCACTCAGCACATCCATCCCGAGTGCTATGTTAGGAATGCTCCTGATCTTTGCCGCGAGCACGAACGGCTCTCAAGGCTTAGGTCGTATAAGCCTCCGGAATAATATAGTGGCAGGTACTAAAAAGGTCCAAGGTCACTACTCCATGAATGCCCACGACGAGAGTTCTTGAGCTTACTGTCCTAATGCGATAGCTACAGAATGGAGACAAAGAGAGGTAAGCGTGGGCACATTTAGACTATATGTTGCCTGCGCTAGGCCGGTTGGACAGGTCCATTCTCATCAGGCAATGCAAACCCTATTGACAGCAGCTGAATCGGGTACTGCACATACCGATAAATGCAATGTGCTATGCTGAGGGCTCCAGCGGACTGTCGGAAACGAGGTTGATTATCAGGGCTGAGGTTTCAAGTCGAGCCTATTGAGAACCTAGGCTGGCGTTTTTGGTGCACCCAACAGGGAGGGGCACTTCATGATATGTCTAGATTTGTTGAGTGATGTGAGAGTGAGAACTGCGAGGTACTTCGATGGCGTTACTCAATGTAGCAAATATAAAATGTCTGCATACAACAGAAATATGTACAATTGACATGGCAGAGCCTAATGAGACGATTTTGAAAGGGCAGAATCCTCTGATAGTGGAGGTGTTTATTTTAGTGAGGCAAGGGGAATTATGTACAGATGTACATGCGAACGAAATGTTCGTTGGCTTTTGTGGTCGGCAGCTTTTGCCGAACCACGAGGGAAATGTAAACAGATTTCATCAACTATTCAAATAACTGGCCCACCATTCACGCATACTATCTGCCGTCAGTTGAATATTCGGCAGGTCGGCACATGGAACGGATGACCGGCTCAGGTTGCGCAGTGCGATGGTTCATGACAGCTCAGTTATTATACTCGATACACGGAGAATCGGCACAAGGGGACATGGAAACAAATTTGCGCTAGATGGATGCGACAATTGACGCCTTTACTAAGGAAAGAGGCTGCAGTTGTGTCGCAAGCTCAGTGCTCGTATCAAATAGCCGTGGTGATACAATTTCGTCTCTGTTTAATGCAGTCAGTGACGATACCATCGCATTTGGGCATACGGCAACAAATTATGAGGTTAAATTCAGATAGAACGGTGGGTGGGCACCTACAGTATGAAGTAAGGTTGTAGTAGCTTTCGCCTACTTTGTACACGAGCTTTTGCAGTAGTGGATTTGTTCTTAATGGACGGTTTTACCCACCCACACATCAGCACATGTGCAACTAACTGGTCCAGAACACGAGGACACCCGAACAAAGATCCAAGGGGTTGGGACTGGCGCTACACAAAGTGAAGGCAGATGATTGACGATCAACCCGTATTTCCAGCCAACCCCAGCCCCCCCACCATGCATGCTGGCAAGCCTAGCATCGAATATCGATTTTGAGATCGAACGAAGAGGCGTCAATAACAGTCAGGATGACGCCGCCTGTGGCCCACAGGGTGGGCAACGGACAAGAGCCGTCATGACCAACGAATTCACTCCCGCTCACCATGACCATGCCATGACGATGACTTGCTGCATGTGGAGGCCGTCGGGGCGGGATGTGAGGTTGGCGCTGGGGCAACCCGGCATCGCCAAAAGTACGTACCCTCATGACCACGCGCACAGTGTTCCCTAATATTCTGCGGGGGGGCAATTGACAACATGCGATTGGCGAAAGCTATCAGGAGCTCGATGCACAAGCTCCGCGACAGCTTTTGTCTGATGATGAGGGACCTTGGTTTCAACTTGTAACTCCCATTTGGAATGGAAGGCATTGACGGGGGAGCCAGACCCATGCGCGGTTAGGCCCAGGGCCAATTGCTTTCCCGCCAATAGTCCTCGGCGATAGGCGGAGTACAAAATGAACGAGGGGAGCAGAGGCCGCAGCCATGGGAGGGAAATGGGCAGATGGATCGCGATGGATGAAATTTTTTTTTTTTTGCGTATGGATCCGGCACTGAGATGGGATGGGCAACCAGTCTTAGACATGTCGCGCAAGCTAGGCGACGTCACTCTCTGGGACCCAAGTTAATTAGCTCGTTTCCCGTTGCAATCCTGTGCGATGAGCCAGGGACACGCGTTGTGTAGGCAACGCTTGAGAGGAGATAAGTGCAATGTTTTTCCACTCTGGCGAGAATGATCCAACGCCAGCGATACCTGATCTGGAGCGGGCGAGACGACGTCGAAGCCGGTTCAAGGTTACCTAGTTTGGCCTGGCTATGATTATTGTTAATGATCCTGTGACTGCTGAAAAACTAGCTAACATCTTGGCGGGCGTGGTGCCTTGGCCTGGTTGATGATGGAAACCAAAATACCTCGTCGTATCGCCCACTTTCCGGCGTTGCCGTCGTTCCCGTCTAAGCGGAAGCTCAAGTTGGAGCTCCAGTCTCTTCTACTGGAAGAGACCCTCGAAGCCATTACCTGGGAGCCTACAGATAGCCAAGTGTTACTGAACAGATCGGAACCAACCAACATCGATAGTAAATCGGTAGACCGAAACAGCGTGCTAGATCGGGACCTTGACCAGCTGGGAGTTGACAGCTTGCTCGTCTCCTCTCGTGGCTCGGATAATGATGCGATATGGTGTTGACGCTGAGATGGTCCGTGTCGAAGTCTCAGAGCTACACTAATGACATGAGACAGTGGAAGCCACTGGTTGGTTAGTAGATCGGGTTTCTCTGCCAGATGGAGTTGTCGCTATCGCTCGGCCGGGCCTTTTGAGCCTGGGATGTACGCACTAATTGCCCATAGTACGTGTATACGAGTGGGCCACTGAAGGCTTGGCAGGTGGATTGGAAAATGACAACAGACCCAGGAGAGCAAGCATTCGATCAAACCTTTGATTGCTAGTGTGTGGCCGATGGTTGACTTTCCGACCCATGCATTTTTTCTTTTCTTTTTTAGTGATGATGCGTTGGGAGGAGCGGTAGGTGTTGTCTATCTAGCCGCTTTCCAACCTTCTGGATTGAAAAAGCTCCTGTTGGCCATCGCTGTTAACGGTTTATTGAACATGACAAGTGGCGGGTAGTGAGGGCGTGGGAGGTTGGTGACGACAACGGAAATGGCTTTGACCAGAAGGTGTGGCACCATGGAGACGATTGTGCCTGGGTACCTGAACATGTGGCTGCAAGCAGACGGCTAGACGGGCCACTTGTGGGTATGCACGTACTTACCTGGGTTTTGATAAGTACCCTAGATGAAAGGGAGGACTTCGTGGGAGGAGCAACATGGGGGGGGATAACGGTATGGTGGTTTAATGCGTCACGACGTCCCAACGGGGAATAGCTTTCTTTGTGAGCGACCAGGAGTGCGTGTGCATCATAACTACTTCGCGAAAGTACAGGACCTAGTCAGATTTTTCCGTTGACAGCATCATCTAAAGTGCTGAATGAACTGGGTAAAAGCACAAGCGAAAGCAGGGTGACGAGTGGATTCGCGGATACGTGGGTGTGTGCCGGCCGATTTGGGCCGACTACTGTACGAAGTTGGTCTGGAAGCAATCATCCGTAACAGTGTTAATCAAACCGACGCCAGGCCCCGGTTTGCAGTTGTAAGTCCACCCTGGACGAGCAAGCCACGACTACGAAGTACTTCGTACAGAGGTCGGTACTCGGTAGGTGCTAGAGGTCTAGCACAAGTGCCCAAAGTTCCAAGGCCCCGTCCAACAATTGCTCATCAGCGACCCAACCTACCTGCAAGGCCCCATTCCCCTGACCCCGTCCCCAATGCCCCGTAACCGTCCGCCCATCGTTTTCCAAGCAGAACCGCATCCGATCGTTGTTTCCGCTTCCGCCTCGGCGCCCGCTCCCTCATATAGTCTGTGGCTCCTGCCCTTGACCCTCGAGGTGAATCCCCTCGCCCCGTTTTCCTTCCCTCTCCGTTTGCGGTCTCCCTCCAAAGTCGAAGCTCTCCAAGCTCATTAAATCCCATTTCTGTTGCCAGGTGCGAACCACTGCCCATAAAACCACTCCCCGCCTCACTTCGCTTTTTCCCACTTGCGCTGGCTTTTGATCAACAACAGCTACTCCACCACCACACAGCATCGTCATAATCATCATCATACCACCAGCTAACCCGGCTTCTGCCAGCTTTTTATCAGCACGGCTCTAGAGCTTGTCGCATAGTACGCACTTGGTCGCGCATTATCTCTGCTTCACTTTGGACATCCCTGCCAGCTTTCAAAATGCGTTCTGCGTTGGTTCTCCTCACCTTGGCTGTCTCCATGGTTTCGGCCGCCGTCCAGGAATATGATAGCTCGCTTAACATGACAATTGACGCCAACACGGTGGACGCACAAACCCGAGGTATGTTTACTTATTTCTATCAGTACTTGTGGCACGGCTAACTCTACTTTCACAGCTACATGGTGCCAAGCCCAGACCAATACCTGCACGACTCTTTGTGACGACTCGACGGACAAGAACAGCTGCACCCAGGTGAGTTGACCTCATATACCTGTCGTACTGATTTCCCACCATGCTAACATATTTTCACTCAGTCCACTCTGGCATGGGAGTGCACATGCGCCTCCAATTCTTCGGCCCCTGGTCTGCAGTACTATTCCCAAACAATCCCAACCTTCATCTGCCAGGACCTCTACTCGGAGTGTATCGGTCAGAATACCGGCAGTGCCAGCGGTCAGAAGGCATGCAAGACCAACATCGAGGCTCTCTGTGGCACTCTGGACCCCAGCGAGGCTAGCTCTGACGACGACAATTCTTCTAGCACCACCGCCGGAACCGCCACCGCTACCGCCACCACCTCTTCTACCAAGTCAGCGTCTACCGCCGCCAAGAGCGATGTCACCAGCACATCATCTGATGGCCTTGCTGCTCCTACGATGGCTCCAGGCAAGGGTGCTGCTGCTGCGGTAGCTATTGGCATGTTGGCATACCTTGTGTAAACCGCTGCGGCGTTTGGTGGGCCGCCGTTGGCAACGCCACATTCCCGATCCCACCGTCGCCACGTGCGGGCGGGTGCCCAGTCGATGTCGAGACACCTGCCACTGCGATACCCCTGTTCGCTTCTCTGTTACCCTTTATTATCGACAATACCTTTTCCCCAACATACGACGCGATACCTTTGATGAGTTCAAGACCCGAAGATAGGAAGATGCCTTGTGTCACTTTGAGACAAGGGCTAGGAATGGAATGCCCCGGTGGATTTGAATGATCGGGGGATGGATTGAATGGTTGATGCTACCTTGCATTATTTGGCTTGTGCCACCTTTTCGACGGTGGTATGGAGGGCGTACTGCGTTATTAGGCAGAGGCATCTTTGTTTGGTTTTATTATTCCCAGTCTAATCATAGCAAGAGGCGAAAGGGAGTAGGAAACTTCGTTGAGCAAAGAATCATTTGACTTCAAATTCGGTCCTTTATTTGATCATCTGGAAAATTAGCTTGGATTTTGTGTGAATTCAAGCTTCATGTGCCGTGCGAATGAACTTTTAAGACCAATATCCCAGAAATCTGCAAGGGTCGGTGGCTAATCACAAGTTGCCTCCTACAAAGATGACTTTAGGTGGTTGTCTTTCAACAGCACACTGCAGATGATTAATCTCAGAGCTTTCCAAAAAGGACTGCAATCACTTATAACTTGTACCACCTAAGTAGTCGATTCTTGGGGATGCCAAGCTGAACGAATTAGGGGGATGAAGATGAGCAATGGGGAAGATATTAAACCTACATACACATAAAGATTGATGTGAAAACTACATACCTCACTCCTCCCTCTTTCCCCCTTTCTTCTGTCAGGTCGGGGCTTTGAGGTAGAGTATCGATATTGAGAAAGGGAGCTAGCAGACTTGTATCCTTAATCGAGAGATTCCTGAGGCTTTCTCACTCCCTTACGCTCACCGTACACTTGACGAGGACAAAGCGATTAGTGAGCAATTCTTCAAGGGTGAAGAGTAACATAATGGCACTTGGCTGAATTCATGACTTGTCATAGGACTTAAGTTGTACATAATGAAGTTAGTTGCTATCATGGATGCGACTATTCGTGGATCGAGCCAAGGTAGCCCACTTCATAAACTTAGGGTCTCATAAGGTAAAAACCGTGGCAAAGCATCAATGTACACTTCAGTTTATAAGTATTTATTTCATGGCCTATTATTTTTTTTGCTTGATACTATTTCACACCGACTGTTACAATCTGTTATCTAGATTGGCGACTGATTGTAAGTAGGGATATTAGGCCTCCTCTCCCTCCTGCTTCTGCGCAATCCTGGTAGGGTCACTGAGAAGAGACCGTATACCTTACGATAGATAACATGACTCATTCCCTAAGCTAGTAGCAGTGATTTGTAATAATACCTCTCTTTATTAGGGTTTATTTCTACCCAGAGTACTTCTTAAACGGGCTCTTAATTTTAGTGTGTATTGCAGTTGCATATGTGAAGGGGCATGCTTCTACACGACTACGAAAACTGAGCCTCGGCAGCCAAGTCAGCAACTCCATACTATTTCTTTACCAATCTTTGGCGCTTACTCACCCTCTCCTCAGATACCACCAGACCGCAGAAGTCCGGTGAAGATATACCGCTGGTAGCCATCTCTAACTCTACGAACATATAACCCTCGACTAGGGCCTTGAAATGCAAAAAGAGTCTGAGGCCTTCTGTCTGGTATTACAGTCTGTAGACGTTTCAAGACATCCCAGACTCTCGGGATCTAGATCTCGAGCGCTATGCCTGTCTTGCTAGCATCCAAAATCTCATTTGCATAACTTAACAAACGTCCACGGCTAGGTCTTCCGCGGTCTGCGTCACTCCTCCTCACGAGAGACATGACGAATGAGGGAAAGGCCATGAACTGAAGCTCGAAAAAGAGCCTTCATGAATGGTACCACTTGACGGACTTGCTCGCTATCCCCCATCGGGATAATGACCGCTAAACTTCGTGTCTCAGAACGGCTTTGAGGACGAGGGAGCGTTGGACGAAGTTGCATTTAAAAAAACCTAATCTTGTGAGTATATCTACTTCCTATGAATAAGACATGTCATATGTCAAATTTGTACTGGTTTCATGTGGCAAAGCCCTGGAAAGTTATCTTGGTCTCTCTCTTCAGGATGCGAGTGTATGCCTGTATCGCCAGACGGGCTTATGGCAGTGAACGCTGGTCAATTGGCCTGTGACTATCTCATCAATGTATGCCTCGTCCACTTGCTGTAAAAAAGTCTCCGTTACATCTATTCCATATTTCTTACACTCTCTATCGACTCTTCTCCGCTGAACGTCGGCTGATTACTCACCCGCAGATGCTTGCGCAGGTACACGGCCTCGGACTGTTTTCGCACAGTTGGTTCAGCTTGTCACAAGACGCGTATAGCCAAGGGGTGACATAACTATACAATCCCCCGCCGGCAGCCATGCGTTTGTAAACGGCCGTAAACTATTGGAACACGACAGCGACAAGATTTTCTTAGACAGCTCTAGCACCGCTATACAACTAAGTGGCTGGCGACAAAAGGTGTTGATGATCACGCTGTAAACTTTTGGTAACTTGAAGCCTAGTCTAACAAGAGAAATCCCTTTTGTGGTCCTCGTGGACGTCGTTCTTTATATGCTCCTACTAGAGGCAAGGCTATCGGCTTGTTTCGTGTTTTCATAACCACCCAAGGTGCGGTATTTTGAGGTTTATCAAGCACCTTGGTGAAGGTGATGGGGGCAGAGGAAGATCATCATATATTAGTTGCAACGGTGCAGCAGCGTTTCGGGTCGACTGGAAACTACTGGACGACAATGACGACAAAGAATAACACATGACGGAGAGGGTGTTGCATATAACGGTATTGAGACGGCCTATGAAGGAATAATTATGGGAGACAAAGGCTTGGATACTATGTGAAGTTGTCCTTGTGACACTTCATCACTTCCACAAGAGGCACACAACCGTTCATGCGGTACATTTCTAGTTATTACTTTAGCGCCGTGTCTTCATGTGCACTTCGACGTTTTTCTGAAATCCGTGGCTATACATAACTCTGGCAGCAGTCCACTTCAACTTATAAGCCGCCTTATAACCTTTGTTGGCTTTTTGTATTTGATCCTGGTGGCACAAATACAAACCCCGTTTCGAGAAGAATGGCTCAAGGCCCTTGCCTCACGGCCGGTCAAGGCAACAATAGGATCCGAAAACCTATCACCACGACCTTTTTATTCGGCAACACGGCAAGGATATATCGTATGCACAGATCAGACACATCAAAGACCCTTCAGCACCCAGCACCTGTTCTCAGGTAGGAAGAAACGTCAGCTCTTAGCAAACAGAAGCAGTATCTACTCTGCGAGATGGGCCAAGTACATAATCACCTCACCTTTGAGATGTCAATTTTTCAGGCTGAAGATTACGAGCGCCACATTCACCTCTAAGACAAAAACTGCAACACGGCCGTATTGTTGACCCTTCAAAATAAGAACGATATTAGGGATTTCCTCGGCAGATCTTTGAGACCCCAATCGTTGGAACTGATTGCCATCACAGAAGACTGGTTAGCTTACCATGGAACTGATATTGTGAAAAGTCTAGTGGAGAAAATTGGTCAGGTATCCCAGGTCGTTCCAGATAATGAAGAAACACCGCCAAGCTCGGAACACTCATATTTATATAGTTCAATCACATCCTTTAATCATTACGGGGGTAGATGTACGGTCTACTTATTTCATTTCTTTGGTAGAAAATGCTAGAGATATCTCATATCGATAAGCGTGTGGCAAGGCACTTATATGTTGGTAGGAAGAGAACAAATTGGCGTTGTTGGCCGGCTCAGGTAGTCTTGGCCTGGAGGCCAGCTTGCCAACACGCCGAAAAGACGACAACGACGGGTACTCAGGATGCTTCCCACTCGACCATGTGATATCCAAGAGTCTTAGGTCTTAAATCGTGCAAGAAGGCAGCTTCTCTCGACTAGATGGAATGTGTCAACTCATCTGACCATTGAGGCCTCATTGAAGCAGTATTCCAGATTTAGCGACTAATAAGGATACATAGTCAAAAACACGTAACCCCTTTCCCCAACTCTGCAAGGATAAAGGTAAGGTCACCTGTAACATGACATGTCGAAAAACCCATCCCTTAAACTTGCGAGTTCCATTTTCCTTCATGCCAAAAAGTCGGGCGGTCATGGAAAACATGTGCCACGTATGTCCAAACTCCCGCATCCGACCACTAATCCTGGCTAGGGCCTTCCATTCACCAACAGTAGTGTTCGTACGGTATCAAGCCAACATTTTGCCAATAGCATTTCCAGCCGTCGTTTGCTCTGCAGTCACCCGTTCCGCGCCGTCGGTTCTACAAAGGATCAGCATCAACGCGTCCTATCATGCTAGGCCGGCTGCCTTCTTAAAAATAAGGGCAATTGGACAGTTTCCCTTTGCATTTTAGGAACGTCCTCTTCCCATAGCACACTGACTAAAGGGCGGTCCATCCTCTCACCTCCATGCCTTCGGAGACTAGAAATATGGCTTGCGCAACACAGAGACTAATAAACAACCTTACAGGGCCACCCTTGCACCTCCACGCCGCGGATGTGGTGTGGATCCCTGTACGAGCTAAAGAGGCTCGGCTCGTCTGCGCGCCTGCGCGCCTACGGCTACGGCTACGACATGGCTTGTTTCGGCCTGGCAGTCAATCCAATCAACGCCGATCGTCTACCCATCCCTCTTCCATGACGACCTCTTATTTTATCAAAGGATGCCACTAGCGAAGAGGTGCTTCCATATGGGACTGAGCAGGCCAATATCCAAGATGCATTCTGTGAATCGGTAGTGCTGATCAGGTAGTGTTCCAGACCCTGCGCTATATGATATGTCAACAGTACTAACACTGCCCGTCCTAGTGGTAGATGGGTGAGGGAGCCTTCACTTCTGGATAACCTTGCTCTATTGAACGACTAGGACTTCGGTCGTAAGCCTCTACCATGCAGGCTAGCACTGTTCTTTCCACCTATTACCTCTGTGGCTGGCCGCCAGTCTGCGTTTCCTTTGGGCACCTCTCAAATGCTCCATCTTCAAACATGGTTGACTCACCCACCCACTGAGAGCCCGTCGTCCTGGTGCCTCAGGTTGGGGTGGCCGAGCAATACCGTATCCCTCCTTGGGCACGATAAGGCTACGATGAGACAGGCGGCTTCATTTAGTGTTAAAGCTTCGTGGACTCCTCGAAGACGCTGGGTACTTAAAGGTAAATGCACCGCACTCTCAGTTTTGTTATCTCTGCCTTTAGAACACCATCACTTTCCCAATATTCATCTCCCCGCGTTCTTTTCTCCAACCCTAGATCCAAGATTTCACGTCTCTAGCCCGCCATCAATATCTCGAAATTAGCCACACGTCGTCCCCTGCCACTTAGCTGCCGCTTCCCAACATAGGTGCCGACGGCCTAGGCCAAGTCCAGACTGCCAATCATGGCTGACCCTTCACTCATAATTGATTCCGCTGGAGTGTTGCAGAAGGTTATGAAAATTGGCCTGGAGATCTACAATGCACCCAAGGAGTCTGAGTCCATGAAAATGCTCCATGACCAAGTCGAAAGGGATTTAAAATACGCTACTAATTTCCGAAACGAAATTAAGGAAGTTCTGGGGGAGAATATGGACCAGCATAACTGGATTGTCTCCGTCATGAATCACACAAGGGACACACTCGAGAAATTTCACAGCCTTCTGCTCCAAGCTCCCGTTGGCAAGAACAAACCCGGAACCAGCGACAAGGCCGAATTCGTGATTTCTAATGCAAAGGAGGCTATCAAGCTGGAAAAGATCCTGGTATTATCGCACGCTTCCCTGTTGACGGGAGTAAGTCTTATGCATCAGATTGCGATCCAAAGTGGAGAGTTGAAGACTACGCGCTCTATTCCAAAGAAGCGTCGTAATATGGGAGAATTGTACACGCTCCCGGCCCGCCCTAGCTCTGCCGCCAGAATGTTGGCGTATCACGGCGATGATGAACAGCCAACCTTGTAGGTGGCAACTCAAGGCTGAATGCATTTCCCCGTAAAGGGTATATTTCCTCATCATTATTGATTTACTGGTGCGTCATATGGACGATTGAATAGGGTTTTGGATGAGTCTAGGAGGATCAAGGTGATTAGAGGGAATGGGGCGAATAAGAATGTCAATTACGTCAATTATCAAGCAGGGAGCGTTACATAGGAGACCAGGAGGACAAAATTGATCCGAGGGAATTGTGTAAAGGGTCGAATGAGAATGTGTATTGCCAAGCAGGTAGCGTTACGTATGAGAACGGGAGAACAAAATTGATCAGACGGAATTGTGTGAAAGGGTCGAATGAGAATGTAATTGCTAAGTAGGTAGCGTTACATATGAGTCTAGTTCTAGGCTCCGACAGGTGGGAAGGGTACAGTTGGGAAGGATTCCGGACGCTCAACAGTGCCTGGAACAGTCACTCTGACGGCACCATCAATAATAAGCCGGACTTCAGGAAATAAAACCAGACCAGGCGAGTCAGAAACCCACTCCATCTCCCAGCTATCGTCCAGAGAGCCAAACAAGGTAAAGCCAATGTTTGCGGCCTCTTCAAACACGCTACGCAAATATTCCTCGCAGTTATCTTCATTGCTGTAATTAAACATATCTTTCATTCTCAATGCCCGCATCATCTTCGAGACAACCGCGTTGACTCTCTCCTGTCGAGGGTCGTTTGGGGCAAAGGCTCGGACTGGTCGAGGGGTAAGGCTGAATGTCTTTTCCAAAACCAAGTAAGTCGTCTCTCGCCAAATGGTTAGGTATACTTTTCATGTAAATGTTAGCTTTAGTGTTTCTTTTGTTTGGCCTCAAGTAATCTTACGCTTTGGAAACCCGACTAGTGTGTTAGTTGCCAAGTTCTGGTAGCAGGCCAAATCCTCGGGAGGCAAAATACTCTCTTCAACTGAGCAATTCAAGTCAATAAGCCGGAACATGACTTGGCCGAGGAATCGTGTCAGAGTGCTGGGTCGTGATTTTGGCTCCGTAAGCCCGGCAGACCATGTCCCGCCCCAGCGATCGGGGGCTGGGCCAGCCAAGGCCACCAGCTCTTCCTCGTTGAAGATGGACTTTTGGACTTTCTTCACCGGGACAAAGGACCATGCCACAAAGTTGTAGGCGAAATCTTCTATGATATATCGAACTCCCAAGATTTCGGTAAGTTCCCGTTTGGAGTATCTGTAGTTACGATAAGGGAGGCCTCTGTTGCCGCTTTCGGGCTCTGGCTGCGGGCGAGGGGGAGGCAGCGGCGCCAGGAATTTTCGTCTAACTGGTGCCATAGGTTGTTGTCGGGTAATAATGAGGAGGATAACCGGGATCAGAGCCACCAGAAAGCCAACGGCGACACCGATGCCGAGACCTTGTACGCCATTGAGTGTCTGCATGGTTGTTGAAGATGAGCGGGAGGGAGGTCAAATTGAAAAAAAAGAAAAGAAATGGGGAGAGGGGGGATTTATGGTACTCGGTGTTTGAATTGCGAAATTCGGCTTCTTTAATAGTTAAGCGGTTCTTGGTTTGCCCTCTTACACGGTCTTCCTTTGTCATGGGCTTGTGGATTGTAGCTTTCTTAAATCCTTACCTCTCCCTCCTGAACTATCACATATCCTTTGTCATTTTTCTGGACTAAAAGTAACTAAGGCAAATACGAGAGGTCAAAATGCCAGGAAGAGGAGGGCTGGTGGAAATTGCTGCGGCGACTGCGAGAACATCCATGATCCCACTGGCTCCAGAAGCGATCTAAGTAGTCTCCCTCTCCTTTCCTCTCTTTTCCTCCCGTCTCCTCTCTCCCGTCTCCTCCTCTCTCCTCCTCTCTCCTCCTCTCGCAACTCTCTCATATATCAGCCTATGGTCATTAAACATCATGGCAGCACACTTGATCTTGGGAATCGACGTAGGCATGACAGGTAGCCTCCGCTTCCCCATGACCCCCCCAACCCTCTTTGTCTTCCAAAATGGTTCGAATGTATCAGCTATCAGTTAACTAAATCATTTGTTTGGACAGGAACCGGCGTCGCCTTTTCCACTGCGGGAATGGATGCTCCCGATGTTTTTACCTCCTGGCCAAGGAGCAATGACGATCATAAAGTTCCAACCAGGCTGGGCTACGACGTGAGTGGCCCGTCACCCAAACTTGTAAGCTGGGGGTTCGATTCCAGCCCAGGTAATATCGGCGAGGGGGTCTTTGTAGCAGAGTGGTTCAAGGTAGACCTAGGAAACGAGAAGGCTAACCAGGAGCTCATCGAACGGTACTATTTCGACCACCTGAGATGTCTGTACGCAACCTTGTCAAAGTACTTCACACCAAGCAAACTCAAAGGGCTTCGCTGGGACGAGGCCACAATCCAATTTCTTTTCAGTGCCCCAGCCACCTGGAGTCCCGATGTTGTCGCCACCTTCAGACAGATTGCAGCCGATGCCGGTTTTGAGAAATGTAGCAACCAACACGTCCTCGTGAGCTTGACTTGAGCTTGACTGAACCTCAAGCCGTTGCAGCATTCGAGTTGTGCACTGGTGGCACAGCTCTGTTCCAAGTAATAAATTTCATCCCCCAAGTTGAACACATCCTAATGTGGCTACAGGACGGGCCAGTCTTAATCGCCGATGCAGGCGGTGGCACAGTGGTAAGACGCCTTTCAGTAATCGAAGCATCATGGCGAGCTAACTTTTGGGAGGATTTCTGTCTGTTGCAACTGGACACACGGAGTAAAACAACATCCGAAGTAACTGAACTCACACCTACATTTGGTAACTCAACTCCCTCTTGCTCGTTCCGCTTGCCGCTGACATTTTGGGGGGTTAATTAGGGACAGAGGTTGGCTCTGCTTATATTGATGCCGACTTCCGGGAGGACCTAGAATCATCACTGGAGGAGTTCAAACCTGACCTTGGCCGGAGTGCCAAAGAGACTGCATGGTTAATGCTTGATAACCATAAGTTCAAGAACTTGAAATGCAGCCTTGGTAAGCCTAATGGCTCTAGGGGGCAATTTATCGAAATTCCAGACATCAAAAATGGACATTCCATTCAGAGCCAACGCCATAGTATTTCTGACCAAGGCATGCGAGTTACCACGTGAGACGTCTGGCAAGTCCTTCGTCATGCTCATTCTAACTCAGTCAATATAGGGAAAACTTGAAACCCTACTTTGATGAGCAGGTCGGGCCGCTGAAGAAGAGAATTAACATCATCGCTGACTGGAGCGCTACCCGCCGTCCCGGTACTTGTACGGTAAGCCATCCCCAAACCCTTGAATATCCCTGCAGTGCAATCGACTCACACTTAGTTCCAATGAACAGCGTGTTCTCCTCTCCGGGGGGACTGGGAAGCTCTGCTTATGTCCAACGCGCGCTGAAAGACCATCTCTCTCGGGATTCTATGCCCATAAGTGTAGAACTAGATGTCTGCAAGTCACCCCGCTTAGCCGTATGCTTGGGTCTCATTTTATATGCTCTGAAAACCCCCGAGATAAACTTAAGTCTTTCTGTCCGCGCCTCTTTCGGCATTACCTGCAGGATTCGCCAGAGCAGCTCACTTCAGGCGCTGTGGAAGACGAGAGGGGAAACCCATATCGTCACTGATCGTTTCAGACAGCGTTGGATCGGGAAGGGCATTGACTGGTTCGTCAACAAGGTTTGCATCCCATTTTCTTCCGAGCTCGTGAGTGAAATGACTTTACTGAACATCGTAAAGGGAGATCGTGTCAATGGGGACCAACCTATTACGCGCCAATACTCGGCGACTTTTGATGCCGATGTCCCGCCTTCCAAACGAATCTGCCAGCTCCGTATTGTGAGCAGCACCAAAAGTAACCCTCCGAAACTTGAGGATACAGGTGCGAGCAGGGCGAGCTTCGTCCTCGTGATATGCTGCTAATCCGTGAACAGGTGACATCCACATCCACCTCGAGATGAAGGTTGACCTCTCTTGCGTCAAATCGATCGATGTCCAAGAAGTCAATAAGGAGTGGTACAAGAAGGCGTTCGGAAAGAAGCCTCATGTGAAGGTTCCTTTCATCATTGAAGCCAAAATTGGGCCTGCTGAAGCCAATTTTCGATTCTGTAAGAAAAATGTGCCTTGAATATGTCAAGTTGAACTGTGATGCTGACGTAACGCAGTGGATGTCGACAAGAATATCATCCTCGGCGAGCCGAGTCGGATTGATGTTGAATCGAAGAACATTGTCGAGCCTATTATGTTCCTATCTGAGAGTGAGGAGTGGGCTCAGGTGGACGCGTGAGGAAACTTGTTGACCGTTCCCGTACCATTCAGTCGCGTGTTTAGTTGGGGAGTTATCAGTGTGTGGGTACTTGTTTTCGTTTTCATTCAGTTGCTCCTAATCTAAGTCTTCATTCCCAATACCAATTCTTTGTCTTGCCGTCATAAGCTAGTCACAGGGTCGCTCCTAGCCCGGCGCAAGGGCATCAAGGCTGATCTGATGAACAAAGGAGTCAACACTAAGCTCACTTGCTTATTACCACCTTGGAAAGGATGGTGATATACGTTCATGTGGGTGTCAAAAGACAATCGTGTGGTGTGTTGTTGCCCTAACCAGGTCTCAAGAACGCGGGTCCTGGGAGGCGGACTCAAGATTTCAAGTTGCGTAAGTTGGGTAGACGTCTCAGAATCCCGTTTAAACGCTCTCCTTCCTCCCTGAGATGTCTTTCATAATAAAACCATCTCTCGTTTCCATGTTGGTTGACATCTTAATACCTCTGCTCCCACCTCCGCTCATTTAAACGGGATTGATGCTCCATGATAGATAGCTCCCCTATTAGCTATCTACCCTATAGCTATGCCCTCGATCAAAGAAAAAGAAAAAGAAGACCCTCGTCGCAAGATACATCAGACGGGGAAAGTTTCAACTCTTCGCTGCGAGGGGTGAGATCTTCACAGGACCGATTCCCGAGACGGAAACAAGGCCGGACGGTCGGCGAGGCGCACCCACTCTCGTGAGGCATTCTCAAACAGAATACGGCGTAGAGCCGAGCAATTGCGTCACCAACTCATAAAGCCCTCATCGGAATCTAAGCAGAGAGATACTCGATGAACCATGAGTCGTTGCACCATGGCCGATTCATGCCGGAGGTTAGCATGGGAAATATAGCCGGAACTTTGGCGGTGTGTTGCGTCTAGAGGGGAGGCTGGGTTAGTACTGCTAGCGGGGGTAGCGAAGGATGTTGGACTACGAGATGTACAGAGTAATTACGGATACAGCAGACTAAAATCTATATTTCGAGTATTAAGCACGCGTCATTAGGGACGTTCTTTTGATGTATGGAGTAATGCGTACTACACAGGAAAAAGTACCTATTCTGGGTGGAATAGCGATAATTACTACCCAAGTGTAGTTCCTGAGGCCGTACATCAATTGCAGCATGGTTTTTGCTTTGTCCTGCTCCCGTACGTGGAAGTCGTACCATAAACGAATAGTTCTACGACGAAAGTGCGGCCACCAATGCAAATAGTTCCCTTATGCACATTACCCTGAATATACGATTGGTAGGAATATCATGACGGGTAGATCATAAAAAAGCAAGGAAAAAAACAAAGGGTCTTCATCTTCGTTTCCAATAATCTGTAAGTTACAAGTTATCAAACAGGAAACTCACCGTTCAAGTGGCGAAGATGTGTGCGCACACGTGTCTAGCTCCAAGTCGAGAACCAAAAAATATGAAACACGCTTGTGAGAGCATCCCGCCAAGGTAGCCGGGGGATCCGTAAGCACCAAGGAAACAAGAGCAATACCATTAACTTACCTTTTTAGCTTTGGCTTACTTCCCCTTGATATGGACGAGGTGAGGTTCGTCTACTTTGGAGGGGGGCTGGCGTGGCCGAGGGGGGGCGTGGTTCGTTTGACTCCCGTGCGTAGGGTTGATCTGGGCCGTGGCCTACTTAACTAACCTGTACTCTATACAAGGATTGGTTTGTTTTGTTGCCTTCTCAATTTTCTCGAAACTTGATTGACTGAATCGGAATAATTCTTGACGAAGAAAACTATTGAAAAATTTTCGATTTCTGAATGATTGGTGCCGAACAGTTTGGTGCCTGATGGTATGAACGTGGTCCGACCAGGCCGTGTTTCGAGACCTTCCTTAATTACCACAATCCAACCCAACCAAATGTCTCAGATACACAAACACGCGGCCGCAGCTGAGGCCCTCCACCCAGATTATGGTTTCCTGTGATAAGTTATACCGACGAGTCCCGGCGGCCGTCCTGATCCGTGGCACTGGAGAAAGTGCGGAAGGCTGGAGGCGAAACGAACCCAGCATCCCGGACGGGCAGCCCGACTCAACGGCCCGCTCGATAGTGCGCTTGTCCGCTGGCACCGCATGCGGCTTGTAACTGCCCTCTGCTGAGTTGATTTGCCAGAGCATCCCGGCTTCGTCACACCTCTCGTACGTGAAAGGGGTGTGCGCCTTGCTCCCTCCCGATTCTTTGCTTGGGCAGTATTACCGTCTGCGGGGGAATTCGTCGCTATTGTTTGCTTCCTTGCCAACATAAGCCTCTCCTCACCGTTTCAGTCGAACAGCTGGCTTGCATTGGTCCTTGTGAGATACCACGGCACCTGCCCCTAAAGAGAAGGACTAAGTTGGGCCAAGACGGCATTATCGGACGTCGTCAGTCTCCTTACTGGATCCTGCGTTGTCTGAGCCGGGATTTCGGATGTTTTAATGTTATTGTTTACCGTAAGTGTGTCTTTTCTCAATTGGATCAGACCGAGAATGCAGGTCTGCGTTGACTAAGTAAGCTACGAGATGCATCGTATAAGCCTGACCAGATGTGCATTGAGAGTGTAATTGGCTCATGGGGGAGACTACACTACGATTCAATAGGTGCCCACTGCTGTCCGTCATCGTGCTTGTGCTTGTACTTCTGCTTGTGCATTTGCATTTGCATTTGCAGCTCGTACCTACATGAATTCCTCGTGTCAAATGATAAAAAAAGCGAAGCAAGCAGATCACCAATGCTGCGCATACCGTGGTCATGGTGTTGCTGTCTGCTGCTGTGTACTGCGTTTATTGGCCGCCGCAGAAGCAGGGCGTAAGCTAGTGGGGAGCCAGAATCGTTCTGATGGCAGACAAACCATCACAATAATCCTCCCGTTCGATGCGGTCTCTTTCTCTTTATTGCGGGATATCTTTTGCCGTCTATCTGTTTCGTAGGAGAGACATATCGTTTTGGGGAGATTTCTAATTAGCTAATCAGCTGGGTCCGAAACCTCTTCACCCAAGTTTCGAGTTCTCCAACCCCGAAAGAAACCTACCAATGAAGCCGGAGTTAACATCCAGAGACAGTATAGCAGCCAGGGACCAGGTCCCTATCGTCTGTTTTCGGCAAGGATGTTCCTTGCTATGATGAACCTCGTTGATCATGGCTTGTTTTGCCCTCGAGGCCGCGAGAAGACTGAAGTTGACCGTAGCTTCGCCTGGGCCCCCACCGACGTTAGTGGTGTTTTATTTTCTGTCGGCAGGCGGGGAAAGAATTGGGGCAAGGTGCCGTTGATGACGACGAGCAGGGTAGGATAATGGAGACTGGCGACAGACTTGTAGATGTCTGTCTGCGGTAAGAGCCAAAGGCTGGTGTTGGTTCGATGGCGGCAAACCCGGTCTTAACCGGGGTGTACCTGAGATAGATGGATGCCCATCATCTGGTGGGATCGGGACCGTGGCATTCTGGAGGGACGGCCGGAGCCTTTGTGTGGCACAACAGCATCATGGCCTTTTGCCGTGTGTGAGGCTCCAAAATCTTTGTCCTCTTTGGACCCTCTTGTGTGGTGGTGTAGGGACAAGCTCTCTGCGTGAGGCGTTTCCCTAATGCACTCTCGGACATCTCATACTCTGGTTTTACTACATCAGAATAAAGTCCCACTAGACATTGGCTGGACCTACGTAGGTGCAAGACAATAATGTTGCTATCGAGCAACTAACGTCACCTAGCATGTGAGACCTGCGGGGAGTACTGAGCTATAGATATGGTTGTTCCGGGCAATTGAGCTATCCGTCATCAAATATGGCGGTGTCGGCGATGCATTATATTGAAGCTATAATTAAAGGAGATACGTTCTTTGGATGGCTCAACGACAAGTGTGAGTCCAAGTGCTGGCGCAAGGGGAGTTATTCCTCGACATTACTGGAGAGACGGTGAGCGTCCAAACCTCCTACTTCGTACAGTGTGCTCCTTGTCCAGCCACCAAACTGTTTTTTGAACGAGATGTTTGAGACGAGGAGGGGAAATCGTAGCTGGGCGAATGAGACGCCCTGGAGTAATATACGAACATGATGACACAATCTTGTGAAAGGAGACTTGACAAACAGAGCATCGTGCAGCAGGATCGGGCGGAGTTGATGCAACCAGTCGTGCAGCACTGCAGCTCTTCAGATAAGCCTAGACCTTAAGCACAATGGCAGATACTGCACGGAGCAGTACATAGTTATTGCCTGCCGCGTCAGTGCCACGAGGAGATCGAGGCCAGTAAAAACTCGGCTGTCAATCAGGCCGATGTCTGTCGGAGCCCGAAAAGCCAGGGTTCCCCGGGCATACACCTCGTGGTCCTGTTCTCTTCTAGCCAAGCAAGCCTGGTTTCCATGTAGGATATGTATGTGCTACAACGTCGGCTGGCGGGGAAAATAGGACGGTACGCTGGTGCGGACTTGTCCATGATGCTTCAGCACCATCGTCTCATAGGCTTTATACGGTTTGAGGCGTTTTGTCTCAGAGTCGCAACACCTGGGTGGCAGTTTCGCCCACCGCCGTCCTCCGGGACGATGGATATCATCAGACTTGACCAAAGTCTTTAATTTTATTTATGTATTATTAAGATGCTTCTGCTTCAAGTTCGCCTCCGGTGCAAGCCCTCGGTTTCGAAGTTCCTAATACGTCGAAGCGTACTGTCTCAATTGCGACCCCTTCTTTCCGTCTTCAACCGGTCACTTGAGGTGGGGGTGATGAAAGTGATGATGTGCAGCTGAGCATTCCTTGCGGCAAGGGACGGAGCATCGAGTGTAATTAAACTTGTCTCTCAGCCTCGCGCTGATCTGGGTTTAGATTGTTCGTTTTCGATGATGGAGGGGGAGAGGGGAGGGGTGGTGGTGATGGTGGTGAGTGGCCAAAATCATGGCCCGTGACGGCCCGTGAGCATCTGATTCGAGTGAGGTGCAGGGCCGAGAAGCGGGGTCAGAGATGCAAGTCATTGATGGTGGTGTAGGAATGGGGGCGAGGGAATGGGGGAGGGGGAGGGGATAATGTGTTAACCTCCCAGTGACTAAGATGCAGAGGTTGGGTGTTCTCGATGGATGAGGTCGGCTAATAAGATACAGTACATAGGCCCACGGTGGATATTGATATACAGTAGTTGACAATAAGTTAGTCAAATGGAGCCCGTGATGAATCACTTGAGTTCTCTCTGAGGAGGCGTAGAGAATAAAGAGCATTCATACAGGAGTGAGTAACTACTCCGTATGGCCAGAGGGAGAGAAGGGCCAGACTTACACAGCACCATCCCTCACAGGTTAGGCATCATCATCGTACAGTAGCGGCAGCAGTGCCTTGCATCGGAGGGGTGCAATGGGCCATTGGCAGGCGAGATGTGCCTGCGCCAAGAGGCGGCCTGGGCTTCAGTAGTTCCAACACCACCACATCTTTTGGTTGTGTGTGTGTGTGTGTGTTCTGCTACGCACGGGTGTATTGAATTGGGAATGGGGGCAAAAACGTTTGGGGGCGGTAGAGTCCTGTATTGCATCTGCGCTTTTAGGTGTAGAGTGTGGATGCACAGTAAGTACCTAGTTGCTACCTGCTGTACCTACCTTGGTAGACGCAAAGGATGCAAAGAGAGAGGAGGGGAGGTTGGTCATGGAGGTTGGTAGTTTGTAATTAGTTGACGGTGGGAATGGTGAAAAAGGTGGTGAGGTGGTGATAGTTAGTCGAGTTGCTCTTAGTTATTTGGGCGGGTGTTGAACAATGAGGCTGGACCACCACACTTCATCCAAGACACTTAAACTAATGGGTTACTACCTACGGAGAAGAACGGAGTAACTGCTCATTGCGTATGTACTTCGTACGGGGTACTCTCACAAAAAAGAAGCGGTGAATGTTGCACTGCTCAAAGCGATCGTCTCTCCTTTTTTAGTGTGAGGGCTGGGGCCGTTGAGCTTCCCCACCATTATCATCCTAGGCCCTTGACGGTCAAGCTCCCGGTTGAGGGTGGTCATGAGGACAGAAATGCCCACACACGCCTTTTTCTGTCCTTGTCCTGGTTCCTAGGCCATGTGCAGAGTACGGTACCGGTAGAGGTGACTTATTTCGTATTGCAACATGCGATGTGAGTGAGAAATGGGATTGTCGGTAGTTTATATCAAGTTCGATGTTGGTGATACCGTACTGAGGGCGCTTAAGTCCTCATGATAATTTGCACAGATTAAGAGAAACAAGCATACTGAATCCACCCAGGAGTGCTTGTTTGGTTGATTATGACATTCGCTTGGAATGACCTTTTTCACCTTCAAGGTACTTCGTGCAGAGAGCTCCCATCGTCTAGATACGTACTATTCAAATTTTAGCGGTGATCCTACCCTCCCGTTAGCACCATTACAGCTACCTACTTAAAAAAAAAAAAAAAAAGCGGCGGTCGAGGCGTTCCCTTGGATCATGGGAGCTAAATAAGATCGGATGTGAGCTCGTTCCGTTCCCTAGTTATTAACTAGTGGTAAGCCACCACACTTCATTGGGATGGTCTGGGCGAGTTGAAGCGGACGAAACTTGGTGCTTGTCTCAGTCCTGGTTTGGGAGATAGAGGTAGTGAGTGTGTGGATGGACGCTTGGGCGAAGGGTTCGTCTCGTTGGCCGCCAGAAGGAAAATAAGGTCGGACGAGAATAATTGACATGTTAGATTTTGGACAGTAAGCGAGGGCTGGGCACGATCAATATTTCGGTCCTTGAGAAGATACTACCTCGAACCGGGGGCGTAATTAGCAGAGTGTTATGCCCGAGATTGATTGACAGAAAACTGGCCATGACAAGAAAACGGTGAGATCCGAAAGAATCGATCGCATCATGCCATGGCCCGTGGCTGGGCCCTCTCTCACCATCTTTCCCCTCGCCTCCTTACGTCCGCGAGACATATGAATCGGCGGTTTGCCTTTCAACAACGCATGCCCTTGGTTATGGATTGAGATCTACCTCAATCCAGAAATATCTCAGCCACCCCGGACCGGATAGATGGGCGGTCTGCGCACGCGTAAAACGCACGGCTACTGCTTACCATCTCGTCCGTGAAATGTCCGTAGACCGCGAATGGAGGAGGACGTCTTTTTTAGTCTGGTCTCGGCTCTCAAAAACCTGGTTCGCAACGAGGTCCAATGGAGACAAGAAACAGGACCGGGGGGTCCCTACCCTCAAGTGTTTGATGTTGCATGGCAAGGTGGAGAATGGTTTGTTTGGGGTGGTCGTGGTGTGAGGGGGGGAAGTGAACCCAGGCCAGGAACCAGGAACGAGCTGATGGCTGGACTGATTGTAATGGAAGATGTATGCACACACTTGCCGGTGACGGCATAATTAGTGACTAATTACAGTAACTGGTGCTACGGTATCGCCATCTCCATCGCCATCACACACTTAACTGCTACGTATATTACTCCGTACATACTGTAGGGTTTCCTCGTTGCGAGTCGAGATAGCCGATCAGATAGACCACACGGCGCCACCCGTCAATACTTCCAAGAAGCGGTAATGCTTCTTCTTTGCTCTGTTCTCTGGGTACTCTTCGTGGCGTGTCTTTGCCTTGCCTCGCCCAGGGTCTCGAACTGAAACTAGTGTAGTTATATCCTCTTGAGGCTTGCGCGGATTGCCAAAACGAGGCACGCCTCCCCCCGGGTTCTCGTGAGCCAACCAGAAAACGGCTGTGACTTTCGAAGCTACATAGATGCAGTAACCACTGCCAAGCTGATTTGGTGATTGTCTCGCTGACAGTTTGGGCTGAGACTGGCAGACGCCACTCCGTACGAAGTACATCTAAGTGAGAGCTAGTTCGTCGCTAGTATCCGGTCGTGACCGTTTTACTCAGCAAGGCCAGGAACACGAAATAGTGAACTAGGGCATCGGCTTTGCTCAGCGAGTAAAAGGAAGCGATAATTAACGGGAGCTATCTCTCTATACGGCTGGCTTAGAAACAGGGAAGAGGTAGGTACAGTAGTATCGCCCAGTACTACCGGGTACTCCGAATAATCACTGAGATTGAGACAGCGAGGTTCCCGACACGACAAGGGACCGACTAAGATGGTAAAAGCCAAACTCCCCTCTTTTGGAAATGCAGCACTCCATGCAAATCACATATCACAACTTCAGCAAATGCTTGAATGACAGAATGACTTGACAGCGTGATCCCCCATCACCGCCAGATCCAATGTCAAAATCGTGCAAGGCCGGTCGCGAACCCTTGACCTTGTTGCTGCCGGCCCGCCTGTATCTCGCCATCTTTGGGTGTTTTTTTTTTTTTTTGGGGGGGGGGGAGGGGTTTACCCACTGATACGCAAGGCGGAGAGCATGATCGACCGCATTCGTAAAAAGAAAAAAACCCGAACCAAAAGCAAGAAAGGCTCAGGGCTGTATCGTAAGTGACGACCCTGCATAATGAACAAAGCAATTGTGAAATAAAAAAGAAAAGTTAAAAAGGACCGAGATAGAGCGTGGTGGTTGAAATATGAGAGGAAACGTCCCCGGATTGGATGTTTCTTTGCCCAGCCATCAGTGAGAGATAGCCCTATCAAAGTATTCTCTGTTTTTCTCAATGACGCATGTCTCACTTCATGACACTGCCACCTTTCTCGATGCCGGGAACAACTTCGGCTTGCCGGCAGGCTTCGTCCTCTCGGTCGGCCGACTTTTCATCTCATCTCGGCAAGGAGAAATAAAAAGCGAAACGGTAGCGAGGGATCCAAAGAGGAGTGATATACACCACTACCACCCTACCCCATGATAATGAGATGAGCAAAAACGCCGTCAGATGCTTGGCGGAACGATTTTGCTCCTGGTCCACCGTCCCGTTATTGTTTTACGCTACGCACCTAGATAGAACAAAGACCGAGAAACGGTGACTTTAACTGCCACTTTCACTGCGTCTGCGACGATTACAGTGGGATAGCCGTGGGGATACAGGCCCTGACGTGCTATCTTGGTCCACCCTGGATGGTACGTGAAGTACAGCACATACGGACTACGTACGACGAGGTAGAAAGCTCCGAGAGATACGGCAGTCATCTGGCGGTCTCGGCGTGACCAATGCCATTCTCTCCGATTCCGATGCATTTCGTGGATAATGACACACGACTGTCAGACGTCATTCGTCGTGGGGGGGATTAAGCGGCGTCGTAATCGTAACGGATGTCTCTCTTTTGTCTCTCCCTTGACCGATGTTCCCCTCTAGACCGCGGTCGATACAGAAGAAACAAGACAAATCGAGACAGCACAAGACGGATCAACCACTCATGAAGACCGGGGGTTTGATAACAAGGAACGGCCGATGATCAAGCCGGGGCTCTTTCTTTTCTTTTCGTTCCTTCGTTCAATTCGCCCTGCGCGTCTTGTAATTGTCTCCCTTGCATGTTTGATGCACGGGGAGAGAAGCTTACACATGCCAGACCATCCGTACCCCAGACGCCGATATTGAGTGCGGACGATGCTCCCGGGAGGAGACAAGGCCGGGCTAATGAGCGGCGCACGGCCATAAGCGCGGCTCCTTTCGCTCATTGGCGCCCTGTACCCGTAAACGTTCCTTTTTCTTTCCTTTTGTGAGCTGCAGCCTCAATGCCTGAGCGCAGTCTCTCCTGTGTTCTCCGTAGACGGGGCATATTTTATCTCGAATTTTGGTTGTATCTTTCTGTGTATTTTATTATGTATGAATGTTTTCACCTTTTTTTTTTTCCTTCTTTTTCTTTCCCTGAACTGTAGCGTGTTTGCTTCGTATATGCGTGTCTTGGACCTAGGCTCGGAGCCATTGGGTCCTCGTTTGGGCCGACTTACAGAGAAGGTGGAAACTGGGCTGAGCTGATCACGATGAAGGAGGCTAAAAGGTCGAGACATGCGAGGGTTGGTACCTGACTCTGGAATGGAATACTGCAAGGCACAAACAAAAAAAAGGGTTTGGCCTAGGCCAAGGCTGTGGCCATGGTCAGATCCCCTGGCACAGGAACACGATGACGGACGTGAACAGTAGCCAAAAGGCGGCTCAACACTTTGATTTGTGAATCAGGAGAATACGTACCCTTGCGATTCACACTAGCACCTCAACAATTGGCAGACACGGCATCCACGGCATGCAAGTCGTGTTTGCAGTTGCAATTGCAGTTCCTGGGCCTTGGGTATATGCGGCCTGCCTGGCGGACCTTAGTTTGAGTCGTGGTGGTGGTGGGAGGACTTGCGTGGCAGATGCAACAGCCAACCAATCCATTGGGGAGTGATATTAAGGATTGGCCGGAGCTCGAACCCTTACATGAAAGTTGCGTAGGTAGTATGATGGCTGTGATGAAAAGGATGACCTGGACAAGCCATCAGCCATTGAATGGGATTCTACGGGCACAGGCCGGGGAATGAATGCTTTTCCTCTGACAAAGCCTCATTTTCATATCATCATCACCTTGGCCTTCGCAGTGACTTGTTCCCATTGCTTCAGTGGAACTTCCTGGGCATCTTCAGTCCCTCTTTTTGCCCAGGGGGTGGGTGGGTCACGCCTCCAAATACAACGACCTCACTCCATCCTTGGTCCCCCTGCGCAAGAAGCGTCCCTTTTGGGGATTGGGCGGCCTGCGGTCGCAGCAGTGGAGGAACTTGGTCCCTCGGCTGTCCCTGGCGCGCCACGTTCCTTGCCATAGACCATGGCGCCATGCTGTTAGTGGACCGCCGGACGCGAGATGGTGAGAGGTGGAGGAGGGGGGGGCCTAAGCCAGACTGGAAATGTGCCCCCGTCCAAACAGAACAGCCGTACCTTGGCCTGCCTGTAGGCCAGCGGGAGGCCGTATTGGAATAAATGGGACTTTGAGGCTGGGGATAAACTATTCTTCTGCTGCTCAGGTCCATAGCCCTGCGGGATTATTTTGTTTTGGGCTCGAGTTCACGCTGCAGTGAACTGGGCCGCTCCATTGTACAGACTTCGCAGATGGAGCACTCTAATGATGTGGCATTCTCTCGCTCTTACAACCCGGATAGAAGCAAGCTGACCCTTTCATAGATACATCTGTATACAGTACATGATCAACGGCTATTAAGCTCAGAATTGAGACACCCGGCACAGGATAGGATTTTTCCTCAAAAGAGAGAAAAAAAAAAAAGGCAAGTCCACCTAACGTATGCACAAGATACCTTAGCCTCGACACCCAGGCCCAAGGGTGTTACAGTAGGTAGCTTGTATCATGTACGGAGTATCGCGTGTGTGAACAACTGCCATGGAGGAGTGAACCCACACGCCCACTCACACACAACGCCCGCCTTCAGCTCCACCACCTGTTTCCCCTATTACACACCCCCTATGGCTTTTCCCTTCTGCCTTTCGTCTCTCATTCAATCGAGCTGCTCTTCTCTGTTTGATTCTCGAATCCATGTCCCGCCCCCCCCATGACGCCTCCATGGCACACCCCCCCAGTTACCACCCTACGCAAGTAGGTACTGTGAAGTCATGTCCATCCTCGAATGCCCTTCGCATTTCGCCCACCCCAGTCCCTATATAGCTTCAAGCCTTCCCCGTCCCTCCGTCTCTTCCGCTCCCGTTCGGCTCTGCTATCCCTAGGGCGTCCCATGGCTGGCTGATATCCCATCGCCATCCTTCTTCGCAGGACGACTCCGACCTTGAAGGACGGCCGGCCTTAGAGGGACTGACTCCTCATTCATCTTCGACATCTTCACAACCATCCTCTTCCTCACTCCTCCTCCTCTTACACGCAAGTCCGCTCGCCCTAAGCCGAGTCAGGAAATCGATACGGTCCGGTCTGGTTTTTTGTTCACCGGCTTCGAATGTTTGTTTCCCATCTTTCTATAAATTATCTGTATCTGTGGCACATCACCTATGACCTTCATTTCACCATGCATGATAACGGGTGATCTCTGGTGTTGCCAACGGTCTAGCTCCTTCCACATACTGGCATGCAGGGTTTCGCCTTCCTTTGTGAATAACTGCTCTCTCTGACTCGTCTGTTACAACGGGGAAGAGCAATTGCAAATCGCAACAAGCGAGTGAGAGCTCGAGAACTCAGGCCGATGTTGGTGGGATGGACTAGACATAAGCATGACAGAGATCATTTCATCAACTTTCCATGCATTGATGAACACGCTGTTGCATCTATATCTCATTCACGCACCCCAGTCCTCAACTCTCAATGACACTCTCGCTTTAACATCAATCTCGTCAAGCCTCGACTAACTTACATAACCCTAGTTGACCAATTTGACTCGACGATCCTCCCCTACCCATAGTGAATTTGCTGAGCAAGACCCGGAACCCGGCTTCATATGAACTCGAGTTTCGCTTCTCATCACTAAGGATTCTTCCTTCCTCTTCATATATCTGGTCTGCGACTTTGTTGGACGGCAGGACCTCTTATTCCTTATACCATTGTTGTTTTTCGAACTCTCGGACCACTTACTATTTTATCAACAATTGATCGTGGCCCCGTCATGGCACAGGCACCATGAACGACACCGAAACCAAGATTCTCATCGTCGTTCTTGCGACTGTGGTCCCGGTGACTGTCGCCACTATCATTGCCGTTGTTCTTTGCCGTCGCTACCGCCGCCGGAAATTCCTTTTCAAGAGGGGCATTACACCGATCGATGACGAGGAAATCGAGTCATGGAGAATTGATAAGCCGGAAGAGAAGTCACCCATCATTGATTCTCCGAGCTCCAACCAGAGCCAACACCAGCGCCAGCAGAGTTCTGTCTCTATCAAGAAGCCGCCTAGCGTCATCGTCTACCAGAATGGCCATCCTCGAGCCTCTGAGGAGATGACTTATCATACCGTCAAGCACAAGCGTAGCATGGACGTTCCCGTCACGCCTGTCCTTGCTCGTGCTCCTAACGCACGCCCGGGTCTCACCGACGAGGCCGTCCAAGGCGAAGATGCTTACATCTCTCCTCTGAAGCGCCAGCCTTCCCGTCTAGCGAAGCTCCCACCCTTGGCACGACAGAGCCGCACTCGCAACAGCCGAAGCAGCACCATCAGCGCCCCTGGACACCATGACCCGTGGCATGGCTACCAACCCGAACACACCCTGACCCGAATGTCCAGCGATTTCCTCCCGCGGGCAAACCGGTCGTTGGATTTGCGGCGACAAAAGCGGGGGCACTCTATTTCGACACCTCCGCGCATGTCATTTGATGATGAGGTTTATTTCGGCGGCCTCTCCCCGCGACCTCTGATTCGCAAGTCTGAGATTGGCCGGGCTATCGGATGAAATTGAAGCTCACTAAGCGAAAGGAGCGAACAAGGCTTCAAATTCATTTTTACCGACAGTTCGCATTGTCGACCATCTGACGTGAAGAGATAAAAGGGTCTGGCAAGACGACGGTTTGTTTCAACCCCGGTCGTCACTCCCTCCGGCAAAGGAGATGCGGGGCCAAGGTGATCTCCGACTACATGTTTCAAAAGCATCAAGGATTGGAAATGGTTTCTTGATTGAAACTGCCCACTTACGTTGCTGACCATGAGGATCGACATTTCCTCGTCGCCGGCTCCGGGAAAAGTCTCGCGCTCTGCTTCGAAATCACCGGACAATATCATTATGCTTATACGCACACACACATTCCCTTCAGGACTTTTTTTTATTCTTATTTTTATGATGACGTCCAGCCAGCTTTTACGGCCTTTTCGAAGAAAGCCTTCTAGAAGAAGGTATCTTGGAATCGAAGCTGGCCTCGTTAGTTCCCATGACTCCATTGCTTCGAGGGAAGGATTGGACAGACGTGGCCCAATGATTAGGATCAGGTGGCCTTTTGTCGTTTATATTATGACGGATATACCCCGATACTTTTCTTTCTTTTTCTCTGTCATGGTAGCTTATCAGAGCAATCGGTACTCAAGAGGTGGAGCCTCTGCACGGATGAGACCATGCAAGAGGACTGATTTGGTCACACTTCTCACAGAGGAGTATATTTGTATAGATAGAACAAGACTCCACACAACCAGACAATGGGCATTGACAGCGAAAGCTGACATGCCTCACACACACAGATCTTTGAACAAGCTCTTCAATCAATGCAACAACAGTTCAAATAAGAAAACACAACGTAATCCCTTTTGTCACGTCCTATTCTGAAGTTCTTTGAAGCCGCCTATGTCGTGATCGCCAGCACACACTCGTCGCGTAATATGGATCTTTCAAGGAGCAGGAAAGAGCTACTTTGGGTCGCCTTGTAATGTTTGATATTTGATTGCAGTATTGACGCTCAACGTAGGGACGAAGCAAGTGCCAAGTTGGAAAATATGATTGACGAAAATATTATGGAAATAAAGAATGAAGATTATGAGATATATGAGATATAGTAGCCTATTGAAGTACATGGCTGCAGACTAGAGTGAGGTGTTTGGGGCTTCGCAATTATTTCCATTATCAGCAACCTGGATCTTCACTTGAGTGTCTTAGAAGATGCCAACTAACACTCGCGACGGCTATTTTTTTCTTCTTCTTTCAATATTTTATTCCTGCCCATGCTCGTCCGTTTAATGCCTTTTAATTACCTTTTTAATAACGAGTTAGCCTATTCTTGCTCGTCAATGAGAGTTCAACTAGCTGGTCGCCTATGAATGCCCATTACGCGACTTGCCGCTAGTCCAACACGTTGTTGATCGTGACGATGCCTTGAGCAACGAGATTTTTCATGGCCATCAAGCCCTTGATTTAAGAATTGATGATGTTGTGTATAACTCGTTTGGTAACTTTGATCATGCATCGTGAATTGTTCCTTTCATTTGTGGATATCCAAATGATGCTTACTCGTTGCCAAGACTTCAGTAGTAAGAGATTGGGGAGCCGAACTCGCCAATTGGGCGGTCGAGTTCACGAAACTGACATAAAAAACCCAATATAATTACCTCGAATTACGGACAATGAACCGGTAAGTCCGTATGGCAATTCAGGGCGGTGGAAGAATTGAGAATGAGTGAGGTTGAACCAAGCATGCCACTTAACGCGCTTCCCAACCACTCACAGCGGGGCATCGCGTCGCACACCCACAGACCACAGACGCGCGCTTCTTCTCACCACCGACGACTTCCTCTGTCCGCTGGTGCGCTAAGGAGGAGGCATCTGGAGTCACCACGAAACTCCCCATCGGTTTTCACCGCCAACGCCGCGTTTGGCACGTTTTGCATCTCCGGAGATACCCTAATTACGAAAACGCAAAGGATCGTGCTGCAAAGCCAGGGTTTCACAAGCCTTCAGGACCGAGTCCGGCCCTCTCTCGTACCTTGACAACATCACTTCGAGGCCGGATTGTCCGAGTGATTTCGCCTGCCACGCCCCAGACTGGCAGCTCAGACTCATCAACTCTCTTTAAATCTTCTGGCCTTAAGCCGAAGCTGTTCGCTATTATCCGCCCTCGACAGCCTTTTCAGTGCTCCCTCCCTTTTGACCCCTTTGCCTCTTAAAACTCACCACCAACTCTCAGCCGCCATCATAATTCTGCTCACAACCGCTCAAAATGCCCCCACGCAAGTCCGCGTCGCGTAAGAGCGACACAGCAAATGCACGCCTTGTCCCAGTGGAAGCCGCAGTGCTCTCGCCTACAGCTGTTACTCCTATTGCTCCTGCTCCTGCTCCTGCTCCTGTGACTGAGGTACCAATACCGCCTCAGCCTCAGGTCGAGAAGAAGGATAAGGACAAAGAGAAAGAATCTCCAAAAGAGAAGGACAAGGAGAGCCAAAAGGAAAAGGACAAATCTAAGGACCACAATGATGCTGTAACGATCGAGGTAGGCGATTCTCACAATTCCCCTAATGAATAAGAATCCACGGCAGGGTTGCTCACACTTGACCGATAGGACCTCACGCTACCCAGGTCAATAATTACAAGACTGGCCAAGGGCGTGCTACCTCCAAACACACAGATACAGGCCAATGCCGTCCTGGCACTGAGCAACAGTGCTACCATGTTTATCAGCTACCTAGCCTCACAGTACGTTATCTCCTGCGCCAATTTACCCTTTGGGATTCCCATGAGACGACAATTCAACTGACTTGCATTCCAGTGCCAACGACCACACTCTCAATGCTGGAAAGAAGACGGTCACTCCGGCTGACGTCTTTAAGGCCCTCGAGGAGACTGAATTTAGCTTCCTTCGCGAGCCCCTTGAGGCTGAATTTGCCAGTAAGTCAACATATTGTTATCTCCCCTTTTTCCAGTCCTTGTACCACTCTCGCCAGAAACGCCAGAATGCTGACAAATCATCAAGAATTCAACGCCGTCCGAACTGAGAAGCGTACCTCGTACCGCAAAAAGGTCCAGGCTAAGAAATCAGACGGCGCAGACACAGACATGGCTGACACCTCGCACGTCGAAGCCGACGGTGACACCACAATCGCCTCGGAAGCTTCAGGACCTCGTTCTAAGCGTGCCCGCGTCAATCCTGGGGCAGCTCCCGAGGTCGATGACGATGCAGAGACGGAGGATGAGGAGCCTGTACCCGAGGATGATGAACCAGATGAAGTGGAGGAGGAGGAAGAGGAAGAGGAAGAGGACGAGGCTGGGGCTGGGGCTAGCGGGGATGACACACATGATGCGCTGGAGGAGAGAGAGGGACAGGATGACGCGGATGAGGCATTGGATGGGGACGAGAGCGACTAGGTTAGATTGTCCAGTATTGTGTTTGCATACCTACGTACCACCTACATGACTGGCTAAGTATCATAACAAACTGTTCTCACCAATTCTAAGTATTTAGATTCCAGTACCCCCCTTACACTTCAAAGCCCTAGCCAGTACTCTAGATTATCTCTCGTATGACAAACCCTCCTGCAGTCCAGGTCTATGCTCACATCATCTTCGTCACACACCATAGGAAACATGGCACTTCCGACCCCCCCAAGCCCTACCCACCACCTCCCCGTCACATTTCGAGACACCGTCTCCCCCTCTTCTTTCTTTGCTTTTGCAAACACTCCGTGGTCCGTTGAAACTCTTGCCGTCTTCCCGACGCTCATGTCAGCGTAGGGGAGCACAAGGTAAAAAGGAGTCAGCATTGGGATTACGTTGACCACGGGACGTCGCTTTCCGGTGTATTGTTTCGTATCACTTGCGTCGAAGTCTCCCCATTTGCCGAACAGAGTTATACATCAAAGGAGAGTAAGAGAGAGTTTTGACTGGTCGGTGAAAAGTTTTAAATATCCCGTTGCACAACAAATTCCTTTCCTTCTCACTTGGTAGAAGCAGGAAGATCGTAGAACCTTGAACAATTAGTACAAACGTAGCGCCCTCGAGAGGGAGGATAATTAACAAAAAAGTGATTTCTATCCTGTACAAGCCAAGCGAATATACCCCCAAATAGTATTGTAAACTATGCACAAAGGCGAAATGCAGATCCCATGTATCTCCGAGTCAAAAAGAACCCTTAAGGAAGTCCCAGCATCAAAGTAAATTCGATGGTATTATTACTACAGTAAAGTTCCGAATATCAACAACGTAGTTATGTAAGCCAAACGAATATTTGTCAAGAAAGGATCAAAGCACTGCATTCGAGATATAAGAAAGTGATTCCCTGTTGCCTAACCCAGCCAACCCAACCCAACCCAACCGAATGCCACCCACTCTCACAAGAATGAACCTGCCAGACAGGGACCCTGAGATTCCAAACCAAGCATCAAATCCAAGGAAAGACAAAACTAACTAAACCAAGAACCCAGCAAGTGACGATGAAACTACCGTTGAATGCTCCAAGCTTGCGAAGACGAGACCAACATAAGAGTGACAACATGACAAGCATCCTCGTCACACCGTGAAGCCAGCACCTTGGAGTAGGTAATGAACTTGCCTGGCCATTGCAACCAACCGCCTTCTAGGCAATCTGGGCCGGTATCCATTCACCAGTCGAACTGTATCCCCAGTGCTAACAATAAAAGAGTTGAGAAGAACGAATCGAATAGGTGACGTGGTATCAAAAAACCCGGTAATCTGTGTCTTGCTGACGCAACTGGCTTCCAGGAACGTACAAACGAACCGCCGAAGAGAACCGCATCCTGGCCCAAACAAACTTGTCGAACAAACTGAGTACCCCCCAAAGAAAAGAGAGAAAAGGGAAGAAAAAAATAAGATGCCTCGAACGGCAGAAGCAGAAGAAGCGAATGGCAAAGATGATAGACAACATAGTGTGTTGCAAGCCATATGTGGCCCTCCCATCAAGGCCAATAACAATGGATCAATCAATCGAAAAAAAAAAAAATTTCTGCATCCTAATCCCTCGGCTCCTCTATCCTACCCAGGCCAAATGCTACACGCAATTTCAATAGACGATTAGTCCACAGAGCACATAGGCTTTCCACCAAAGTGTATCCAGGGATACTGAAGAGTTTGGGAACCAAAAGAGGATCAGAGCCTCCCCCTACTGAGAAAAAAATATACGGAAATAGTAAACGAGTAGAACACGACCAGGCTGAATACCCGTGCGTGGGGAGTAGTCAAAAAATTGAGATCGTCGTCGAAGTCATTCGGTCATGTCATTCGGCGCAAGTCGTTCCTCATTGAGGCTGCTGGCCGGGAGCCCACCATTGCTGCGTTGGCGAATGCTGGCTGGACCAAGACTGAGTTACAGCGGGAGCTCCGCTGGCATTCTGAGGCATGTATTGCCGTGGTGTCTGTTCAGCGGGGTACATGCTCTGTCCTGCGCCATACTGCATACTGGCCATGCCAGGAAACTGCATATTGGGCTGCATCTGACCCGAGCTCGGCTGCCGCAGGTGGGAGACCGGAGACTGTGACGGGTGATTCTGCTGGCCTTGAGTAGTGTAGCTTCCATAGCCGCTATGCTGCTGAGGAGTCTGGGGAGCCTGAGGCCACATGCCCTGGCCGGACTGGTAGTTATAGCTACCAGAGCTCTGTGACATCGAGCTACCAGAGCCTGGGAGAGACGGCGTTGGCCTGGTGCTTGACTGGGTTGGAGAGTGGGCCATACCTCTCATGGGCGCCTGTGTGAGACTACTCTGGGCGCTGATAGACTGAGAATACGGAGCAGTGGTCATCATCATCTGAGGGCTTTGAGAGGCCAACGCGGGCTGGGACATGCCCGTTGCGGTAGTGTGGGGGGAATGCGACGGCCGAGATGTCGGGACTGCGGTGCTGTCAGTTGACGCCACAGGCTGCTGCTGGGTCAAATTGGATGATGGCTGCTCATGAGGTCGTCGCCAAATTCCCTGGATGTAATCATTGCGCATTTCCCGCTGCTGGTTAACAGATCGGTTGAACTCGGCGGCATGATGGGCCTGAGAGTTCAGTTCGCCCAAAGGGGAGGGCCTGGTCTGGTCTTGGTAAGCAGGGCCGGTAATCTCCTGTCGCGGGCCCCCCTTCAGGATTCCGGAGTAGTCGCGCGACCGGGAGTCAGTAAGGTCTGGTCCAAGTGTCAATCCAGGCATTCTTGTCGTGCTTCCGGGTGGTGGTCCGATCATACCTGGTTGGACAAGGTGCGACTGCGGAGGGCCAGGGAAGGGTCCAGTGTTGTTGTAGACAATCTCGGGATGCGGAGCGCCAGCTAACAGGACGTTGTTCTGAGCAGCCTCAGCCGCTTCCCTAGCCTTGGTGGCGCCTGGGCGCTTCTCGCCGGCAAGATCGGCCTCGGTGAAGCCTTGCTTACGAGCCTTGGTCTCCCAATAGTCGTCTCGAACTCTTCGGCCGTTGACGATAACCCGGCTTCCGAATTGTCGAAACATGGACCGGGCGGTAACGATTGCAATTTGCCTGGAACGGTAAGAAAACGGGAGTATCTCCTGCTGGACAAGGTCGTCCTTCTCGGCCTGACTGGCAATGATCTTGAATAGTGACCTATTCTTGTTAAACAGGAGGTACGAGTCTCGGTAACCCAGCACCCGGGCGCATTCGGTAGCAAGCATGAACAACTTGTCACCTCGGTTAGGGACCAAGAAGGTCCTGCACTTATATTCTCTACCTCCTTGAAGTTGGCCATTGGCAGCCACCTTTTTCTCGCCAAACTCATCAATCTCACGAGGGAGGTATTCATCGCCGGTCGGATTGAGTTGGTCAGTTGTGTGGTCCCGGACTGTTGGAAGTGCCTTCAATGTCGACTTAGTTGGAGTAGTCTTGGGAGGAGCTGCCGCCTGGGTCGGTGTAGTATAGGCAGGATTCGACTGCGCAGGCAGCGCGCCGCTCTGAGACTGAGGCGTCTGGGGAGGAGGAATCGTTTGAGGCATTGTTGCGATGTGAGCCTGCTGGCCGGGAGCTTCGGAGACGCTCCCCGCGGATCTCTGTTTCATAGGTCGACCGCGCTTTCGCAGCGGTTTCGAATCACCTACACGGGAAACAGCATGATTAGCTAAGTCCTCGAATGATTAGTGTTCGCGATGTGCATGATTATGCGGGGAGCTAAGTAACACAAAAAGACATGTAACACAGAATGGGAGCCAGAGCCAGTATCGCGGGACATTGCAAACGGCGCACCGCGGTGCGCTACCGCAATGCACAGTGCAGCGCCGGGCTACACAGGATCCACCCCGACATACCGTCATCACCGGCTTGTGAAGTGTAGAGTTCCGGGGACCGACTGCGCTTAAGGCCACGATGGGGAGGATCTGTTGCGCAAACTAAGTTAGCATGATGAATCGGGGCGTGGAGGCGACCAATGATGGCGATGCTAGAATGCGACGCGCTCGCGCGCTGAGGACCGCAGGTAGTGTAAAAGGAACAGATAGACTTAAGACGAAGAAATGGGATATATCCCTGGTGGTTCGCGACGAGCGACACTGAGTCGCGACGATCGGACAAGTCCAGGGATAGCTGAGGAATAGTGGGATGCGAATGATGTAGGAGGGGTCGCAAGGGAAGTCGCAAATGGGAGGCAATGACTTACTAGGCGAGGTGAGGGCGGCGGGATTGATGGTCGCACTATCAGCGCCGCCTCGCTGGGCGGAGAACATGACAGAGCTTCTAGGCCAACAACAACAGCGACGACGATGGTAATGATGGCGACGTGTCCAGAGATGTTTGGTTTAAACGAGGGGTTCCAGGGCTTGGAAGAAATGCAACGGGAGAATTAAGGTCAATCGTGCATGTGGTTGGTCGCCGGGTGGAGGGCGCGTTAAGATGCGGGATGACGATAGCGGGTTGAAAGATGGTTCTTGAGTGGGGAGTAAAAACCTGTCTGGGGCAGCGGATAGAACTCGGCCAACCAAGACGAGACTTAAGCAGGGTCGCACAGCTCAAGGTAAGCCAGGCGCGGGATCCGAAGTTGGGGCCAGGCGCAGGCGCAAAAGCCGATAAGAAGATCCGAGCGAGAGTCGTTGCAGCCAGGCGGCGAACGACAGGGCACGCAAGCAAGCGAGGGGCAGAAACAAGGCAACGAACGAAACGCAAGGCAACACAAGGCTGCGGGCAATTGAAGAAAGGCGAGCGGGCGGGGGTAAATGAGGGGTTGTGATTCACGGCAACGGGGGATTGCAGAGAGGGAGTTTGAGTGGATAAATTTACCTTGACTTGGTGATGGAGTGGTATGCGGTCGGCGCGAAGCGCGTTGTGCGACGAGGGCGATGAAGGCGATTCAGAAAGGGCGAAACAAGCTTGCGCGCGGCGCGCGACTGCGGAATGTCTCTGAGCGCGTGTAGAAAACCGGGTGATGGAGGGTTGGACGATGGGGAGAGTAGCGGGTGCGCGAAGCGGTTGGCGGCGATGGCAGGTGTTGGTGGTAGTAGTGGATGGATCGAAATGGTGGAAGGGATGGGATGGATGGACGATGATGATGGATGGTGGATGGGACGGGTTTGCGAAGGGGGTGGGAATGTTGCAGTAGTATACTGTAAGTAGCGAGCAGGCCAGTAGGCAGTGCACGGGGGTACCCTAGCGCACAAGCACAAACCTCGTTGCGACTTTTGGTAGCGACAAGGTCTTGAAGCGCAAATGCTGGAGCTAAAGCTGTTAAGCGGACAATCGCACGCGCAGTTGCTAGTGCGATGCGGATAGTGTGGGTAATGGGTAGAGCCAAGTGACAAGTGCCAAAAGCTAGTGGGTAAATAATTCGTATTGGGGATGGGCTGTGGCGGTCGTAATGTTGGAGAATCGCAAAAATAATCAAGTAAGAAAGAAGGCAGAAAAGAGCCCGTAGAACTATACCCCAGTCCAGCCGCTGGCCAGTCTGACAGAAACCAAGCTATCGCTAAGCAATGACAGACAACGGTACGACAGGGAACTAAACGGGGGAGGGGTGGGTGGTGGTGATTACCAGGTTGTCAGACCAGACCAGGTCCCGGCAGGTAGGTTTTGCTAAAGCAAGGCAAGGCAAAGACAAGGCCAGGATAGGTCCAGGGAAGAGCAGCAAGTCAAATGCAAGAGGCGTATTGGTACTGGAGCGGAGGCGTCGAAGCGAGCCAAGGCGCGTGCCAGTTGGGATTTGAGATGGGAGTGGGTAAATGGCCGAGTGGATGAGTGGCCGGGTGGATGCTGCGAAGAGCTGCGAGTGTAATGCGACCGAGGGCCGCGTGAATGTGGAGAAGGCCGGTCGATGACAAAATGCCAATCCTAATCCTAGGCCCGGTTCCCGAGGTGTGAGAGCTTGTTCAACGAGGGTTCCCAAGCGAAACTGTGACGTGCAAGGGGACGGAAGAGGTAGAGTTAGGGTTGATGTTGCGTCTGTGATCTGTTGCGCAAGGCTTCGAGTAATAAACAAGCTCCGGCGCGGTACAGACTGTGATTGTGATGATGGACCCGAAACGCGCAAAAGATTGATTGCGACTCAAGTGTACAGCGACATGTGCTGATGATGGCTGAGCGATGGCGACGATATTGAGATGTTACAGGAAGTAGGCAGAGCGCGCAACAAGAGTGCGCATGCGCAGAAGAGAGTCCCCGCAAAAGATGGAGCCCAGAACCGTTGCAGTTTTGGCCCGAAGCTGCCGGCCGGGAAAATGGTCCTCTTAGTTAGCAAAAGGCGCAGCGCTTGTATTCGTTCTGCTTGTCGAAAAGCCGCTTGATGAGGCTGGGCAAGTAGGCGCGCAAAGATGGGCGATGGAGTGTGAGTGGTGGTTTGATGAAGATGAGGATAGAATTGATAGATGAACTGAAGATGGGTGGATGGGGTGGATGGGCACGAAAAAACGGGGTCTAGTGCGCCCAGCGGCAGGAAGCAGCAGTAGACAGCGGGGAAGGCGCCGACGAAGATCTCTGGGAAGGGTTGGTGATGGGAATGGGGTTGATCACGGTGGATGAGAGGGCACCGCGACGATGGATACAGTAGATTGATGAGAGGGGAGGGGAGGGGAGGGGGAGGGGATGGGATGGGAGGGAAGGGCTGGAGTGGAGGAGTGGGACAGAGGAGAAGGCTGCCTTTGGGAAGCTGGGATGGAGGGGGAATTGGATGGGTTTGAACGGCTTTCTCTATTGATGTTTCAATGTAGATGGAGGGGAAGGGGGGGGGCACGGTCGACGTTGATGGCGGCGGCGCGGATGGATGGGAGACGCATGACGAAGAATGGTTGGCTGGCATGGCGCAAGACCCAAAGAGAGAATGGGGCAAAGTGGAGCTGGAGGCGAAAAGACGCAAGACAAGACCAGGGCTAGGACGGGTCAAGCGAGGGAGGGGGCGTGTTAGTGTGGTATGGATGGGGTAGAGGGACAAGGGAGTGAAAAGCCAAAGCCTGGGGTGTGTCGGGATGCCAAAGCGGATGACGAGCGAGTACTCTATGTACATAATCCAGAATTGATAGACAGAAAGGTATCGTGTCCGTTAAACTTCGTGTATGGCAGGCGTGCTCTAGATGGAGGGAGGCTGAGACACGAGCTCAACAAAGGGAACGACAACCTGGGATAGAGGTGCCCATAGACCAGAGGCCAGAGCGTGGCGACAAAGAGGAGCAAGCATGATATGATACCACCACAGCTACTCTGTACTGTATCTCACTACACACGACGCCAGGCGGAGCCCATACGGTATCTTTATTAGTTTCGCTGACAGCGGACCAGCCATTATCTGGATCGAGAAGATTGCGATACCTTATCCAGTTTCAGCACAGCATGGACGACGGATCGAATCCATCCAGTCGGCACGCACAGAAGTCATCCACGCAGCCAAGTTATACGGCCTCCCAGCGGCTACAACTTCGAAGGTTTTTGCCCGTTGCGCCCGTCATCACCTTTAGTCTTTATCGCAAATTGTAGGTACTGGGTAATCCAGCAAGCAGCCTGATTCGAAAGAGCATGTTCCGGTATCTCAATCTTTATCAACGCCGCGGGGTGCTAGTCAGCTCAGTCATTCCGTAATATAATATAATATCTATTCATAAATTCATTATTTGCCGCTCCCAACCGGCGCTTTCCCATACGTGTTTGCCTGCACGGAGTCTCCGAACCGGGCGCCCGGCCTGTACAATCATCAATCAGTTAACCTAAGTAAGACGAAAACCCCCCAAAGTAATATCCATGTCCCGGAAGGCCGGGGGATAATGCATGAAATTGAGTTGGTCCCATCTCATTGGCTGAACCAAAAGAGGCATGACTTGTTTGGAGTATCTGCAAGCTACGGATACAACCCGCTCCCTCCAAAGCCAAAGCTCACACAAGCACAGAAACACACACAGCAAGTACAAGCATGAGTGAGCATGAATGAGCTACAAGCATGGGCCCCGACGTCATCAATGTCAGCCTGGGCCTTCCTGCAACAAACGACTCGAAACGAACCTATATTCCTGTTACGTTTGTTGCGACAAGTCTATGTTATAGAGGAAGGCCGCATGTCAATCAATTCATGTGCGCCAAATGCACCAGTTTCGCTGGTTGGCGTCCCTCCCTCCCCAATCTAGCTCACTCTGTGTAACCCATATTGTTGCCTTTTTAAATCGTCGCGGACACATGGAACTGGTGAATGCCAAAATATCACACCCCTTCTTCCATAGCCGCCCCAAAAACAGACGGGGAAAACGCCTCGTTTTGGGATTTTATGTAAGTTATCTTTGCTTTTTTTTTCTTTCTCTTCTCATTTTCCTTTCTTTTTGTCATCCCCTCCTTTCGAGTTTTTTCCGGCCTTGGTTCCTCAGCATTGGGGCTATTCCGTGGCCATCCCGAGCCGTGACGCCGGGTCTGGTTGTTGCACCGTGCTGCCTTTGCTCCACCCCCTCATTATCCGGGGGAAAAGGGTTCTTTGTGTATCGTGATGTCCAGTGCGTGCGTGCGTGCAGTTACAGTCGACTTGGGTGGGTTGTGTTCCGACGTTGTAAAGCAAGTCCGAATGAACTTCGGGGGGCAGATGTAAGATGGCCCCAGAAACGGAAATGCAAGTGATGGATCATTCGACAAGACGTTTGCTGCTTCTCATACACAGTACGGGCAAGACCGGGGCTCTGACGACGAGCAAACTCCGGATCGTCGATCTTATCTCTCCCTTCGCTTTGGGCTGTTGCCGGATCCTGTATGACATGTAGTCTTGCACATGTTGCTTCTCCCCGTACATCCGAACCGTTGTTGCACACTTAGAACGGATAGTTTCTTCAACGACGGACGTCTTTCATCCCGCGGTGCAGAGGGGCACCGCAATATTCCCCTGGGGGCCTTTCAAGTACCGGTAACAGAGAGTTTAAAGCCACCAGATTCCGGCAAGGGGGATGGATGCCGTGTCTGGTATCATCATACCGTTTATCTCTCTTAGTTGTCTTTTTTTATTCCACAGTTGGTCCACTTTCAAGTTTTCACGATCCAGATAAACCTGCGGATAGAGCGCCTCAACAGACCCTCCTTCTAAAGGTTAATGGTTAATCAATGATTAGTGTTACATCTTACATCCTTTAGGCGACTCGCTTAGTTTGAGGATTTGGGAGTCAGCCACTATTGCAATCCCGAAACTCTCGAAGTTCAACAAATGACCGGTTCCGAGCAAGTCATGGTTAAGGATATGGCTTAACGCTATCCCAGGATGACTAATCTGTGTCATCGGATCTATTCAAAATCAAGAAGCAATAAGCCTGCCAACAGCCGTTCTTTGTCTGGCGTAAAGGTAGGTTTTACGGTTAGACCACCTTCCTTCGACCTTCTTGGTTCGTAGCACTGGGCTCTGGGCTCTTTCTTGATCCTCCACCACTTTATCATCGATACTGAGCGAGCAATCGTGGTCATCTCTCGAAGTTCCAACCGGACCTTCTAAGTTAGAAAGTCAGCGACGTTAAAACAGAAAGATAAAAGGCCGACGATGGAACGGTGGGTGGCATGGAGAGCCCTGTGAGGCGACTAGTTGGCATTCATGCTAGCCATGCGACTAAGGAAACGCGTCCATATTCTAAGTGGATGCCAACTACTCAAAGAGCCCGAAGGCCACCAGATCCCTGGCCCATCCCACGACGCAGATTGAGGGAACCACGTCCAGATTGTCCGGAGACACCTTAAAAGCCTGCAACGAATTGCGGTTCTAGTGCATATTTGTAGTTCAGGAGGGCGGAAACTCACGGGCCATGGCTACTATGGTTGTTTGTTTTAGCATGGGATACAGAGCAGAGAGGATGTACTGTAGTCCTCAGTGCGCACACTTTTGAACTCCCTTCTGTTCCCCATACCCAAGCGCACAAGCAGGCATGCGATTGCATTAGGAGCCTTGGGCATCCCCCGTCCGACCCATGTCCCTGCCGGGCTTTGACTCACCCGCCCGATCACACCAGCAGTCCCGAGGAAGAGGAGAAGGAGTAGGAGTAGATCCAAGCTCCAACAGCGGCTGCAGAATAATAACGGGAATGGAATGTGGGAAGGGCCTTCAGGGAGGTGAGGGGGGGAGGTGCGGGAACGATCGCCCCAAAACCCCAGACGACACCACCAGGCATTGCCACCCTCGCCTGTCCCCGTCCCCGTCCCCATCAACCGTTCCGTCCCCGCCACCCAACTCTCACTAACATGCCAGGTTTTAAGCAGCGAAAAGAAACGTGAGCGGTCACTTGTTGCCCGTCATCGATCTTCAAGAACCCCCTCGCAGCGAAACGATACCATGCATGTCATGCGGCCTTGTGGCTTCCTGGAAGATGTCATGGATCCCTCATGCCAGTGCTATGCATTACGTACCTCTCTAGCTCTCTTGTTATCTTGCGCGCGCCTCCTCCTTGTTGACATCCTTTACAAGTAGGTATAACACCCAAAAGTCCTAGAAATTATCTTAAATCTCCCAGACGAGATACGCGAGAAGACATGCCCTGCACGTGTCTGTTGGTTCTGGGCTCCGCTCGATGATCGTCTTCTCCCCTCCCCCTTGTGATGGTATGCTAATTTTCATATCATTCGCTGGTTCTCCGTAGCTTTCTTAAGATATATCGGACTCGCGAACCATCAAGCCACCATCCCCATTTTGTTCGATCGCCCTTTTTTAACAAAGCCGTGGCTCTAACGATCAATGCTGCACTCCACGCTGCTGGTGGCCCACCGCTAAGCAAGCCCCACCACCCCCGTTGCCACCCCTCCCTTTAATAGTCTCACTCTCAGTCTTGCCTCCTCTACTGTACTTACCTGACTAGCTCATTTCTCGTGGCCATTTCCGTTCTGAGAATGTCCGCTGGTCTACGGGTTAGTACTGTAAAGTTTACTTATGTCAGTCAGCTCGGCGAGCGTCCCCAGTAAACCAAGCCCTCCAAGTTTCATTCGCTTATCGCAGCGGTTGATTATAGTCAATTCCTTTACGACTCAGCGGGACGGAGTAATCTGTCGACATTTACAGATTACTATAGCCAGGTTAGGCAAAGTAGATCGTCCGTGAATGACATGAGATGACAACCTATCACCGTCAAGACCTCTCTAGCAAGACGCTCAGTTTGTTAGTATGCACGTGAAACCTGGATTGTTACTAGTACCAGTTACTATCCGCCTCGGCATATAATGCTAACTTATTGAATACTGTTCGGTGAGCGCCGTGCGGCTTTTGCTAGAACGAAACTTCACTTCTCTTCTTACGAGTGATAGTTTCCTTTTTCCTTTTGCTCTCAGTCCTCTAATACGGAGTCATCGTAACAGTCCTGCTGAAAATAGATTCCACCGGCTCCGGAAAACCGGGGCGAGCATTGCATCATCCTGATGCCCATCCGGACCAGGCTTCCTTTCTTTTCAGCCCAGCTGTGAAGTCTTGTGAGTGCTCAGCCAGGCTGCGATACCCATACTGGATACTGGAGCCAATCACATCTGTCCCAGGGCAGCTCGTTTTCACATCGTTCTGGGGTCTGCTTGGCGCCGCAAGGCCTGTCTCGGCCCTCAATCCTAGACCCCTGTTCGACTGGCTTTGCCTACTGGCGCGCTATGTCCATACAGCGCCCATAGCCCAAAGCCGAACCCCTCTTCACAACCATGTTCCGGCCTTTCCAGATACCGCAGGTGTCGCTTGTCAGACAGCGGTGTATTCCCTCATGCCAGTCTAGCACTAACAAGATGAGCAACAGCCTCCCCGTCCCAAGGTAGAGAGTTGTAATGTATGTACAGAGACCGTTTATTTGATCTTTGTTCCCCTAGAAGACGTCCATCAATGGGGCGACCGCCCCCAGCTTCCAGGAGAAATACGCAATGCTCAGACTGTCTCTGACGAGCCTCCGGGGTATGAAGATTTGCAACGCAGCGTTGGGGCCTGTTCTCAAGATAGATGCCACCAAGACGGGCGGGGAAGCATGTGGTAGCGAGTTAACGCGTCTCTTTCACGCCACGCTGAAGAGACATTGGTCCTAAGATCAAGCCCGGTCCATCGCCTAGGATGCTAGTCCTTGATTGTGCGGCGCAGATGAGGTCAGACTGCAGTCAGGCTGGTTTGCCCGCAATCCTCGACCCGCATCCTTCTTCTCCTGTCGAATGCTCTGCATTTCTGGATCCCTTGCAGGTTGCGCGCTAAACACGACCTCGTGAGCCTTCTCCGGAACACCTGTTATCGTTGCTGCTATTAGGGTCACTTCGTAAACATCCTGGATCTAGCAGACAACCTAGCGTCATGAATTTCCTAATCCAGCGCCATACTGCTACCCTTGCTATCACATGGATCGACAGCCGGCCCCAGAACGCTGCTCACAGGCCAAAGCCACGCCAGTGTGAGATATTACCAATACATATTCATATTTCCGGACGGGAATGGTAAGTAACCGGGACGAGGACCTAACACCACACCAGAGTCCGGGTGCCGGTAGTCGATACAACTTAAAGTAGGACAAGACGCTGCATCCTCCTGCAGCCGGTCTCCATAGCCGCCCCTCATATTGTCGGGGGCACATTGCATAGAGCGCGTCCGAGGCTCTCTTTCCGTCGCGGCGCCTGCAACAATCAATGTTTCCAGTAGTTGGTCGCTAGACGCCAACTTCCTGCCAACTCCCAAATGCGCGTCGTTACCAGGCGGGTCCTGTAGGAATTCAATAGTTAAGGTTACACAAATATCTTCCCTAAAACACATCTCGACCTTGCGATTGCCTGCATTATCGTATCGACTCACCGTCCAAGACAGGTAGGTGACGCCAAGCATTTAGCAAGCAGACACATACTAAACGCACGTCCCTGGTCTGTGCCATGAGAAACTCAGCTGCATGAGAGCTTCTTCTCCATCTTCTCGGTTGTCGTTGTTGGCTCAACACCGGTTAAGACTTCCTTCACCCCAGCTGATTTCGCTACCTCACATCGTTTGTGTCATCCCACCGATGAGTTTGAAAATGGCCCGCAGGGGTTTTCGTGACTGCAACGGATCCAGGCTTCGGGCTAATAAGGCAGCTTTCTTCATGATTGGCCTACTCTTCCGGATCCTGGCGGTCGGTGACATGAATTCCACCGCCACAGCTGAAACCTGACCTTTAATATTGGGTCCCAACATTGGAGTCCATCCAAAAGAGGGAGCCTGCCGAGAATGAGAATCAAGAGAAGCCCTTGGATGATGCCATGGACTAACGGAGCCTGGCAGGCTTTACCAAGTTTGCCATGGTCCGGTTAGACCGCTCTCGGCAGACCCGATTGCAGCTCTTTAACTTTTCAAGCTTGACAGGAGACAAGAAATTGCTTAACCAAAAGTATCAATACGTGAGTAACAAAGGGGCTTCCCCTCTTTTGAAAGAAAGGAAATAATTCCGCACGAAACGCTGTTGAACCGAGATTAACCCCTTGAAAAAAAATACAAATGTATGACAGCAGCCTCATTGCAGACTCGGAGCCTTATGAGTTCAACTTCAGTCAACCGGGCCTAACTATCCCACTGGGGGCGACGTATGAAGTTCCTAATCCTTGAGGGTCGGTTGGTTGTGACTAGACACGGCTTCAGCCCTGCTGATATTGACTTTGTTTGTTTCGTCCTTGGATTAGTCTTAGAAAGGCCCCTTTGTAATGGCCATGTGATCATTTCTTGACATTCTAAAGAGTAATGCAAGTCATAACCGCCCGCATTCCCGCTCGCTACCGATTGTGATGCTCCACTCCTGGGTGAAGTTGGAGATGATGTTGGGTGGTGTCCGAATTGAAATCTGTTCCGTGTGCAAGTCCTCAGAACGAGTTAGGAGAATATGGCCGGTGTAACCTCTCTGCCTGCTAGGATACTTCTTCGCACTTGAAGGTGCTTAGTGACGCAACTTCATTGGCTACCGCTGTGGGATGCATCATGAGGCCGGCAGAGAGCCCACCACCGAGATGCACATGGGCCATTAAGTCCACACCACCAGAAGGCACCTTACTGCCATCCCGCTAGGCTCTTGTCTTCGAATTCGCCAAGTCACTCGAGCTTGGCCCCAGGAAGTGGTTGGGACACCATCACAATTAGCAAGGTAAAAGCTGTGAGGGATCTGGCCCGCTCCCATTCGAGGATATTGGACATAGCTTCCGGTGCATCAAGACTGCAGCGCAGGGGTTATTCCTGAAATTCCGTCTTGCTAGCCAACCTCCTTTCTGGGATCTACTGCCAGATGGCAGAGTCTGGACGGTAAGGCATAGCATCCTTCTCCTTTTGCTTGGGTCCTGCAGGTTGGATCAGATTATGTGCATGCTTGACCAGGTCTGAAAGCCGTCAGTGATTTGGTTGATTAACAAAACTTCACTGCAATCAAACCCTCCCTTCTCAGGCAACATCAAACGTTTCTGGAATCTCCATTTAATCACCACCACTAGCTCTCTGCGGTCCTATATTAACAAACGTTAGTTTGTTGCCACTGTAATTGCATACCCACCAAGAAGATGGTACTATATTGCCTCTACAAGATCCCATTGATTGTGCCACAAGTCGTATTCGGTAAGTACGGGGTTAGCAAGAAGTCACCAGTCACCAATCTCCACGATGTCGTATTCCCTAAGACAAACTATGTCTTGTTCAGCATCGGCTTGCTGCTTTTGCGTGAGGATATGTGACATAAAGGCGGGGAACAAGCTATAACCTTAGGTCCATTCCACCGACGTGTGTACCTTGTCATAAGCATATGATGGCAGTGGCGTGCATGACGTTGCAAAACGAGAACCCTCAGGCACATCCCCGAGTGGTGGATTGCGCTGCATAAAGGCTTGGTGATCTCGGCTATGCGCTTCGCCACAATAAGACCTGATCAATGGTCTCGAATGCCCCTCAGTGATGGGTCTCAGTGTAGCATAGAACGCGTCACTCGACATCTAAGGCCACGTATTGTGTGCTCTTTGCTGCATCAATGTCCGCACGTAGACATTGTTAAACGCCGATCCTCAAGTACACTAGTGTTGAGGAGGCACAACCAGCTTCAGCGTTGTTATTATTAAGAGCCGTTATAGTGTAGGTGATTGTTTCATCAAGATAATAGTATTGACTCAGCAATATGCTCAATCAATCCGGATATGGAAGCGCGTTTCTGATAGTTGATCATAGGTTCCGATTTGGACGAGGTAAGCGAAGGTTGGCTCTTGCCTAACGTTTTGATCTGACGTTGTCTTTATATTCATTACCGCACTTGCGGATATGCCGTAGCCCCATTGTGACGTTCAGCAAATGAGAGAATCTCGTGCTGAAATTTGATGTTGAAGCCCAAGGTCTGTCGTCGACCATTCAAAACGCGAGGTGTTGACGAAGTCACGTGAACAAAAATCACGAAGTCATGTGATATCAAAGACAAACAATTCTAGAACTATCAAAGCGAGCTTGCATATCGAAGAGGTTCATTTCAAAGCATAGTGAATGATTTAGTCAGCTTCGAAAGAAAATTCAATCTAGTTCCCTTCTATTCCACCTTAAAATCCCATCAGGGTATTACACTGTTGGTGTACGTCGCAATTTGGAATTACGATCCCCGTATCGATAAGGAACCCACTAGCTTCTTTGATTTGTCTGCCAGTTGCTTAACGGCATTATTTTCAACGCCTACATCTTGAGACTCTATCAACAATTAAAAGAGACAAGCAAAGAAAAATGACGAGTCTCAAAAGGGCACATGATGCGAACGCTCTTGCGTCAAACATCTCCAGCAAAGTCTACGTACGCTCAACTCGGAGTGGCAAGGTCCAAAAAATTGTGAGGGAAGTCTACCTTCGAACCGATATCCCGTGCTCCTCCAAGCTCTGCAGAGCTTGTCTTCAGAATGCGCCGAGGAATTCTGTGCAAGAGCGTAAGTTTAATGACTCATATATCCTGCTATCACGGTCTTACAATGTTCTAGTCCAACCTTTTGTGCTCTCGGACAAGCCCGCAGGCACCAAAGCATTTCCGCAAGGTCATTACCTTGTCCCAGACACGAACGCTCTACTGAACGCTATGGACCTATTCGAACAGAGTTCGAGTTTTTACGATGTCATCATTCTTCAAACGGTACTAGAAGAGTTAAGAAACCGATCACTGCCTCTCTATAACCGCTTAGTGAGCCTGACCAAAAGCGAGGACAAGAGATTTTACGTATTTTTCAATGACTTCCGGTTGGAGACATTTGTTCGACGTGAACCCAACGAGTCTGTCAATGACCGGAATGACCGAGCTGTTCGCCAGGCCGTGAAGTGGTATGGAGAGCATTTGGCACAGACAAAAGCAAAGAAGGTCCCCGCGGTGGTGATGCTCAGTGATGATCAGGATAACCTTCGAAAAGCCAAGGAGACAGGCATCCACTCATGTTCCCTTAGGGGCTACGTCAGTAGCCTTGAGGACGGCGAGAGGTTACTCGATATGGTAGCAGAAGCTCAGAGCCAAGGGGGATTTAAGAAGCCAAGCCAAATGCTCTATCCTGAATATTTCACCTTATCAAAGATGATGACTGGGGTCAAAGCTGGTTTGATGCATCAAGGTGTCTTTAATGTCTCTCCTTACAACTATCTTGAGGGCTCTATCAAAGTACCAGCTTTTCCCAAACCACTGTTAGTTCTTGGCCGCGAGAACATCAATCGTGCGGTTGATGGTGATGTCGTTGTGGTTGAGGTCCTTCCCCAGGATCAGTGGAAGGAGCCATCAACAAAGATTATCGAAGAGGAAGCTATCACAAAGAATGAGAACGCAGATGCAGAAGAAGGCCAGGATTTCGTGTCAGAAAAGGAGAAAAAGGCCTTACAGGAACAGGTCAAGAAGACCCAAAAGAGCACCTCAGAGAGTCGCCCACAACCGACGGCCAAGGTAGTCGGTGTCATCAAGCGCAACTGGCGCCAGTACGTCGGCCACATCGATCCTTCATCTGCCAGTAAATCCTCTAGCCAAGGGCGCAAGCAGGACAACGTCTTCCTCATCCCCATGGATAAGAAGATCCCTAAGATTCGCCTGCGCACGAGACAGGTTTCTGAGCTTCTTGGCAAGCGGCTCCTAGTCACAATTGATTCATGGGAGCGGGATTCACGACATCCCGTCGGACATTTCGTGCGATCGCTGGGAGAGTTGGAAACCAAAGCGGCCGAGACAGAGGCTTTGCTTCTCGAGTGGGATGTCCAATATCGACCATTCCCCAAAACCGTACTCGATTGCCTTCCCAAGGAGGGCCACGGTTGGGAAGTGCCAGCTAGCACGGAAGATCCTGGATGGAAAGACAGAGAGGACTTACGGGGCCTTCTCATTTGCAGTATTGACCCTGTGGGTTGCCAAGATATCGATGATGCCCTACACGCCCGAAAACTCCCTAATGGTAACTTCGAAGTGGGTGTCCACATTGCTGATGTCTCGCACTTCGTCAAACCGGCCAACGCAATGGACACCGAGGCCAGCATTCGAGGCACCACGGTCTACTTGGTTGACAAGCGTATCGACATGCTTCCTCCTCTTCTTGGAACTGACCTCTGTTCCCTCAAGCCATACGTGGAGCGATACGCCTTCTCTGTGCTCTGGGAACTCAACGACAATTCTGACATCATCAATGTTAGGTTTACTAAATCAGTTATCAAGTCTCGTGAAGCGTTCAGCTACGAGCAAGCCCAGCTCAGGATTGACGATGAGTCTCAGCAAGACGACCTCACAAATGGTATGCGCATGCTACTTGGCCTCTCCAAGAAATTGAAGAAGAAGCGAATGGATGCTGGTGCCCTCAGTCTCTCGTCACCTGAAGTCAAAGTCCAGACTGAGTCTGAGACGTCAGATCCCATCGATGTCAAGACGAAGCAGCTACTTGATACGAACTCACTTGTCGAAGAGTTCATGTTGTTCGCCAATGTGAGCGTTGCCACCAAGATCTACGAAGCTTTCCCCCAGACAGCCATCCTTCGTCGCCATGGGGCTCCTCCCAAAACCAATTTCGATGAACTTGCCAATCAGCTCCGCACCAAGAAGGGCCTAGAGCTGCGAACTGATTCCAGCAAGGCTCTTGCTGACTCTCTCGATCAGTGCGTCGACGAGAAGGACCCCTTTTTCAACACCCTTGTGCGTATCATGGCTACCCGCTGCATGATGAGTGCCGAGTACTTCTGCTCTGGTACCCAGGCATATCCTGAGTTCCGACATTACGGTCTCGCTTCGGAGATCTACACGCACTTCACCTCCCCCATCCGCCGTTACGCCGACCTCCTCGCCCATCGTCAGCTTGCCGCCGCCATCGACTACGAGGCGATTCATCCGAACGTGCGCAGCCGCGGCCGTCTTGAGGCTGTTTGCAAGAACATCAACGTGCGCCACCGCAACGCGCAGATGGCCGGTCGCGCCAGTATCGCCTACTACGTCAGTCAAGCCCTTAAGGGCAAGGTCGCCGAAGAGGAGGCCTTTGTAATGAAGATTTTTAGCAACGGCTTCGTGGTGCTTGTTCCTCGATTCGGTATTGAGGGACTCATTCGCCTCAGGGATCTCGCCGAGCCCGAGCCCGAAGCTGACTTTGACCCCGATACGTACACACTGACGACCAAAGGCAGCAGAGAGGTCAAGGTGGAGCTGTTCCAAAAGGTCAAGGTTAGAGTTCATGATGAGAAGGACGAGACTACGGGTAAGAGGGGAGTGAAGATGGAGTTGCTTGGGGCATAGGTAAAATCTAGCTCGGTTAGCAGCGATGCAGAATCATATATGAGAACCGACAATCAGAAACTTAGATAGTAGTTGGGAAATAGAATGTTTATGAAGGTATATGCACGGTCTAACCCGTATTACCAGCCAACCTTGAAACGCCAAACTGTCCTATATCAAAGCCAAGTTCCAACCGTCATTTAGACCCATCAACAACCTTTTTATATGTCTACTGTTCCATAGCATCGCCATTGCCAACACTATCATCGCCCCACAAACCCTCCAACTTGAACTCCGCCGCCCACTCGGTGACAATCTGCTTCTGGTCGGGAGCGACCTCATCCTCACCTGCATTCTTAACATCGGATTTGGCCGGCGCCGCAGCGCTGGACTCTACCGGTAGGGTGGGAGGCTCAACCCAGCCCTGAATACGACCATCACGCCAATCGGTGATGACTGTCATTGCGGCGCCGTTGATATTGGGGATACCACCCCTGCCGATGCGGCCGCGCTTGCGAGCGACCTGGACAAGGAAGTCGGTTGTGGTATCACCATCGGCTCGGCTAGGCATCAAAGACGGGATATCGTAAACGTCGGTAAGCTTCTGCATGAGCTCTGGGGAGGAGGACAGACGCTTGAGAAGGAGGGTAACGGCAGGAACAGGATCATCAATTTGCTTGGGAGGGACAGCGTTGAGAAGGATGAGGTGAGCGTGTGCCTCGGTGGCATTCTTCAGGTTGACCAAACCACCGGTCTGGGTGGAAGAGGAGGACGGGAAGACCACTCCAGGGGAGTCAAGGAGGGTAAGCTTGCTATCGATCTTTACGGATCGAATGCTCGTGGTGACACCAGCCTCCGCGCCAGCAGGGCAAGCCTTGGAAGAGCTACCACCCTTACCGCTCATCCTCGAGAGAAGAGCGTTGATAACGGAACTCTTACCCACGTTGGGATAGCCAATGACACCGACAGATACAGCACGCTTCAATTGGCGGCTAGCAGTGAAGCTTTTGAGAGCCTTGAAGAGAGTGGTAGAAGTGCTCTGGACGGTCAAGTCGCGGTGGTTGAAAGTGTGAGCGTTTGAAGCCCCACTAGACGCCCTGAGAGGCAAGGTAGGGAAGTATCGACGAAGGTAAACGAGCCAGTCACGCAGGACCTTTGGAGGGATCAAATCGACCTTGTTGAGGATGAGGATAAGTCGCTTGCCATCAGATGCCGCAGCCATGATGCTGCGCTCAACCTCGCGGGAACGAGTGGCTTCGGGATCTCGGGCATCAAGGACATAGAGAACAACATCAGCTTGCTCAACGACCTGCTTGAAGACTCTGTCGTAAGTCTTTCGCGAGGTAGCTTGACCAATAGACATTTCAGGGCCATTGTCGGAGGTGTCAGAGTCATCGTCCTCATCCATCTCGTCGTCATCGGCCAACTGCCGGTCATACTTGGCGGCAGCAGCTCGAGCGCTGGCGATGAGGGCAGCCATGGGGTTCGACTCGTCGATGTCCTCATCCATATCTTCGTCATCCTCCATGTCGTCCACATCCTCTTCGGGCTCCGCATCCTCCATAACCTTCTCGTCTTTAGCGCCAGTCTTTGCGGCTTTGGCAAGCTCTTTTCTCTTTTGAGCGTCCTCGGCCTTCTTCAATCGCTTCTCCTCGATCTCTTGGAGCAGCTTCTCTTTGTAGGGGAAAAGATTAGGAATACCAGGGTCCTTCTTGAGTTTCGATCGCCATTCTGGGTTCTTTTTTGCGAGTTTGCGCTGCTTTCTTTGCTTAGCAACCGAGGCCTTTTCGATCTTGTGGCGAAGACGAGTTGTCCCACGCTTGGACTTGGGCTCTGAAATTTGGCGTTAGTGCATGAGATAGATTTCGAGAGGGTATTTGGATAGAATTAATTTAGAGACCACGACTCACTCTTGGGTTTGTTAATTGAGCCAGCCATTGTGATTCAGTTTTTCCGTACAGGTGATGGCTTAACTGGGCCTCTTCAGATACGCAGAAACCAATTTTTGAGATGGTTAAAAAAAATTAGGTGGGATGCCCATTCTGCCGGATTTTTTTCCCACACCGCTTTTCTGGCTACCCCACATCAGCCATGACGGACGAATTGGGATTAGCTCAATATGCCTAACTGCCAATGACTGAAATTAAAGAGAGAGACAGCTGGTTACTGAACTACAAAGGCTCATCCTCTTTTCAAAGACCTAGCATAGTTGCTCCAAGTTTGTGATAATTAAACTGGCTGTTTCTCTTTAGCATAAAATTACAGGTAGAACTGCCTAGGACAACTACATTGTGAGCTTGAGGAATGTATCCTCATGGGTTTGCCATCTGCAACGTAATCAGAACTGATAGTTCTCATTTAAATCACTAGATGGACACTAGATTTGGCTTAGATATATTTCCTACAGAACCAGACATTCCCTTATCATGATCTCCGTGGTCTATAGAACTCATGATTGGATTTGAATTGCGATAAGGTGGTCCGATCGAAACCCGAGACCCGAGACCCGATTGTCGGTCATCATCGCCGACGTTCACCACGATGAACGCCAGTGAGACCCCTTCACGATGTGCAGTTCCCCGGATCGCCCTGGTGCTCAACTCAAAATACGTAAACGTTGAATTATTTCCGCTAAAGAAATATAACCCTATCGAGAATCATAAGCCAGGCATTATGCGTCAGCGATAGTTCGGCCCTAAACCGCCGAAACGGCGAATAGACTCCGACATTATAGTCACAAGACGAGATAATGCATAGCTGAGAGGGCGTATGCCACGGCGGTTTCGGGTCTCAGTCACGCATTCTCTATCTGTGATAATATAGTATTTAACGCAGTTTCACCCCCAACCTATTTCTTGCCATACCCACAACCAGTTCCGACTCATCGATCATCACAGCATTGTTTCCTAGAAATTGACTTCGTCATGTCTCCAGATATTACCCAGCGCCTTCATGCCGAGCTTGATGCCGCTACAACTCGGTATGTCGAGCGCAATCCGCGTTCTAAAGCATTACATGACGAGGCTGTTAAGTCGATGCCCGGAGGCAACACCAGAACTGTCCTGCACACGGGTCCTTTCCCCATAGCAATGAAGTCTGGTAAAGGGTATCAAGTAACCTCAGAGGACAACCACACGTATGTCCGAAAGACTTGATTTCCAGATCCATTCGCTAACGACCTCTTAGATACACGGATTTGACTGCCGAGTTTACTGCTGCCCTTTACGGTCACTCCAACCCTGTTATCTTTTCTGCGATCAACAATGCCCTTCAAATCACGGGCCTGAACATCGGTGCAACAACAGCTCAAGAACAAGTCTTCGCCCACGAGCTATGCCAGCGCTTCAATCTTGAGCACGTTCGATTCACAAATTCTGGCACCGAGGCCAATCTTCACGCTTTGGCAGCAGCTCGCGCCTTCACCAAGAAGCGCAAAGTAGTTGCGTTTGGTGGAGGCTACCATGGCGCTGTGCTAGGTTTTGCGGATGATAAGCCGGGGGCGAATAACGTAGACCCTGGTGATTGGATTGTCGCAAAATACAATGACTTGGGAAGCGCTCAGGCTGCCATTTCAAGTGAGGGCGTGGCTGCTGTCATTGTGGAGGGCGTGCAAGGATCCGGCGGTGGAATTATGGGCAAACCCGAATTCCTAACGGGTCTTCAGGAGGCTGCACAAAAGGCAAGTCGCAATGAAATTTCAGAATTCGATTTTCCGTATGGGTTGGTTCTAACAGACATAGGCCAGTGTCTTGTTCATCCTTGACGAGGTAATGACCTCAAGAATGGGATCCGCCGGGGCTGCAGAGCTTCTAAACTTAAAGCCCGATCTCAAGACATTTGGGAAATACCTTGGTGGTGGTCTTGCGTTTGGCGCATTTGGTGGTAGGTCAGACATCATGTCAACGTTTGATCCGCGTCGTCCAGGCGCTCTCTCACACTCAGGCACCTTCAACAACAACACACTGGTGACGCATACAGGATACGCGGGGCTCACCCAAATCTATACTCCCGAGGTGGCCACCGCATTCACCAAACGTGGAGACGATCTCAGAGGAAAACTCAACGAAGTCACTAAAGAAACCCGAGTGTGCTTCACAGGTATGGGAAGCATTCTGGGAGTTCACTTTCCAGTGGATGGCACGAGAGTTATCGAGCGTGGTGGGGAAGTGGAGGAGGTTACAGAACTAAGGGACCTTTTCTGGTTCGAAATGCTGGAGGCTGGATTTTGGGTTGTTCGAAGAGGTTTTATAGCTTTGATTTTGGAGACGCCAGAGTCTGAGCTGGAGAGGTTTGTGGATTGCGTGCAAGCCTTTGTTGCCAAGCACACAGACATTGTGACGTTGTAACAACGTGGAGATCCACATCAGCACTCCAGATAGAGATTTCAGATCCAAGAAGATAGTTTATTATATTATATTATATTATATTATATTATATTATATTGTGTCCAATTACTGATTCAGCAACTATGAAAGTTCATGTTCACCTTTATTAACTGTGTTTCACTATCGAAGTCAGCGAAGCATTTACTACGATTAGTCAGCTTTTTCCCACACTTCTCTTCTCACCTTGTCCCAACCGAGCTCACCTTGATGAGGCAAGGTGAGGCTAGCTCCCCCAGACATCTTAATCTTTTCGTCCATCATTCCAACCTCCAAGATTCCTCAGCCTCGTCATCCACCGCTCCCTCTTCACTACCATAGGCCATCCGTCTACAAATCCGCACCTTTACTACCAAGTGTTCTTTTCTTCTGCAAATCACAGCCGGAATGGATCGTCAAAATCGTGCGGGCTCAAAAATCGGCGGCGGCGGCGTCGCGTCGCAGTCCGCTACCAACGCCGACCGTCGCGAACGTCTCCGCAAGCTGGCCCTCGAAACCATCGACCTGGACAAAGACCCTTACTTCTTCAAGAACCACGTCGGCTCTTTTGAGTGCCGCCTTTGTCTTACCGTCCACCAGAATGATGGTTCCTATCTCGCCCACACTCAGGGCAAAAAGCATCAGACCAACCTCGCCCGTCGCGCCGCTCGCGAGCAGAAGGAAGGCAAGCAGAGTGTCGACCCAGCTACGGGCCTACCCATCGGAGTTTCGGGCACTGGTTTTGCTGCGCGTCGCAATGTTGTCAAGATCGGTCGTCCAGGATACAAGATCACGAAGATCCGCGACCCTGTAACCCGCCAGCAAGGTCTGTTATTTCAGTTGCAGTATCCGGATGCCACACCTGAAACCAACCCCAAATGGCAGGTAATGAACGCCTTTACGCAGCACGTCGAGGAGCCCGACAAAAATTTCCAGTACCTGCTTGTCGCCGCAGAGCCCTACGAGACGGTCGGTTTCAAGATTCCCGCGCGCGAGCTTGACAAGCGCGAAGACCGACAATTCAACTTCTGGGATCCTGATGCTAAGGAATACTGGATTCAGGTTATGTTCATGACGGAGCGTGAGGAGCGATTCAATGCGGCGCCAGGCTTGAAGGCGCGATAAATGCATCATGTTAAGTTGGGAATACGAGCACACAAAATATGTTACACAACAAGGATATGTCGTGTGAAAACATGGCGTCAAGTTGAATATATGCGCCGGGAGGCGCTGAGGGACAGCGCAGCATCAACTCTCTCCGCAGTTGGCGAATACCAAAGAAAGGCTCATAACAAGTGAGCGAGTGAGGATGATGTATGAATAGTAAGAGACCACCTCGGGTCACAAAGGAGCGAAGCTGACCGGGCATCTTCAGCTGTTTTCACGAAGCCTGGAATAATGAACCACATGTATATAGAGTATGCCAAATGTATTACGCCGCCTTCATCGGCTAGGAGTTTGGTGGTGACATACCTTAGGACTTCAAATCACATTGTAAGAGCTACAAATACCAACTACTTTACTTTTTTTTTAAATTAAGTTCTATCATACCACATGCAAGTCTACAACCCCTATTCTGTGACATGCCGAGGACAATAAAATGGCAAGAGATAGCACAAACGCTTCACATGAGTCTAAGTGCCTCCCTTCAACTCAAACCTCTCGCTCGCTTGATTACGTACAGGTATTGCAAATAAGGAGCCCAAGCTCATGATGAGATATATGAGAGGCAAATCCAGAAAGGTATGAGGAAACGGCGAGGCCGAATCGCTCATCGCAATTGCTGCATCACAACCTTTCTGCGCAAATCTTGCTCTAGCAACCCGCCTCTTTCCCTGGACAACATTCCATTCCCAGAGCATAATCCTCTGAATCACGTAAATCGTTTGAGTATATCCTTCCGAGCTACAATTACCGGAAGTTGCTATCGAAGCGCTTGAAAGTGTAACCGATGAAAGGCAGGCTCATCTCCGGAGACTCCTCGGCCTGGCGGCCTTGCTGCAAGGCCTGAGCCTTAAGAACAGTTGCATTATCGGTCTGGTCGATTTCATCAGTAGGGAAGTAGGTTGTATCGATGTTGGAAGTCAGGCGAGGCTCGAAGGGCGCCCGGATGCGACGCAGACTGTCGAACTCGACACCACGGAAGAAGGAGTGGCTCTTGATCTCATGGGCGCCACCTCGGCCGAGTCGGTTCTCGGTGTTGCAAACCATGCTAGGAATAGGTCAGTATAAACATCAGGAGCAGACCGGACAAGAAACCACCAACCTTCGAATCAAGTTCTCAGCATCAACACCCAGGGTGATATCGTCGGGGAAATAAAGAGTTTGTCTCCAGTTGACAATCTTGCGGTAGGTGTCATGGTGATCCTCAGCACAGAATGGGGGCCAGCCGACCAAGCACTCGAACATGATAGTTCCCAGTGACCACCAATCGCAGTCGAAGCTGTAGCCGTGACCAGTGAAGATTTCGGGAGCGATGTAGTCAGGAGTTCCGACAGTAGAGTAGGCCATCAATCTTCGCGACCTTCGCCAGTCATTGATCTGGGATCGGTTACTAACAGTTAGGTTGATTTGATCGAGGGCGACGGAGGTGCGGTCCCGAGGACGATTAGATCGGCCTTGGAGGAGTTGCTGGTAGTAGTTGTTGTCGTGAAGACGGTGGAAGCCAGTGGAGAGACCAAAGTCGGTCAACTTCACATGGCCACCTCGGTCAAGAAGAATGTTGTCGGGCTTAATATCACTGTTTGAATATCAGTCAAGTTGCACGCGATAGATTGCATACGGTCTGGGTCCGAGGAAACATACCGATGGATGAAACCAAGCTTGTGGACAGCCTCAATGGCCAGGACAATTTCAGCAATGTAGAATCGCGTAATGTCCTCGGAGAAAATTTCGTACTTGATGAGCATGGTCATCAGATCTCCACCCGGCAAGAACTCCATCAGCATGTAGAGGAAGTATGCATCCTGGAAAGTAGTGTAGAGTTTCACGACCCAAGGACTATCAGACTCGGCCAGAATGTCACGCTCTGATCGAACATGGGCCAGTTGATCCTTCTTGAACATTTCGGTCTTGATAAGAGACTTCATGGCATATACCTTGCCATCGCCCTTCTTTTGCACCAACTTGACCTCTCCGAAAGCACCCTTTCCGATAATCTTGATGGTGTTATAGTTCTCGGGCTTGTCTTTTGTTCGCAGGAATCGCAGATATTGGCCTTCTTTTCGTCCAGCGGTGGACCAAAACTGCTCTCTTCGGCCTGAACCCTGGCCTGAATCTCCAAGCTTTTGCTCGAGCTCGCTCTGTCTATCGAGGATAAAAGCACATGTCAGTTACATTCATCGCATTATAAGCGACGGAATAATGTCAGGAAATCGCACCTTTGGTTCCGTTCTCTGGCGCGCTTGACACTATCCTTGAAGAAATCAGCAGCCAAGTGGGAGCACTTCTTCTGGTTGCTGTTGGCACCGGGGCCGAATTTGTCGGGGTTACGCTCAGGTGCCGCCTCGAAAGGCTCAACTGGAACTGCGGGCCGACTGGGCATAGGGGGAACATTCATGTAGTTGTTATATCCAGCGGGCTGTCCCGAAGCACCAGCAGTCCTTGGTCGCTGTCCAGGAGAAGGCCCTCGAGCATATTGTTGCGCTCTGGCAGCGCCCCCGAGGTTCTGGTGAGAGAACTGGTGGGCAAGACCAGTATTTGGGTCATTGGTGCCCGGAGTGTTCGATCGCGGCTGATAACCAGCGGCCTGGGCGCCAGCATAGTCATTTACAGGCTGTCCCTGGTACTGAGGAGCATACTGGTTCTGGACAAAGTAGCCCTGAGGAGCGTAGCCTTGAGCATAGGCTTGTTGTTGATGTTGCATACCGCCGGCTGGAGTGCCAGAACCTGAAGAGAAGACGGGTTGGGGGAAGGTCGAGGGAGTAGTGGGATAGGCGTTACGATCGGAAGAGGCGAGCCTGTCGTTGTTATTGCCCCCAAAGTTGAGGAATAGGCGATTGTTATTAGAATCCATTGTGATATCGGTCGTCTCGACTCGATTCGAGCGGGAGGATGGACGAGGAGAGGGGCGAAGAGGAATGAGCGGCGGGTTTCAGGAGACGTCCAGGGGCGAGCAGCGGGTAACGGGGGGGGCAGCGATGCGAATGGGGAGACTTCGACTTCCAATGGGGAGGGACGCTAGTTGTCGAGGTACCAAAAGAGAAATAAGGCGACCTCTAAGCAAATGGGCTAGGCTCGTAGATGGCCGCAGATGCAAAAACGAAAGAAGTTTAAAAAGGAAGTCTTGACGATGTTGGAAGATCAAGTTTTAGGCCCAAATAACGACAGGAGGAGCGGCGAGATGCACGGGGGCGGGCGCTTCAGAAACGCGACAAGGAGTCAGGTCCCTTCTCGACAATGAGTTTGGGGGGGTTTGAGGGGTCACGGAATGGGGACAGCGTGCGGCTTGGTCCGCTATTAGTGGTTGTATGGCACGCAATACGTACTACGTACAGCATATTGGCGGTGAGCCATTACACTGGAGAGGTACAGTAACATCAGGGCTACAGGGGGCTCAGTTGCACAACGGCCTCTAGAGGCTAAGGGGGCCCTGGCCTGGAAGTCAAAGTCCAACGTCGTCGTTCCCGTATGAGTTGGAATGGATACCAGTAGTTGGCTATCAGCGTGAGAGGTGAGGTCGGTTCGCATCTCAGTTGCAGGTTGACTTAAGTTACTCAATGTGTATCAACTATCACTAGACATGTAATACCGCAGAGGCAAAATCGAGTAACAGCAGCTCTCGGTGTCAATTTCTTTGGGACTATAAGGTAAATCAGTCCGAGCTCACCTGTCTAAACTTTGGCGTCATTGTCTCTCCCTTCATCCGCCTCATCCCTTCTCATCTAATCCGTACAGAGTGAATTATTCGTCTGCGCGGAAGCAGATGGATGGAACACACAACTCGGGGTTCTACCCATAGACTCTAGACGAAGAATTGGGTAAAGGGGGAAAGTCCCAGCTCTTTAGATGTGTTTTTCTTCTAGAGCTTCTCATCAAGCCGAGTAATGTTGCCCTAAAGCGACAGAATAGGGGCCACTTGACGGCCAGCCCGCTTCATTCCGCCATCTGAGGCTATCAAGCTACATAACAACAGCAACTCCTTTTTTTTTTTAGGTCTCGAGTACTGTCTGTACTGGGATCGCAGAACAGCAATGACACTCTCCACAAAGCAATATCAAGTCCTCGTTTCAGGGTACGTCCCAGCGGCCCTTGGCGACTCACCCCGAAAACAATGTCTCTCAGCGAGTCAGGTCCCTCCAGGTGAATCCAGAACCCCGCCCTGTCGCGTCCCTGGAGGAGCTAGAGCCTCAGGTCAACCTGCGGCCTGCGGCACCACCCACTTCAGCTTTATTGTTAAGCCTGGTACATATGATACCAGTTCATGTCCCCATCTGCTCGTCAAGGAAGCATCCAGGGGTGGAACAGACATCGTTTCCTTGGACTATCACAATCTAAACAAACTGAGCTGGCCACTCGTTACTGCCATATGGACTCAACCTGAATCACGCAGGCGGAGGCAGTGACAACAGCATACAAGCCTCTAGTAAAGCACCACAAGAAACACCAGGTGTGATCAATTATTCACACACACATACATACACAAAATGCCATGATATCGGCGAGAGTTGGAATTATTGCCTGTCTAGTCGACCCAAATTATGCCTGCGCCTAATCCGCACACATTCCTTCACACATCGTTGCATCCACAACCCGTGCTTCCCACATGGCAAGTCATGGGTCCGTTTCACACAATAGTTGTCATCTCTTCACTTCGTGGCATCCGACAAAACTTTGTTATTTATCTATGTGACGGGAGGATTTTGGACATCAACTCCAAAGAAGGATATCGCAATCAAGTTCAAAAGCATGTCCCCGAACAACGCAAACTCGTCGCAAGAGCTCGAGTCTACTTCCAAGACATTGGCCACGAAAGGCCCAATGGAGTTGGGTCAGCTCCAAGACAACACCACATGCAACATGCTGCAGGTCATGTAATTCAGCGCACGACCTGGAGATCATCTGGAAGCTAACGACCAGGGTCTGGTCGTAAGTCCAGAAAGTTTGTAGAAACTTAAAGCCAGTGGTCTAAGTTCCATTTGTTAGGGCAGTAGTCCGTCACACTTCGAGAGAATACAATCACCGGGCATTCTACGCAAGGTAGAAGAGACCAAATGCTAGTGCCGATTACAGTCCTCACTTGAAAGGCATCTGTCCGTGTGTACTACATAAATGGATTTCATCTTGAAGGAGGACTTGTGTGTGCTTGAGCTTAAACGAAAGCTGGGGCGCTCAATCCCGGAAGTTGAGTATTTCCGTCCCCAGCCTTATCGGCGGTCTCGCTGTTATCGCGTCCAATTTTTTTCCACAGCCCTGCACAGCGACATCAACGGCCAGCAGATCGAGGCCTGTGGTTCATCTGGTGACGGTCTCCAATTCGTTCGACCACTATCTACCTTCCTTTCTAGCTCATCGAGAGTCCCCTTTCCCCTCCCACCAACTTTTCACACTGTTGTCATAGTCAAGATGAATGAGCCCAACCCCGCCGCGCAGCCCGCCGGCACTGGCGCAAACTACAAAGCTCCCACTCTCCCAAAACCGAACCCCGTCCTCAAGATGATGGGTCTGCCGAACCTCCCCCGAAAGCTGCCCTCGCGCAACTGGATGATCTTCTGGGCCATCACCGGCTCAATTTCCGCTGCCATCATATACGACAAACGTGAGAAGAAGCGCGCCACGGCCAAATGGCGTCACGTCGTCGAGCCCCTCGCCAAGGAACCCATTGGCTCCGCCAGCCAACTTCCCCGCAAGTTGACCATTTATCTCGAAGCACCTCCCGGTGATGGTCTGCGCACCGCTCAGGATCATTTCATTGAGTATGCCAAGCCCGTCTTCGCCGCCTCGGGACTGGATTGGGAGTTCGTTCAGGGGAGAGAACAGGGCGATGTCAGAGCCGCCGTCGCCGAGAAGATTCGTCGAACGAGAAGACAACAAGAGAAACCCGATGATGAGGCATTGAAGACAGACCAGAACGCTGTTGAGGACATCAGGAAAAAGATGGGTCTGCCAGAATATGAGGGTGTCAACGGCGATGTCATCTTTGGGTTGCACACTTGGAAGGAGTATGTCCGAGGACTACATGAGGGTTGGCTTGGGCCTCTCGAAACTCCTGCTCAACCAGAACCCGAGACACCGCCTGTTCCTGTCGACTCTATTCCTGTATCAGAACAGATTGAAGGTGACAAGCCTGAGGATAAGAAGGAAGAGAAGAAGGAAGAAGAGAAGAAGAACGAGCGACCCCCTCAACCGCCCCCCTATAACCACCCCGAGGACTATCCCCTAGCCGGCATTCCAGCTCAGATCCCTTTTGAGTTCTCTCCCGCCAACCCCATTGTCTTCCCGCACCGTCTGGGATTCCGCCATACCTTTGTCCGCCTCGGCCGCTTCTTCACCCGCCGCAAGCTCGCCGACGAGATCGGCCGTGAGGTCGCCGCCATCTGCTATGCTGCCTCCATCCGTGAATGGCGTGAAGAGGACGGCAAGTTCGAGCAGCAGCTCGTTCTCGCCCACGAGGAACACGACTGGCCCAAGTCAACGTGGAAGGATGAAGAGCCTGCCGAGAAGACAGACGATAGCTCACTTGCTGCGCCCGCGCCGACAAAGGAGAAGATATGGACGTCGCCCTTGGTGGTTGATTCCCGCCTTGTGCAGCGAATGCGCCGTTTCGAGAGCAATACCGATATCGAAGCTCGCGCAGCCGCCGTCGTTGTCCCTGAGGATGAGATCGAAGGGTGGATTAAAGGCAGCTTCCGGAGCATGTGGCGCTGGGGTGTCGATTCATGGAACGCCCAGCCCATGCGTCCCAATGTCGGCAATGTGAACAGCGATGAGTAAGGAAATTTGGATGTACTTAGAGACGGAAAAGGAGTGGAAGGCTCCACCAAAAATGTGTTTGTGTATGTGTACTATATAGGTCAGTGGAGGGAACGGTGGTATGTTCGATTACGGGAACGCTTTTGTATATCATTGTTATACCAGGAGGCAATGGGGTGATAGGTGATGAGGTGCATCTACGGATAGAGCGAGGGAAAACATATATGCTACGATACTCTGTAATCCCAAGTCAAATTTACTCCCCTTCAAAGAGAAGCCTAAATAGGACATTATGTCAAACGGAAATTGCCTATCTTACATCATCTGCTCGTATCTTGGCTTTCTTAGTCGTCGTCAGAATCACTCCCATATCCTACTAATCCCAACGGTTTTTTCTCTGGCAGGTTTTCACTCTTTGTCTTTGTCCCATTCTTAACCTCAGATTCTTCCGCCTTCTTCTCACCTTTCTTCCCGTGCTTGTCTGCCTCGCCAATGCTGACCCTCCTCTTCGCACCCTTTACTTCCCGATCTTTAACACGTTTTCTCTTTCTTGCTACTCCCCATTGCTCGCCCTCACCCTCGTCAGCACCGCCAGAGGCCTGGCCTTCTCCTGTGCCCTTCTGTTGCTCCCGGAATGCCTTTAGCCCTTCCTCCTCCTCCTGCCGCGCTCGCCTCTCCTCGGCACGCTTCTTCTCGCGGACCTCGTCTAGGAATTCAATCTCATCGTCGTCCAACGCACGGAACTGATTGCGCAGCTTAGTCTGCTCTTCAAAGGCGGCTTGTTTTGCGGCTTGACAGGAAGTAGAAGACTCAATCAGCTTACCCATCTGCAAGAAAGGGCGAATGCCGCGCGTATACGAGATTTGGGGTAGATATAAGAGAAGGGGTCAAACCTTTATTAGCTTGTAAGACGTCGTATAGGCTCTTCTCATTCTCTGCAGACGCCGCTTTAACACGTTGCTCCTCGCGCCGACGTCGCTCCGCCTCGAGTTCTTGCTGTACTGCCTCCCACTCCTTCGACTTCGTACTGCCAACGAGCGGTTTTGCGGCTGTGGCACCACTCTCGTTGGGCGTATTCTTGGAGACTTCGCCACTTGAGTCAATGGTACCACCCGATACGAAGCGGCCAGACATAGTGAGAGTTGGCTATCGATGCTATCGACTAGGTGAGAGGGGATGAGAGGGTGACTGATCAGGGGTTTATTTTTCCGAACAGAAGTTAGCAAAGCAGTCGTTGAGCCAACTAGTTAATGCGCCAGCTACGAACTGATGCTTTGAAGGTAAAAAGGTGCATGTGGTATAGTTGCTTCTAGATTAAGTAAGTGTTCATTCGAGAGGTTTTACAATAAAGGCAAGCAAACAAGCGTACCGAGATTAAGCCGTGGCAAAATCCAAAATATTAGCCTAAGAAAATATCACTTTCACGCCAATCTCAATATTCGCAAACAACAAGGCAAAAGAGAGTTCTGTACGAGAAATTTCGTTTTTTCATTTATTTATCTAAGGAGGCCCAGGGCGAGAGAATACGTTTCAAGTGAAACATGTCCAATAGATCTCGTCTAGATTCCATGCCCAAAGAAATTCCCAGCCCGGCGTTCCATCCGATTCAGACTCAAATCAAAAGCCGTCAATCGCCCCTAAACTTCGAGGAAGAGTAGGAACACTGATAACTGTACACCAACCACCTTTTCCACCAATAGGGCAGCAGGCCGAAGTGCTCAAATCCGAGTTCTAACGACAAAGAATCATCCGTGAGTCAAAGAACAAGACTCCAAGTAGGTCCATCAAGTGATCCCCTGTCATTGCCCTCGTACCAAGCTACCTGCCGAACCCAGAGCCAAGTCGTCCTATATCATGAAGAGAAAACAAGATGCGGTAGGCCTCAAGACACCTCACACCGAAAATGATTCCCCATTAAACCGATGCGAAAGAAGCAAACTTCCCGATAGAGCCCCTCTCTACTGATGCCAAACCCATAAAACAACGTCTAGGATCGTAAAAAAACTGAAGTTCGAGAAAAAAAAAAAAAAAAAATCGCCCCCAAGGCGAAACTGAAAATGCAACCAACGTCAGGAAGCTCAATCAAGACCTGGAAGCAGAAAAGCGAAAGGGCTACCATAGCCCGAAATAAAATAAAACCCAGTCCCAAGTATCCCCATTTTACCCGCTGAAGCGATGCATAAAACCCCCATCGTGTAATCCCGTTTTCGTGTGCAGAAAGTTCCCTCTGCTACACTAACAAACATAAACATTGCGAAATATATACTGTCCCCAAGCCGTCGAAGCTCACGCTTCCAAGTACCTCAGAAGGTCAACCCAGTATCTTGTAGAGCGAGATGCACGAACAGATTTGTCCATGAAATACTCCGAGAATGCAGTACCCCGAATTAACCTGGGCGAGCGCGACTTCCAAATCTGCAACCCAAAGCGTTGCGCACAAAAGAAAGACGCAAATGAGCGGCCGTGGCACGCTGACCACCACTCGTGGTCTAATTTTCCATCTGATCGCTGATACACCGTTTTTAGATCGCAAATCAAGATCCCTAGGATGCGACCCATAATCATCTCTTGATGCAGCATAGCATGAATCATGTCCTTAAAATAAAGACAATAGAGGCGAATAGTTGAGTCGCAAGGTGCAATCTGGGGAAACACCAGATATCGGATGTAAGACGTAAAAACCGCGTGTCTATCGAAACCGAGCCGTATAATATAAGCCGAAAACAAAGCCGAAAACGCCAGTAACCATTATAGAGCGTATACCAAAGGAAACATGTCGCAGCATTGAGGCGAGTGTTGGGTGGGGAGGTTCATGCTCGTCTGTCGGAGCATCCGTTGACCCACAGCGCTCTACTCAATGCGCCTTAATTGAAAGGAAAAAAAAAAAGATCCTGAGAATGATCCGCCGAAAGGTCATCGTGTGAACAATTTTGTCGTGCCTGGGTATCTGAAGATGCGAATATATCGTTCTCGGGATGCGCGTAAAGAAAATCATGGCCGTAAAACTAAAATCCCTGACTTTTGTGTTTAAGAAACAAAACTGTGCCCTCGAGCAGAGGGCAATTAATCAACCTTCAAAAGAGAAGACGAAGAAATGAGATTTCGATACCGTCAGCCCATGACCGGCTGGCTATAGCCTTGAGGCACAAAGTAAGGAACTTGCTGCTTCATTGGATCCACACACCCTGGACAGCTGCACTCGGCAAGACCATGCTCCCACATGTTGTGAGAGTAAGAGTAGTGACCATTGTGGCTGTTGTGTCGAGAGGGGTAGAAGTTGCTATAGGCAGGAGGCTGGGGGTATCGGCTACTGTACTGAGCAGCAGCCTGAGCAAACCACTCATTGTAACGAGCGTTGCTAGAAGTGGCCGACATTGAATAGTCGGGGGTACCATAACCGGAGTCCGGAGGAGTAAGGGGGGCGCTCCAGGGATTGTGGTTCCAGCCAACCTCGCGAGGTCGGTAGGTGTGCTGCTGTTGCTGAGACTTCATCGCTTGATAGCGTTCGTACTCAGCAACCTGCTCTTGAAGGTAGCGGGAGTGGGGAGACGTGCGATGACCGCTGTATCTCGCCAGTTCGGTGTCGATAGCTGGAACCAGAGAAGCAAGTCTCTCGCGGCTGGCCTGAGCAGCCTGTCGCTTCTTCATGTCCTGCCACTCGCGCCAATTTTCGAGCCAAGCCTGATAATCCTTGCTTAGGTCGAGGTTGACGTAGAGGCGCCAGCCCATGGATTCGACCCATTCAAACTCAAGAGTGTTGAGCTCAGACACGGCAATGCCGCTGACCTCGGACCAGGAGCGATTCTGGAACGTGTTGTCATCGAGGAACTTGCTACCCAGGAGAAGTGACACGGTAAGGTATCGCCAGACCTGGCCCTCAGACGCCTTGTATGGCCCCTGGCCCTTAAGGGTGTTGATTCGCTTAGCAAGATAGTTCATTCCTAGAAGAATGGTGGTGCTCGGGAGCCTCGTCGAAGTGAGGATCTGAGTGACAAACTTGCGGAAGGGCGCAGTGACTGGGGCATCAGGGGTCACGACTCGAGTAGCCATTTCAGCGACATACTCGGCCATTAATTCGACCTCATAATCGAGGACGGCGCAAACGCCACCGGGCATTTTAGCGGTGTTGGTTTAGCCCGACGAAGATCGAACTGCGACCTTTGTCGGAGAAGGTGTCGGGGCACGTAAACGAGGCTGTGGGTATCGCCACAGCGTAATTTCGTTTGGGTCCCGAGTGAAAGTCGTGAGCGGAGCGTGAAGGAGAGTTTAGCACGATTTCAGTAAACTGATCGGGCCATTAAGGGTACTCGAGTGATGCTGTGTCGAGTGATGTTGTGAACAAGACTGATGTGGGCTGCTGAGAATATGAATGTCAATACCACCGGTCGATGGAATCGTTCAATATTCTCGTTAAGGTCGAAACGTATGGATTGGAAGTAAGACCTTGGGAGGAAAAGCGCAAGTCGGAGGAACTAGGCACAAAAATACGTTAGTCCGGAAGCGCTCATTAATATTATTCGGGTTATTTTGGCAGTCCAGTCCGATCGAGGTGCTGACACTAGCAAAACGTTCTCACGCAGGTCGAAAATGTTACTCCAGCTTCAGGTTGGTTCTCCACTCAGTAGTAATCGCGAGTCGACAAAATGCGGTATACAACCGAGAAGATACCGTCGTGCTGGTATGTCGTGATGTGTCGCAATTGCGTCGAGATAGTGAATAAAGGCAAAAGGTCGAGAACAGGGCGTCGGCACGGACAACTCGCGGACTTGACAGGGGAATTCAGGCTGGAAATAAGATGAAACTCACCAGAAAAAATCAAGATAGAGTGAGAGGGAGAGGAAAAGGTAGGGAGAGAACCCGGGACTGTGATCTCCTGGAGGATGCTGAAAAAAAGGGTTGTCGAGACGTAGGGGCGTAAACGACGAAAGCACAGGACCCTAAGGAACAACAGTGACCTGCACCAGGGCGAGCTGGAGAGGCCGGGAATGAAACTCGCGCGAAAAAGAACCTGAATCCTGACGTCTACGAATCGCAACCAAAGCGTTCGTGACTGATACTTGTCGAGGGATTTGGCGGATTCGGGTTTTTTGCCGTGGAGGAGAGGGAGAGTAAAGGGTTGACGGGGAGGGGAGAGAGAAAGAAAGAGGATGAAGAGAGAAGAGGATGATGAAGGAGGAGGGAAGAAATGGATGGGGATAATGGGGAGATGGAGATGGAGTGTGTGGAGGAGAAGGAGGGTGTGTGGCTTGCGTCAAATGAACGATGGACGATGGCCGGCCCATCTAGCGAGTCACCGTGAGTGCGAAGGCAAAAATGGCAGAGGCGAAGAAAATTGGCTTGGACAGGAGAGCCTAGAGAGGAGGGGTGTAGGCTGGGTGTGTATAAAGCTTGGGGCTTGGGTGACCGTGGAGCGAGCGGGAAAGGATGGGTCTTTAGCCTGGCCTCCCTACCCAGCAAGGCATGGCATTAGGCATGGGTATGGATCATGGTATGGGTGAATGTTGAGTCGAGTCTAAAGAGTCATGGACTGGATAGAGGATGGATGGATGGATGGGATCGAGAGAGGGTGGGTGGATGAATGGCATGGCATAACATGGCATTAGCAGGGCCGGGGCAATTAGCAGCATTAGGGCTGGGGGGAGAAGAAGAATGGGCACTGCGAGGGGGAAATGGACGCTGCGGGCTGGGTTTGGGGCGGACGAGCCAACAGGAGCACCCGGCGGAAGAAAGGGCGAGGGAGCGGGTGACTTCCCAACCCAACCTAACGGGTGGGCGGGCAACCGCTGTATAAGTGGGTCTATGGTCCGTGCCTGGTGAACATTGGCACACAGGTACTGTGGGCAATGGGCGCAGGCAGCAAACCAGCCAGTCATCAGCTAATAGGCAGCAGAAAATGTGGGCACTTGTGCCCAGGGGAGGGCAAGACAAGGGAAAGGGAAGGAGAAATGTCGAGCGTTGAGTGAGCCACTTACCACCTCCTACCACAACCACCGCACCAGTGGTCCAATCCCATCCCAACTCTCCGCTCCAGTGAGAGGCAGACGCTGCGGCGGTTACCGCCAAAACCAGTTGTACAACAGGTACCTTCCGTCGTCACTGAAGAAGTTCCCGTCGATGTGGACTACTGCACCACCACCGAATCCACACCACATTCAAATCCACCACTCCACCACTCCAACTCCTGTTCAGTCCAGTCACGTTCGAGCGCCTGGCCAAAAAAAAAAAAACCCCCCCAGAACCAGAACCAGAACCAGCCCCCCAGGCGATACAGGCGTTGGAAATCAAAGGCCCTTGACATTGGAACGGTGGACCACTGTATTACCGCGTACGCACTTCGTACCATCGGACGCTTCCCTCAATCAAGTTTGGTTTGGGTGGCCCCATGATTGCTTCCATTTTACTGACTACCGAGCATGAAAGACCTCCAGACGACGGAGTACAGTACGTACAGTTTGGATTGACCACGTACACATTTCAGCATTCGTATTTCAAACATGTCAGCATTGCCGGCTCGACAAAGAATTTCTTGATTGGGGCCAGGCAGACGGCCTGACCAACTTACTGTACGTATTGAGTCGGGCAAACCGGCAATGTTCAGCTCTCAGAGAACATGATGAAGTCACATTCCGTAGGAACGGCAGAGCGAAAGGTATCCTAAGCCGCTGTTTTTCCAGTACCCTGTTCGCCTGCGCAGCCGTCCAAGTGTGCGTACCCAACTTTCTCGGCGGTTCGGGGGTCAGTCCTTTTTTTTTCCCTCACTCTATGCTTTCGTCTCTTCGGTGCCCTTTTTTTTTTTAACGCCTATGCTTGCCGATGGAGGACCCTTGGCGGACCCTTGGGCCGTCGAATTCGGGGGCTATGGATACTATTTCTAGCCATCGAGCCACTCAGATCGTCTAAATGATAGCCTCTTCCAGGCTCCTTTGGGGAGACGCCGGCCGAGGGCCCTCGATGGGGGCAAGGGCAAGGGCAGAGCGAGGGCGAAGATCAGACACCACTCCACTGACCCGACATTCAACATGGGAGTGGATACCGGATGGGAGGAGTCTCAGCCGCTGACCATCCATTCAGAAGTCACTGCCCATCTTGTCTTCTCCAGACTAAACACTACTGCGGTAGAGCTCGTCTCATACTGCAGCAAGCGTCTTGCAACGGCTAAAGACGAAGTCTGGAGGCTGGGTCGGACCCATGAGTCTTTTCTCTGAAGAGAGGGCAATATGATACAGGTGCATATGGTACATATCCTACGCAGTTGACTTTTGAGCTCGGTGTTCCTGCGGCGCTTTGCGCGGTGCTTCCACAGTCAACAAGAAAATTGGTCTGCCTAAACTTTGGCTTCCGTCCCTACAAAGGCAATACCTAATGCATTTTGTGTCGGCGTCGGGAATCACGGTACTTCGCGCGGCAGGCCATTAAGGTACCTTACCATGGTACCTTCGACTACCATCCTGACAGGGGTATCCTGCGTCGTTACCGGGATTGCCCTTCCTTCTCGGAGGTTCCTCCTCGAGGATCCTTTGGGAGGGTTGCTACGGAGTTTTTCGTACTGTACTTTGTACCTATTCGGGTTTCTCTCAATGTCCCAGGAGTGCGTCACTCGCTGCAGCAGGCACCCCCCAGTGTCCAATGGATGTTTGCTTTAGTCAGCGCTGGGGGTTGGAGGACGTCACTAGTCATCAGCCAGGGCTTTTTCTCGCAAACAAACACTGTGGTTGCCACAACCTGCCCTCATGTCTCGTAATACTGGACGACGTCAGGCACTCGCCGCTTCCCAGAGCTCCAGCTCCCGACCTCTCCGTCCACATCGTCATCATCTTTATCATCCCAGTGCATCAATCAGCCTTCAGCAGTCTGGCCTCGCGCCTACCTGCATCAAAATCTCAAGGCGAGACAGGGCTTGGATTTGCTGCTCGCATGTTTGATGGGAAATGAGCCACCCCCTGGACAATCTCACTGCTTGCTTGCGTTTCCCGGGAATAGAATAACAACAAAGGACGTCAACATCATAATAAAAATTACACGGTGCGTCTCTGGCACGGCTCAAATGTGCTCACATCGTGTTGTCGTCTCAAGCCCCCAGTTTGCAATCCACGCCCCCATCTTGGCATTTCCCTTGGTCTGCTGATGGGGCGAATGAAGAAGGGGTGGCTACTCTAGGCTTCGAGGTGTGCTTCCAGAAACCCTGGGGGTCGTCCACCACATGCCCAAGCCGCACCGACGAAAAAGGCTCACGTACTACTATACGTAGCTCTCGTGTCGATGCTTCCATGCAGTACGTACTGTACCATGTATGAACTCGACAGCCAAAACGAAAGGGGCCACCTGCTGCAGGGATTTCACACGCCGCCGATCAGTCCCTCACCGTTCCCAAAGACGACAAGGACACGACATGGCACTAGCCAGTCTCCATCACTCAAGTCTCAGACAAGCGGTTCTTCGAGCCCAAGCCCCGGCGGGGCTGCGCTCCTCAGTCCTCACGCTGCGCCGTCCAGGCAAGCCGATGGGGCGTTGTCCACTGCACGTCAGGGTCTCTGCAAATGGCCACGATTAGATGGCTGGAGCAACCATTAAGGCCAAGCTCGGGTGTTTTACTCCTCTACGTCGCATGAAGCCGCTGTCTGTTGGCCTCGACTCAAAAGCCTGCTTTCTCTTTAGCACGATGTGACACTCCAACCTGCAACAAGTTGCGGAACCTTGTCCGTAAGCAAGGTGAAGGCATACTGAAAGTTTGCGGCCTCGAGCAAAGTATGAGTGCTTTGAGTTTAGAAAGGAAAGGGGATGGTAAAAAGGGGGAGAAATGTAGACATGACGCAGGCAGCTTAGCTCAGGGCAGGTATCAGAGCAGACGAAACTAGTCTGGAGAGAGCCGTGTCGTCTTCGCTCACCAAAAAAAAAAAAAAAAACCCACAAGCAGAGCGGTTTTTCCTCCCTCATCGATTTATTTATGCCAGCAGCTCAGATCACTCTCATCTCTCATCCATCATATCTGTCTTGTGGTACTCTTGATGGAGAACGCGGAGAGAAATGCCTCAGGTCGGTCCACAGACACGGCGTACCACTGGACCTTCCATTGGGGCGCGGTCGAACAATTCGCATTACCTACTCCAGACGCTCTTCCTCCCCCATGTTCGTTCACCGCTGCTCTCCTCACGCACCAACGACCAACGGTTGGTCAGCAGCTTCTCTCCTCACCACCCCCAGCTCTTCGCAAGGAGATTGGAGGTCCGCAAGGTAGGGGTGAGATAGACGTATCAGATTGCAGTCCAATAGCGCCGTCCACTAGGAGATTTGATTCATCAACTGCTGTTCATCCCGTTCTCAGTTAAATTGCCTTGCGAACACGCCAGGGGAGCCAAACATGTATTTCTGTTCAGAGTCAACTTGGTTCAACACCTTCACCACTTCAGCTGCTCTACCTGCCGTCTCAGCCAGTTCCAGTAATTATAGTAGGAAATGTCATACGCAGCTCCAGGTATTGCCCAGCATCAAATGGTTGTCAAGTTTCGATTCAATGCTGTGCAACCAGCAACATAACGTCAGGAAACCGTCTCGGAACCGATGGTCACGTCTGCAGGTACATATCGGAGATGAATAATTGCCGCGACGAATCTTCCAATGCACCAATCCTTTCTCCTCTAGCACTAACTTCAGGGTGCATCTTTAACAAATTAAACGTGTTCAGGGGGAAAGCAACGGCTGACATGGACATTCATTCGTAAGGAGTACATACATATGCATGTCGCTTGCCAAACTAACATTGGCCCAAGATGCCAGCTAGGGCCTGGTACATAGTTCAAGTTACGTGGAGCATCCTCTCCCAAAACAAAGAGACGATACAGATTGCGCTCAAGCAAGATCGGGTTTCCAATAAAAGAAATCATCATCATCATCATCATCAACAAAAGATGTATTCAGTGACTGAGCAGCCAACAAAGAGCTGACATCACACCCACTGTATTCTCTTCCACTTAGCCCCCCTTGAACGATAGGCCGAGTTCAATCCAACGACCACCGCAAAGGCACACAACGGGGCACGGAGCTTGTGCGAGGTGGCAGAATTACTTGAAAGGCTAAAAGTTCACCAGTAATAATGCGTCTAGTTGACACAGATGGACCAAGTGTCGATGGGGATAACTTAGCACATGCGTCGTGAATTGCCAGGCCCAGGGGTCTCGTGGGAGAAGTGCACGAACTCAAGTTACAGACTGTCCACCAGTAATCAAGAGCCGCCATTCGGAAGGGTTGAGGCCAATTATGATGGCAGGTTTGACGGCCCTTGACTTGAAAGGCCCACTAATTAAACGTACCCCCAGATTCATCCAGCGACACCGAATGTAAACATTGAGGTTCGGGTCAACGACACGAAAGAAGTACTGATTGCAGGCCACAGACTATTTTCGTGTCGTGTCGAAATTAGGTGCGTGCCTCTGCGCAGCTCTCGAGGTCGTACAGCATCAGTCAGATCAGTCAGGAGGAGTTTTGTTCACGTGGTCGGGACTGATTTGCTTGCTTGCAGGACAGAAGTTAGCAAGCGAGGAAACGGGTTGTGTTTGTGTGGTGGCTATTAAAATTTGAATGGTGTGCGCCTCTTCTTCGGCCAAGAATAACCGAACTACAGGCATAAATTTGAGAAATATCCGAGAGCTCCTCCAACAAAGTAAGTTAGGTGGTGAGCTAGAGAAATCATCATTACAGCAGGACAACGCCACGGCCTAGCGCAACCAGGACCGTTGAGAAGGCGATATCTACAGGTTAATCCGTACTGTACATACTGTAGGGTACGGATGACGGGGTTTAGTACAGACTGACTGACTTAGCCTTAGGTACTAGAGGCTGAAAATTTAATGGAAGAAAAAAAAACCCCCAGAAAAAGAAAAACACACACCAAATAGGAAAACGCCACTGGTCTCATTTTCTTATTGTGTCAGTCCAAGACTGCCAGAGATCTAGTTGATTTAGCACCGGTATTGCCTGCATGTTGCTCGATCCTGAAGGTGGAGCAACAAGCTATCCAATCTTCACCGCAAGAAAGAAGTGGTTTCCTCACTCGCGTGACATGGCAAAACCGCCTGCGCCGAGGTCGCTTCCCACTTCCTCGATGAGGGGCGGTAGGTAGTGAGTTGCACTGGGAGCTCGTCCTGGGGCCCGAACGCGTTCATGGCCTCGAGACTTTTCGAGCAGTTTGAGGCCAAAAACCACGTATACTGTCCTGGTATGGTAAGGACTGACCCTAGCCGCTGCACTGTCAACTCGGCGTCCCAAGTGGTTGAATCAGACTTGAAAACGTAGCCCACGATGCAACGCGGTCAACGGCTGCATGGCCCGCCTCGTTCAAGGGGTCTCCTTCGTACAGATTACTTGGTAGTTACATGGTCCATCTGGGGTCTCATCTTGCCCTTACCATCTTAAGCTGCATACAATAATAAGCTACCGGTACTGTATTGCCTGTCTCGAGAAAGATAAATCACCAACAGAGTGGGCAAATTTGGTCGCTCTCGGCTGCTTGTTGCATAGACCAACGGGTCGTGATTGGCCCTGGTAGGCGCCTGGTCATGACCAGCCTGGCCCGGAGCTCTCCTCCGTGCCGCTGCGTCCCAAAAATCAACATGCCGTGGCTGCTGTGTCGTGCTGTGCTTGTCTTGATGCTCGAGCCCTGCACTCTCTGATGCGTAAGAGGCGCCCGCAATCTGACGCAGTGAGGATGCCTGTGCAGACACACGCTCTTAATTCATCACGGGTTCTGTTTCCCCCCCTTCAGCGTCCAGACTTTACCGTACATACACTTTGAACTCGAGGCGGTGAGTGTTGTACCGGAGAGGACAGCCATCTTGACATGGGGTGCCGAGGCATCAGACGAATTGGTCAACCCTCTCTGGGGATAGGGTCGCATCGTACAGGAAACAGCCTACGTGTTTGACACTTTGGCTGCCATTTGACCGTGTAGAAGGATCGGGGGGCTTATTCAGCTGGATGAGTCCCCATGCTTGACGACCCGAGACTACAAGGACCTCTCGTATTGTTCGGGTTGCCACATTTGACTGTACCTACGACACCAACGCCAGGTCAACGGGACCGGGCATGAACCATGTACTCAACCACCTTTCGCCTCTTTCATATAACGTGGCAAATGGTAAATTATTTTTTTCGGTTGAATGTAGTGGTAGAGGGAGAAAACAATGAATCCAATTCCAGAGGATCATCCTCAGCGCTACCCTGGAGTACTACGACGGGAAGATGATCTCGAAACCCGAGTGGCCAACGGCTTCTACGCGTCAAGTTGCGGGCACCCATTTTCCCATTAACGGACTCAACTTCAAGTTGAGACCTCCTGCATCGGGCGATGCGCGCCCCTCTCACCCCTTCCCCCTCCATGGGTTGCGGGTTTGCGGGTTGCGGGCGAAGAGGAAGAAGTCACAGTATCATCGGTCCCCGTGGCCACGGGCCCGGGCTGACTGGCTGTCTGTCCGTCTTTCCTGTCCGGCCACGATGGAGGCCCGTCTTCGTCGTCCGCCCCTGCCATTGGACTGCTGGGGAATCTGGACCTGGGGGATGTGACTGTTGATGCATGGGGGCCGCGTGGGCGCGTAGGCAAACCTCCGCACGCGCAGACCCAAAAACCGTGCTGATGGAACTGGAACTGGAACTGGAAAACGGAAAATATGGGGTGTCATTGGAACGAGACAAATCAAGGATTATACGGATACTGTGCAAGTAGAGATGCCTCCGGGTTTGACGAAGGATTATACACCCCCCCTTTTCAAAACAACCAACCCAACCCATACTTCCGTATTTTGTTTTCGGTAAAGGGAAACTCACAGAGTGACTGATCAAGTTCACACCACACATCATGGGCTGCCTAGAAATCCCGGCGGAACGGGCGCCGGCGGCATGGCACTGGGAACGAAAATCGGTCACGCAACCCCGGAGACGACGACTCAACCAACGACTCGGCGGGCGGCAAGGCCCAGTCACCTGGAACGAATTAATAACTAGTTATTATGGCGGCGGGCAACCGAGGAGTCTGGCTGAGCTGTCTCCCAAGCCTCCAGCCGAAGTGAGGTGAGGAGAGAGATGCGCCATGTTTACGAGGGTTGTCACGTTCTCCAGCAAGAGGCAAGAGAATCAATAAGCCGAAGCCAGCCTAAAAATCGATAGCATCTTCACCGGCTGGCACGCCACATCGAGTCTTCTGAATGAACAGTTTCCGCCAAAATCACCAGATTCGTTACTCCCACTGTCCAGCTTACCTGCCTAATAATCGTCCACGCTTGGTCCCCTGCAAACCCCATCTCCGTCCAGGACTGGTTGATGGTGATGTGCAAGGGTTACAGAAGCCCCCCTCCCCCCTCCCCAAGTTAAAGAAGTAAAAAAAAGGGACCCTTTGGCCCTTTCAATGAGGGGTTTTTATTATTCCTGGCCAAGCCCAGGCGTCATCATGCATCCTAGTGAACCCGCCCATAACTGCATGAGGATCTTTGTACGAATACGTGAATTACAGTACCATACACAGTAATACACTGCACCACACCACACTTCACACTACAACTACACTACACACTACAGGCAGAGAGTGAATTCCGCCACTGGCTGCATCACACGCTCGTCCGACTCTCACTCACCATCATGACCTCCGACCCCGCCGACAGCCGGTGTGTCGACCTGCTTCTAGATCTTCACTCCCATGACGAAAAGACGGGGCGCGCGGGGCCAAACCCTTGGTTTCCTCGCCCATACCTACTCGACTCATTTGATGCCTGCTATCACAAGCAGCCGCATGGCAAATCACCATCCATCTTTCTCAACTTACTCCCCCACCCCGGCCGATCCGCTTTCCCCGAAGGCCTCTTTTCATCGGTTGAGGTACGGTACAGAACAGTGTAGCATACAACGTAAGCGATTATCGGGGGAGTGCTGATCAGGGTCCGAGCGAGCAATGCGGGTGATTATCATCTGGACCGTGACGACTTTCACTTTCACAGAGTTGTTCACACATGCTGCCTTCTAGGCATCTCTGGTCAGAAATATGACTGGCTGATGGTCGATCTTGACCTCCATTGTGGTCATAGAGTTGTGTACATCAATTACACAGCCCTTACTCCTTGCCATCATGCCTTCAAAATATGGGGTTTTTCTTAAATTTTCTTCTTCTTATTTATTTTAGGTTAAGTGCGGACGTAATCTGGTGGTCATAGGCATATATGTTGATGGACATGATGCTATATACTACTTATCAAATTGCTTGATAAAGTGTCATTTGATAGAGGTAAGAAGGCTGGCTGGCAAAACACACCGTCAAAATGCCATTATGGAAATACCTAGTGGGAATTTTCTTATTCACCTTGTTGAATCCATCATGCAAAGATAATCTCAACGCTTAGACCGTACAGTGTACATACACGCACATACCGGTATCATGACTAGCTCCCTGAACCTAGAAGCCATTCAAACGGCAGTTGTCCATAGGCACCATTGCTATCCGAATCTCGGACGTAGTCTAGTTCGTCACCGACAGATTTGGATCACTGGCCAGGAATCTCATGTTGAGAAGAAGGGGCTGTTCGCCATCTTCCCCTTCTCTGCACCATGGGGTGAAGTGTTGGACCATCTGCATTGGATTTACTCCGTAAGTGCTTCCTCTTCTGTGGGCTTGACCCTCCTCCTGCTTCCTCGCAGGTTCCGCTTCTTTTCTTGATACGTCCCCATGCAAGCAACCAGGAGGCAAAAGAGGCGAGTAGCAAAACCTCTGCACGTATGCGTCGATGGCCCACTGTATCGTCAAGCCAAGCCCTTTTTTTTTCCTTCTTTCTCTTGTGCAGCTGGGGAGCCCCTCAGTTGGTTTGACCGGCCCCTCATCAAACTTCTCTAGCAGATTTTTTCTTTCCTTTTGCTCCAACATTAGCCCCGGAGCTATTTTCGTGTAGTAAAGCCCAACCGTCGTGACTTGCAGCAAGACTCTCTCTCCCTAGTCTCCGCTGAGGGGCGGGGAGAGGAGTGCTACCGTAATTATTAGAAGCGGAGACGCTGGAAAAGAGACCGTTGTCAAGCGCCAGAACCTGGGTCGTCGACGGCGTTACCGGGGCGCGGAACTAAACGTCGAGGCATCGCGTGTGAACCCTCCATTCATCCTATCAGACCATTTGTAAATGGTAAAAGGAAAAAAAAAAATTTCAAGACAAAAAAGAACGCGAAAACTACTCGATCTTTGCCGAGAAGTGGCTCTCCCCCATGAATCGGATCGGGGTTTCCATTGCAAGCAATTCGATTCGTTTCTGCTCGGCCTCGCTTGCATGACAGGGTGCGTTTTGTCTCCTAGTCCGATCCGTCTTCGGCCTCGGAAATTGCTGCTGGTACGTTACAAGCGGTAAAATTATTGGGCGTAGTAATTTTTCCCCTCTCCGGTCAACGACACAAAACTACCGAAATCCCGACATCGTCGAGTTAGACAATGGTGCTGATGCCGAGGAACGGATCCAAGCACCCCTTTTGATTGTTCACGGGGTCCAATTCTCGTGGGGGCCTCAATTGCTTGCACACGCCCAAGGGTGGGAAAGCTTTCGTAGTTATCTCAACAAGAATTGGTATTCCGAATGGTCTCATTCTCCTCGGTGTAGCTTCTCTTTTTGATTCGTTTGGTTGCAGCCTCCTCCAAGTAAATCCAGCTTCCGAGTTTATCCCCAACTCCAAACGCCATTGTTTCTCCCGCTTCCTAACCTTCTTCCAAGCTGAAATCCGGCCCCGCGCTCGTCCTTCTAACCCATAACAATTATACGACCTGTCATCGTTCGTAGGAGCCATTGGTGACGGGGCGCGAAGTGGTACTTAGTATACAATCAAATCAGCCACCTTTCAATGGTCGTCCATTTCCTCCAGGAAAAAAAACAGAATAGAACAAGGACATGGAAAATATAAAAGCACGTTTCTGTTACGTCATGCTGTACGGCACAATGGCCTTGTCAATGACTGGTTGTCTGCGCGACATCTTATCGTTCTCGAGGCCCCATTGTGATCTGTATGTTGTCTCCTTGTTCAACGCCTCGTCGAATGCCTTACGGCAGTCAGGTGGTAGTAGATCCTTTATATCGTTGGACACAGCACTCAGCCCGTTGAACGAAGCCAGAAAGTCGGGAGTCTCGGCCTGGTTGTCTGCGGCCGAGATGATACCCGCTTGGGGTGACTCGTAGTACGTGTCGGTAATGTAGAAGTTGCGAGACATCTTGGACGGGACAGGAGGGAACGCTGTACTGCCATTGGTTGCTCCCTCATCTTCAGGAGCAACTTGCTCGATACGGCCTCGCGTCGGCTGCATCATTGACGGATACTGCATCACATTTGTGTGGATGTCGTACACTCCGGCATTGTTCAGCTTTCGTATGGCATTGATGCCAGCATTGAAAGTGCTGGGGAAGTATTGTTAGTATCCTCTCTACTCGTGGATGAGCTCGGATTTTACTTACTTAGCTTCTCGAGCGTGTTCCAACATCCAATTGACGTCGTTAACATTGACTTTACGCTTCTTGGACTCTACCTTCCCATTCGGAACTGGTACCGAAGGAACATTTGTATGATAGACAGCACTAGCACCGTGCCAGGCGACGTACTGATTCTTGTTGTAGGGTTCACCCTCGACGATGCGGTCGTCAGGATCAGCGAGCTCGCCTTCCACAAGACCGTCCGCTCGGCCTTTGGTAACAGCATAGTCGTCAATGATGCGCTTTCCACCAACAATGATCCGGGCGCCAAATTCGCGAAACACAGAGCGAGCGGTGACGATTCCTATCGAGCGGCCCTTGTACGAGTGTGGAATGATCTCGCGGTCAATCATGTCTCGCTTTTCGTCATCATCAACAATGATCTTGTAGAGCTTTCTGTGTTTCGTGAAGAACAGATAACTGTCTCTGAAACCAACACATCGCGCAGGTTCTGTAGAAAGCATGTAGAGTCGCTCCCCGCGTCCCATAACCGTGAATGTACGACAACGGTAGTCGCGACCATCCTGAAGGTTACCCAGTTTATCCACCTTTGTTTCGCCATCCGCATCCTCGGGGAGGACGCACTCATCGTTGGCAATCTCAGCGACAGTGCCCTCAGCGTCGATAACTTGCTCGGCCTTGGGAGCTGCGGGACCTCCCTTGCGGCCTCCGCGACCTCGCCAGCCACCCCGACCGCGCCGTCGCGGGGTTTCGTCCGCAGGTACGGTTACCATGTTATCCCAGTCCGGGGGTCGGTTTTTAGGCGGGCGACCCAGTCGCTTTCTTCTTATGACGGGTACGGGGGGCGGCGTGGGTTCCTTGACTGACTCCTCGTCTTCCTTGCCTGCCGCCTCCTCGTCATCATCGTCGCCTGACTCGTCCTTGGGCTGGTGGTCGGCGTCGTTATCATCATCCGGGTCGGGAATCGCCTGCTTCTCCTTGGCAGCATCATCGGCATCAGGCATGGGCTCATCCTCGAGATCGGCAAAGGTCTTCGGCGTACTCTCTGTGGGGTTGGAACTGCGCGTCAGCCTCAAGCGAATCTTCCGGCGCGGCGCCATTGGGACAGAATTTTCGGTATTCGAACGCGACGATGGGGAATCTAGAGAAATGGAATTTGATGAGGAGGGAAGAGTGGCTTGAAAAGAAGAAGGAAGAAAGAGGGAAAGAAAGAGGAAAGAAAGAGGGCCACTAGACGGACGGGGTGGAAGGAACGTGGATAAAGCAAGATGAATGGATAATGTCGAAATCGACTCAACAAGACTCACCTAAGGCAGCCGCAGCCCGCTTTGCAGCAGCTCGGCCAGATCGTCGGCCTGCCATGATGGAATTCAGGGCGATGCGATGCGATGCGATTCGAAGATCGAAGAAGAATTAGAAATGAAATTTGCAATGCTGGAAGCTTTCTCCTGCAATGCGACCTTTCGCAAGGAGCCACGGTTGGGACGCGCTTTGGTCGCATACACTCCCTTTTATTGGCCTGAGGCGACAGCCTCAATACGGTATGTATACGAAATACACTGTAATACACACTGTTTCATCACCAACTCACCACACCGGATTGTCCGTTCACTACGTGAAGCATCATTCAGTAAGACTTCGTGACTTTTTTCTCTTCAAAAATGGGGTTACGGCTGGCATAGAATGATACTGGTGCCGTTTCAAGAGTTATCTAAAAGTCGAATGGTCAAGAAATGCTTCTTGTCGTGTGGCCGTTTTGTATTACAAACAAACAGGCTCGACTAACAAAGTAAACCTCAACCAACATACGCTCCAATAACCGAGATATTCATTGTCACGAACCTTTAACTATGCATCCGTCTCCTACTCCAAATAGGAAGATAAAAAAAAGTAATCTATAGAGTGTCCCATCCTCCGTTGTTAATTTCCGCCTCGAGCTTCCGGCTGATTAAACTTGGCACTCCATGGTTCAGAACAGTAGTTCTAATCATGGTATCATATCTCCGTTGGTTCAAGAAAAGCTGTCGTCCATGGCGCAGTTGGGGGTCCGTCTCGCCATACTTGTCAATGTATGGGGCTGGCGTAAAGGACCCTGACATTCGGTGGAGGTATACTATTGAGCACTTCCGCACGTTGAGGAAGACGCCAATGTTGCGCTGACACCTGGATAGATAGCGGTTAGTCATTATACTGTATAGACTGTATTGGTTACTACTCACTTGCGCATATGCTGCTGTGCACCACCTATCCTTGTCGGTTCCTCGCCGATCAACACAGAGGTGTCCAGTTTTTGGCAGCAAGTACCTTGACTACAGAACAGATCGCCGCAGAAGAGGCAGATAACCGGGTCTGTGAGTTCCTTGCCTGTGGTAGGGCATTTTCGTCTCGTGGCCTCCTCGATCAGCGTATCGTAATTCCTGGGCAACCCAATCAACTCGAAGATGCCAGGATGGCTGACCATCGCTGAGAATGGCAAATCTTCGTAGCCTCCAGGCCACATAACCTGATGTTTCACCCAACCGGAAACCAGCGCCGTCGTAGATTGCGGCCACCCACAGGCAGATGCGTTCTCCGTCATCGAAGCGCACATCTCATCGAAGCTTGGAACGCGAAGAACTTCGGACAGACGTTCGAGTTCGTCCGCATCAGGTGTGGGAGAGATGTGACTATTAAAATCCACGCCGTACTTGACGTAGAGAAAGATGACACACTTCCTGAGGAATACCAATGCATATTTCTTTGCGAACGTGTACCATCCTTCAAGGGTGTCGACGCCCGGCTGCTGGAAACCTCGATTGTCTCCATAATCGGCTTGGTCTGGGAACTGTGACACATGGAAGGCCAGGCCGCTCTTGGTGATGACAAGCGCAAATTCAGCAAAGTTGTTCATAGCAGGGTCCTGCGTCTGCCGGTCGGCAAGATGCCGAACCCAGTGGGCAACGGGGACATTACGGCCCATGTGATAAATGAGCTTGACAAGTTCGGCTAAGTAGCAGATCCGAAGCAAATGAGGGATTTCCGCCTGGTGATGCGGTACGACGCCATATGAACACTCGACCAAAAAGAGAAAGGGGTCTAGGCTTAAGAGCGGTGGGTAGAGATCCAACGGCCGTCGAGCATATGGCGTAGTCGCGCCGAAGTATCGGGACATAAACAGCTGGCAATGCTGTCTCTCGCTGTCCTTCTTGAACTCATCACTGAGAAAACTCGCAGCATCTCCGTGTCGCGCCCCAAAGGAGATGTACGACGAGACGGTCTCTGAGAGTATGCGTAGGTGGGTGAGAATATGTTCAGGGATCTTATCCAGGAGTGTCATTCCTGGTTGCACCTCTACCCCACGTTGTTGAATCTCCACAGAAGAAATGGTAAAGCCTACAGATTTGACAAGTGTATCGCTGTAGCGGGGACCTTCTGTGGTGGTAGTCTCATGCCCAGTGCGTAACTCGTTGACCTTGAGCGTCTCACGAAGCCGATGATAAGCCTCTAGCAATTCAGTCTTCAATGGGTTCCCTTCTGTTGTTGGTGGCCTAATGTGGACTGGCTCGGGGGTGTTCATATCAGAAAACGCGTAGCTGGCTGGGGTGTTAGCAGCCGATGAGTGAGAGTCGGAGGACCCATCCGGTCCCCATGCCTCAGGAGATGAATTGGTGGTAATTAGAGTCTCAACAAGGCTGCCGGGCGTGCTGGGGGTAAATATCTCGGGGAGCGAACCGTCAACTTCAGGAGCCTTGCTGCCACCGAGCCAGTAGGCAGAGCCCATCTGCTTGTTTATGAAGTCCTCAAAAGTGCCCTGTGATTGCAGGTAGCTGGGGTACGACTCCTCCAAGCCCTTCCAAATGACAGGCAAGAATGCGTTGCCCAATGCTTTACAGAGCGGGCAGACAAACTCGTTTCTTGCTGTGTCTTCAGGGTGATGTCGAGCAATTTGGTGCGTGTGCCGTCGAAGAGTCGCATCATAGTAAACCTCGAAACAACGGAAATGCATCATGTGCCCGCACCCACTAGCTACGGGACCTGGCCGACAAACATTCGAAGAGAAGCCTTTGCCAATAGTTTGTCGTTCCGCAAGGAACACTTCCCCTTGAGCGTTAATTTTCTCGACCATCTTTCTATTCTCGTGAGCAATTCCGAAAGGTCGGACATCCTCGGCTGATCGATCAAGGCTGCAGGGTGTCTGCGACGCTTCTCGTACATAATCGGGATCCTGAAAATTCGTTTGTCGAAGAATTCGGCTTTCATTGAACAACGCAAAGGTTCCGTACAGACGGCGATCGTCGAGTTCCTCTTGACAGAGGATACAGGTACCGACAGGATATTTCCAATTGTGCTTCCGATCTTCTGTTTGCTCTGTGTCTTCCTCGTCATCGTCAAGATCAGAGCCCCAGTCTATTGCACCCTGGTTTTCCATAAAGCTCTTCTGTTGCTGTTGGAACTGGGCCATGACCTTGGCTTGTCGGCTGAGAGCAGCCTTCTTCCGTCTCTCGCGCTCTTCTTCGACAGAGGTGTTTGCCGGTGATGCAGTGTTCACACGGTCAATAGAGAGACCTAGAGTGGCGAATGACGACTCGAAAGTACGAGGTCGCTTCTGTCTGAGACGCTTGAGTACGAGCGCGATCTTGGGATGAACTGCCTTGAACTCATCCTTAGTCGACATCATGTGTAAGAGAGCCACAATAGTTCTCGAATTGGGTGCCTCGGGCATGAAGTTGCTTCGGCCCGGCCGAGTAAGGGCAATGTAGACGAATGACTTCAATGACTCCTCCGTAATGTCATTCTCATCAGTTTTGTCTTCAAGGATGGCAATAAGCACTAAGTGTAGGACAACCTGCAAAAAGGTCTCGAGTCTGGTGAAGGGCACGGAGGGTGTGAATTTATGTGCCACAAGGGGATACAGAAGGGAGTAATAAATGACCTGAGCAAACATGCCTGTGCTCGTAAAGGCTGGCAAATACTCGAACAGACCTGAGAGGACAGGCCGAGACCTGGGCTCGTACACGATCTCTTCGGGAGCCTTGCCAGTTTTCTTCGCCATCTTTTTTCGATATGCCATCTCGGATTCTTCCCTCTGGTTTTTGTTATAATGTGCAATGTAAGGGTCAACTTCCTCGACGAACTCGGGGCGAAGTTCGAAAGTACCGACATCGGAGACTCCCTCCGGAGGCTTGAAGGTAGCCATCTCATCAAGAACGCGGTGGAAATCTTCCTGCTCCTGATACTTTTCGGGTAGTTTGTTGCAGATCTCATTGAATGATAGAGGCTTAAAGCATAGGACATGAGTGATATCTCGGCGCATAGCTAGCATCCTCGAGTTGGGTTCATCGTCGGAGGGAATCAGAGAGGTTCGATCACTGAGAAGCACAATAAGAAGATGTATCATGTCTTCGACAACATCTAGATGCTGCCCATCATCCTGCGCTTCTGATTTCAGCTCAAAAAGACCCTTAACCCAGCTTTCCATTCCGAAACGGTCAACAATGGAAGCTAGCACTCGACTAGGGTCACACACAACCAACGCCGTTTGGATGAGGAAGATGTCTCGATGGTGAGACACGTCTCTTTGGCCAACTCCACGGTAAGTGCTTGCTTGGTGCCGGAGGCTAATGCCATTTCGAACCCACATATTCGCCTTGATCTGGGCGAGCCAGGCGCAGACTCGAAGGGGGAAGTCAAAGGCAGCGATGAGGTAGTCCTCAGCACTGTAATCCTTCCTTGGTACATGTGGGCGGCCCATAAGTCTCGGTCTGGCTTTCAACTCTTGCTGAGTGAAGCTTATGAGTGATCTGATGGTGGAGGCAGGCAGAGATCGTCCGCACTCAACGAGCCAGGAGAGAGTATAGTGAAGTGCATGATGGAAGCTGATGGCATCTTTTTCGACCACAAACTTAACCACCTCATATGACTGCGTGTCGAGGTCAAATTCGAAGTCATCCAAAGTTTTGAACTGAACCTCGTCCTTGATCTCCCCCTGCTTAAATCGGTTCCGTTCGGCTCCTATCGAGTTGAGGATAACGGTCTTCGCAGTATATCGAATAGCTCGCTGAAGGTATTGAATCTCATCAGGAGGGCAGTTTCGGAATGCTTCTGCGAGGTTCCGTGCTTGCAGGTTGATCTGTCGTGTCACTAGCGACGCTGTGATCCACGAATCGGCTTCATATTCCACGTGCTCAATGACTGCGCGAACGTTAGGGCCGATACACTGGTGGAGTTTGACTAAATCTAAGAACTGCATCAGGTAGCGCGGCTCATATCTGACTCTTTCCTGGACATGAGGTGCCCCAAATAGATACTTCAAGTCTTGGTAGAAATGGTACATGCGTCGATTTGTAACCGAACCGCTCTCAAATGCCAGGACGGCATCAGGGGAGACATCCCAGGGATGGCCAACTTGTCGAGTCGTCAAGAATGTGTAGAGAATAGCCATCAAGCTGGTCATAAAATTGCCTCGCTCAACAACTTCGGCCGTAATGGAGGGGGTTGTCAGCATCTGGAGGGATAGGTTGATGATGGAATGGTCAGGTTCTCGGTCTCCAACCAAGTACAGTTGAGCCAGGATGGTGTAAAGGCTGGCGAATCTGAGTGCAAGTACTCGCTTGAACTCAGGGATCGTAACTACTGTAGAAATATATAGTGCCCGGAGGTCATTCCGAACTTTCTTCCACATCCTCAAATCAAACAGAAGTAACCAGTCTAGACGAACACGTCTGAATACATCTTCTGCTGGGGGTACGTTTTCACGTTGTATATAGATTGCCGGAGTCTCAATCCAGTAGCGTCCAGGTCGTGGAATCATTTTCTCGGTCTTTCCTGGAGTTTTGGGGATTTCGGCGTTCGCTTTGGCGTAGATCGATGGCGCAATCAAAGGTTCTGTGGTATCTTCCGAGTCGGATGGAGTTGCTTCTCTGTCCTGAGTGGTAGTTCGAGAAGAAGCGGTAGCAGTAGCAGCGGTAGCAGGAGTAGTAGAAGCAGAAGCAACGGCAACAGCAGGTGGAGGGGGTGGAGGGGGTGGATATCCAGCGATAGTGGCCTCGTCCTCTTCCAAGGCATGATCAGATTGGCTCCAGTTCACACCGAGTTCTCCATTCTCTCCGTGAGTATCGACCATCATGACGTCGTCATCGTCATCCGCTCCTCCAGCTACTGAACTCGTATGAGAATGGTTATCCTGTTCATCCATATCGGCATCTTCATCTTCATCATTCTCATCGGAATCGGTATCGATTGGAATCTCCAAACCTCCAACGTTCCCAGCTGCTGCTTGCAAGGCCATAATGAAGCGAGCGTTCATGCCATCGAATCGCCGGCGGGTCTCAACCATCTGGTCGTCCTCCTCCTCATCGTCGATCAATCCCAGCGTGTGGGTAGCCGAGCTGCCTTGGCGCCATGGCTTCATGACTTCCTCGCAAACAGTACGGCGCAGGATGAAGTTATCATGACCAACCGAGCAGCCTGAGATGTCGCTCAACCACTCAACAAGAGTTCCGCACATTTGTTCGCGGAAGGTATCTCTGGCAGATCTGATGGTGACAGTAACTCTAATAGCCTCCATTATCGTTGCCATATTCAGAAGCCTCTCGATATCTGGCAGATACGTTAGAATGCTACGACCGATAGCATCGGTCTCCCAAGCATTTTCGGCGGCAGCACGTCGGTTCTTTCTACAAGCACGGGCGACCTGGTCCTGGACTTCCTGGACAGTATGTTTCTCGTCGTTCCACAGAATCAGTGCAAAGTCACTGCATGGTTCTGCATCTGGTCCGTAGTAATGCGAAGACAACCGTGATGTTTGTTCATCCTCGAGGATCGAGTCTTTTGTCTTGGTTTGGCGCAGTTGCTCAGGTGAACACGAGATGACGTCGCAAATGTAGTCAAAGACTCGACCGATAGTCATTTGGATGTTTGCGGTAAGATCTTTAGGCAATGCGACTGCTTCTTTCTCCTTTCCCTTGTGAGTGCCTGCCTGCATGTCGGAGTGGATCGTGCAGAACAATGGTGTCTTCCAAGCCTCGTCATCCCCGCAATCACAGCAACCGCTGTTCCCAACTGAAATGGATATGCGGACCATGTGTCCCGTATGGTCGGTCGAATCGAAGCATCGGCTGCAGAGGCAGCAGGTCTCGTCGGTACCGCAGGTGCGGCACATGTAAGATGCCTCACCAGGTTTGAAGATGTGACCGCATCGTTTGCCACGGGCAGTTTCGGTGTATTCGGCTCCCTCGACGGCGCCCTGGGCGCCGCTAAGCTTCAGAGTATCTCCCGGCTTGCCTTCGGGGAACAGGAGGCGCATGTACTCGGTGTTCCCGCCAGCGAGTGACCAAAACAGACTTCGTAGAAGGTCCTTGGAGGCGTCTTCGGAGTATCGGTAGTTGTAGCGGGCGGGCAGCCCCGCCAAGAACTGGCAGAGCTGCTGCTCCTGGGTTGACATGGGGGGTTCCATACTCATCAAAGCTTCATCGTAGCTTTCGCTGTCAAGTTCGAAGGGCGACTATCCGATGACGACGTTGGTATGTCGTTAAGAAGGTGGGGATTTCGTAAAGAGCTGGAGAGTCGGTGGAACTGAGTGAGGGTAGCTGTAGCCACAGGCAGATTAGCATCAAATACGTAGGGCATGTAAACTCCATCAGCAACACACCTGGATCAAGAAAAGCAGTGGATTAAATAGTGTCTGCGTTATCTTGATATGTACAAGTTAAAGACTCAAAGGCGGTGCTGGGCACCCAGAGGCGATGTTATGTATCAGCCAAATCAGCTGTATCCTGAGGCTGAGATACGTTTTAGCAGGCCTGCCCCTCGGTGATGGTGCAGACGGTCGGTCGACGTCAGATATCGAGCTGCCTGAAAAAGCGACAAGGCAGCAACGAAAAAAGTGGCAATCACTCGAGACAAACGGATGAAAAGAGAATGCAATTGTAATGCACAGTTTGATGAGTCAGACTAGGTGTTTGGGCCTCTTTTTTTTTTAATTGCTAAGGCGGGTTCATAGACATTGAGAAGGCGAGCCGATGGCAATTGGTTACAGTGGTGCACAGGCGGCAAGCCCAGTCCCCGCGGTCGGCAATGCATCACGAGTAGGTACGAATGAATGATCGACCCCCAAAAAGTACCATCCAGACCGACAAAGGGAAAATTGCTGTGATCCTGCCTCTCTATTCTCTTATAATTTGTACACGGCTACTGGCACAGTCAGTCCCTTGCCCCATCCCCGAACAATGATGTCGCGCATCTTCTATTCGTCGTCCTCCTCAGCGTCCCCGATGAACTTTTGTCGGATGTCCTTCCATTGTCGCTGTGATCCCGTTAGCACTCTGAGCAATGGCATCCAAATTTCGGTCACACATACGCCTCGGTTGTAGTTGTCCCAGACCTTGTCCATGGTGTTGTTGAAGCCCCTGAAAATAACACAATCAGTATCCTGTGCCGTTGGCCCGAAGGCCTGTAGGAAGAGTCCAATCCTTACAGCTCCCAAGCGAAACCGGCGCCGAAAACGGTCGCGAGCATGAGGAAGTTCGACCGGAAAAGGGAGCTGCGAGGCAATTCGGGTTAGTAATCGGGTCGTCATGTGTGATGTGTCGATCGAAGAGGGACTTGCTTGTAGAGCTGGTTGACAATGGCCTGTGAAGGGATGCGCGATTAGCCGATGTGGACGATAGGAGTGTGTTAGGGTATGTCGGAAACTTACCATCTTGACGATTGAGTGCAATTGAGCGGCTTAGATGCGTCTTCAATTGGGTGATGGACGTTATGCCGACGATTCAAGGCTTCGGTTGCAGGATGGAGAGGATTGCTGCGAGATTGTCAGACCAGGAAATTCGCGAAGAACTTCCGGAGACAGCTTTAGGTCGCACCTGATTGGTCGACTGGGCCTTGCCGTGCCGAGGACCACTTTTATCACAGCGCCATCAGCCATGGCCTCCGAACACCGAATCGAGACGGCTCTCTCGCGCCCAGTATAATGAACCCAGCCGCGTTATTTGCTAATTTATTTGTTATTTTCGATGCTTATCGATGCTTGTTCAACTGATCCCTGGTTCGGTTTTTCTTGAAGCCTCAAATGCCACGGCCTCCATGCGGTGCTATCTGAGCCATGTCTCCCTCGACTCTCATATGCTCTAGATAACGATACTGGCAGGAATTCAAAGTCAAACAAGTCGTGGACAGAGCATGTGAGTCTCTCAATATATATACATATTCGGTCATTAAACGCTTTGAATTGGTTGTGAATGTCTAGAATCGAATTTTATGGCGCACCAACAAAAAAATTAATACAAACTAAAGGTCACCGGGCTCACGTTTGCCGTTAACATCATCAGTCTCCGGCCGCTTATAATGAGCCGTCTCTTTGGCTCTTTCTTTAGCTTCCTTGGCCTTCTCCTTGACTTTGTGCATTCTATCCCGGAATCCAATGTGCTGCTGTACACGAGGACCGCGAATCGAGCTCATAACACGGAGGGGCGGTCTGAATTCGTCTTCCTCCGCATTCTTCGCAACCGTCATATCTGGTTCTGGAGGTGACAGCCACCATCGCTTGATGAACGCAGGCAAGCATGCAATAACCCACTCATCTGGGACACACCGAATGCAGGCGCCCCATGGAAGTGAGATAGCACCCAGACCGATAGAGAGGCCCCATTCCTTACCGTTCAGTGGTGTGATCTTGAAGGCCTGGCCGCCGACAAATACGATTAGAATCTGGCCGCCAACCATGATCAAGTTGATTATAATAAAAAAGATATTGCGGTTGAGACCCTCGAAAATATTGAGCTTATTGTCGAGACGACGATTGCTATTAATGTTATTAGTATTTGAAAGGATTATGAACATGCGGTCCAACCTACTTTAGCTCGTTGAAGATTTGCAGCCACACAAACGTGTTGAATACAAGCGTCTTCAGCTCCTTAGTATCATGTTCGGTGTTGTCATAGCCAAACAACTTCTTCCCACCAAAGTTTAGCACAAAAGTAATAGCGAGTTGACAGATGGCCTGTCCAATGATCATCTTGGTCATTCTCAGGGTGATGAGTGGCGCAGACTTTCGATCAGGCTTTCTATCAAGAACGCTTCGAGTAGGAGGATCGGTGGCGAGAGCCAAGGCAGCAAAGGTGTCCATAATGAGGTTGACCCAGAGAAGCTGCACAGCGTTGAGAACTGATTCACCTTCTCCATTGGATACAGCAGAGACAAACGTCAACACAACCGCGGTGACGTTGACTGTCAACTGGAACTATTCGAGGAGTCATTATTTATTGCCAGCAACAGTTGATCTTCGGCGTTGATACTCACCTGGAGAAACTTTTTGACCGAATCGTTTACCGCACGACCCCACATCAACCCCTTGACAATAGATGCAAAGCTAAGTCGATCAGTAAAGTATTCACTTGCTAGTTATGCCCGGTGTTATGGATTATACTCACTTATCGTCCAGAAGAATAATCGACGATGCCTCTTTAGCGACCTCAGTTCCAGCAATACCCATGGAAAATCCGATATCCGCCATCTTCAAAGCTGGAGCATCATTGGTACCATCACCAGTAACAGCCACAGTCTCCCCGAGCTCTTTGAGAGTGCGAACGAGAATTCGCTTATCCTCAGGACTCGAGCGAGCCAGGACCTGAAGATGCCTGACTTGCTGCTTAAGCTGGTCCTCCGAAAGTCTCCGGAAATATGGGCCCTCCATTGCGATGCCACCCTCATCTGGCCGGAAGATGCCACATTCGGAAGCAATGGCAGAGGCAGTCTGGATGTTGTCACCAGTAACCATTCGTACAACCACACCAGCTCGTCGGCAATCCTCGAGCGCATCGATGACACTAGGTCGCAGAGGGTCCTTGATACCGTAGATTCCAATCAGAGTCATATCTTGGTGGATGGCGTTGAAGTTGGCCATTCCAGGGTCTTCGTCAGAAATAGCTCCGGCTGGTGGCCAGAACTCGAAGTCGCGATACGAGGAGCCTATAGTTCGGAGTGTCTGACCTGCATAGGAACTGATGACTAGGTTAAACATCTCACGGTCTTCGGGAGCAATAGGGGCGACAGTAGGTTCCCCCTGGGATGTGTTCTCCAGAGTACGTGTGCATTTATCGAGGAGAATTTCCGATGCTCCCTTGGCGTACACGCGATACTTGCCGTCAGCAAGCTTGACCACAACGGCACTATACTTGTACTTGCTGTCAAATGGGATAACCTGGACAACATCGGCTGAAGATCTGATTTCCTGTACTGGAACAGCTCCAAGGTGGTCACGGCAGAGAGTCAACAGTGCCACTTCAGTCTTGGAACCAATGAAGGTATTCTGACCATCCTGGTTGCCTTCGAACGCGGTCGAGTTGAGCACATTGGACTGGATCAGCATCTCTTTGACTTCAGGGCTCAAGTTGCTGCAAAATTCTGCTTGTGTCACATTTGGGATAGTGATCGCTTCCTGATTAATATGCAAGCTCTTATTCATTGATAGTCCAGTCCCGCCGAAGCTGGTGCTCTTGCCAAGGCTTGCAGCCACGACTGTCATCTTGTTCTGCGTAAGGGTTCCAGTCTTATCAGAGCAGATGGTTGTCGCGTTACCCATTGTCTCGCAAGCCTTGAGAACACGGACAAGGTTGTTGTCTCGAAGCATCTTGACGGTGGCAAAGCTGAGAGCCAAAGTGACGGCCAAAGGCAGACCCTCGGGAACAGCTACGACAACAACGGTCACGGAGACGATGAACAGTTTCATGAACTCTTGACCCTTTTCGGACGGTGTACCACCGTTGTTGGGGAGACCGGCACAGAACTTGATGAAAAGGACAATGAAGAGCAGCAGAGCCGCTCCAGCGCCGATCTTGGCAATCCAGTCAGCCAAAACATTGAGTTTCTTTTGAAGCGGTGTGTCCTCCTGCTCGGTACGCAGGGCCATGGAGATTCTGCCGTAGCTCGAGTTGACTCCCACGGCAGTCACAATAAACTTGCCGCTACCCTCGTTGACCTTGCTTCCGGAGATGATGAATGGATCGAGTTTCTCAGCGTCCTTAGCACCGGATTTCTGGATTGCGTGAAAGACTTCGCCGGCAGGAATCTTCTTCAGCAGATCGGATTCCCCAGTAGCAGAAGACTCGTCACATTTGACCGAACTTCCTTCAATGAAAATCCCATCAACAGGGACAATGTCCCCGGTTGCAAGGTGCATCAAGTCTCCAACCAAAATATCGAGAACGGATATCTCTTGAGACTTTCCGGATCGGATTACGTTAACTGTTCGATCGTTCGTCTTTCTCGTGAGACGGGTGAATTGGCGTTGCATGTGCCAATCATTCACAGTGCCTGTCAGAACAACAATGCTGGATAATGTTAGGTACAGTAATCGGAAAGTGTGCCGGTAGATGATCAAACTCACACAATAGCAACAATGATGGCTACGCCTTCAACCCATTCGACTTTGGGCTCGCCCGGCTCGTGATCGCCTCCGAATGTTTGATACAATCCCAGCGCCAGGGAAACTACTGCAGCGATGGTGAGGAGAATGAGCACCTTGTCGTTATAGGTGGTCCAGGCGATTTCGAAAATGGACTTGGTCTTCTTCTCTGGGAGTCGGTTGTCGCGAAATACCCTCTTTCGATCAGCGAACTGGCCCGTTGGGTGTGGGTTCTCTGGAGGTGGGATGTGAGCGGCATCCCCAGTTTTGTCTTCGGGAACAGTATCTCCTGCAGTGCCATACTTGGGGGTTCCTTCAGGCGCAACATCCTCGAAGGCAACTTCGCCATCTAGTGTTGTTTCATCGATACTGAGGCCAGTTTTCCTATCGGTGCGCAAACCCTTTTCCAGACCGTCAAGACCACCGAGAGCATAAAACGCATGGAGGCTCTTGGGGTTAAGAAGCTTGGAAAGTTGGCCAGGACTAAATGCAAACATATTCTTCTCCACTCTGAACATGTCTTCAGTTCCGGGGTCTGGGGTTAGAGCATCTGTAGTATCCACAGGACCGTGTTTGGGGGCCGCGATGTCGTTCTCATCGCCCTCGTTCTGGCTGGGCATTTTCTTGGCTTGGTGAGGCGTATCGGTAGTCGCCATCTTGGGGTTGACGATGGTTGTGAGAGTAACGCCCAATGATGCGGAGAATGAGGAAGGGGGGAAACAGAAGAGATCAATTTTCCCTCCCGGTAAACAAAGGACCGCGCAACAGCTTTATAGTGCGTGACCGGGCTGGTTCGGGTACACGCCCTTGGTTGGGGCGGGAAGATGCACAACCCCTTGGCAAGATATTGTTTGTATACATGCACTGCCCGTGCTTACAGTACAGAGTAGAGGCCTCCCTACGAAAGAAGCGTCGAGATTGGGTAATAGGCTGATGGGGCACACCGACGGGGCAGTTTTTGGATCTTTGGGATGAGCTTCCGTTCTGTTGGGCCCCCTGAAAGGTGATGACGTGCCATGTAGTAATAGAGATCAGGATTTACATTGTAGGGACCCTGATTCACCTTCGACAAAATGGTGAGCCTGGGAATCCGCCAGGACGTGCGTCACGGTACACAATGTTGATGCAGCGGTGACATACCCATGGCATGTGCCGCAAAGGGGATCAATCTACTCCAAACCGGCTGTTCGTAACTTGGAATATTAAGAAGGGTACGTAATTTTCAGGGTGGTCACGGACATGGTCTCGTGGAGATGAGGCGCGGCTAGTCGAAGATCCAGGGACGCCATCCACCTAAGTCCTTTTAATGAGGGCCAATAATATCTGGTCAGGATCGTACTACTGTGAGCCATAAAAATAAGCTTGTTTTTGTTCTCCTTCCTGGCCGGTATGGGGCAGTCCTGCTATAGGACCAGGTCCTATCCCCTGCGGCCAAGGTTTCCCTGGCTGCCCAACGACACCAGTTGATGGCCTCAATTCTAGCCCTGATCCATGGAATTGATGACCAACTTTCATGGTTTTGGGGTGTTCTCTAACTGCCAACACAGCCTGCATACACCGAGACATGGCGAGATTAATCTGCCTGAGGCTGGATAATAAATAGGCAATCTGCCTCACAGGGGTGCCACGATGCGTGGGTCTGAACTTTCAATTGGATGATGCAACCTTACGACGGCCTCTGAAGCAGGACAAGCAGGGCGGACTATGAGACCTTGGGCTATTTTCTGGGCAAAAAAAGAGTCATCCCAACACACCCACACCACGCTTCGGGTAATTGCAAGCCAAACGAAGCGCCATAATAGACAGGTCGTCTACGCAATTACACCGCTTCCACTTTCCGTTTGCCAGCCATCAGTTGCGCCACCTTTGTGCCATGATGCAGAGCCAACGCATCAGTCAGGTTGATCCATAGCTCTCCAACTGGCCTCATGCACGTGAAATAGCCAAAGCTGACGTCGGTCCAGACCACCAAGTTTCAGTCGAATGCTTCCACAAACGTATCCTCGGAACTTGTTGAAACAAGGGATGCGTAAGGTAAATAGCTACACGCTGGGTTACAAGCAAGGATAAATGATGTCCAAGTTAGAAAGATGCAACCTATTTAACGTGATCGCCAATATATATATATATATTATTTCAAACAAACAAACAAACAAACAAACAAATAAAATAAAATAAAATAAAATAAATCGAAATTCACCCGATTGATCAGGAGGAGGAGCTAATCAGCATAGCACGAGTTTGTACTTTTATCCGCTTTTCAACTCCGTTGAAGGATCCAGGTTGAAATAAGCTCATTGAAGTTTTAGCGGGTCTTTACCCAATTACGAGCGACGTACAGATGTACTCCGGACAGAGTAGAACTAGTGACAATGCGGCTTTTGTCGGAGGATGCCCTTTTGCATCGGTTTTTTTTTAATCCAGATGGGCACAACCAACGGGATGCCGGTAAATTACTAGCTGTTTGCACCAGTAGCTGTTTTGCAGGAGCGTCTACCTACAGTGCGATTCAAACGGCTTTGCTGCATACATTGCACTGTGACCTACCCACTGCTCAACTTTGCCAGCTGCAGCAAGCAAGCCATTGCGGCTACCCAAGCATAAGGCTGAGAGCGGAATAATCTTGGAAACGCAGTACTGCACCCTGCCTTGCGCTGGCCTTTGGCAGGTTGTTGCGTGGTGAGAACCTTTTGATTTCGTTTCTCGAAAGGCTGGGCGAGCGCGGTCTGCCTTACGACCTACATTAGCATCCCAGCCCGAATACCCCGCAGTCGCACTCGAAGCCACACAACTTCACCATGCCTTCGCAACCATCCAACTCGGGTATCGTCACTGATACGGCCAGCGGCTCCCGCGAGATCCCCGAGTCCCAGCGCGCCGATGGAAGCACCCGCAAAGCCATCAAGATTCGCCCAGGCTACCGTCCCCCGGAGGACGTCGAGGTTTACAAGAACCGGACTGCTGAAGGGTTTCGCGAGCGGTCCAAGCGTGCGGGTATCCCAGGGGTTGTTGGTCTCAACGACGATAAGGCTGAGCAGTCTTCGGCTGCTAGCAACAAGAATGCAAAGAGACGTGAGGCCCGTAAGAAGGCCAAGGCGGCGGGTGAGGGTGAGGGTGACACTGCTCCTCCCGCAGAGCAGACCAAGCCCGAAGAAGCTGACCCCGAGGTTGAACGAGAGAAAAAGGCCAGGAATCTTAAGAAGAAGTTGAAGCAGGCCAAGGAGCTCAAGGACAAGAAGGAGGGTGGCGAGGCTCTACTCCCCGAGCAGATTGCCAAGGTTATCAAGATCAATGAGCTGATTCGGGAGCTGGAAGCACTTGGATTCGATGCCGATGGAGAGCCAAAGGTCAAGCCAGATGGAGGTGACAAAGAGTGAAAAGCGATGTCTCCTCCGGAAGCTATGGCATATCTGCTTACCAATTTTGGCCTCTTCGGTCAGGCATGCAAATTCACGGGTTCCGACGAGATGGTTGACCGCCGGTTTAATTTGACCCGAGTCGAACTTCTGAGACAAAATTCCGGTCCATAGCCAGATGAATCCATGGTTAATGACTTACACCATCGGCAGGATATACGGATATTGGCATGTGTATCACCGTACGTCTATTTTACCTTGGAGTATTCCTGGTTCCACTCGAGAGGCCGAATCGGACGACTAGGCAACACGACATCTCTGAGGCAAGCCATGGTGGTGCACTGGGCAATGACCGGCTGTACGGCTGTAGATCTGTCGAGCCCTGCAGTTTAAGAATCAGTCGCTATTAACATGAAGACCGGCGGATCCATTCGTGTCCAACCAACTCCCCAACATATGTTGCGTTTGTTTTTTTTTGTTTTCTTTTGGCTCATATGCCGCTGTTGGTCTCTTGCATGGCTGAAGGCCGAGATATGACAGCTTAGAGCCACATTAACTCCAGCTGATATCTGTTGCGGTCATGAGACGATGCACAGTATTGCATGCCATGGTATCTAGAGGTTTTGTTCGGTTTCTTTTGCCCCGCACATAGTTCCAAACGCGGTGTTACAGTGTCAATTCCCGTCCATCGATGTCAAATGCATTTAACATTACACATTGAAGAGGCAATCGCCGACAAACACTCGCCGTATCCACATAATTCCCTGACTTTGCTAAACTGATGCCGTAAGTTGTGAACTTGTTAGAGGGCATTGTAAGATTTCCGTTCCCAAGGAAGTGAAACCATGTACGAGGAGACAGGCACTGCGTACCCCCCTATCAAAGCCCCAATCCTACCGCAAGAGCTGCCCAGACAATGACGAAATTTGATGTAACACTAAAAACATTAAAAAGCGTAAATTTAGATTTCGAATGTATAGGGTAGGCGCATGAGATGTTGGGTCCTCGAGGACGGCGGTTCTCCGAGATTCTACCGAGAGGGACAGCAGGGGGCTAGTGGAAGGCTCCAGCCGGTGAGGTAAGCTCCCCATCTACAAGGAACAACACCCGTCACCATCGTACATCTCTGCGCCCTCGACACAATTAAGCTCCTGACATCAACCTCCAATAGCCTCAACGCCCACAGCCGCATTCAGTTAAGATAATTTTAACAACAAGAGACAGGGACTGGTACAATCACGACCATGTCTCCCGAAGAAGAGCGCTCAGCAGCCTTGAATTCCTACCGGACCAAGCTCATTGAGTCCCGGGAATGGGAGGCGAAGCTCAAGAATCTGCGCCTCGAGATCAAGGATATGCAGCGAGAGTATGACCGAACTGAAGAGAACATCAAGGCACTACAGAGTGTGGGACAGATTATTGGAGAAGTCCTAAAACAGCTTGACGATGAGAGATGTAAGGGAACCCCAAGTTGCGCACGCGGATAAGAGGATACTGACCGTTCCCGTAACAGTCATCGTCAAGGCATCATCCGGCCCGCGATATGTTGTCGGCTGCAGATCCAAGGTCGACAAGGCGAAGATGAAGCAGGGTACCCGTGTAGCTCTCGATATGACGACGCTTACGATTATGCGAATGCTTCCCCGAGAGGTCGACCCGTTGGTGTATAACATGTCGCTGGAGGACCCCGGACAAGTTAGTTTTGCCGGTATCGGTGGTTTGAACGACCAGATTCGAGAGTTGCGAGAAGTTATCGAGCTGCCTTTGAAGAACCCCGAGCTGTTTCTCAGAGTGGGCATCAAGCCTCCTAAGGGTGTGCTATTGTACGGTCCTCCCGGTACTGGCAAAACGCTACTTGCACGAGCCGTTGCTAGCAGCCTGGAGACCAACTTCTTGAAGGGTATTTATCCAGGGATTATTTAGCCTCAATAACGGCCCAGCTAACCACCCCTAGTCGTTTCTTCTGCCATTGTGGACAAGTACATCGGAGAGTCGGCACGACTCATTCGAGAGATGTTCGGATACGCCAAAGAACACGAGCCCTGTATCATTTTTATGGATGAGATCGATGCCATCGGTGGTCGACGATTTTCAGAGGGTACTAGTGCAGATCGAGAAATTCAAAGAACACTGATGGAATTGCTTAACCAGCTCGATGGTTTCGACTACCTGGGCAAGACGAAGATCATCATGGCTACGAACAGACCCGACACGCTCGACCCTGCCTTGCTACGTGCCGGTCGTCTGGATCGCAAGATTGAGATTCCTCTACCCAATGAGGTTGGCCGATTGGAGATTCTCAAGATTCACTCAGCGGGCGTGGTGATTGATGGAGAGCTCGACTTCGAGAGCGTGGTTAAGATGAGTGATGGCCTGAACGGCGCTGACTTGAGAAACGTTGTTACCGAGGCGTAAGTGGCCCCTTCAACTGAGAGCTCTGTCTGAGAGCTTATCCATCCATGCGCATTCGGACAAGTTGCTGACCCACGTGTAGTGGACTGTTCGCTATCAAGGACTACCGCGAATCCATCAACCAGGATGATTTTAACAAGGCTGTTCGCAAGGTTGCCGAGGCCAAGAAGCTTGAGGGCAAGTTGGAGTACCAGAAGCTGTAAGCAGCTCCGACGTGGGGATGGGGGCAAGATTATGTGAGAAATAAAGGGAACGAATAGAAGAGGCGCATAGGAAACGCAAGGATATTGAAAGCCCACCGGTAATCTTGTAAGACTGTATACTAGAGACGAGTTTGGTGCCCGTAGATGGCTCAGCCCTAGAAGCAGGAATGTGAATGGCGTCTCGGAACAAGGGTGCTTAACCGGCTTCGAATCCGACCCGACAGAGTACGTACGTACGTGGAAACTTATCAGCTTCGGGCATAGTGGGTGTCAGCGTAGGAAGCTTTCACATACAGATTACATACACAACAAATGAGGTTATTATCTATCTCTGCTGCTTGGAGTGGCACGGCGCTTTAGCTATTTCGTCAGTTCATGCAGTGTAGCCCTGTAGGATATAGTGCCTTCCGTAAGGCTGATTTCGGCTGAATGCCCGTCAGATTTGGCACAGCACGGCTGATCGAACAGAACTCGTTTCTTCGTCTTGTTTCATTGGCCGACATTATGTTTTGTCTGGAGAAGAATCCAGCTAACTGCTCACCGCTATCGTGAGGAAGGACCTGTCTAGAACGCTCAGCAGAGATGCGACTAACTCATGTGTTGACAGTTGTTGGTTGCTAGGCTAGGGCTTAGCTTATGGAGGTGGTGTTGTTGGGGAGCGAGAGAAAAAAAAGACGCGGCGCCGCCATTTGAGTTGCATCTCACCACTGAGAGAGTTTCGGGCAGGCGCCACGTACAGTAAGCCACGAGACTATCAGGCGGTATGAGGCTAAGGAAGAGTGGCGGTATTGGAGGCTTCTAGATGACCGGTCATTTTTCCGACTTTATTATTGCTCATGGCTATCAACACTACTACCCGCCCCGGGCCCATACTCATGCGCAGAGGCACAAATAGCCACGGGCAGTAAGTGCTGATAGTTTCGGCTTATCATGTATTGAACACTGGTGGAAACGGCGGTTGTGATTATTGGATAATGTTTGCCGGAAGACTCTGTAGAGCGTCTCCCATTGGCCCCCAACAAACAGCAAGGACTATGACCGGGGACAGTGCAGTGTGTGCCTTGAACAGTTTGGGGCCGAGCAACTGCAACAACAAATATCAAGCCCGTAGCAAGTGGTTGGTTGAGAGGATAGAGCAAGGTAAGCTAGCTGGGCCCTTGGGTTGTTCCTCAGGTGGCTCAATAAGGCAACGTGGCTGATGTCAGAATGCTGGATGGCTCGCTTTGAAATGCGCATGGCTGCCCCCTGCCAGTCTCATATTGCACGAGCCATGCCATCTCATCGGCTCGATTCTGATTGTGCTGGGGCTCTAACTTAGCGCTCCTCTCCGAGTGAATGTGGGCGAGTAAGCGGGCAACATACGGGGTCCCTTGGTTCCTCATTTCTGATGACGTGTGGTGTGAGAGAAGGCTAAAAAGCAACGTCTCTAAAACAACGCTAGTTAGACAACCCACCTGTTAGTAACGTACTGTAACATTGGTGTTGTACGACGAAAGGCGAACATCTCGGACATAGCGAAGTTTTCGGGCAGAAAATAGAAGTCAAGATGTGACAATACAACTTCAACGCCCGCCCGCGCTTGCACTTGAGTCTGAGACGCCGACTAGAATGGCGCTAGTTGAGACCTTGGATGTGCTATTCTTGGAGGCGTTTATTAATTAGAGGCCAGCTGGAGTGGAATCAATTGAGGCTGTGAGGGACCCATGTGTGGCATGGCGATCTGGCGCTATCCTTCCCCAAGAAAGAAGAGCTGGCAAAAGGGCGTACCGCAAGTGACGGCTGTCGCTGCTGTTTGCCCTCCAGACTCTAATTACTGCGTAGATCCGTAATCTAGGGGGGAAGGCCGCCGCCTGCTCGGGTTGACACAAACTTTGCTGGGCAACCAGGGGAAAATGCGACAGGGGGGTTGCTAATGCCGAGAGGGTGGTGGGTTGGTTGGACTGTGCGGTCTGGGCAAATAGGAGAATACGAAGAATGACGACGACATGCCGGAAGATCGACCGGCTGAGGAAAAGGAGGCTCGTATGTCCTGCAAATGCTCCGTTTTGCCCTCCTCCATATACGGGATGTAGTATAGTCTGGATGCCAATGGGGTAGTCGGCGGGAAACCGATCCGTCCACTATTTGGTGTCTATCAAACATCTGCAAGTCTCCCGCCTTGTGCCTGATCCTGATCCGTGGCGGCGACAGGGGCCCAGACAGGGTCGGGGACCCCGTTTACAGGTGATTGGCGGTGGAGGTTGAACGGTGGTAGTGGTAGTGGTGATGATGATGAGAATGACCGATGGTTGCGATAAGGAATTCATTCGCACCCATAAACTAGAGACGGGGTTGCTCGTATTGGAAGGAATCCAGGTGCGCCATAGCATTGGTGCAGCACTGCATGGATATTGAAGTGATACAGAGTCCCTTCCTTTTATTTGTATTTTTGATTTATTCCGCATCCATTTGATGTTCAAATTTAGGCTAGCTTGTTGGACTCTCGATAGGCAGGCAGCCTGGGTAAAATACGTTTGTGAATCTCTCGGCATTTGTATTGTATTTGCCGTAGAAGGGATGACACAAACAAGACTGGTGAGAATCAGCCTGGCCCAAGGAGTAGACGGGCTAGACGGGCGTGCACTGCGGACATGTCGTTTGTGGGTTGATACATGAGTCGAGCATAGGAAACTTCTAACAAAGTGAGATGACCAAATGGTAGGTAGACAGGGTGTATGAGATCGAAAAGGTGCTGCGAGTCGTGCGTACTACAGTGCTACGGTACGTAAGGGTAGGTTCATAAGACTTAGTTACTGTGGAGGCAGGTACCGGTAGTATCCCATAATTAGTCTGGTCTTATAGATGTGACTACGGTGATTGTGTTGGTACAGTATCTACGGACGCATTTACTTTGGCATTTTAGGTTCTTGGGACGGCTCGATGAGGTGCCGTTGCCATGACGAGCAGACGACTAGGAAAGCTTCTCCCAATGATTGCACTTGATAGGCCATGACACATTTTAGGACCGGCTCCTTGAGGGTGGTTTTTTGTGGGTAGTTAGTTCGCCCAGGCACCGCCCGTCGCCACCGACGGAACAAAAACCCAGCACAGAAGGACTTGGACTAAGTCGGTGTAGCTTTAAATTCCTGGATGTGGCCGTATGCTATTATTGACATCTGTTTTCTTCCTCGTCTCAGTCTAGACCCAACAGGGCCATTTATTATGGCCTGTAGGCTGTAGGTAGTGAACCAGAGGGGGCATCTTATGGAATAGACTGGAGCGGAGTGAGGTCAAGTACCTATTGTGATTTTGGTAATTGGTTTCTGTCGGCTTTTACGTGGTGATGATTTGATGCTGACAGCCCGATTCCACCCACTTCTCCCAACACACAGCTGCATGGCGGCGGCGCTTGGATAGGTCAGGTTGGTCACAATTACCAAAGGCTCACCTCACACACAGGATAAATACCCTGTGCAGTGGAACATCAGCACTACCGGTACTCCGTACCTCGATGGAAGATAGGAGATTGTTGGTGTTGACTCTCGCACGTGCTTGGAGGGACTGTGCATTGGACGACAAATGTCAACCCAAAACACCCGAAGGCGGAACATCCCTGACACTTCTCAAACTGGGGCTGGCTGGGTGATGGACCAAGGCCAGAAGGAGGAGAAAACACTTACTTCTCCGTTGCATGGGCAGTGGTTTTGGTAGAATGAGGTCATCTATTAGAGAGGATTCCCGTGAACTGGAAAGCAATCTCTCACCTGTTTGAAGACATCCAAGACATCCAAGACACCCAAGACTCCCAAGACTCCCAAGAAACATTGAGATTCAGTCTAGGACTTCCATGCATAATTCTCGCCTCCAACTTGAACTTGCCTAGATTGGGTGAGATGCAGTTTAGTGATCGCGTTCAAGTGGCGGCATTACGGGGGGGGTGGTAGTTTTGCTCCACCCGTCGCCTGTTCCCCCTCCAAGTCCAGGCCCCTCTTCGTGCAGCTTCAGGGGTCTGCTCCAGTGTCATCCCCTCCCCACTCAAATCGCAGCAGCTTTGTACTGTGGTAGTTGCAGGGTGCGGCAGGTAAGGATGGGTAGGTGCTTGGAGCTGCACACCTTTCCCCCCACAATAAAGCTGAGCCTAAGCCTCAGTCCGCTTGCCCTCCTTCTCACCCCCCCCAGAGAAAAAGACAAAGCAAAGAGGCCCCAAGCCCAAACAAAAAACATATATATACATCATCTCTGTCCCCCTTTCTCTGAATTCTTATTCTTGCTCTTCTCCTCTCTCCTCTTCTCTCAGACATACCTACCTACTTTGCTTCGTGATACCCCTCTTCTGCTCTCCTCCATCCTCACTTCTACTCTCGCTCTACTCTCGCTCAGCTCTCTCCCGACCAAGCTACACCCACACATACCGAACCTCCCCTTTACCAACCCAGAGCCAAACAAGATGTGGTAAGGCAGCACCTCTCACCGTCTTCCGTCACCGCTCCCCGCCGCCCGCAACGCTGCAAGCCTGCAAGCCTGCAAGCCCACCTACCCCTCCACCGCCTGTAGCTCCTCAGTGACTGCGAACAGGGGAAACGTTCCCGAAAATGGAGGGCAAGCTGGAGCTGGACTTGTGGCAACTGGGAGTCAGGAAACGGGCCAATTGATGAGAATCATGACAGCTAATAACTATTTTCTCTTAGTGGAATTTTCGGCTACATCAACTACCTTGTGGAAAAGGACCGCAAGTTCATTCTCGACACCCTGATCAACGGTCAGTGATTCTCGTGTTCCCCTCTGCCCCTCTCTCGCCCCTCCCCTCTCCTCCCCTTCAATCAGCCTGGCCCCGCCCTTGCGAGTCAATGGTGAGACGGAATGACGCCAGCCAATCGCTAACTTATTTTGTTCACCCAACAGGTCTGTCCCGCCTCGAGTACCGTGGATATGATTCGGCCGGTTTAGCCATCGACGGCGACAAGAGAAAGGAGGTTATTGCCTTTAAGGAGGTCGGCAAGGTCGCCAAGCTCAAACAGCTCATTGATGAGTCCGACGTCGACCTTGAGAAGGTCTTTGATTCACATGCCGGTATCGCCCACACCCGTTGGGCTACCCACGGCCCCCCATCCACCACCAACTGCCACCCTCACCGGTACGTAGAAATCCAGCTTACCCCGCGCGTGCATGGAGCTTGTGCAAGCAAACAAGCAATCTCACAGCTGTCGTCGCCTTCATCCACTGAATTTTGTGTGGAGGAAGCTGGAGAGAATGGCAGCAAATTTTTCGTTGCTCTGAATAAAAATATCCCTTGGACACAGCATGCTGACAAAAATATAGGTCTGACCCCTCTTGGGAGTTCACCGTCGTCCACAATGGTATTATTACCAACTACAAGGAGCTCAAGACCCTCCTCGAGAGCAAGGGATTCCGATTCGAGACAGAGACCGATACCGAGTGCATTGCCAAGTTGACCAAGTACATCCACGATCAGCACCCCCAGATCGGCTTCACCGACCTGGCCAAGGCTGTCATCCTGGAGCTCGAGGGTGCGTACGGTCTTCTCATCAAGTCCGTCCACTACCCCCATGAGGTTATTGCCGCCCGAAAGGGATCTCCTCTTGTCATCGGTGTCAAGACCCAGCGCCGCATGAAGGTCGACTTTGTCGACGTCGAGTACAGCGATGAGGCCAGTGCTCTCCCCGCCGAGGCTGCCTCCCAGAACGTTGCCCTTAAGAAGAACGCCGGAGATCTCCTCTCTCCTACCAACACTCTCCTCGGTGCCCCCGACAAGTCGCTTCTGCACCGCTCTCAGTCCCGTGCTTTCATGACTGACGATGGCATGCCCATGCCTACCGAGTTCTTCCTCTCTTCCGACCCCTCGGCCATTGTCGAGCACACCAAGAAGGTCATGTACCTCGAGGATGACGATATTGCTCATATCCATGAGGGCTCCCTCAACATCCACCGTCTCAAGAAGGCTGATGGCAGCTCTAACGTCCGAACCATCCAGACTCTTGAGCTTGAGCTCCAGGAGATCATGAAGGGCAAGTTCGACCACTTCATGCAGAAGGAGATTTTCGAGCAGCCCGAGTCCGTCGTCAACACCATGCGTGGACGTCTTGACATTGCTAACAAGACCGTCACTCTTGGTGGCCTCCGGTCTTACATCTCCACCATCCGCCGGTGCCGTCGCATCATCTTCATTGCCTGCGGTACCAGCTACCATTCTTGCATGGCTGTTCGTGGTGTCTTTGAGGAGCTTGCTGAGATCCCCATCGCCGTCGAGCTGGCCTCAGACTTCCTTGACCGACAGGCTCCTGTCTTCCGTGACGACACCTGTGTCTTCGTTTCTCAATCTGGCGAGACTGCTGACTCTCTCCTGGCCCTCCGCTACTGCTTGGAGCGTGGTGCCCTGACTGTTGGTATTGTCAATGTTGTCGGTTCCTCCATCTCTCTTCTGACCCACTGTGGTGTTCACGTTAACGCTGGTCCCGAGATCGGTGTCGCCTCGACTAAGGCATATACCTCCCAGTTCATTGCCATGGTTATGTTTGCCTTGTCTTTGAGCGAGGACCGTGCGTCCAAGAAGGCTCGTCGTGAGGAGATTATGGAAGGTCTTTCCAATATCTCGGCCCAGATCAAGACCATTCTTCAGCTCGACTCTTCCATCAAGACTCTTTGCGAGAAGACTTTTAAGAACCAGAAGTCTCTGCTTCTGCTTGGCCGTGGTGGCCAGTTCTCTACTGCCCTTGAGGGTGCCCTTAAGATCAAGGAAATTTCGTACCTCCACTGTGAGGCCGTCATGTCCGGCGAGCTTAAGCACGGTGTCCTGGCTCTGGTTGATGAGAACCTCCCCATCATCATGATCCTTACCCGTGACGATCTGTTCAAGAAGTCCCTCAACGCTTACCAGCAGGGTACGTTTACTCCCCAATAATCCATGATACCTCGCCGTAAACTAACTTGATTTTTCTAGTGATTGCTCGTAGCGGTAAGCCTATCGTCATCTGCAACGAGGCCGATGAGGAATTCAAGGTCTCGGAGGCCGAGAAGATCGAGGTTCCTAAGACCGTTGATGTTCTCCAGGGTCTTCTCAACGTCATTCCCCTTCAGCTCATTGCCTATTGGCTGGCCGTTCTCGAGGGTCTCAACGTCGATTTCCCTCGCAACCTGGCCAAGTCGGTCACTGTTGAGTAAATTGGCGTCTAGATCTGTTGTCGGGGTGCCATGTAGAGTGAGCCGTGGCGCTGGTGCGCACGGGATTATGAACATTTGGAGTTGGCTTTGACAAAATATTTGGGCTTGCGTGAATGGATAGGCAAGTTCTCGACTGGGTACAGCATGAGATTTTGGTAAAGCAACGACATGGGTGGCCAGGGACGAGGCCTATTGTTTTATTTAGATGATTTTAACTTGGATGTTGACGAGATTTCCCTCAACATAGGGGAACAATATGAAGTCGACGATTTGTTTTTTTGGATAGCAAGTAGTTCCACGCAATGTAATGATGGAACCATGAATTAATCTGCCGATCAAATCATGCCAAGTTCTCTGATGTCTCTATTGTTACAACGGTTCTAAATTACCCGCCCTAGCGCTTGTGTGGTCTTCCTCTGCGAAGGAATGTTGGCCGTAGTGTTCGGAGTATAATTGACCAGAGTGTCCTCAGCTTCATTGCATGTCCTTGAGCCCGATGCTGCGGTTTTGCTCCGCTGTGTGGGCTTCCAATCTTGTCTTTTCTAGCTAGATTGCTCGACAAACAAACCTCTTTCCTATCAATTATCCCCGTGACTAATGAACGGACACTTCCCATTCCCGAATCCGTTTCTCATTTCTTAAACTGTTTGAGTTCCGTAACCCTTAATTCTTTCCGCAAAGGCCCAGCTCTGAGCTTCGAGCTTCTCATCCTCCTTCAGGTCAACGCCGTCCTTGGTGACGACGGCGATGGAGTAGGAATCCAAACTGCGGGCATCGCGATAGTAGAGCACCTTCATACACTCCTTAACAATCTCGATGGCCCGCTCCTGGGACAGGTCGCGGGCTGATTCCTCGTCGGGCACGTGACGTCGCAGGATGGGCTGGGCGAGCATGGCGCCAAAACCCGTGGCGAGCGAAGGAGCACTGTAGGTGCTTCCCAGCAGGTCAGCGGCGGCGAGGAAGGGAGCGTCGTCTTCATCAAGGCCGGCGACGAGCAGGTGGTTCCAGAGAGGGTCGAACTTGGACCGGCGATTGTAGAGCAGCTTGGCTAGGTAGCGGTGCAGGTTGGCAGCGTTGAGGCGGGGCTTGTCGGGGGAGGTGTAGGCCTCGTTGAGGGAGAGTTCGGTCAGGTGGCGGTTGAGGTATTGCATGTCCGAGATGTCGCCACTGAAGCCGAGGACGGAGGAGTCGGAGAAGGTGCGGAGACGCTTGACATCGGTGAAGCGGGCGAGGGAACCATAGGAGGCTGTTCGTGGATGTTAGCGATACAATCTTGATTATCGATGGCAGACTATGATGAAGGAATAGATAGAAGGGGAGCGGGAGGTGACGTACCCAAATTATCGGCGGCAATGACAACACCTTCCTTGAACTTGATGGCGACAACAGAGGTACCGGTGACGATTGGCTGCTGGGTGTTTTGCTTGGGGCCATTATCGTGCATGAAAGAGGCGTCGTAGGCGCCGTAGACGTCGTCTCTGGGCTGTTGAATGTAGTTGTTAGTAGTGTCCAGATCGCCAAATATTGTTTTGAGCAAGGGCAAAGTGTACGTACACGGCCCCAAGCTTGCGGACGGTGGTCCATGACTTTTGATGTGTGTGGGAGGAGTGGATGTGTGACGACGGAGACAGTGATGGATGGCGCAGAATCAACAGGGCCGAGACTGTAGGATTCAGAATTGAAATAATGGCCCAACGAAGAAATCGAAGGCCTTCTTAATCGGAGGGATGGTTAGTGCTGTGTTGCTGTTGCCGTTGTGATGAGGATTGATGACGGTGGAGTTGAAGTTGAAGTCGATATCCAGGAGCTTCGTTGATGCCGGCTTGACTCTCAATGTCGCGTCCTGCGGTAGCCTGCCGGAAGCCCACTTGCGCCTCTGGGAGCTGAGCGTGGTTACATAAGCTGACATCACTGTGGTGATTGGTCTGAGTAGAGAGCAGAGCTGCTAGGAGCTGTGAGCGAGCTAGATGTTGTATAGTATACTTTTCTTTAAGCAGGAAATCGGGTGACGCATAAAGTATAGAATACCTATTACTGCAATACGTAGCTCCTAAGCTGCAAGCAACTGGAACTGAAGCAGCAACTGAGCCCACTTTCCATAAACCTAGCGAGGAGAAGCACGCACTGTGGACCGGGTTCGTCAACACCATCAGCGCCAGTCACCATCTCATTCTTCTTTCAACTCCGACGGCACGCGACTCTCTGCCTCAAGCTCAATCTCTCCACTCTCGCTGTTTCCTATTTTCGCGGATTGCTTCTGAATACATTGCCAATTGCCAGACATACCCAACAGTTGCAAGTCGTTTCCAAGGCGCTATCAAAATGCTGTCAACTGTCGGCCGGGCCGCTGCCCGCCGCATTATCACCACCCGTATCACCCCTTCCGCCCCTCAATTGCTCTCTCACTCCGTCCCCGCCGTCGCATACCCTTCCGCCACCGTCCGCGCATTCACTGTCTCCGCATGGACCCGCCTACCTGCCTCTAAGGGCACCTCGAAGGACACCTCCAAGAAATCTACAACGAAGACGGCCACTAAGAAGACTGCGAGCAAGAAGAAGAGCACCAAGAAGGCCGATAAGCCTAAGCCCAAGCCCGCTCTTAAGAAGAAGGCAAAGAAGGTCCTCACCCCAGAGGAGAAGGAGAAAGAAGAGCTCCGCGAGCTCAAGAAGTGGGCGCTTCTTACTAAGATTTCTTACTTGCCTGAGACTGCCTGGTCTCTCTACGTCTCGCAGGAAGTGAAGACCGGTGAGAAGGACATTGGTAGCAGAATGAAGGAAATTTCTATCAAGTTCAAGGAGCTCTACTCGTATGAGCGCGAGGTAGGGACCTAATGCTTTGTTTTTCTTGTTATGGTAGACGGACAAAAGCTCACAAGAACTCTTACAGGAGCTCGAAAAGACTGCCCAGTCTAATCGCGTGACCAACGAGGCGAACTACAAAGCTTGGGTCGACGGTTATCCCGTTGAGCGCATCTACCTCGCCAACAAGGCCCGTCGCCGTCTGGCACGCAAGACTAACAAGAGCATTCGGCCTATCCGCGACGACCGCCTGCCCAAGCCTACCGGTGGCCCCTACAGCGACTTCGTCAGAACCAAGTTCCACTCCCTCGACAGCAGCCTATCCCTCGTCGACAAGATGCGGGACCTCAGCGAGCAGTGGAAGAATCTCAGCGACACCGAGAAGAAGACGTACCAAGACAGCCAGCAGAAGGAGCTCACTCAGTATGCGACTGAGATGGACAAGATCAAAGCGGATGCCAAGGAGCTTCAGAAGACTGTCAAGGTTGAGGAGGCTGCCGCGAAGCAGCAAAAGGCTCAAGCTAGAAACGAAGCTCGAAGGGTTGCCAGAGCTGACAATTAAACGACATATCCTGTACAAGGACGAAGTTTAGATAGAAGTTTACGGTATTTTGATTCAGCAATGGAGCGAAGCCGACTTTGAGTATCTGGAATTCGAGGTTCACTGTGATGGATAATCAGGGCCTTTGTATCTAGATATGGACTGGTCTATTGTGTACTGTGAAGGGGAAGAGGAGGCCGTGGCAGCGATGTACGATAAACCCAAGAACCGGTCGACATGAATAATCCCCTTTGTCATTGTTTGCTATGTCTTTTAAGTAGGTCAGGCGTACGATATCGATGCTGGATGCGTAATGTCAATTGCCATGCCACGGATATCGCGTCAAGGGGTTGGAAAGACGGGCGCAAATGGGCTCGACACTCTTGATGGAACGATGGGAATGCAAATCGCCTTGGCCTATGTCGAACTTGTCGCGGAGCACGATGTATTCATGTCCAATCGCCACTCGCCGCTTATCTTATAGTATATATAGCACTGCCTAATGCCTGAGTCATCCAACGCCTCGCTTTACCATGCTCCAAGCAATGAAAAAAAAAAAAAAAAAAAAGGAATCCCGTCATAGCACTATAGCCAACTCAGGCTAAAAACCAGAATAAGATGCGCCAGCAGGAGCCGTATGCCCGATAGCCATGACTATCACTACTGCTTATGAGGGGGCGATGTTCAGCGCGAGTTCCCCATCTGCACCGTACCATCTGGCGCCAGTGTTCTTCACTAGCCGCTTACTGGCAACATATAGGACAAGATACATATGTTTGGCGACATGGCCCCAGCAGTACAGACGCATCCAGTCATGGCTGTTATCCCGTCGGCACCAAGTTCCCCAGCCAGCATGCCCGTTCCGCAAGTAGTTGTTTAGGAAAACCCAGGCGCTGAAACGATCCTTCGGAGTCCACGCAGAACAATCGAGAAGCCAATAGCCCCTTTCAAAAGGATCGATCTCCCTTTTTGCATCCGGACGGTAATGAGATGGGAGATCACTGGCTAGCTTGGCCATCTTCGCTGAGACGAAATCTGCGGGATCGACATCAACAATTCCCACAGGAGGAGAAGGAGGTCGGATCTCGAGGCTGTTACTGAGTTCGAAGGCGATCGGGTTGCTTGACGAAGCGAGACTAGACGACGGGATGGGCCCTGTGTCACTCGAGCTTCGTACTAGGTCGCCATGGTTATGATGAGCAATCTTGGACCGTTTTGTCGGAGGTGGCTCAGATCCGACACGGTTTGGGGGATCAGTTGGTGCACTGCTTGATATGTGGGTGATGTCGAGAAGGGACTCTTCTACGACTAGACCACTTGAGCCAACGCTTGATTGTAGTATATTCGCCGTCTTCGGCACCTGAGGTGTGACGGGAATGGTCTTGCCGAGCTTTATATACCCTGGAGGTTGGATCTCCAATGACTCCAGGTCTTCTTCTGGTTCACATTCTGGTAACGAGGATGGTATATCCACACTTCCTGGATGCAATGACTGAATTGGTCGTTTTGGGGGTGGACGAGATGGAGAAAGAGAGGCGGGCGATAGCTGACGTGAATTTGGCCGTCCTATATACCGCTCCAGAACCCGTGTGGGAGAGATTTGAAGCAGCGCTTGATTTGGCATGGGGTGTGAGTCGCTGATCTGACTTGGTGGCGCACACCACGATATCTGGGAGTTAACAACGTTGGTCTCCTGAGAAGACGAAGCGATCACATCTTGACCTGGTGTATATCGCAAACGCGGGGAAGCGCGGTTATCTAGAACACTCTGAAAGCTCAAATCCACTGAGTTGATTTCGAACGACTGGTCGACTGAACGTGAGGCCAACCCTTTGCTTGGTGACGTGGCACTCTGCACAGGCACTTGCTTGTGTTCTGCCCCGGTGGCACTAGCAGCTTGTGATGGCTCTGCGAGAGGAATTCGCGTGCATGCTTCTGGCTGAAATGCTAGATATGCCTGCGCAAGCTGGCGGTAGACGACATCATCGGAGACGCGACTGGGTGCGGTAATGTGAACGAGAATCTCGGCGTCGGGTGAAGAGGGAGAGGTGGCCATGACACAGTTGGCGGGATTTGGGCGGGGAGCATTGAAGCATGGCGATGGTGGTGGAGGAAAAGAAGAAGAGGGGAGAGATGTGAGGAGATAGTGATTCAACGGAGTTTACATAAAGATAAGTACGGGAGTAGCAGTGCGAGGGAGCGTGCAGGATCAATCATGTCTAGGCAACTAGAACGAAGGGAAGCAAGACGATGCGAGGTGCTATTGCGGTTGCAGTGCGATGCAAGAGGACCAAAGTGGGGAGGCAATGTTGAAATAGAGGTGGAGGAAAATAGTGATGTGAGTGGTCGCCTCGTGACTCCGCGTACCAGTGCAGTTCTGTGAAGCAATTCACGCTCACAGCTGCAGGTGTAACGCTGTTTGGTTTGATGTTGAACGAGGTGCCTTGAAGAAAGCTTTAAAATGTCGCCCCCGTTGTTTTAGTGGCAGCGGACAGTGCACTTGCAGTAATTAATAGACTAACCTACGGAGGTATGGAGTACGGGCTGTAAGTTAGTTCCCACCAACTCGCAGTTGTTAGGGCGGGTACAGGTACAACCTCACTGCTAAATACAGTATCGCCTGTTTGGTTGGATGCAGTTCACAGGTCTCTTGGAGAGGCTGTCATAAAATAACTACTGAACTTGAAAATGCTGTAAGAGGCCTCTCTTACATATGGATACTCTGGATGCTATTATCTACTATAGTTAGTTCTGACCACTCTTTGTTTCTCGAGGAATTATTATCCGGACAACAAATCGAGACACACACAGACTGGATAGTTTAAACCGCCATAGACCCACTATCAGAGACCCCGGTGGGTGTGTGGCCTGCCACAGTACGCAATAAGTACTGTACTCCGTACCTCTAATGATATCTCAACATTGACCCATTTCGTCCCTCTCCGTCATATCTCCCCCAACCCTCCATCTCCCATCTCCCATCTCCCACCTCCCACCTCCCTCTCTTCAAAGCATTGTCCTGCAAGATGACTGAATCAAGAGGCTCACTTGGCAAAGCCCTCGTCATTGGCAGCAATGGCTTCCTGGGCCACCACATCGTCAACCAGCTACTCGAGTCTTGGACCACCACGGCCGTCGTCGGCGTCGACCTCCGTTGCCAGCGCAATCGTAACCCCAATGCCGAGTACCACGAGTGCGATATCACCGACAACGACAAGCTCACCGCCCTCTTCAAGGATATCAGGCCTGACGTCGTCATTCACACCGCCTCACCCGTCGGCAACGACTCCAAGATTGCGCACGCACTCTTTAAAAAGGTCAATGTCGACGGTACTCAGAGTGTTGTTGATGCTTGCCAGAAGACTGGCGTGAAAGGCCTCGTTTATACTAGCTCCGCTAGTGTCATGAGCGACAACGTCTCTGATTTACTCAATGCCGATGAGAGGTGGCCTGTGATTCGTGGCGAGCAGCAGACTGAATATTACTCCGAGACCAAAGTCAGTTTACCCTCCCGCTCCTATACCTCAAACAACCTCTCCATGATCACCCCCCCCCTAACTGCTATTGCAATTGTCAAGGCCGCCGCCGAAGAACTCGTCCTTGAAGCGAACCGCCAAGACCCCTCCAAACTCCTCACCTGCGCCATCCGCCCCGCTGGCATCTTCGGCGAAGGCGACGTCCAGCTCCTCCCCGGCCTTCTGGGCGCATACCGCGGCGGCAAGTCCAATATCCAAGTCGGCACCAACGAGAACCTGTTTGACTTTACCTACGTCGGCAATATTGCCCACGCCCATCTGCTAGCTGCGCAGCTCCTCCTCGCCACCGCCGCTTCGACTGTCGTACCCCTCGAGCATGAGCGCGTTGACGGTGAGGCCTTCATCATTACAAACGACTCTCCTGTATACTTCTGGGACTTTGCCCGCGCTGTCTGGCGCGCTGCCGGAAACACAGCTGGTACCGAAAAGGTCTGGACGCTGAATCGCGAGCTGGGCATCACCTTTGGCTACTTTAGCGAGGTCTTCTCATATGTCCTCGGCCGAAAGCCCACCCTCACCCGCAAGGGCATTATCTACAGCTCCATGACCCGCTATTATAACATCGCAAAGGCCAAACGTGTTCTGCGCTACAAGCCCTTGTGGACTCAACAGGAGGGTATTGAGCGCGGTATCAGCTGGTTCCTAGAGCAAGAGAAGCAGCAGACTGCTGCCCCGAAAGCATAGTCACGAAGAATAAGAGAAACGCATACAAAATCTTCAAATAAGCCGCTGCTGGGCCATGAGCATCTTTATTCACGTACATACATAATAAGGGGTCTGATAATATGCCCACATGTGCCCTTATTTCTTTTTTTAAATTAATCTATACTGAGCATCCTATATACCGGAACTTTCTAGCATAGCACGGGGATGAACAAAACTTATTCCCCTATGACCACACACAAGTGCCTCTTACACTTTTGAGTGTTTTCCCGCGACTCTCAAGTGTCTTATGGACGGACAGATGGTGATTATATGGGCCTATCCAGCCTATACAAAGCACATCGTCGACATTCGAATATGCACACAGATATTCCAATTGGGAACAGAATTTATTGTTCCTGCTTCAGACCTCACTTAGCCCATCCCTGACCAAAACCTTTCTCATTCCTAAAACCAACATGATAATTTCCGCACATCTGACTCCCATCAAACCACTTCCTTGGCCTTACTACACCCCCGACTCAGAACGAAAACAAAAAAAAAAAAAAGGGGGGGGAACAAAAAGGATGTGGGACAAAGCGTGATTCAAGTACGCCTCTCTTCCACATCAATCCTCTCTCCTGAAACGCGTTGCTCCCCTATCGCTCCAGCGGGGAGAAAAAGATTAAAATAAGCCACAACCACACACATCAACGCGACCCCATCCAACTCAGGTATAGAAAAACTACTCTCCTCCAACCACGTTGAGCTTTTCTTTTGTAGGTGCGTCATGAAAAAGGCATCAACCATCCTACCTTCCTTCAGAACTAAGCTGGAATAAGAAAAGAAAAAAAAAATAGAGAAAATAGACGAAAGACGAAAAGGATTTCGCTTGCCGTGCATTGAAGAAGAAGGAGGAGGATAAGAAGCGGAAGAGAAGGCTATAAAAGGGGCAGGCGGGTAACCCTAAAGGGAGAAGAATAAGAAAAAGAACATCCAGGTTTGTCATGTCGTTGCGTGAAAAATAGGGAGTGAGTTTGGCCAACTGCTTTTTGTTCTTGTTTGCAGATAAAGAGGTGGCTAGCATATAAGTAGGAGGAGAAGCGAAGATTAACGCCGTGGATAATGCATTGACTCTACTCCAGAATTCATGCCTCCTGAAATGAAAGGGAGAAAACGAAACAAAGTGATAAAGGACTACGCCTTGCTCAGTTCCAACAAGTTGAATTTTCAAGCCATTGCCAAAAGCTTCATGAATTTCCAGAGACACCGAGTCCACTGCCTTGTCGTCCCCAGCCAGAATTACGCCACTCTCGTCGTTGGCTGTGCTCGGTATTATCGAGTTGGCTGTCCGACTGGTTGAACTGGTTGCCATAGGGAGATGGATTCGCCATATCGGGTCGACCTCTCCACCTGTTAGGGGGGGTTCCGGGACCGTTCTGGATGTGGACCGTGGGGGGCTCTTGAATCGTTCGAACCGTGGCCTCCCCTGACCAGACGGCTGGATCCGTCTCAACCCGTCGAGCAGGTGGACGAGTAGTATTTTCATTGCGGTTGTAGACTTCGTTGACATCTGTGATTGAGATCTGTCCTCGGCGGTCTTGGAAACGCTTCAGAATCTCCTTGGTGGAGAGATCGCCGCTGTTACTAAAGATGTATGGGTCATTAAGAAGGCCAAGGATTTCATCAGGGACCTATAACGCGCGAGGTTAGCATCATATTAACTTCGAGACAGGATGAAAGGGCATATATACCTGACACATCTCCTCAATGTGCGTAATGAGAATTTCTACGGCATCAATGACATAGATAGCCTCGCTATCCAGAGCGGGTGCTTTGGAAGGATTCGTGAGGACATTGGGGGCAATAACAGTAGCAAGGTTTCGAATATCCATCTTAGATCCAACTTCCTCATCGAGTTGATGGAACGAACCCGCCCATTTGAGGAAACTGAACAAAATCTCGAGACAATCGCGATGGCTCTTCGGTAGGAGGCAGCAAGTCAAGTGCAAACAAGCCTTGCGCTTCTCGGGCTCTGGAATCTTGGCTGCAGCGATCCACAAACTATATAGCTTATGGGTCATGAGAGGATCCGGAAGATCTCGCAAGTATCGCTTGAGCAGAGCGGCAAGCTGAACAACAGGCTGTTCCATAAAGTTGACGACATCACAGCCTTCAGCGTTGATTTTCTCCACCAAGTTTTGTTGCTTCTTGATGTTGCCGTTCTTTCGGAATACACCTTCAACTGATAGATCCATCTTGCGCATCGACGACACAATGTCATCCACCACTGCCGGGACTCGAAGTTCAACAGCTCCAACTCCATCAGTCGAGTCGGCACCATCTCGTTCAATGATAATCTCCAGAGGAACTCCAAAAACACCCTTCTTCTTGACATTCTTGTTCTTGTCATTCTTGAACGCCTTTCCAAGATTCTTCCAGAATGTAGCCTGCTTTCGAGATTCAATAAAGCCCAGTAACTCATCTAGATTGAATTCCTGTTCCACCATAGGCTGCATGGTTAGGACGGCTAGATGGCGTACGTTGAAGTACTCTAGGCCCGAAAGCTCGGAAAAGAATTTACGACCAATACTCCTGGGTATAGCATCATTAGAAGAAAATCCTTGGTCTCGATCATTTGAGCGTGTTCTTTGGTGGGAAGGGTGTCCAGGCCCAAGGGCATTGGGACCTCTATGAGAATCAAGCTGAGCAGTGTTGAATTGTTGCTGCTGCTGCTGCTTGTGCTGTTGCTCTCGGGATTGCTCGACAGCAACAATCCTGGGAATATCATCAAGGGTAATGGCGTCGTTTTGCCCAAACATGAGATCAGTGGACCCCTGGTGGGCATGCCCTTGACCACCGTCACCACCAGCTGAGCCTGGTCGTGGTCCGCGGCCATCACCATCCATTACGCGTGACGTTCGAGCTTGTCGGACGCTAGAAGACAAATGCCGGTCGAGACGCGTACTTCGGAGTCTGCGCACGTCATTCAGAGTGTTCTCATAAGACGACTCTCGATGGTTCTCCTTCTTGTCTCCCGAAGGACCTTGTCCCCTTGAGTAAGAATCGCCACGCCCCCTGGGGTCGTTTGAAGACCCAGGCCCGTCAGTTGGGCTGTTGCCATTGACATCATCAGAGGGTGGCAAGGCGCCGTTGCTCCTCAGTATGTCCAAAAGTCTAGCCAGGGCGACTCGAAGCAGGAAGACGTATTGCTGCAACTTTGAGACATGCTCAAACATCATCGAGGGGTCCGTATTTCCGCCGATACAACCAGAGCAATAAATCTTGCGGTCGAAAGCGTTGTAGCGACCATCCTCCAAGGTCCGGCCAAGGTCCCGGGCACATCTTACGCACTTAACACAATTCAGATGCCATCTTAAATCTCCGTTCTTGGCACACTCGTCCTCCACAGATCGGTTGCACAGGGTGCAGTGATCCGAGTCGTTTGCAGAGAGTCGTGTGCCGCCGGCCGTCACTTGCAGCACGCCATCGTCGGCCCTCAAAACCTCGAGGTCGTTCAAGTCGTCGAGGAATTGGTACAAGCCCTCGGAGGCATTAGCCTCACGCTCCAGGCGTAGAGCTCCTTGTAGACATATTCTAATGAGAAGCTTGAGGTAATGAGCGAGGCCGGTGACGAGGGAAAGGAGCTCTTGCGTTACACCGAGCTTTCGAGCTCCTGTGTCCTGGGTCTTTGACAGCAAAGAAAAGAAAGAAACGATCTTCTTACAAAGGAGCTTGGCTTCTCGTCCATATGACATTCCTAGAGTCCAGGTTAGCATTATGCCGTGGTGTCCTTGACTGCGATGCTGAATGCGTACCTTTATCATTGAGTCGGACCATGGTGGCATCAAGCCGATCTGCTGATTGAAAGAGCATTTCGACGTGCCATATGAAGCGCTTAGCAACTAGGACACCGTCGATATAGGCACCGTTGCTCACATGGAGCAGCATATCCGAAATACAAGCCGCAGAGGACTCTTCGAAAGCCGATAAAACACTCCATATCCGAAAGACCTTCTCTTCCATACGCTCCTCTTCCGTACGTATCAAATCCCTACCCACAGGATCATCGGACCCTGGAAGGGCTGGCGGGGTATCATTAGGCTGTGCTAAACGGACATTCCAAAACTTGTGAATCATGTAGCATTCGGGATGCCAGTGCTGGTTCTGACCGTTTCTGAATATCTCGACAAACTGCTTCAGGATGGCAGTTTGGCAACCGTTGCAGCGTTGCGCGAACTGGGTGGAATAATGGTAATGGCAATAAACATTGCCGTCATGCTCGTAATAGCTGTCCTGTGCGCCGAAAATGGTTGAACATAGAGAGCACGTAAAATGGTCGACATGGTACTTGCGCTCCAGGGCGGTAATGTATGATCCCCTAAGCGCGCCTCCGCACTGGTAACACAGCAGGCCGAGTCGACGGAAGTAGTCGGTCTCGCACAGAGGATATTGCCCTTGGCCGTTCGCGTCCTCGGCGGGGAAGAACTTAGATGCCACGATCTGTCCACAATCCTGGGGTGGAGAAGAGGTTCTAGTTAGTTCGTTGTAACACGAAGGGATAGGGGAAGAAGATTGGTAAGTGGACGTCGATATCGTACCTGACATTTGAAACAGTCAAGGTGAAAGGTACCGTCAAGAGCTCGAACAAACTGGCCCGTCAAGGGCTCTCCACACGCGTTACAAACTCTCTGTTGGCCGCTGGCGGATCTCCCGCTCCGTCCTCGCGACCTGTTCCGCTCGCCACTCTTGCGAAGGGCTTGCTCCTCGTTCCAACCAGCCGGGGGAGGGTTCGGGGTCGAGGGTGCAGAACCACCAGACGGCCTTCGGTGATAGATACTCTCTGGAGGGGTTCCGTTGCCACCGTTGTGCCAGTTAGGTTCGTTCTGGGGACCTGGAGGAGCCAGGTCGGCCGGATAATCGCGAGGGTGGTCGCCGTGGCCATGGTCGGCAGGTGGCGCATTGTCATAACCCGAGGCCATCATGACAAGCAATCGAGGGCGTGATTATGTACAGATCCTCCTCCTGGCCCCGAGCCAATCAATATACGAATGGCCTCTCAGCGCCAAATGTCCAACAAAGATCGAGGGCTCGCAGCGGTCGGCATCAGCGCCAGCTGGGAAACAACGGCGGAGACAGTATCGATACCAATTGAATTGATAATGCGGAGAGCAACGGGGAATCAGGGCGGAAGAAGGTCCGGAACGAAGATGGGCAGGTGTTCGCGTGACGGCCCAACGGCTAGCCACCCAGCTCGGACTGGGCTGAGGAAGGCGGGAGGAGGAGCAAGTCGGGAGGGGGGCAGTGAAAGCGATGCGGCACAAGACAAAACGGGGGTGGCGGATGAGAATCGACTCTGGAGCGTGTCAAACGGCGAAGGAGGCTTGCAAGAAGGGAAAATGGGGGGGGGAAGTGGGATAACGAGAAGAAGTAAGAACGGGGCGAGATGAGACGAGACGCGGCTCAGCGCGGCAGTCGTGTACGTGATGCGCAGGTGTCGTAGGTGCGGACGAAGGAGCGTGGGAGAGAAACGAAGCCGGTCGTGCTGAGTAGTATGGAGTAGTAGTAGGCGCTGCGGCTTGGAGGTCGAGAGCTGAGGGCGTAAGAAACGGTGGGACGGGGGACGGGGGACGTGTGAGAGAGTTGACAAGAGGAGAGCCCGGAGCCCGCGTACAAGCAAATGGCAGAGAGACTCGTGGTGTGTGAGAGAGAGTGTGTGTGCCCAGTGCGCTTGTACGTGCGTTAGGTGCAGCAGCCCAGAATCAAGACTCATCAATCTAGAACCAGAATAGAACATAAGCAACCAAAATACAGCAGCAAACATTTCGCACACAGGCTCTCTCTCGATTTGCAGACTAACAAGCACAGAAATGACCGCGTGCATCTACATACAGTTGCATGGTTCGCAGTGAACATCTACCATAGATGTCAAATCTTCAACCTCGCTTTCCAACATCGTCCATTTGTCGGTGGTCTCAGTAAGTAAGTGCCTTTGTCCAGGTCTGCAGCCAGTAGCCAGCGGGCGGTGACTCGCCCTAAAATTACTCTCCGTACCAACGGAGTCCTACATCAAGTAAGTTAGTGAAGTCTTATTATTACAGTACCTACAACACCTACAGACTAGCTCCCTGTCAGTTCAGCCAGCCCCCAAGTCCAACCCAGCCAAGCCCAAAAGGAAAACTTGAGGAGCCAAGTACGGATATCACCCACTAGGATGGATTGGCAAAGACGAAGAAGTGGGGTTTCCATGCTTCAGCATCAGGTACCTCCACTCGCTAGCCACACCGGCGGGGTACCTCTTTGCTTGGCTGGGAGGTGAGCTTTTAGCGGATGCGGGCGCTGAGGCGCAGGGCCGCCCCGTCCATTCTTCCCCCTCCTTGGGGCGTCTTGCCCCCGCGCCCCCCCCCCCCCCCAAGGGCAAGGTACCTTGCGCTTACTCACAAACGAGACAGGGCAGAGTTCGTTGGGCGTATTTTATCCCATCAAGTCTAATATTCTTGTGGCGGTAGATCTGGTAATCTATGTCCACAGATACACATAGCTGCCTATCCCAGGCAGATGGATAAGAAGATTCCATTTAAGGACGATACCTTTCTGGTCTTACTGTTGGCAAGGAGGCAGTGCCAGGAATCCATCTCAGGATTCTCAGGTTAGGGGGCATAAGTTACTGCAATTTCCAGGGCATAACGATGTACCGATCTCCAGTACTAAGGGCTAGGTACCTTGTCTTCGTTTCTCGATCTACACTACCTGTTCTACGAAATTCGCCATTTGAAGTCCGTGTTCCGGAATATTTGATGTGAAGATTTCTATTAATACAGGCAAAAAATTACAGTTGCTTTTAAAGCTCATGAGTGTAAATCTACGTTTGTTCTTGTGTGTAAAATGTACCACGTATATTGCCTTTTTGTGTCTGGCGGTATGCTTGGTATGCTACCCAAATGGGTACCTATGGCATGCAGGGCCAAGTCTGGTAGGGCCGGACTCGACATCAGGTAATAATCAGGTACCAACCGTCCTATAACCACCTGTCTCGCCCAGACTCAACGGTGAAATGTGCACATTCTAAGGGGGCTCCCCGGCCGCACTGACCAACCATATGTCTCGCTTCATGAACTTTGATGCGCGAGAAGAGGCTTCGACAATGTCACCGCTGCAGGTCATCCTCCATGGGACTTTCACTACGGTTGCCCTGGGAGAGGGGGAGGGGAAGACCTCGCTCCAGCTTAGGCGCACAGTTAGTTACCAGGCTAGGCTTATTTCTTCTGCGATGTACTGCTCCTCCACCATGAGCGTCATAAGAGCGGCGTCTGAGCCTGAGCTGAAGGAAACCATCGTGGTACTAGAGTGAAGAAAGCCTGGCGCTATCATAAAAGATGCCTGTGAGCCGTTAAGGTGCGTTTCTGAATAGGGACAGGATAGAGAAAGCCCAGTTAGCAAAGCGACAGGCTGACTCGATCTTGTTCAAATGCTCACATGTAATTGAGTGCTCTCATAACTTGCTCTCTCCAGAATCCTACCAGGTCAGTCTCCCGCAACCAACATCTCGACCTGAGGCGCCGACCTTTGGGCCAAAATTGGAATGAAGATCCCATCACGTCTTGTGGATCTAGGGGTCATCGGCCTGCATCCGCTGCTCATCACATTGCAATTTCATAAGATAGTGGGTTGGCCTTCTCGTGGCTCCAATTTTTCTCTTTTATCTCTGCTTCTCTCCTCCGCTGTCTCGTCGTTTTCACACGCACACACAAGTTCCAAGGTATGGCAAACGAGACGCGCTCCTGGTGAGTGGGCTTGCTGTCATGCTTCCGTCGCTTTGCCATTTGTCGTCTTTGGTCCTTTGAGAACCTGCATATGTACGTATCCTCGTGTCCGGGCTGCATTCCAAGAAGGAAAGCCCAGAACATGAACGCATACCGCACCCGTGGTAATTTCGCAGGTGCATTACAGCGCACTCCAGGGCTATTTGCTGTTTCTCAAACGACCAACCCTCTGCGAGTACCGAGAATGAAACTGGAGCGACGCTGGGAATAAGCACAAATCAGACAAGCACACATTACGAATATGAGGTGACATTGCATCGCTCCTTTTATGTACTTGACAATTATACTAGGCTCCAACAAGGCTGTAGGTGATGTGTAAGCACACAAAGCAATACTCTTAAAATTGTGCCCATGCCGTGATACCTCAGCAAATGATGCATCGGGTCAACTACAAAAATAACTATCATGTTTCTCATCTCGCTCTAGCCCCTCCTTTTCCCTCCTAGCCCCCAACATCCGACGTCATCCCACAAAAAAAGGGCCAGAGAAGCATCCCAGCATCCACTCATATTGGCCCACGCAGAGATTTATCCCAAAAGCTGACTCCACACTCGTCTTAGAAGCAATTGGATGGAACGAATGAACCCCTTGAGCAACATCGTCATCGTTGTAGAAAGCTCGTTTCATGCCTCTGCCCAACCGCTGCATCAATTTCAGGGACAATACGTACAGTACCTCCAAACCCTCCGTCAGAGGAATTCTCTACCCACCAACCAGCATTACAGCATTATACTATCCATATCTTGTCTGACTACCCCAAACACTTGCTTCAGTTTTATGCTTGTATCCCTTCGTCCTCAGGATTGTGATGGCAAACGTCGTCCCAGAGAACCTACTTCTGCATCTGCTCGCGTTTCTGCTCATGCTCAATGCTCATGCGTGCACCAGCTCCTTCAACCTCTTTTCAATCTTCTCCCTTCCCTCAAATGTACTCCACACCTCGTGCGGCGCTCCATCCACAATGTCCCAGCTCTGGAGCTTCTCCGTCAACTTGGTCAGATCCCGCTGCTTCATCTCCCACTGATGGCTCGCCTTAATATGCTTCCCTGAACTAATCACTACCAGCGGCGTGTTTTTATCCTGTATGGCCCGGCTAGTCTCTGCGTCCCTTCGGGTAAACGAGCTCGCCACCAAGTTCTCTTGAAGTTTGGCCTGGATGTGCTTGCTGCCCTGATGGGCTGTTCGGCCGTATACTCGGTCCCGGCTGGTTCGGCCATGAAAGATAGCCCCCGGCACACGGTCCAGGCCGAGCGGAGAGATGACCCCCCGTAACCAGAGCAAGAAACCCCGTCCCGGCCGACCAACCTTGGTAAGCAGATCCTCATGTAGAGGATCAATTAGTACAAGGCCCTTAATAGCATCTCCATGACGGGCTGAGAAGACTCGCGAATATATGGACCCTATTCCTGCACTCGCCAGCACCCAAGGTCCTGTTTCTTCTGCCTGTGCTAAAGCCTCGCTCAGGACATCAACAATAAATCCAGCTGAAGAAGGTGAGGGTGATGTGTCAGACCAACCGTATCCAGGTCTGTCCGTGAAACAATATCGTGGGAAGGACTCATTCTTGAGACCATTCTCGGCAAAGGCCCAAAACGAGTGCTCGACTGTCCATTCGCCGCCCTCGAAGAGCACGGTGGGTGCACGAGTCTTGTTTCCGTGACAGTGGACATGAACTCTGTACTTGTGGCTGTCAACCCAGTATAGCTTTCCTGGAGGCGCGACACCGGCATCAAGAGCTCGTAGAATGATGGTTAGGGTCATGAGGAACAAGGCGATGCACACGATAGACCACACCACCGTCGAGGCCATCACCTCTGTCCACTCAACAAGTGTCCGTCTCGTCTCGGCGCGCCCCGTTAGGCGTTCTTCCTCCTCTGCCTTGCCCCATTTCACCATGTGATCTATTAGGAGGGTCCAGAGGCTCATGAGAAGCGCCCCGATAACACTGACAGCTCCGACCCATCCTTCTTCGTATCGAGTCTTTTGAACCGACAAGACGAGAACCATGTCAAGCACAAGGAATGCCTATTCTCCAATCAGCTGTTAGATGCTATGTTTCTATACTCGTGTAGAATGACTGGGACTTGCCGACATCGCTATAGCCAGAATCCGGACAGCTTTAGCAGGTACCTGGAAAAACACCAATGTGAACAACAAATTTGCCAACGTCAAGCTCGCATATCCAAACGCCAGAAACGTGCTCCCCCTCGTCTGGAAACCAGGAGGCGTGGCAAACATGGACACCAGCAACAGGATCCACCACACCAGCGTCAGCAACGTGAGCCCAATCGTCAGGTGTCGTAGAACCCGGATACTCCAGAGGTTGTACGGCGACACAGCTGGGTCGTCCGGGGCCAACAGGCTTCCCCGGTGCGAGTCCACCCGGTTCGGCAGCAGGCGGGTATGCTCGTCCGGGGGGGGCTCGTGCTCCGTGTCTTCGGGTTCCTGGCCATTCTCCCCCAGCCGATCATCTTGCTTCGAAGAGAAAAGAGGCATTGAGTATTATATTCGTATGGAAATCTGTCTCGGTGTTCGTAGTGTATGGTCACAGTCGATGGGTATCGAATTCGCTTAGCATAGACTGCCCAAAATTAGTCCCAATCGCAGTTGGCCGCAACGTTATTGTGCTTCTCTCAGCTAAAAATAAGAAGAATTCTAAAAGACAAGAGCCATAAACCGGCACGCAATAGATAGAGCCCTAATATACCTTCACTGCATCACACTTCCGTCAGAGTATACTACGTCATTTCCAGCCGCATCACCAGATCGTCCGCCAATCAATGCGCCTCCGTATAGATGCAAGTGGACTCGTCATTGATCGCAAGCAATCACAAGGCCAACACTGCTTGTCAAACTTGTCCAATATCAGGTATTCATCCATTTGGAATATCCTTAGGCCAAAGTTTGGTTGGCCATTCTCCGGAAACAGAGTTCAGCCGGATGTGGTGATCAGTTTGAAGGTTTTTGCGAATTTCCCCCAGAAGACCTGGAATGCCAGCCAACATGAAGAGTTTAATCAATGACGATACCGGTTTGATAACCCGTTTCTACTGTAAGCTTTCGCCAACGGTTACTATGCTCCGGGTCTGGGAGTCGTTGGGCATGTTAAACCGGTCAAATATTAATTGCTCCTGGTAAATCAGGGTGGCTACCAATCCATGACTGTGTACATATATAATTGGGTATCGATTGACAGCAATAAATAAGTTGAAAGAGAATTGCCAAGGGCAAACAGAATAGGAAAAAATCCTATAACCCTCAATAGAACACCAATTACCAATAAGATATCCCGGCCGTCACTTAACAATGACAACTACAAGAAAGGAACGAAAATAAAACCGCTAACCTTCCTCCATTTTTCGTCATAATTCGTTAAATATGTGAAGATAGTAACACGTTTCGGTTCAGGTCTCCCAAGGGGTGGCAGGGTTCGATTCCTTGGTACTGGGGACAGAAAAAATGCTGCTAGACATGGAGTGGGAGCTCTGGCTGATGGTCGAATATGACTGGCGCTTGTTCTGCTCCTGGGCTCGCTTCAGGGCCTTCTCGGGACTTGGTCCTGAAGTCGAGGTGATAGCTCCCTCAGGGAGTTTCCCAATAGGCAAGTGCAACTTAGCTGCAGCTTTAGGGTCCTTGAAATCGATGCCATGTTTCTTATATGTCATTTTCTTCTGGGTTTTCATTGCTTGGGCTGATGGCTCGCTCACAGACAGCCAATCCTTGATCTGAGTGAGCCATCTAGGTTTTCCAGTTTTGCCCACCGTGGTCTCGGGGATAGATAACATAGAATCGCGTGACCTTCCATCACTGAATACAAATGGACCGTAGCCAGAGTGAGCTCTTTCAGATGCCAAGGTTGACGAACCAGAGCTGACGGGTGTGTCGGATGGGGAGCTGCTTGCAGACATCTGAGAGGATCTGCTCCGGCGGATGTTCGGGTTCCCTATATCGTCGGTCTCACAGGATGCCGAGACACGATGTTCTTGGCTTCTACACAATTGAGAAATGAAAGCCGTGCCGTCGAGTGGATGGCTCGGATGATACCGGTTGTGAAAAATGCGCTTTGACCCTGAGAGCCCGTGAGGAATGTCTTCCGGATGGGGATGCTTCAGTTGCGAGCCTCTTGAGCTCAACGCCTGAATATTCTCCCCAATGAACCCTGGGGCTGGTGGATCTTTAGAGGGGTAGGGGAATATGAAGCGTCCACATGCGATGCTCTTCTGCCTCTTCTTAGTCGGATCCTAACCGGCGTATGGAACACTCGGGACTTTGGAGGTCAGCGTAGTGGGGTTGTAATGATAACCTCGTGTCAGGAAACACTGCGGTGATTCGCAAGTTGACACGTCTTCCTGAGGTACGAGTGAGGGTGTTAATGCAGCCTGCGGTTGACTGATGGATGTCGGATATGAGAAGTTAGTGATGGTTGGTTTAGGTGTCGATGATGATGACGTCGAGGTGTACGGAACTTGATCAATCCGGGTGGCACGGTGTAACAATATTGATTTAGGAATCGCGTGTAAATCAGATACCGTCATAGTCCGCTTTCTAGAATGAGAATAAGGGTGAAAACTGGTGACAACGACTTCGACTATTTCGCAATGTCCTCCTTTGACTGAGAAATAGTTGGCATGTGATTGATGCTCGGGATTCTAGCGAGATCAGGCGTCTTGAGGACGAAAGATCTAGACATGCAAGTATGGCAGAAGAAGGAGATTTCAACGTCGATTTCTGCTGAAGATGGTTTAAGCGGGAGACCGAGAGTTGTTGGGTGGAAGAGGGGATGTATATAAGACCGGGAAGAGGAGTGGTAATGAAAGAAGGCAGAGAGGGCGAAATAGTTAGTTAGGAAGGAGAGACTGGACAAAGGGAAAAGATGGAATGTCGAGTGGATGAATGTGAAGAGAGATGAAGTTAGTTGGATGTGGAAAGGAGGAAGGAGGAGAGACACTAGAAGTATGAATACTCACTGTACATCCAGGCTACCGGGCGATTGACCTAGGCGAGACTTGAGTTGGAATTTTCCAGCTTCACAAGCGGCCTGTCACCAGCTCAAGCAATTAAACTCGCCTACCTACTCTTCGTCCTCCCACACAGTCACATCACACCACGTCAACATGCGTTGGTCCTGTTTTTCTTCCTTGTTTGAGTATGCAGTGTGGGTGGGCACAGCAGCTGGATCATCTCGTCAAACGCCGTTTGGGGAATGGTTCGGTGAAGGCGCGGGAGGATTGAAGCTAAAGGTGAGGCTTTTCCTGTTATAGAAATCTCCCAAAGGCCGTGTCCCTGGGACAATGGGGTGGGCGAGGGCGAGGCCTCGTTGGTGAATTGATGGTTACCAGCTGAAAGGCGTTGATAAGTGGCGCGGACGGCAACTTCGCGTTAGCCACGTCCACAAAATAACACACCAAGTGACAGTTCGGTGACGGAAGTATGAATAATTAACCCAATTAGATCCTCAGCAGACCCTCCAAGCCTCTAAAATCCAAGCCCCAAACGACCCAAAAAGACGGCAGCATTATCGGCGGCATGTTGAAATCTCACAAGTACCAGTAGTGCAGCTGCAACCATGGAAGAAGTAAACAAGTCGACCCTAGCCTTATTTGCCGATGTCCGGAGGTGCCACTAACGATAGGGACGCCACATTGTCTCCCAGGTGCGCCAGCTGTCAGCTACTTACGTCTAGCCTGCAGCCTCGATCAAGGAGAACCAGATACCCATTTCGCAGAGCGAGGCGTGGCACTCCACGGCCACCTTTCTCGAAGATCTTTTCCCAACCAGAGCACGCCGCTGAATAAAAGTTAAGGACGATCACCAATACCAAAGATCAAGCACCTCCAACGGTCTCTGGCAACGGCCACATGGCATAGCCGTTTAATCGATGATTGGCTGCTTTGATTGATTATCCCAGACACGGAGAATCGGAGACATTGTAGATATCAAGATGAGCCAAAAGGAGGTGCAGTTGCCGAGTCTCCAGGAATCACCTAGCCAGGCCAAGCGGGTCTTTGCAAACCAAACCTCAGTGTGGGGGATACGAATTTTCGCCGTTCCGACGCCGAATGCAGCCCGTGTTGCCCAAAGAACTGGTTTAATCCACAAGATACTTGCTCCCTACACAAATAACCAGCGACTATTATTTCATACAGATTCCGGAGTGCTCCATATCAAAATTAATCATACTACACATACATAGCCAGATTACAGACACCACCCTTCCGTACTCATTACTTCCGCGTAGGAGCACTGCAGCCGCTTGTCAAGGGTTAGACATTAGACAAGCCTCGACTTCCAATCGGCTCCTGACCCTCGTAGCGTTCGTGAGAAGCAGCACGAAGAAGCAATTATGGGGCCAATAACCAGAAATAAGAGAAAAATAAATAAAAAGCTAAGACAAAAAAAAAGCAATGTCATCACATGAGCCACCAATGGCGCACAAGCTGAAAAAAAGAAAACACAACCACAGAGTTCCAGGCTACCACATTAGTGTAAATGCCGCGGCGGTTCGGAAAATCCCACTTCAAAAGCAAAGTCCTTCAGGGAGCTAAAGATGGTTATAACTAGTGATTTTTCTTTCCCATCAAGGCGAGCTGAAGTCACCGTAGTGACCCTGACAGCCGTTTCCCCGCACAAATTGATTCGAGTAACGTTCTGAACTAGGTGTGGCCATCTCGGGAAGTGTATCAATACACGATGACCCGTCATGTGATAAACTTGACACCAACACTAAAAGACATTTTGACCTCAGGCACTTGCAATACTTTAGCCACTAATGCAATAAACACCGTTGTTAGACAAGCCTGAATGCATGTCTAAGCCTTAACCGAAGGCCTGTGAGTAAGTGGCCTGATGCAGAATGAGTCCTAATGTTGCTGAGACAAGTTGTCCGTTAATCAAGTCGTTCATACAACCTTCTCATTGAACAATGTCCACGGGGCTCGACGCCGAGCACCGTCAATCCGGCTCTTGTTCCACAAACTTGGGTCGGTACCAAAATTTAAACCTCATGTTGTGACAGGTGCATGAGTTAGTGATGGGTTTTGTACAATATTTCCGTAGGATGATGCACTCAAGTGTGCGCGGCACCAAGTATTACCTTGGTGAAGCGAAGGACGAGGCAATGGCAATATGATTTCTGGTCTCCAGTGCGTACATAGTTGCTCAGCCTCTCCGTGGTGCCAATAAGAAATAGCCCGCCTGGCGCTTGGAAAAGAATAGCAACGGTCTCTACTTGTTTATTGCTCTAGCTAGCCATGCAAAGAGTAATCCCCCCCCCCCATAAACTTGAGCCTATAGACTCGGGGTCTTCAAGTGGCATCCCACGAAGTTCCTTGCACCCGGTCAGTTGTCAATGAATGGTCCGTGCCTCGCATCGGGACCAACTGGCGCGAGATCTGACCGATCGGACAAAGCGGGGCAAGGTTCAATTGCCTTGTTTTGAGGCCTGTTTCCTTCCTCCCTTCTTCTCACGTATCGACCCACCTTTTTACTCAGCATGACATTGTGTTGATGAGTGAACTTCATTGGACAAAGAGTCGCCCTCGCCTTCCTGCAACCCCTCCTACGTCTCTCTGCCTGGAAGCGGGCCTTCTAATCACGAAACCTCATGATGCGTCGTTTCTGCTGTCTGACGCTCCTGTCTTCTTGACTACGTCGTTCACGGTCATTCTTTCAAGAGACCTCGCTTCTGCCTAGTCCAAATTGATTTGCTTGTCTCGGCCCCACGACCACACTCTTGAGCGCGCTGTAGCCTCAGGTTTTGGTTCCTCACTGCCTGTGAAGGCAGAAGATGCGCTTTTGAAACATTCATCCTCCTCCCTGAGTTGAGACACAAACATTTCACAGAACTCGCGCTGCCACAACACAATCCTTCTAGGTTCTAGTTACACGCCTCTCGAGCTGCGTGGTACCCTCTCGTTCTCGCTTTTTATCGTCCATCTCGGCTTCAACATCCAAACACAAAATTCGTTGAAGTGCCTTGCCGCCACCACAGTGGTGTATCTCCATAGTTTGCCGTACTGTGTATGCGCGCCCGCTATCGGACAAGCTCTTGATCTGAGCCTCGTCGCACCACGCAGTCGCTGTGGCATCACAATACGCGCACCTCGCTCACGCGCTCTCGGGCTCTTCCGTCCTCTTCCCATAATGCCCGCCCTCACCATCTCCACAGACAATCCCATGCGCTCGCGTTCCCAGTCCCCCAACCGCCCTCCCGTCTCCCCCATCACCCCGACGCTCTCCGCTGCCCATCTTCCAAATGCGGCGGGGACCGGGTCTCAACGTCCGGGCTTGACACACTCCCAGCCTGATCAGACGGGTATTCTTCCACCCCCGCCCCAACCGGTGTCCTTCGATTCCAACCCCGATGTTATTGCCCTCAAGTCTGCTATTTCCATTCTGCAAATGCAGCGCCAAAAGGCCATCGCAGACATGCAATCCCTAAACCGCGCCAAAGATGACGCCGTACAAGATCCGAAGGCTTTCGTGAGGGATCTCATAGACGGCAAAATCAACGCGCCGGGAGGTGCCAACGACGACAGGGGAGATAGTGATGATGACGAAGAGGACGAAGAGGACGGCGACGACGACGATGCCGGCGAAGGTTCCTCATCACAGCGTGTTTCCGACAAGTCAAGGCAATGGACCAATATTCCCCAACCTCAAAATGTCGTCCGCTGCCCTCCTATCAACTGGTCTCAGTATGCAGTGGTTGGCGAGTCGCTTGACAAGCTGCACAACGAACAGGTAGCTCGTCCCAGCCAGGGCACACCTGCATCCATCGGCGCCAACGGCGTGTATGAGTTCAAGGGCGAGGGCAAGCAGGAAAAGTACATTGGCGTTGCGGCCCCTTACACCCCGACCCAGGATAGGCTAAGCAAGAAGGCGAAGGCAAAGAAATGATGATGACGACGATGATGATGATGATGATGCGATGTGTGATGGTGGCAACGACCTGTCATGTTGATTCAATTTAGGGAATATAGGTGATACGAGCTGCTTTGAGTTTCTGTGCATTGCTGGCGTCTGGGCTTTTTAGACAGGGAAATAGCATCTCTAGAGGATACTAGCAATATGACCCTCTTGAACAGGTATTGTTTATGAATAATATGAAGAACCAATAATCCCATTTTGCGAATGATATTTCTATCGCCGCCGGCCGATCATTTTAAAACTGTGATGTCTGAAGCAAGCAACTGCAAATCAGATTATTTCACCCTTCCTACGCGCCCAATCCTTGACTTCTCATATATTACCGTGCTATTTGCAGACCGAAACTCCATATGAAGAACACCAAATCAGTAGTGCCGTCGATTCCCCGTCCAGAATCATTAACATAAGCCCTCGTATATGCCAAATGCGTCTCAGAATGAATGTAAGAGAAACAAGCAGATGTTGTAAGGCATCACTCAGGAAAATCCCTATGAAAAGTATTAATATATATATCGGTACCATGGAACACTCGAGACAGTTCTTACTCCATGCTCTGCTGTACTGATCGACGAAGTTGACGGCTGTATTGCTTTTTCTCGGAGCCACCACTCCAGTACATCTTACTAGCCTCGGGGTTAACAATCTTACGAGGATCGTAGGCAGGATCGTCTTCCTCAAGAAACGCGAATATGGCCTCAATATGTGTCCTAATATCTTCTTGTTTCATAGGATTAGGGGTATAGCATGCAGTACCGTCGGAGGCAATATGATGGTGAAAAATTTTTGTCTCAAACTTGACGCGTGGCTGCTCGTCGGGAAACCGGGGGCTGAAGGTCATCTTGATGCGCAATAAACCGCCATCGAGGTTCGTCATTGGCCGTCCGAAATATGTGATGATCCAAACGAACGGATTTTCATCTTCAAGGTAGACATTATGCGGCATGTCGCTTCGCTTGAAGGACTCGACAACTTGCTGGAACTGATGCTGCAAATTCACGGCAACGGTCGACTCGTTCTCTTTGGCTTTCAGGCCCTCTTCAGCCCACCGTTGAGACTCAGCGTCGATGGCAGCTTTGACCTTAAGGAGGCGACGTTCCAGCTCTGCATAACCAAATTTTCCATCCATGCAGTTCGAATGGGGCACCTCAAAGGGCATTCTTGAAAAGAGGTGGCCATCCGTGACCTCCAATTTACCTTTCTTAATGGCAGCCATGTACGACTCGAAATACCAAAGAAACCTCCGTTTGCAGAGGTCCTTAAAGGGTTCGAAGGGAATTTCACCATCGTCCATGTCGTCAGTATATCGATAGAGTCTTCGATCATACATTGGAGACGAATCAATCGAGCCTGAAGGAGTCATTCCTAGGTAACTTTCGAGTCGTTGGATCACAGAGATCCTGAGAGTTTCATGTCGAATCTGGCCATGTCAGATATGATCTACACAATAAACCGGCAATCCAGTACCTTTTGAATATAATTCTTCTGGGCCTCCTTATCCGAGGGCGCGTTGGCGTCCTCGAAGCCGGGCTCGTTCTCGTAAGGGTTTGCTGACAATAGACTCTGTATCGAGAGAAGGATTGATTCCAGACCCTGGGCAGATGACCATTCCTCTCCTCGTTCACCGCGCCATGTTCTAGAGGAGATGTTAGACTAAAACCAGCAGGAGACACTTTGGTTTGTCCTACCCTAGAATCGACCTAATATCGTCAACACGTGTTAATGGAGGGTTTTTAGGACTACTTACAAGCAGACCTTTCCATTGGAATAGATGTTCGGGTTAAACCGACTCCGTCCACCATTGGTAGTAACACACTGGACAGATGGTGACTTTGACGGGTAGTCTGTCGGGTCCAATCAGCAATGATGAAAGACTTAACACGGACAGTAAAGCTCTGTCGAACCTTTTGGGAACTTAATAGTGAACTACAATTATATCTTTAGCCAATGTCTATTGGGGTATGAGAATGAAGGGAAGGTATACCTCGAAAAACCCAAATTCGTAGGGGGTCTCGTGAGGACCCATAATCAAGGCCTTAACAAAGCGAACATCGGCATCACGGCAAGCAACCGCAAGAGCTGAGCAGAGGGTAAAAGTATTAGTGAATCGACCAGTAAATTGCACGGGCTAGAATAGGTGGACCAAGGAGATGCGAGGACACATACACAAATCCGAGCTCTTTTGGATGTCGCTCAGTTCCTAGAGGTAACGACGTTAGTCTGATGACCCCGCGGTGCGTCAAATTAAAAGTGACAGTGAGTGCGGGGCAAGGAACCTTAGAGATGCGGAGGATGGCCTGGTTCATGGTGCCTCGAAAAATGCAGAGCAAGGCCGAGCTGGGGGGGACAATAGGAGAGCAAAGACTGTCTGCGGTAATCAAGGCCCATGAACGAGCCGGGGGATTGGAAAGATGGTCGTTGGATTTAAATTGTCGGGGGGTGGTCAGTGGAAGGAAGATATGAGTGAAGAAGCGCTTCCACCGTGCGCAGGCAAGTGCCTCGTTTAAGCAGGCAGCTGCTAGTTAACGGCCAGCGTGTGCTGAGGCTGGCGGAAGCGGGTAAAACTGGTCGGGTCAGAGTGCAAGCCGGCTGGCAACAATGACATGTATCGACAACCGACAAGGCCACGCAAACATAACCGGGACAATACCAGCTTTATGTAGTGCACGAGAGACACATCAGTTAGAAAGGGAGTGTGTGATTATTTAAAACTTACAGTGTTGGCTTGAAGTAAAGATCGATCCCGACGGAGCAAGGCCGTTGGGTGCACATGATTTACGCTCACTCTACAGTCGACTGGTTGACGCTTGCTCAAACAAGGGAGAGAAAGCGAACGGACCGTTTCTAGATGCCTTAACCCCGAGCTCACCACGGACGGACAACAAACTAGCAAGCATGGGCGGGCACTGCACATCACAAGGTTAAGAGCGAGGTTCAACTGGGCGCTGCAGGGTAGTTACATGTAGATGACGGATACATTGGTAGAATGGGTTGCGTGGCGGGAAGTTTTGATGGCTGTGTGGATTAAAAAAGGTCTAGACTTTCCGTGATAGCCTAGATATCCATGTATCAACTGTACATGATTTGCGACCGGTGAACGTCAGTTGCACCTCTTTTTTTACTCATTCAAAGATGAAGTCACGTTGCGTGAATCCGTGGCTGCATAATCGATGACCCGGAGACTGGGAGGATTCCAACAAGCTGAGAATCAGTATGAGTTAGTATAGTAGTGTCCGGGCGACAGCTCATTATAACAGAACGTAAAGAAACTCAACGTGCCTGTTGACTTCAAGATCGTGATGGTCTGCAATGAGGATTACATGTAACTTATGAGGATAAAATCTGATGTCTCTGAGCTTACAGCACGCTGCTGGTCTTGAGTGGATCTCAGCCTGGCGGACTGCCGCCAGTACCCGCTATAAGTGGGCAGGGGCTACAGGGGCTGAGGACGCGCCTCGCGTTAGCTCCAGACGCGTTAATGGGGTTTCCACCACTGTTGAATATCCACCACCATCGCAATCAGCTTGTTAGGCATCACCAGCATTCTTGACTTATTGACAAACTGCCGATACAATCTGCCTCGAACAACAGCAGTATCCGGAAATATGGCGAGCTTCTTCGACCTCAAGGCCAGAAAGGCTGCTGCCGCCGCCAACGGTACCACCGACCAGAAGCAAGAAAAGCTGGTCAATGGCAGAGCCCAGCCCTGGGTTGAGAAATAGTCCGTACCTCCCAAGAGTTTTCCCGCCAAAGTGCCCATTCCTGACAACATCTGCAGTCGACCAAAGTCTTTAAAAGATGTTACTGCCCAAGATCATACCATCACCGTCCTTCAAAGAACCCTTCAAGCCTCCAACGTTAGTGTGCTCGCGTGCAAGCTTGAGCTACCGCTGATGCTTCCTAGCTCCCACATATGCTCTTCTACGGCCCCCCAGGCACAGGAAAGACATCGACAGTCCTCGCTCTAGCAAAGGAGCTCTACGGCTCGGAGTTTATGAAATCGCGAGTCCTCGAACTCAATGCATCCGACGAGCGTGGCATCTCCATCGTCCGAGAGAAAGTCAAGAACTTTGCGCGCATGCAACTGACCAACCCGACCACGGCCTATAAAGAGAAATACCCTTGCCCGCCATTCAAGATAATCATCCTCGACGAGGCCGATTCAATGACCCAAGATGCCCAGAGCGCTCTGCGAAGAACAATGGAGACGTACAGCAAGATCACTCGGTTCTGCTTGATCTGCAACTATGTGACTCGTATCATTGATCCCCTTGCAAGTCGATGTAGCAAGTTCCGTTTCAAGAGTCTTGACCAAGGCAATGCCAAGAAGAGGTTGGAAGAGATTGCCGAGAAGGAGGGTGTGTCACTCGAAGATGGTGCTATTGATGCCCTCATCAAGTGTAGTGAGGGTGACCTTCGAAAAGCAATTACCTTCCTGCAAAGCGCGGCACGTCTGGTTGGGGCCCAGGCACCCGAGAAGGACGCCGAGGGTGGCGAAGCGATGGATGTGGATAAGAAGCCGGTCACAGTGAAGATTGTCGAGGATATTGCTGGAGTCATTCCCAACCGAACAATCGATGATCTTGTAAATGCGATAAAGCCACGGGGGTCGGGTGTGACATACCAACCTGTTTCTAAGGTGGTTGAGAATATGGTAGCGGACGGATGGAGTGCTAGTCAAGTTGTCACCCAGGTGAGATCACTTTTCTCTTTCAGATGTGCTTTGTTACTAACCGACATCCTAGCTGTACCAAGCACTGGTATACGACGAAACGATTCCCGACTCTCCAAAGAATAAAATCGTTCTGGTCTTCTCCGAAGTCGACAAACGACTAGTCGACGGTGCAGATGAGCACCTGTCTATCCTGGATTTGGCAATGAGGATATCAGCCATCATGTCGGAAAAGTGAAGCATAATGTGAAATGGTCACTGATGTCTCTACTGAGGAACGGAGTTCGGCTAGATCACGGGGCGGCGTTTGAGCTGGTCATGTACTACCAGGTCGATCAATTTTTCTATTCGTAAAAGGGTAAAAATTTCTATATATACACCTCCACCTCAAACTGCGTCCTCGTGTCCGATGAGGCCCAGCTTTCCATGTAGTCCTGACCAAGCGTCCCTTGGCTTCTTCTCCACTCCCTTCTTCTTTCCTGTGTGTCTTCTAGTGTTGCTAGGGTACTTAGGCCCGGCATTCATCCAGAAGTCATCTTCTGTCTGCTCTTCTTTGTAGTCATCTTGATCGCCGGATTCCCCGTCCTGGCCTAGGAGTTGGTCAATTTCCTGGAGTGCTTCCATAGAGTTCTCTAACGCTAATTGACCACTTTCGACCTTCTCTGTGACTGTTTCTAGAGCGGCAATTTTTGCCGAATCCGCTGCATTTACCCATGGCTGGACGCGGCCGGTAAGCCCTGAGCGGTCTGGCGTAAGCAGAACTTCCCCTAGGCCAGACATGCGTCGACTTGAACCTGACTGGGGATGTTGCGGAAGGAGTTGGCTCTCTTCAGCGAGATGACTGAGCACTTGGCAAGCATCCTTAGTTTCCTTGTTAAGTGTCGAGTTCATATAGGATTTTTGTGTGATCATGGCCTTTTGGTTCCTTGAGAGAGAAATCAGAGTCTCTATGTATGGCGTGAGAAGGTAGTTACTTGGAGCTGGTTCGCTCTCGAGAGCTGGTTGTTGGCGAGTGTCAAGAGCCTTCAACAATGGTGGTTGTGATGTTCCGGGTCGTTCCGCAAGCGTTGCTAGTAGGGACCGTCTAGAAGAGAGATATCGTGAATATTTATCTTTGATGACGCCTAGTTGGCCATTGATGGCAGCACTGTCGGCCGCCAAACGGTCCTGACTTCTTGCCACGCCATCTCCATCCCCTTCACCATCTCCATTCCCTGAAGCTTTTCCAAGCTCAGTCTCAATCCAGTTGATGAGCTCATTTCGAGTCGCGTTCAGGGCGTCTAGCTTTGTTCCATTGCTTATCACATCAGGCATGTTCTGAGCGTTGGATCTCGCCTCCCGAAGCAATTGCTCTTCCCTGCGTAAGAGTAACTTCGCACGCAGCACCGTCTTCTCTAATTGAGAAACCTGTCCCCTGAGATCTGGCTTGGTAGCGCTTTGCTGTTCAACGATGCTGTTGACGACTTCTTTCGGCACGCTGGGGAGATCAGGGGTGTCGCGGAACATGTCTTCAGGGTCAAGGAACTCAACCGAACCTGCAGGCTTCTCGATCAAAAGATCAAGGTATCTTTGAACTGTAGATAGTCGTTCCTGTTTGGTTTGAAGATTGAGAAGTGCAATTCGTTCCTCTACTAAGTCGATACTGTTCGAAGTGGACGCTTTGGGTAATGGCGGCGGAGAAGGATTAGCTTGCATCACTTCTGCGTGGTTCCGTCGGGCGGCCACATTCGCTCTGAGAGCCTCGATATATTCTCTCTGGACCCCCTTCAATTCAGGGCCTACGTCGGCGTCGTGAGAACTGTCTGCGAGGGACAAAGGCGGTTTGATTGGCCCATCGTGTGAGCAAGACCCGAGATGAAGTGCTAAGACGCGCCTGATGTAGTTGACTTGCTCCCGGGGTTTTATAAACGTATCAAGCGTTCTTTGGAAGGTTTCATGGACTCCTGTCTGGCTCGACATGTTTGGTTCTTATTTTCGGTCAGAGAAATGTTCAAATGTTCAAGTCAACCCTTGACGCACATGTAAATCAGGCCTGGTGTGGTGCAGCTTGGTAGATGTAAACAGGCCCCACTAGTGCTGTGGCTGGTGCAATCTCCTATTGGGAGAGGTAGTTACTGACTATCAGTAAGAGCTTTGGAATCCCTCTCCAAAGAGTGAAAAATGGAAGATCAGGCGCAAAAGAGAAAAAATATGTTGCCTCGTAGGTTTATGTGGGATTTATCTGCTCTGCACTTTCGCCCATGTTGCTTAAGTAGGCAGTATTGTTGAGACTCCCAAGCTTCCTTACTAGCCACAGCATATTTACGCCACAGCTCGGTAGGGACGCATGGAGCTAAGCTGGGAAAGAACTAGCGCTGCAGCCTGGAAGGCTGAGATCTCTGAAATTTACGATCGCGCGTTCAAAAGCGAAGTGACGACGCATCGAGACCTCCACAACACGACTGCGGCACTAATCGCAGAAACCTGAGTCACCAAGGCAGCGGCTCTGCATCGAAAAAGTCGCGTCGGGGGCAAACTCATGGTTATTTAAAGGTCGAGCTCCGCGAGCTTTTGTCGAGAACATCGACGCTCTCCATCACGATCGAGCTTCACAACACCAGTCAAAATGACGGACGCGAATCGAGATGTGTCGCAATACAAGTACTCGGCCATGTCGAACCTGGTCCTCCAGGCGGACCGTCGGTTTGTCACTCGACGAACCGATGAGGCCACCGGAGACCCAGAGTCGCTGGCCGGGCGTCTGAGCATCAAAGACATGGGCGCGAGAGTCGCTCGCGACGAAGTGCCCAAGCAGAAGAAACAACCGGGACTTCCTAATATCGAGCGAGGGAGTCTTAAGGAAGGAGAGGATATTCTCGCGCGAGAGCAGCGAAGGCGAAAGGCTGAGGCGCCTCAGATGAGAGGAACTGGCGTGCTCGGGGCGAACGACTTGTTGGTGGAAGGCATCACCTATCGACCCCGAACCCCAGCGACGCGACAGACCTTCCAGCTCGTTCTAACGCTCGTTGCGAATAACTTGGGTGATGTACCCCACGAGGTCGTGCGCAGCGCTGCAGATGCTGTTCTGGAATATCTCAAAGACGACGATCTGAAGGACCTCGACAAGAAGAGGGAGATTGATGATATACTGGGCGTGTCATTAAGCCCCGAACAGTTCAACAAATTGGTCAATCTGGGAAAGAAGATCACCGACTATGATGCCCAGGATGACGATGAGGATGTTGCCATGGGCGGCGCTGATGGTGACGATGCCGAAATCGACGAACGACAAGGTGTTGCTGTTGCCTTTGATGAGGATGAAGAAGAAGACGAAGAAGGTGGTATCGTTAACGAAGTCCGAGACGAGTCATCAGAAGATGAAGATGATGAGGACGAGGAGGGCGAAAATGGAGAACCCAAGGCCAACGAGGGTGAGGACGATGAAATGATCATTGACTCCGCTCCGACAGGATCCAAGCAGAAGGACAAGGAAAAGAACGCTGTTCCCGCCCGAGATATTGATGCATTCTGGCTACAGCGGCAAATTGGCTCATTGTATCCCGATGCCCATGAGCAGACCGACAAGACGAAGGAAGCCCTCCGAATCCTGTCTGGAGAACCTGATGAAGCTGATGGTGAGGAGAAATCGCTTCGGGAGATTGAGAATGACCTCATGGAGCTCTTCGACTTCGAGCACCATGAGCTTGTGCAGAAGCTGGTTGAGAATAGGGAGAAGGTCTTCTGGTTGACCAAGCTCGCCCGAGCTGAGAACCCAGATCAACGGACTGCTGTTGAGAGAGAGATGGCCTCTGAAGGTCTTCAGTGGATTCTTAATGAGTTGAGGGGTAGTAGCTCAGGCGAAGAAAGGAAGGGAAAGATGGACATCAAGATGGACATCGACATACCAGCTTCGTTCTCTGAAGCACCTGAGGCTGACAAGGCCGAGGGCCAGCTTGTTGGAGGACTTCAACCTAAGAAACTAATCAACCTTGATAACCTGGTTTTTGACCAAGGAAACCATCTCATGACAAACGCCAAAGTTCGGCTACCTGACGGTTCAACGAAAAGGACCTTCAAGGGTTACGAGGAGATCCATATTCCAACACCTAAGAAGCGAGACGAGCCGAACGATGTTCAAATGCCCATCTCTGACATGCCTGAATGGGCACAAGCCCCCTTCAGCTCTAACACCTCCCTTAACAAGATTCAGTCTAGATGTTACCCGTCGGCCTTCCAAGATGATGGTAACATACTTGTCTGTGCTCCCACTGGTAGTGGAAAGACGAACGTTGGTATGCTTACTATCCTTCGAGAAATCGGCAAGCATCGTAACCCCGAGACCGGTGATATCGATCTTGATGCGTTTAAGATTGTGTGCATTGCTCCCCTCAAGGCGCTTGTCCAGGAGCAAGTTGGAAACCTGGGCAAAAGACTGGCACCCTACGGCATTCAAGTCTCTGAGTTGACTGGTGATCGCCAACTCACTAAGCAACAAATCGCTGAAACCCAGATCATTGTTACTACCCCCGAGAAGTGGGATGTCATTACTAGAAAGTCAAATGATCTGACTTATACCAACTTGGTGCGTTTGATTATCATCGATGAAATCCACTTACTTCACGATGATCGTGGTCCTGTCCTGGAAAGCATTGTCAGCAGAACCATTCGTAAGGTCGAACAGACTGGTGAGCCAGTTCGTATCCTTGGTCTGTCCGCTACTCTACCAAACTACAAGGATGTTGCTAGCTTCCTGCGTGTGGATATGAAGAAAGATCTCTTCCATTTCGATGGTTCTTACCGACCTTGCCCCCTGCGGCAGGAGTTTATTGGAGTGACCGACCGCAAAGCAATCAAGCAGCTCAAGACAATGAACGACGTGACTTACAACAAGGTCATGGAGCACGTTGGTACCAACCGAAACCAGATGCTGATCTTCGTCCACTCCCGAAAAGAGACTGCCAAGACTGCCAAGTTCATCCGAGACAAGGCCCTTGAAAACGAAACCATCAACCAGATCCTTCGACATGATGCCGGTAGCCGCGAAGTTCTCAACGAAGCGTCAAGCCAAGCCACTGATGCGGATCTCAAAGATATTTTGCCTTACGGATTCGGTATTCACCATGCTGGTATGAGCAGAGTCGACAGAACTGATGTCGAAGATCTCTTTGCCCGTGGTGCTATCCAGGTCCTGGTGTGTACTGCGACGCTAGCTTGGGGTGTGAATTTGCCAGCACACACTGTCGTTATTAAGGGCACCCAGGTTTACTCCCCGGAGAAGGGCACTTGGGTCGAGCTTAGCCCTCAGGACGTCTTGCAGATGCTTGGCCGTGCAGGTAGACCTCAGTATGATACGTATGGTGAAGGTATTATCATCACAACGCAGACCGAGATGCAGTATTACCTGTCACTTTTAAACCAACAGCTGCCCATCGAAAGTCAGTTTGTCAGCAAGCTGGTTGACAATCTCAATGCCGAAATCGTCTTAGGCAATGTCAGGACACGTGATGAGGGCGTTGAGTGGTTGGGATACACATATCTCTTCGTTCGCATGCTTCGCTCGCCTGGGTTGTACCAGGTTGGTGCAGAGTATGAGGAAGATGGCGCATTGGAGCAAAAACGAGTCGACTTGATTCACTCTGCTGCTATGGTATTAAGAAAGTCCAACTTGATTAAGTACGATGAGAAGACTGGTAGGATGCAGTCGACTGACCTGGGTCGCATTGCTTCTCATTATTATATCACATCATCATCCATGGACACCTACAACAACCTAATTCAGCCTGGAATCTCAACCATTGAGTTCTTCCGAGTCTTTTCTCTCAGTGCTGAGTTCAAGTACATCCCTGTTCGACAGGATGAGAAGCTGGAACTGGCCCAGCTTCTTGAACGAGTCCCTATTCCAATCAAGGAAAGTATTGAAGAGCCCCATGCCAAGATCAACGTGCTTTTACAGGCATACATCTCTCGACTCAAACTGGATGGCCTTGCCTTGATGGCTGACATGGTGTACGTGACTCAATCGGCTGGCCGTATCCTTCGAGCTGTTTTCGAGATTGCCTTAAAGAAGGGATGGGCTACCGTTGCGAATATAGCTCTGGATCTTTGCAAGATGGCTGAGAAACGCATGTGGCCAACTATGACACCTCTGCGACAGTTTCCCACCTGTCCTCGAGACATTGTGAACAAGGCAGAAAGGATTGAAGTAAATTGGAGCAGCTATTTTGACCTTGACCCTCCCCGCATGGGTGAACTGCTTGGCATGCCCAAGGCAGGCCGAACGGTTTGCGCGCTTGTCGCCAAGTTCCCTCGAGTCGAGGTCGAGGCCCAAGTCCAACCAATGACTCGATCAATGATTCGCATCGAACTTAACATTACTCCCAACTTCGAGTGGGATGATTCCATCCACGGTGCGGCGGAGAGCTTCTGGATCTTGGTTGAGGATTGTGATGGTCAGGATATTCTTTACCACGATACTTTCCTTCTGCGCAAAGATTACGCTGAGTCTGAGTCGAATGAGCATGTCGTCGACTTTACCGTCCCTATCACAGACCCATTGCCTCCAAACTACTTCGTTTCCGTTATCTCAGACCGATGGATGCATTCCGAGACGAGATTGCCCGTTTCTTTCCACAAGCTTATCCTTCCCGAGAAGTTCCCCCCTCACACTGAGCTTCTCGAACTTCAACCTCTGCCAATTTCTGCCCTGAAAGTTTCCAGCTACGTCGACTTGTATCCCGGTTGGAACCAGTTCAACAGGATTCAGACCCAGACGTTCAACTCTCTCTACAAAACCGATCAGAACGTCTTCGTAGGAGCCCCCACAGGTAGCGGAAAGACAGTTTGCGCCGAATTTGCTCTCCTTCGCCATTGGATGAAGGGTGATTCTGGGCGAGCCGTTTATATTGCTCCGTTTCAGGAGGTTGTTAACAACCAACTCCAAGATTGGCAGAAGCGGCTTGGTCACTTGAACGGCGGCAAGGAGATTGTGAAGTTGACCGGTGAGACTGCCAACGATCTTAAGCTTTTGGAGAAAGGCGACCTCATCCTAGCAACTCCTACTCAATGGGATGTCCTGTCTCGCCAGTGGAGGCGACGCAAGAATGTTCAGACAGTGGAGCTCTTCATTGCCGATGAGATTCATCTGCTCGGAGGCTTTCAAGGTTACGTGTACGAGACCATCGTCTCTCGTATGCACTACATCCGAACCCAGACCGAGCTGCCGATGCGAATCGTGGCCCTGAGTGTGTCCCTGGCAAATGCCCGAGATGTGGGCGAGTGGATTGACGCGAAGAAGCATGACATCTACAATTTCAGCCCCCATGTTCGACCAGTGCCTTTGGAGCTTCATCTTCAGTCTTTCAACAACCCCCATTTCCCATCGCTGATGCTGTCCATGGCTAAGCCAACATACCTGGCCGTTACACAGATGTCCCCCGATAAACCTGCTATGATTTTTGTTCCCACTCGGAAGCAAACTCGAATGACTGCTCGAGACTTGCTGGCTGCATGCTTTGCAGATGATGACGAGGATCGCTTCCTGCATGCTGATGTCAAGCAAATGAAGCCTTTACTTGATCGTGTTCACGAAGAGGCTCTTGCAGAGGCACTGTCGCATGGTGTCGGTTACTACCATGAAGCCCTGAGCCAGAGTGATAAGCGAATCGTCAAGCATCTTTATGATAACGGAGCTATCCAGGTACTTGTGGCTTCTCGAGATGTCTGCTGGGAGTTGAACAGTACTGCTCATCTCGTCGTTGTCATGGGAACACAGTATTTTGAGGGGCGTGAGCATCGGTACGTCGACTACCCGCTGAGTGAGGTGTTGCACATGTTTGGAAAGGCCCTGCGCCCTTCGAAGGACGGACGTGGCCGAGGTGTACTCATGCTTCCCCAAGTAAAGCGTGATTACTATAAGAAGTTCCTGAACGAAGCTCTCCCTGTAGAATCGCATCTGCATAACTACCTGCACGATGTCTTTGTCACCGAGATTAGCACTAAGATGATTGAGTCTGGTGATGATGCTATCAACTGGACGACTTTTACTTATTTCTACAGACGATTGATTGCAAACCCTAGCTATTATAACTTGTCAAGCACGACACATGATGGCTTGAGCAATTACATGTCAGACCTGGTGGAAACCACGTTACGTGAGCTAAGCGAGTCTAAGATTATCGACTTTGATGAGGAGGATGGCTCTGTGGCTCCTCAGAATGCTGCGATGATCGCCGCCTATTACAACATCTCGTACATCACAATGCAGACATTCCTCCTCTCACTCAGCGCCCGTACGAAGCTCAAGGGTATCATGGAAATTGTCACTTCGGCAACCGAATTCGAGTCGATCCAGATCCGCCGACATGAGGATGGCCTTTTGCGTCGCATCTACGATCGTGTTCCCGTTAAGATGGCACAGCCAGTCTACGACTCGCCCCATTTCAAGTCCTTTGTGCTGCTGCAGGCGCACTTCTCACGTATGCAGCTGCCAATCGACCTTGCAAAAGATCAGGAAATCCTTCTTAGTCGTGTTTTGAGCCTTCTGAGCTCCATGGTTGATATTCTCTCGTCCGATGGACACCTCAATGCAATGAGCGCGATGGAAATGTCGCAGATGATTGTCCAAGCTATGTGGGATCGGGATAGTCCACTCAAGCAAATCCCTCACTTCACACCTGAAGTCATCAAAGTGGCTAATTCTTTTGGGTAAGTATTCCGAACTAAATCAAGTCTAAGATGACAGCTGAGCTAACTACTGCATAGCATTAAGGACATCTTCGACTTCATGGAGGGAATGAATCCTGAAGAGAACCCCGATTATAATAAGCTGGTTACACGGCTTCATCTGTCGCAGAATCAGTTGGCCCAGGCAGCCAACTTCACCAACGACAAATACCCTGATCTGGAACTCGAGCATGAGGTCCTCGATGAGGACGAGATTAGAGCTGGCGAGCCGGCGTATCTCAGCATCAAGATTACGCGTAACGTTGATGAGGATGAGGAGGGAGACTACGATTCTACTGTACACGCGCCCTTCTATCCGGCGAAAAAGATGGAGAACTGGTGGCTAGTTGTCGGTGATGAGGGGTCCAAGAACCTCTTGGCCATCAAGCGAGTGACGATCGGGCGCGAGCTGAATGCTCGGCTTGAGTACACTGTGCCGTCGCCAGGTGAGCATAAGCTTAAACTGTTCCTAATGAGTGATAGCTATGTGGGAGTCGATCAAGAACGAGAGTTCTCAATTACAGCAACCGAGGGCATGGATGTGGACGACGACGAGGAGGACGAGGACGAGGACGAGGAGTAGAAGCCAAGAAAGCGCTCTGCTGTCACCCCACGTCGAGGAGGGCTGTGTATACTATTACAGACTACGAACGCGAATAGAGAGTGAAATTGTCGAAACCGTCATTCGAGGCCACATCGCGAAACATTTGATGTGATGGAGATGAAGGCTTTGGAGAATGTTGCCTGGATAAAAGCGCAGTTGCGTGGACGCGGTGTGGTGCGACAAGAGTTGTGAGGGCGTGAGGGGCGTCTTCGTCCGGATGACGCACAACCCAGCAATCATCATATAATCTAGGGTGCTAACCCGACTGCGACAACAAACGAGCGTCGAAGTTTACATGAATCAATGTTGGGGAAGATACAGATGAAAAAAATACGCGTCTTTGTTGTGCTACTATCTATTGGATGGCGCGTTGAGCCAAGCAGACTGGTGTCGTGTGTGCTCACAGGCGCTGATGACGCCGCCGCTGCCTCCTCCGCCGCCCACCCACGCAGGCTCACGCCAATACGCTCACGTCCACGGCCCGACCGTGAGATCTATGCGCATCACGTGATCCACCTTCCGGTGACGTTGAAGTCCTTCCCTTGCCAGCCCATCATCTCCCACCAGTGTTTTTTCTTTCGTCAACCCAACCCACAGCACAACTCGCGAGGAGCTGGCATCGCCAATTGCGCCACTCATCGTCACAACCTACATCCCCATCGCGCCTCAGGACTTGCGCCCCATTGACAACGCGATACGCGACCCGTTAACGCGTCCCTACTATCTCTCTTTTCCCCAGCTGTGACCAGCTTCCCGCATCTGTACTTGTTGACCTATCTCGCATTTCCCCATTCGCCCTAAATCGCCATGGCCGATCAAGCCAACGAGAAGCCTGAGGCCACCGCTCCTGTCGCCGACGCGCAGGAAGCTCCTGTTAAGGAAATCAAGCTTGCTGAGCGTACGACCGGGGAGGCAGCTACCAGGGCTGATAGCGGGGATTCCAAGCCTGATGATGGTATGTTTTTGTACACTCATTCAATTTGCGCATTGCGCATTGTTTTCTACCGATGTTGTGTTTCCGAGCTATTATTTCGCGTGGTGATTCTGCCGTGGCGCGATCTGCTGTTTATTGAATCCACGCTGACCTAGTTGCGCTTTAGAGTCTACACCTGCCGAAAACCCAGAGAAACCCGCCGAGAGCGAGACCAACAAGACTAAGGAAGATGAAACGAAGTCTGCTGCGGATGGCGGCGATGCTGAGACGAAGGGCCCCTCCGAAGCTCAAGCTACCGAGGAGGCCGCTGGCGAGAGCTCTGCTCCACCTGCTGAGACCGAGACTGCGCCTGCTGGTGCCTCTGTTGAGACGCCGACAGGCAAGGCTAAGGCCCGTCGCAAGTCGGCAGCTGGCGAATCCAAGGGCAAGAGTCTCAATAGAAAGAACTCCAAAGCCCGAATCACCCACCTCGACGCGAAACCCGGTGATCAGTTCTTGGTCAAGCTCAAGGGCTTCCCGGCATGGCCCTGCATTATTTGCGACGAATCTATGCTCCCTGCCGCGCTCGTGAACAATCGCCCCGTCGCTGCCGCTCGTCCCGATGGTACCTACGCGGAGGCTTACGCTGATGGTGGTAAGCGTGCCCACGACAGGAGCTTCCCTGTAATGTATTTATGCACCAATGAATTGTGAGTTTCCCTTGCCTATAATTGATCCGCGAGCCAAGACTAATGCAGGACGCGTAGCGGCTGGGTTACTAACACCGCCCTCACCGAACTCTCTCCAGAAAAAGCTGAAGAGAGCATTACGGAGAAGATGCGAAAGGATCTCAAGGAGGCATTCCAACTTGCGGCCGCGAATAACCCCATAGAACACTACAAGGAAATTCTGAATAAGTTTCAGGAGGAACTGATTGCTCAAGAAGAAGCTCGGAGGGAAGCTGCTGCTACTCCTAAGAAGTCTAAGAAGGGTAAGGCCAAGGCAGTGGACGAGGACGTGGAGATGGCGGATGCCGATGATGTGGAGGAGAAGCCCAAGTCCTCCAAGAAGCGCAAGGCTGAAGATGAAGTTGGCGTAAGGGTTTCTCCTTTTCAAAATCATGCTGGAGGTAATGCTAATATTTACCACTAGACTCCTCAGCGACCTGACTCAGTCAAGAAGCCCAAGATTAAGCTTAACACGTCTACTCCTAAGGCAAACGGCACCCCTAAAGTCAAGGATGAGTCGGCCACTAAATCTAAGTCAAAGACGAAGAAGAGTGGCGACAAGAAGGCCGATCTGCCAAAGGAGTCTAAGCTGACTCCCGAGGAGCGCCGTAATCGTAAGGAGGTAAGCTTGCCCCCCCATACTTAAGGTGTACAGGAGCTAATGATATGATAGAAAGAGGTTTTGTACCTCCGCCACAAGCTTCAGCGCGGACTCTTGACACGAGACCAGCAGCCTCAAGAATCTGAGATGAAACAAATGTCTGAATACATCACTATGCTCGAGAACTTCCACGAGTTGGAAGTAGCCATCATTCGCGCTACCAAGATTAACAAGGTACTCAAAGCTATCTTGAAATTAGACTCAATTCCCCGCGAGGAGGAATTCCACTTCAAGGACCGTTCTCAGGTGCTCCTGGACAAGTGGAATAAGTTGATAGCGACCGACACTGGTTCTGCTCCCGCCGCCACGAACGGGGTTAACGGCAAGTCCGATGAGAAGAAGATTGGAGCCAATGGCCTCAAGGAAGAGTCTAAGAAGGATGAACTTGCCAAATCCGAGAAGGCTGAGCCAAAATCAGAAGCTACCGAGAATGAAGTGAAGCCCGCTTCCGATGAGGTATGATTCTGCCCTTCCAACGTCTCTTCAACGATTGCCTAACCCACTGAAGGCCGCAGCTCCCCCAGAGACAGTTGAAGCTGCTACTTAGTATCGCAGGGGATATGTGATGGGATGATTTTGTGCAGGGGGACCTCTAGATGCGATCTGCTTTCTTTCTCGGCGCAAGGGTTCTGGTTTTATTTCATTATTTTCTTTGCAAAAGTGACTTCGGTAGCCCTTTGTGGTTTTGTATGAATATTCCGCTCAAGGGGGCGATTGAAGAAGGCGATGCCTAATGAAGGCATGGCCAGTTCAGCACCATCTTGGACTTGAACCATGCACAGGCGAAGGGGCGACAAGGTGGCTGGACTGTACAATGATATTTTGGAGGCATTACACTAAAGCTAGTCGACTTGAAGATCACAAACAGGGACACATAGGGGAGTGAAATGGGTGCTTTGGGACGTCGGGGAGGCGTCTTGAGGTTGAGGTTGAGCTCGAGCATGGGTTCGAGCGGGTTTGCATGGGCCGTGGTGGTTCAGAATGCAACGGATGAAAGGCCTTTTTTTTTTCTTCCAGTTCCGGGGCGCAGAAGACTGTAGTTTTTCGGGATTATATAGTACACAAATGAGCAATGTGACGACATCTTTAGACCAGATTTATTGAGTGTTTATTCCATTTCATGTATAAGAATACTGTTATCCCTTCTCTCGTGGGATGAAGAACCCATGTCATTATCATACGGTGCGCAAGACAGTGCGATGAGACGCGTCCCAACTCGGGAACGACGCGTTGACCTCGAGCTGACCTTGACTTTCAACCCGGCCACTGTCTTGTTCATTCAGGAAGCGTCTGAACTCGTTCCGAACTCCGAAATTCTCAGTCATGGCCCGAGACGAGACGAATCAAGACTTTTATAAACAGGAGGACCACCAAGTAACCCATTGTGCCACAGTTGCCTGGAATTTTCCTCGGTGCTAATGATGTTGCTAGGTGGCCTACATATTTGATCCTGACGACAATGCGCCTCACCAGGATCGGCCAGCAAAGCGACGCCGCGTGTCTAAGCAGGCTGCAGCTGCAGAGAAAGCTCTGAAAAACGCATCTACCTTTAGCTCATTGCTGAATGGCACAGAGAAACGTGAGTTTGTGGAGCTTAGGGAGAAGATTTTTCAGGAGAGCTGGGCCAAGGTAGACCAGCGTATCAAGGTATATGACCTAGCTTTGACAACTACGAGAACAATACTAATACGACTTCAAGGGTGTCCTAAGAAGCTCCAACCAAGCCACATTAGACCAAGTGAACGCCTTCGTGCAAGATTCAAAAACATCATGGTGAAAGCAAGCGGTCTGTCTATTTCTTGTAAGCACAACTGACAGAATCGTAGTATCGATCAAGTTCCTTCGGCCTTTGTCATCACAGGCCCTAATATTGCATCTCAGGACTTGCTTTTCGAGCAGCTATCAGAGACCCTGCAACGGTCAACACCCAGCAAGTTTGTTCGGCTGCGGTCTTCTGAAGCGACAACGCTGAAAGCGACCCTGAAGAAGGTAATTCGAGATGTCACGGCGAAAGTGTCTGACGATGAAGACGATGATCTGCAAGTTGGAGATGGCCGAGAGGTAAGAGGCAATGCCCTTAACCCCTAGTTACTCTCAATACTCACCATGAGCAGGGTCGACGGTATCTCGACTACGATCTCGAGGCCCTCTATGCCTTTATTAAGCCACAGGAATGCGCACATATCTTTGTGGCTTTCCAAGACAGTGAGGGATTTGATAGCAGTCTACTCTCTGACCTAATCGTGCTGCTCCAGTATGACAAAGGCTATCTCCGAGACTTTGGGTACGCTACTGACTAGTTGCAGCTCTTGGCGACCTCGGATTCCCTTTACGCTTCTCTTCGGCATTGCCACTTCAGTGGAGCTCCTGCAGGCTCGTCTGCTGAAGTCTGCCTGTCAGCTCATTTACGGTGCGCAGTTCGACGTCATTCAGACAGCCGCAATTCTCGAGACTGTCTTCAAGACAAGTGTAGCCGCGGCCGATGTTCCTGTTCACTTGGGACCATTGCTGCTTCGCAGCATGCTAGATCGTCAACATGATCAAGTTTCAGGTATTCAGACTTTTGTCATGTCGCTCAAGGTGAGTCTTTCATCTCTATTGCCTATGAGATTTCATTAACAGTACAACTAGTACGCCTACATGTGCCATTTCTACGCAAACCCTCTCAGCGTGTTCGTCTCCGACGGCTGTGAATTGCTCGATGCATTGCAGCCCGAACATGTTGATGCTATCCGAAACACTCCTTCCTTTCGTAACTATATTGAACAGGTAGTCGATAAAGGTACTCCTGAAGATCTGTTCCACGCCAAGTCTCTCATTGAGGATGATGAATTCTTGGTAACAACTATTCGGCATAACATCGATAATCGACAAGAGGCTACAAGCGACTTCCTACGCGCACTGTTAGTCATTCGAGCAACAGGCGCGCACGATGAGGAGTTCTCTAAAATTTATATCGATGCAATGGAAGAAGGCATTACGGCCTCAGAACAGTCCGGCATTGTAGAATCCGTGAGGAGGATGGACGTAACTGACATCGCAAACCTGATTCATCGGATTATTTTAATTCTTGAAGAAGGGGATACAGAGCTCGCAGTTGGCCCAGCTACCGTCAAGCCTGAGCTAACTGAGGCGCGAGATTCTTTCGCAAAGGCCTTTGACGAACTTGAGGGTCTTCGTGTGAAGGCCAAGGAGCAAGACATAACCCTACGCAGCAAATACAGCGGCCATGGCAAGGTGATGCGAACAACCGTAATCGCCCAGCGAGTTCAACTGAGTCGAGACTCAGCTGAGCTGACTGAGGAGGATAAGCAGTTTACGTCCATTGTGGACCAGGTTACTAAGGGGTTGACTTCGCACATCCATGCACCTGGTCTGATGTCTGCTCTGCTCTCAGAGAGCTGGCTATATGACTCTCGCACACCTTCGCGAGACGTTTTCGTACCACGACCACGAGTCGTCTTGGAGCGTAGTCTCACACGGCCTCACGACTATCTCTCATGCACTTGTTGCAAACCGACCGAAGATGGCATTGCCGCAACTCTTCCAGCAACAGCGCTCCTCTACCGACTATACATTGAAACAGGCAATCTCATCAACGTGGCTGATCTATGGTCAGCCTTTGTTGCTCTAACCGGAGAAAAGGACAATGAAACGGATGAAAGGAAAACTCTAGTAAGGTTTTATCGTGCCCTGGCCGAACTGAGAGCCCTAGGGTTCATCAAGGCGAGTAAGAAGAAGACGGACCACATTGCCAAGCTCAAGTGGCTATAAGTTGGAAGGAGGACAGACCCATTTGAACAATCTAAGAAACTCGGCGGAGGAGGGTTTGTTTGTTGGAGCGCAACACTCGATTTTCGTCGGTCCGGGCTCGGCTCTGTCGGGACAAGGACACTGGCTGCCCTACTTAAGAAGAGAAAGCGCCATATGATGAGAGCGCGAAAAATATGAGGTCACAACTGAGACACCTAGGCGAACCGACGTGGCAGGGCGCCAACGCATCCAGACACCCAGAACATGCAGACTCAAAATAGGCGCCGGGTGCGGCGACTTGCCACAAAGGGCATCATGTGAAAGAAGATGGTCTCGGCAGGAAAAGAAGCGACCAAAGAAGCGCTGGTCATTGTTATTCCAGCGATGGCTTTGAGTCAAGTCACATTCCACTCTCGCCAACGTGTCCGTGTCTTTCCTTTAGCACCTTCATCAGCGCCCCCGCTCATTTCAGAGCTCAAGCGCTTGCCCAACCCGATTGCGTATACAGTCCGTCTACGGCGTTTCTAGCCATTGTCTCACCATACCACACACATACACACCAAAATAAACCCTGCGCCGCGTCCGTCCAAAGAGTTTCCGCCAGACACGAGGGGGCAACCAAAGTTTTCCCTCAAATCGGCCTGGCTCATGGGCTGTTGCCCACAAAGACCGCCTAAGCCTTTCCTAGAGCAGCTGCGCGAGGGGGTTGCTGGCTGAAAGAACGGCTTCCGTCGCAAACATGTTGGACTGGCCGTTCGCGATCCTGGTCTACCATCCGCTCTGAATACAAGAGGGCTGGTAGTTCCGGGGCCTCATCTGATGGTTTTTTTATTTTTATGTCTCAATGTAAAGGATATTCGCTCATCATACCTATCCAGTTTTCCTCTCTCTCACTCGCCTTGTCGTTCTATTTTTCACATTCTCTCCATCTCACGGATCCATCTTTGCTCGTTTTCCTCTGTCTCGTGAGTCGTTTACAACAAAGATCCAACCAGCAGCACACACACGCGTGCACAAAATCCAAGCATATATACCCCGGTCCCAAGTAGAACGGTATCCGACGCTGTGTCTTCGACTCAAAAGTATCTCTTCTCATTGGAATTCTCGTCGTACATACCTACGCTCCGTTCAAGGTTGTATCGCTCAGAAGAAGAGCATCCAATCGCTCAAAGCTCTTGCATCGCAAACTCGAAGAGTCCCTGCCAATCACAGCACGCCAATTTACACCAGCCTTCCCGTGCAACCACGTCTGAGCCCAGTCACCATGATGCGAGGAGAAATCCCCTCGAGGCACCGCCAGACTTTTGTCCATAGGCGATTAGTCAGGAATCCGGGTCTTGCACGCAAATTGGAGCAGATGGCACTCCCTCTCGCTCCCCTCGTCCAGTTGACTACGGGAGCCGTGCATCCGGCTTTTCCCACGACTGTCCTAAACTTCTGGCTGCTCACTAATGAGCAGCTCGAGTCTCTTGCTCAATTCTACCACCAAAAGACTCCCTGCCAATGGTCAAGCCAGTACCCCTGCCCTATCACTTGGAGCTCCAACATGCCTCTTGAAGAGAAGCGTCGCAAGATGGGCAGATTCATCGGCCTTCGCGGCTGCGAGTCGCCTATTCTGCTCAAGTCTGAGGAGGAGATTATGGCTGAGGCCAGAAATGCAAGGCTTGCCGCGGACGAGGAGATGTGGCGGCGAAAGCAGTATCCTTGGCACTCATGAGCTTGGGGCCAGAAGACTGGAAACCCGGGTGGCTTCAGCGTTGTCTTTCTGTTTCTTGCATTGCTTGGAGGTGTTATTTGTCGTCTTAGAGCACGGCTAGACCTTCTGAAGTTGAGGTCTATTTTGGAGTTGAAACCGGTTTGCATAGGGGAGTTTGGACACATTCTTGCTGTTAGGTTTCTTTTGCCAGTGCATGCTTGTTGCATCTTTTAGGCATATTGTCAAGGAGCATGCTAAATTTTGGAGAGTAAAATGGGTTACATAAATAGACAAAGCCCATGACTACTATCTTGGACCGATTTCAAACCCGCAACGCCGTATACAGTTCCCCTTGGCTCTGTTCCCTTCGATGCAAATACTAACCAAAAAGCGCACAAGAAAATATGTCTCCAGACGCCCTTGTTCCGTCTCATCTCTTGACTTCCGCCATAGCACTTACACATTTATTGCATATAGGATTATTTTCTTCCTCTTCACACACCTCAAAATCTACCCAGCTACATTTTCTTTGTTTACTTTATTTCTTACCACCCTTCTTCTTGCCCTTGCTGGTGGGAGTGTCGACTAGTACCGCATCGTCTTCGCTGATGGCCTTGCTGGAGGAGCCCTGCTCAGAGCCGTCAAGCTCCTTCATGAAATCGGACTGGATCTGGCCGCGACGTTTCTCCCACCACCGTTTCTCGGACTCGACTTGGGACAGAACGTCGTCAATCTGTGTTCGGAGGGTGGCGTTGGCGGCCATTTCGTGCGCGGATTGAAAAATGGATTGACCCCAGTTGGGAGCGAGGGCGTTGGCCTGTTAGGAAACAACGTATGTTAGCAGGTTAACTCCATGAATAACGGAGAGTGGATAAACCGCATACCTCAGTGACTACATCCCTCAACTCAACTTCCATCTCCTTCTCAGCGCGTTGGAAGCGCTGCCACAAGTCATCACCCACGCTGCCCCTCTGCAAAAGGGAGCTGCATGCCTGCTTGGCGTTCTTGATCTGGATGAGACGGCGAATATCCTCGACGGCGCGGCGCAACAAAGCGGCGCGGAGGACGCTATCGGGAACTCGTCGGGATTTCTCGTCATTGTCTTCGGGCTGGAGGTGCAGGAGGGAAAGGTAGATGTTGCGCTGGAGGTGAGGGCCGAACCAGGGAGCGAGGTTGGCGCTTTCAGCTAGGCATTATTAGTCTCACGACCAAGAATTGTGCAAAAAGGCCTGCGAGCGGGTGGAAGAGCATACCGGCTTTTCGTTTTCGGTAGATTGTAGAAAAGGTCATGAGGGCGCCGGCTAGAACAACCACATATGCCAAGGGAAGGGCAAGGCCCTTCCAATCAATGTCGAGTATACCCATGGTTGTGAAGAGTAAGAAGAAAATCAAGGTTGGAAAAGAAAAGAGCGAAAGAGAAGAAGGGATTCTTTGTGGTAGAGACTGTCGCGGCTCAACGGCGTCGAATTGTGACTTTGCAAGAGAGTTGTGAGGTGGCACAGCGTGTCAATTTACACGGTGGCCCTCAAGTTAACTTTCGTCGCAGCTTTCGCTTCTGGCCAGATCGCGGCTTGGTAAAATTGTGGCGCATGGGATTTAAGGCTCTCACAGGGTGTGGCGCTTGCGCTAATAACTACCGGTACGGATTACTTCGTACATAAATACCATACAAGGAAGTAGTGCCGGATGATGGTTAGTCCGGAATCATAAAAAGTGCGTGGGGACCTACTCTGTACTGGCCCAAGCTTCTCCAGGCACCGCTGATGACGCTGTGTGACTGTCGTCAAGTTAACTCATGGTTCATCGTTTGGTACGTACCTGGAGCCTTCTGAAAGCTTGCATGCCGCCCATCCAACCACTCACTGCCTTACCGTGGGTTCACTAAGCTTCCACGCCTTCAGACCGTGAGCTCCCATTCTTCTCTCTTGCTGATTAACTTTCTCTACAACTCCTCGCCTCCTCTTGTACAAATAATCCCGTTGCTCCGTGTACTCTGCTGCTCGTATCTCATCTTCGACTTCGCGGCTGCAGCCCCGCCAAACGCATCCACCATCTCCGTTTCCGCCTCCGATTCCGTGATCCGTCCAGGACGTCGCCGCCATGTTGCTGCGTCTCCGAGGGCCCGATGGCATGGCTCGCTTGTCTGTCGAGCCAACAACTACTTTTGGAGATCTGGGAGGCATGGTATGAACCTCGTGAACTACTGTTTCGTGTGCAGGAGCTGACCTATTTGCCTACGTCCAGCTCCTAGATCAACTTCCAAAGACTGTCGATCCCCAGACTATAACCCTTTCTAATGCCCCCAACGGAGGGGATTCGAAGCGGCTGGCCGACATCGCTACTTTCAAAGTTAGCCAGATTGGTCTCAAGTATGTGTCCCTCTCGCTTTCTCTGCCTTTGTTGAAATGCTGACCTTCCTAAGGCATGGTGACCTCATCTTCCTCGGATATCAACACGCCAACATTACCAATGGTGAAGCACTCTCTGGCGCCTCGGCCAGACTCAACGGAAAGCCTGTCCTTCCAACCGAAGACCTGCCTATTAACCCGAAGCCCGAGAGAATCGCACGTCCATGGGAAGTGGTGCGACAGTCCGCCCTAGATGACCGATTAGACCGACTCGATGGCAAGATTCCTCGAGGCCGCGACCGCATGTGCCGACACGGTCCCAAGGGCATGTGTGACTACTGCCAACCCGTCGACCCTTTCGATGCGGGATACCTTGCCGAGAAGAAGATCAAATACCTATCGTTCCATTCGTACCTCCGAAAGATCAACGCCGCCACCAATAAGCCCGAGCTCGGTAGCTCATACATCCCTCCTCTCGTCGAACCTTACTACCGAGTTAAGCACGAATGCCCTTCAGGACATCCGGCATGGCCCGAGGGCATCTGCACCAAGTGCCAGCCAAGCGCTATCACCCTCCAGCCCCAGCAATTCCGTATGGTCGACCACGTAGAATTCTCGTCACCCTCTATAATCGATACGTTCATCGACACATGGCGAAAGACGGGTGCTCAACGACTAGGATATCTTTACGGAAAGTACACCGAGTATACTGAGGTACCGCTTGGTGTTAAGGCGGTTGTGGAAGCTATATACGAGCCACCCCAGATCGACGAGGTTGACGGCATCACAACGAACGCATGGGAATCCCAGAAGGAAATCAACGACATTGCAAAGTTGTGCGGACTGGAGCCTGTGGGCGTCATCTGGACTGATCTGCTTGATGCTGGAAACGGCGACGGCTCAGTCGTCTGCAAACGCCATGCTGATTCGTACTTCCTCTCCTCCCTCGAGATTGGCTACTCCTCCAGACTACAAGCCCTGTACCCTAAATCCTCAAAGTGGAGCGATACCGGAAGCTTTGGATCCAACTTTGTTACTTGTATTATTACTGGCAACGAGGATGGCGAGATTTCCATCTCATCCTATCAGATGTCCAACGAGTCCGTCGAGATGGTTCGCGCCGACATTGTTGAGCCATCTGCAGATCCTAACGTCATGCTTGTCCGTGAAGAAGAAGAAGACGATGGTTCAGTTAGCCGGACACGATACATCCCCGAGGTCTTCTACCGTAGGGTGAACGAGTATGGTGCCAACGTTCAGGAGAATGCCAAGCCATCCTTCCCTGTCGAATATCTCTTCGTAACACTAACCCACGGCTTCCCCGCTGACCCAAAGCCCATGTTCACCCAGCAAGGATTCCCAGTCGAGAACCGCGAGTACATTGGTGAGAGCCAAGAACATTCATCACTCGCCAAGTTCCTGAAGTTGAAACCTGGCCAAAAGCCTGACGCCGGTGGCCAGGAGATGTCCAACTTTCACCTGCTCTGCTTCGTCCACCAAATGGGAATCCTTTCCAAGGTATATTCCGGAACTACTCTATTACTTACCCAGTTCTGTTCGTCCCTTGACTGTGAACTTATCTGACTATCTACAGGACGAAGAAGTCTTGCTCTGCCGTGTAGCAAGTCAGCATGACCTCTCTGATACCTTTCGGCTCCGCTCTACTGAGGGCTGGCAAAATTTGCAAGCCATCCTTCAATCGACTGGTGAGCGAATCCCCAAGCGTTCGCGGGAGAGCGACGACGCTCCCGCATCCTCCTCCTTGTCATCATCATCATCGTCTTTTCCACTGCCTGTTAGCGACTCGGGTGAGCCCCTTGCTAAGCGATTTGCTGCCTTCAGGCTGAACGAGCGTCGTACGCTTTCCGACCATCCACCGCCCCAGTCAAACTGAACACACATTCCTAAACGAAGGTTAACAGCAGCTAAAGGAGATACGCTAAATGAAGGAGCTGAAGGGAGTCGGCTTTGATAGTTTTGTGTGTTGGTGCGAAGCATTTCACTGTACTATGACGAAATCATACGTGACCGGGGCGGCGTTTGGGACAACAAAAAATTAAAGGGCTACAGGACGGAGGCTTATTTCGCTTTTTACTTGCGTGGCATTGCTTGGCTTGTAGAATGGGAGTGCGAACAAGTATCACCATCACACATATACACAGGAACTCAGCCAGATAGGCTTCGCTATGGCAAGGGGCAAAAATAGCGTAGATGATGTGCGAAATATCTATACTAATACAACATTGCTCGGGCCACTATCGAAAATGTTGACAGTCACATGTGTCTCTTGTCAGTTATCCGGGAATTACTACTCCATTTGTAGTTGTTAGTAGGAGTATTGTAACGGATCACTATCGAAAATATCAGTCACACGTATTTCTCATTGGGTACCGATACTTGGTATTACTTACTCTAACTTATTTATAGTTATTTATATTCAGATTATATTATATGAATCATATTGTAGAGATCGTATTATATAAATCATATTATATTAATAGACGGTCAAAGGACATGATCAAACATTCGGATACACCATCAATAATAAGAGGATAATGATGTGACAGAACTTTTTTTTTTTTTCTTCTCACGTTTCCGTACTCCGTCTACCTACAACCAAAGGGGAGGGGATTTTCAAAATCAGACATTGATATATGTCAAAAAAAAAAAAGCGTCAAAAAATAAAGCCGGGAAGCAAAATCGCACCCTACGTTGCCTGTCTCCTTCCCACATGACGCCCTCTCTTCTACATCATCCCAGGCGCGCGAGGCCCTGATATCAAATCATTCTTTTATTCCACCTTCGTTACAACACCAGGCTCCCCGCATCTAAGAGGGATAGTATCGGAAAGTTCCAGAAACAAAACGCCATTTCACTCTCCGTAGTCAGACGCCGCAGGACGTTCACAGGGGCTTGCCGCCGATAAAGTTGGACCACTGGCGGACCTCGGAGGGGATGCCCTCGGGTCTGGGCAACTTCTCGCTCATGCACTGCGCAAAGAGAATAGCGGTCTATTGAATTAGTTAGTTACAGACAGTTACTAATCGCACAATAAAGGGGAAAACGTACCTGAGGCTCCATGAAGAGGGGGACACCAAAGTCGACAGCGTTTCGGCGCATGACATAGTCAGTGTCCAGAGTGGTCTTGGCGCGGGCTTGAGCAAGGTTGAAGGCACCGCGAATGTCGTACTTCTTGAAGACCTCACGGAGGGCTCGCTTGTCCTCCTTGGGGAACTCGATGACCTCAACCTCGATCTGGTGTTTGGAGCTGGATTCGAGGAACTGCTTAACCTCGGGGCTGGCAGCGTACAGCTTGTACCCGAGAGGAGCGACATAGTCAACGACCTGGGTGAGCCAAGGTTTGCTGACATCACCACCGAAGAGGAGACCCTCGCCAGGCTCAGGCATGCGGAAGTTCATGGTAGACTGAAGCGAAGTCCAGTAGGCCTCAACAAGATCCTTACCGAAGCAAGCAATCTCACCAGTGGAAGCCATCTCAACACCGAGGAAGGGATCGGCACCAGCGAGACGAGTCCAAGAGAACTGAGGAACCTTGGTAGCAAGGTAGTCACGCTTGACAGCCATGAGGTCAGTGGCTTGAGGAACGTCCTTGCCGACGAGAGCCTTAGTGGCAACGTCGATGAAGTTGGTTCCAAGGACCTTGCTGACGAAGGGGAATGATCGAGAAGCACGGAGATTGCACTCAATGACCTTCAGCTGAGGCTCACCGCCTTCGGGGTCCTCAGCCTTGATGATCTGCATATTGAAGGGACCAGTGATATTCCAAGCGCTGGCGACCTTCACAGCAATATCTTTAACGCGGTCCATAGTGTTCTGGTCGAGGTTGGCGGGAGGGAGGACAAGAGTGGCATCACCAGAGTGGACACCAGCCTGCTCAATATGCTCACTAACAGCATGGACGATAAGCTCACCCTTAGAAGCAACACCATCGACATCAATCTCCTGAGCACCCTCAATAAACTTGGTGATGACAACGGGGTGGTCAGGAGAAACGCTACTAGCAGCCTCAAGCTTGTCCTTAAGATCCTCCTGGCTTCGGATGACAGTCATGGCAGCACCGGACAGGACGTAACTAGGACGAACCAGGACGGGGTAACCAACCTGGTCGGCAAACTCCTCAGCAGCCTCGACGGAGGTAAGCTCCTTCCAGGCGGGTTGATCGATACCGATACTGTCAAGGATCTCGGAAAACTTCTGGCGATCCTCAGCCTTATCAATGTCCTTTGGGTCAGTTCCAAGGACCTTGGCGCCACCAGTTTCCTGGAGTCGGAGGGCAATGTTCTGGGGCAGCTGGCCACCAACAGAGACGACAACGCCAGACGCGTTTTCGAGCTCGTAGATATCCATGACTCGCTCATAGCTCAATTCCTCAAAGTACAGCTTGTCGGCAGTGTCGAAATCAGTGCTATACGTCTCCGGATTATACTTTGGGGAAGTTAGCAAACATTCTAAAGGGGTAGAAGAGTTAAGATGTTCAAGGAGAGGTGCAAAGGTCCAGTGCTCGACGAGTTCGCGGTTGTTCCTGTCGAGATGTAGCCTCAGGCCAACATCCCAATAGAGTCAACCTAAACCCTCAGACCTAATAAGTCATAACGCAACATAACCCAATACCTAATACAATATCTACAATATAACCTAGCCTTCTGGTTGCACAATTTCCAGAAGGGTCGGATCCAGGATTCAATTGGACGACATCCAGGTCCCAGCGATATTGTAATGTCACTCGGACACGTAGAAGGTAGGTGCGTCTACTCGGACATATAAAAAAAGACTCAACTTACATTGATCATGACGGTCTTCTCTCCCATTTGTCGGAGAGCCTGAGTAGCACTGACAGCGCACCAGTCGAACTCGACGGAGCTACCGATTCGATAGACACCGCTTCCAAGAATGACGGTACCCTTGTCCTCGAAGGTGACATCGTGGGAGGAACCATTGTAGGTCGTATACAGGTAGTTGGTGTCGGCAGGGAACTCAGCGGCCAGAGTATCAATCTTCTTCACCCAGGGGCGGATGCCAAAGGCCAATCGGGCGGCACGGACCTCGTCCTCAGTGCTCTTGACAGCCAGGGCGATCTGTCGATCAGAGAAACCCATCTTCTTGGCCGTCAGGATTTGGTCCTTCTTCAGAGCCTCGAGGCTACCGGCGGCTTCAAGTTCTCGGGTGCAGTCTACAATATTCTGCACTTTGTAGAGGAACCACTTGTCGATCTTGGTGAGGTCATGAACTTTGTCGACGGAGTAGTTCTCGTGGAGCATGGCCTGACCGACAGCAAGCCATCGGCGATCGGTGGGGTTCTGAAGCTCAAAATCGAGATCCTCGAACTTGTCACCCTGGAGGCCGACAAATCGAGGGTCGACCTGTCGGATGGCCTTCTGGAAAGATTCCTCAAAGGTACGGCCAATGGCCATAACCTCACCGACCGACTTCATGGCACTGCCAATGTCACGCTTGACATGCTGAAACTTGGACAAATCCCATCGAGGGATCTTGGTGACAATATAATCGAGAGAAGGCTCGAAATTGGCAGTGGTGGTCTTGGTAACGGCGTTGGGGAGCTCGGGGAGAGTGTGTCCCAACCCAATCTTGGCAGCGGTGTAGGCCAGAGGGTAGCCGGTAGCCTTGGAGGCTAGAGCGGAAGATCGGGAGAGACGTGCGTTGACCTCAATGACTCGGTAATCGAGGCCATCAGGCTGAAGAGCGTACTGGACGTTACACTCACCAACAACACCAAGATGGCGAACAATCTTAATAGCAGCACTTCGGAGCATATGGTACTCTTCGTCGCTCAGGGTCTGGCTAGGCGCCACGACAATAGAGTCACCAGTGTGGATACCAAGAGGGTCGAAGTTCTCCATGTTGCACACGGTGATACAGTTGTTGTTGGCGTCACGGACAACCTCATACTCGACCTCCTTCCAGCCCTTAAGAGACTTCTCAACTAGAATCTGGGGCGAGAGGGTGAGAGATCGTGCGGCCATGTTGCGGAGCTCCTCCTCGTTGTTGGCGAAACCAGATCCCAGACCACCAAGAGCATAGGCGGCACGGACGATAATGGGGTAGCCAATGTTCTCAGCGGCATCAAGAGCTTCCTCAACGGTGCCGACGGCAATGGATTTGGCAATGGGGATATCAATCTCCTCGAGAGCCTTGGCGAACAGGTCACGATCCTCGGACAGCTCCAGAGTCCTGACACTAGTGCCGAGGACCTTCACACCGTACTTCTCAAAAAGTCCTAATCGCTGCATCTCAACACCGAGATTCAGGGCAGTCTGACCGCCAAAGGACAGGAAAATGCCATCGGGCTTTTCCTTTTCGATGACATAAGTGACATACTCGGGGGTGACGGGGAGGTAATAGACCTCGTCAGCAAGGCTGTGGTTGGTCTGAATGGTAGCGATATTGGGGTTAATGAGAACGGAGGCGACGCCAGCCTCCTTGAGGGCCTTGAGGGCCTGAGATCCTGTGAATTGGAGACCGGGGTCAGCCAAGAGCTCTCACTGCGCAGTGGGTTGTGAGTCACGAGACCCCTGTTTAGGAGCAATTCGCAGACTCACAAGGAGAAGCACAAACCTGAGTAATCGAACTCGCCAGCCTGACCAATGGCCAGACCACCACTGCCAATGACGAGGACCTTCTTGACATTGACAGTCTGCCGAGACTTAATCACGCCGCTTTCGAGATAGGCCTTAGGGTTCGGGGCAGACTCAGTGGCTACAGAGCTGTAAGGGCGGGCAATTGAGATGGTTCCCAGGCGTTTCGACTGAGCAGGTTTGATGGCGGCGAAGGAGAAGCGGCCGCGGGAGGAGAGCGTGGCCGAAGAGAAAGATCGAGTGGGTAGAGCTCGAGGAATGCGGCGCCCATGTCGGAGCAAAGCCGGAGCTCGGCCAGCGAGGGTGGCAGCCATGGAGATGTTGGCAGGCATTGCGGCGGTGTTGCAGGCAGATCAATGCGTGAATGGCACCGTCCCGCTGGCAAGCTTTGCCCTTCAGAGTCCCGATTGAGGCGTCTAGGTCGTGATGTGAAGGGGACAAGAGCGGGTGACTCTTTTGAAAACTGGTGGGGAAGAAGAAGGGCAGGGAGTCTGGAGAAGAAAAAAAGGCGGTACAGTGAGTTGCTTCCGTGCAGTACATACAGTAGTGCGGGCTGTTGATAAGATAAGGTCGGAGAAAATTCTGGTTTGTGACGGTGTGGGCAGCCAAGTATCTCTTCTGCGAGCTTTGTAGGAAGCGGTACCTGAGCCCCTCTTAGCTGCGGCACTAGCAAGCTTGTTCCGCTTCTCATCTGGGATACGCCCCAACAGTTTGACGGTCCTTTCTTTATACTTAGTGTCATCTCTCCGGCGCTGCTCCGCGATGAGTCCGATTGAGAGATAAAAAAATTTTGAAATTTGGTGAAAGATGGAAAATTTTGGAAGGGTGGACAGTCATACTCCTCCTCTGCAGGATTCGCTCGTGGTGGTCTACTTCTTCTATTGCAGCTTCAATTACTGTAACTTTATATTCGATCTCATCAATGGCAACGATGAAAACCAGGCACAGCTGAGCTGAGCCTTTCTCTCATACTGATTCTCTCTTCTCATGCTAGTCAAAATATGCGGACTATGTATGTACCAGCCTTGAGTTAAGTCACAAATTTCACATGTCGATCACATTGTGTACCGGAGCGTAGTGCTGAGTAACCATCCAGACTTGTTCCCGTAAACGGACATGACTGTGACTCTTTCCAGCCTTTGCTCAAAGCTCCTATTTCGGGAGACCAGGGCCCCCCCCCCGGACTTTCATACACGTAACGTAACCAAGCAAGGTAAAAATAAGAAGGATCCCCAAATAATAATAAAATACCGATATGAGATTCAAACCTCTGCCGGTTGGTGGACAGGGGACCAGTTCACATCTGAAATCTCCACCCGCCCACTTCACTTACACCGATGCGATCGAGCTTCCGGCTCCAGATGCCGATAATGACCGAGACAAGATGGGGAAGTGAAAGAAATAAAAATTAAAAAATAAAACATGAAGGATGCCACGGACGTATGGATTTGTGACAACCGTTATCGCCTTTTATCATGAACCAATCTTGACTCCCCGATTTCAAGGCGAGTTTGTCCTCGCTTACAATATTTAGCAAGAAGGTGAGCCAAATCCGGAGACCACCTCCACATCGTAATCAAGCACCTACATACAGCATAGGGTGAGGACATAGGACTGTATTCATGCCTTATTTATCTGTCCCGTGTACTTTCGCTCTTCAGGTCACATGCATAGGGAAGAATCATGTTCTGGCCCTGGGTCATCCAAGGAAGTACCCTGCAGTTCACCGCTGGAGTTTACCGCTGGGTGTACACTGCAGTCTACGAATGCTTTACGCTTTCGATATCAATACTCTTTCAAGTACCTAAAGTTAATGCTCTGGCAATTTCCCAGTATGTTGACGTGAATGAATCGCAGCGCACTAATACAATTGGAGGAAAGTGAAGCTGTAAACATGCGTGTCTTGGTTCCCTTAGTTACCCTATAATTACAAGTTACGGATAGAAACAGGGCAACCTTTAGCTTAATATGAGGGCTAAAAAATAAATAAATAAATAAAAATAAAGTGAACTAAATGATCAGGAGCAAAAGCAATAGCTACAAAATAGCGCAAAATTTTGTCCACATTTATTAATTATATTAGTACTGACGACTGATATGGAGACCGAAAGACACAACTGACGAAACACGCATTTCCGTATCACATGCTGATTTGTGGTGTCCTTACTGTATTGTAGTCCCGTCACGCAACCCTACCAACTCACCAATGAACAAGCACTCCTACATATCCTCTGCATACTTGGCCCATTCCACCGGACTTTCAATCGCATAGGCATAAGGTACAATACTTGAGCTTACTGCTAGCGACGAGTTTCACTTGTTGCCCGGTTGAGAATACTTCGATCTATAGAGGCGATTGTAAGATATCCCGTGACAGTGATACTTGGCCTTGCTTATATTATAGTTGGATGTACGAACGGAACAAGCAACAATTCGGAGAGTGACGGAGCTTTGTGGGAGAAGGGGTCGATCGATACGAGACCAAGGATATTCCGTCCCGCCTTGACATTCTCTCATTCTAAATGAACAACGACTCAAGCTTCACCTTTCGTGCCCTTGCGTCCATTCTCAATCCGCCACCACGTTCCAGTCTGCGACTCATGATATCACCTCTTCCCATCCGTTATTTATGCAATCAGTTCTTGCAGATCCCAACCTCAGGATATCCAACCCCGGCGGTGCTGTCATATATGAATGAACCTTTTTTATGCCGATCGCATCCGGTAGAGGAGGCCGGGCATTATCAATGCTGGGAGACCGATAGGCCATGCCCTTCGTTAATTTGCCAGTGGAATGCCAATTAACACCTTTTCGTTTTTGTTCATCAGGCGCTACCATTTCCTACGCTTTTGGGAACTATATGAGACACTGTCTGATCGGCGCTAACATTCCGTCTTCTTTCGCGCGTGGATCGTTGACTCTTCTAGAAACCCGTTGTGCCATCTAACCGTGCTGCATGACTCCAGGGAGACTATAGTATCTGCTAAACCTATCGAGGCACCATAGTCGACCAGTTGTTCCTTAACGAGCATTCCTCTGACACTCTTCATAGAATCGCCCCACCGGATGTCGCAGGTTTTGGCTGTGAAGCTCCCGATACAGAGTAACAAACGACAACATCGTGTGTTTGTTGCAAGGGATGCGCCGAGGACTCACCGAGACATCTGCTTCCGAGGTGGGGGATGGAGAAAGACCTCGATGCTGAACATCGATAGATGCGATTGAGGCTCTCGAGTATAAGGTATAAGACGGAAGGCAACGAGCTGTCGGCAACCTCCTCAGTCTCTCATCCCTTTCATCTGTCTCTCGAGCAGTTGCCATAATCAAGTCCTGTCCTTTATTCACAACTGCCAACTACCAACACCTTCTCTTCATCACCTTCTCTAAACATCCTGTTTACCTTTTTTGCCAACATGAAGTCCGTCGCGTTGGTCCTCACCATGCTATTGAGCATGAGCATGGCAGCTCCCGCAGACACAACCTACGCTGCCCTGGCTGCCCGTGAAGAGTCTGGCTTACTAGACGGCCTTAAGCATGGAGCCCTCGGTGGAGGTAGATCCGTACGACGTGATGGCGCTCAGCAGGCCGCCCAGTCTGAGCAGGCCATGAAGGCAATTATGCAAGCCATGCAGGGCAAGCAGGCCGACTTCAATATCGCCAACTTCGTCGACTTCCTCAGAGCCCAGCAGAATAAGGGCATAGACAAGCGAGATTTGACTGAGCGTGATGGTGGGTTCCTTGGCGATTCCTTCTCAGCCCTCACCCGTGGTGTTGATGGCAGCGCCAACAAGCGGGAAAACGCTGGGGATAGCAAGGATTCTACGATCGCCAAGGAGGTGGAAATGTTGGAGCAGGCCCTGATGAGCATGTCAGCTGAGCAGACCAAGCAAATGCACGAGTCCATGAAGGGTCTTCAGCTCAAGAAAGCCAAGCAACTGAGCACGGCTTTGCAGAGCATGACATCCTCTCAAAGCCGCCAGTTGAAACAGGCTATGGGATCTGTAGCTGCTGGTTCTCTCGGAAATGTCCTCGCCGGCATCGTCGAGCATATTCCCATTGTTGGCTCGACTCTTGCCAACTTCCTTGCCAGTCTTCCGGTCAAGGAGAGAGACCTCACTGAACGTGATATGGCCGATATGGCCATGCAGTCTGGTTCAATTGGTGACCTTCTTGCCGATATTTGTTACAAGCTCGCCAATTCCTTGAGAAACATTAATATTAAGCGCGAAGAGCTTGACATGGCCATGCAGACCAGGGACAACCAGACCCTTGGTCAGATTCTCGCCGAGGTCCTGAACGACCTTGGGGACTTCTTTAAAAGCCTTCCCGTGAAGAAGCGTGACACGGCTATGGGAACTGAGAAATCTGCACAGCTGAGCAAGGCTCTGCAGTCCATGACTGCCAGTCAGGCTGCCCAGGTGAACCAGGCCGTCAAGGCTCTGCAGGCCACTGGCCCCCTTGGTCGTGCACTCGTTAATCTTCTTGGAAACCTTCCTCTTGTTGGTGATATTCTTCGAGCTGCTGCTCAAATTGTCCCTGTCAAGGCCAGAGACATGGCTGACCAGGCTATGACAGCCGAGAAGACCCAGCGATTGAACAAGGCCATGATGTCAATGACCACGAAGCAGTCTGAGGAGCTGCACAAGTCTTTAGAGGCTCTGAAGGCCACTGGTGCCCTTGGTAATCAGCTTGGTTCTATGATGATGCACCTTCCTGTCGTCGGCTCTATGCTCAGAGGCAGCAATATCCAGAAGGGTGCCGTACTTGGCATGAAGCGGGCCGAGGCTGCCGCGGCTGGTGCTGGCGGTGATCTCATTTCATCCCTTGTCGACCTCGTCAAGAAGATCCTCCAGGCTTTGATCAACCTTCTCAATGGACTTACCGGTGAGACTGACGGCGGCTCCAGCTCGGGATCTGTTCCCGACATCAGCTCCATCATCAGCAGCCTAAGCGGTGGATCTGGCTCTTCCCCTGACATCAGCTCCCTCCTCAGCAGCTTAGGCGGTGGATCTGGTTCTTCCCCTGACATTTCCTCTCTCATTAGCTCGTTGCAGGGGGGCGCTAGCAAGTAATACGCTGCTTAATGAGGACCCAATACCGTTGACAATGTGTTACCGGTGTGGTAAAGGGAGTGGCCTAGTTCAGGACCCCTGGTAATGGAGTTGTAGATGATATACGGAGGTGGAAAACAATATTAAAGAATTCAAGCTGGGGCATTGCTAGTCAGTTCTGGCAACTGCCTGAACACACCCGTTTTACCTATTTCATTGAGTGTTAAAGAATTGAAAATCTTAGTATTAGTGTCGAGCAAGTGTCATTTTGAACAGAAACATAGCATCATATTTTACATTCCTTACTCTCCTGTCTCATACAACAGTTTTGTGCCCCCCAAAATTTTCTTCTCTATTCTCCTGTTTTTCTGGAGAACGGGTGGTTGTCGCGAGGAGTGAGTTTTGGTGCACTCTTAAGAACAAGCCTCGTACAGTTGTTCTTGTTCACCAAACAACACCAATATGTCAATGTTCACAACCCTTGATCTAATCAAATTCTATCACCAAATTCTCATGAACCGTAAAAATATTCCCGAAGAACATTCTGGCACCTAGCGCTATATAAGAACCTCGAGGGCCTCGACCCAGTCCTCGATCATGCAACATGACCGTAGATACCCGTTCCAAAACCTCCATATATTTCGAGAGATAACGAAATACGACCGGCCAACTTCACACATCCAATTGAATCGAATCGAATTGAATAATAGTTGAAAGAAAACTCACGCCTACTGGCAAGATGTGCTGCCAAATCTTTCTATACGCTTGCCGCCATATGAAGCGCATACGCCTCCCCTGTCGTCGCGTACTGAGACGAAAAACATCCTTCTTCGGCCCCCTCAAAGAATGTTTCTCCCCGACAGAACCCTGCAACAGATTAATCAATGGCCTCGAGCGCCTAGGTCGCGCATGCAGAGAATGTACTCCCAAACAACGTGAAGAGTGGCCTCTGTGGGATAAGGACTGGTGCTATCACGGAATGTCGCTCCTCGACGATAATGTGGACGTCGAGACGCATTGGTCAGGACGGGAATTTGTGCAGCAAACACCGCTTACGCCACAGGTTGCCACTCCACAGACTTCTGAACCAGAGCGTTGCTTGCAAGCGGCGAATATCTCGAATGTTGGCGGGCCGAAGCGCATGCGAAGATGGAGCTGTGAGACGCTTGATACCCGAAAACATGGAGAAATGGTTTCTGGAGATTGTCCGCAGCACTCAAAGGAGCTTCTGTATCAGTATTCCCAAGACGAGCGCTTCCGATCCATCTATCGAGTCCCAGCTCGCGACGACTTGCACAATGAATTCAAGCGCGCACTGTCCGATTTGTCTGATTTATCTGACCAGAGCATGATCGATGAAATCATGGAGAACCGCATTCTCATTGATCCAGATATCAGAAGCCTGATCGTCTCAAATAAAGGTAAACATGTTGAAACAAAGCCATACTCAGTACCAGAATACGCATGTTTAAGAAAGCCCGCGGAACCGTTTCATTCGTCTAAGTGGGATGTATACGGTGCTAATGATTTTGGTTCCCTTGCAACACGACGGGGTATAGGGGTATTTTGACGACTTTTGCTACACGACTATTCCCTCCTATCATTTTTTTCTCTCTTTGTGCATAGTAAATATAAACATTTCATCATATATGTAATCATAATATAGTCTCGAAAGTCCTATCTGCTAAACACGAATTTCCTTTTAAAGAATCCTCTTTACTAATACCAGGTTAATTGTATAAAGAGATTTACTCTTAGTTAGGTAGTGGCATTGTGTGCTAAAGGGGCCGAAATGTTTGAGAAGTGAGGTCGATATTGGAGTAAATTCGGTGTTCGTTATTCAGATTAGCTCACTGTCTATCTAGAAAGCTGAGAAGACGTGGCGAATAGAAAAAGTTTACATCACATTTCTGAAGAGCGACGACCAAATAATACATAAACACAATGACTTCCATTGTACTTGCGGAGGTTCGCTGCTCCTGCAAGCACAATAATACTCCAAAGCAAAAATTCTGTTCCATCGTACATATTTCCCCTATCATATGACTATGCATGCTGAAATGTGACAATGTCGGATACCCCGAAAATTGATTGGGAAGGTAGTGGCAAAATAAAACAAAAAGGACGGGAAAGAAAATTGCAGAACGCTTGAAAACATTATGAAATAAGCGAGTATAATCTTTGTCCCTAAAGAAGGGGACATGTCAACTTCTGCCTTTGCCTGAATGAAGGACCAATGGCCATCTTTGTCTTCAGAATTTTGAAGCTGAAAGTTGGTCGTGGCGTATTGGTGTCGGGAGGCGACTTTCACTTCCAAGTCGCTGTTAATAGTAGTAGGTGATAGGCATAATGGTGTCCCTGGTGACTTGAACACGCAATGAATGCATGTTAAGACACGCTACTTGAGAGGCTTATTCAGCCTTTCCGTTCTTTGACTGGGCCTTGAACTTTGCAATTTCCTCCTGGACTTTCTTCTCGACGCGAGCCTGAAGCTCAGGGCGGTAGCCGAGTATGAAGAGCAGTTCAAGCCAGACGAACATAGGAGCAAGGAAGATGGCCTGAACAAGATTGTCGAGAAGAGCAGGAGCACGGCCCTCGAAAGCGCCATGCCCGAGGAATTGCAAAAGCCAGCAGACGATATTAAGGGTTAGAGCACCTTGGAAAGTGGACTCTGGGTTCTGAGAACGTAAGTAGTTACCAAAGGCACATCCGCCCATGCAAAAGGCGCCGAGGATGAAGCCCGCAAAGGGCTCAAGGAGAAGATAGAGAGCGGAATAAACAAAGGCAGCAATTGTGCCCAAGTTGATGTCAAGATAGGGGACGGTGAGCCATGGTGGAGTCTCAATGAGGGTCCCTGTGTATGTAGCCTGAGGTGGTGTTAGGGCATAAGGCATAGATTTTTGGGTTACCTGGAAGGCCGGGTCTGGATGGAAGCCAAAGCCGAGAGGGGGAGCACAAACCATAGTAAAAGAAGAGATGAGAATTAAGGGAACGCAAATCATGTGAATGGTGACATTGACCTGGTTATGGTGGTAGGCACCGTACTGCGAGGGATGGTTAGCGCCTAAGAGGCAAAGAGGAAGGGAAGGGCAAGAATCAAGAAGCGGGAGTGATGGGGGGGCACTTACAAAGGTCAAGTGGTGCTCAAGATCCAGCGTCATGATTGGTTATGAGATGTATATGCGGTGAGGAAGAGGAGGAAGGGGAAAGAAGGAATTTGGTGAGACTGGTAATAAAACGAGACAGTGTGCTGCTGTGCAAGCAGGATACGAAAATGAAATAAATGTTAACGAGAAGGTAAAGGATTCAATACGCCACAGTTGGTCCGAGGTGGTCCGTGACCGCGTAATCGAGGCTCTGCAAATGGCGTTTGAGAGCAATACGTTAAAAGTAGGTTGTTTTTATTAGGGCGTTGTTGGTCCTGGCGTCGGCGGGATCCGAGGAACGGAAAATCCGGGGAGAAACAATTGCTGCAGGCGATGGATGATGAAGACTCGAAGAGGAGCGAGGGAGGAGGAGGGACGATATGGCAAGATTATGGCGAGGGGCAGATGGGGGTGGGCGTGATAATTATACCATGTGCATAAACCGTACGGGTGAGTAACTCGGTGCTTGGGTTGAGGTGGAAGGAGACACGACAATCTTCAATTGGAGAAGGAGGAGAAGGAACGACCAGCAAGGGAAGGCGACGATGAGAGAGGGTGAGCAAGAAGAGGCACGAATGAGAAGTGGACAAAAAAAGAGGAGAAGGAAAAAAAACAAAAAGGCTGTTGATGTGACTGGCCTAAGAGTCCAACAAACGGCGTTGCGTTGTTCATGTGCCTGTGCTTGCTGGCTTCCAGTGTGCAGCGTGGGGCAGTGGTGCCTCGGGAACAACTTCATCTCCCCCCCTCCTTGACGGTCCCAACAACAAAATAGAGCATGAAATCGGGCCACTTTGATTTCCGCCTAAATGCTTCAATCCCTTTGCTGCCAACTAGGTATACAGATTATAGAAACATCACATCCAAAAAAGGACAGAAGCTGAGGAGTTCACCAAGACAGTCTCCTAACCCCTGGCTCTCTTCCCCAGACTTGAACCACACCGTCCCTAACCTTCCCCTCTGTGTCAGGCCATATTTCGGACTTACGGCGTCCTAGTCCAAACATAGTGAATTACTACTGACGAAGGTGCATAATTCGTTAGAAGCACCAGTCCAGAACAACATGGAGCATCTCGAGTCCACCTCGCCCCCAAAGCTCGTTGTAAGGAGAGCACGGTATCAGCTTCCATATCTGGACAACGGCGACCCGCTCATAATCCCCGTCTCAGTATTTTCATGGGATGTCTAATGTGCACTTCGGCCCTGCTGCGATATTGCTGCTACAGTTCGGATTACTGTACCTGTTTCGAACGCCGCCACTTCTCAGAATGCAGGCTCTTGATTGCACAGCCATTGGCTTACTGGTGGAACCCCATGTGTATTGTAGGGACGGGACAAGTGGATGAAGTGGACTAGCATTTGCAGTAGTAGGGCTTCTCCCTGTCATCATGTCACTATTAATTGCTGCTCTGAAAGGACGGCTTTTTCATGTTGCTCCTGGAATTGCTCCGAATGGCCACCTTGCCGCAAGGATCGTCCCCTGTTTTTGCGCTATTTCACACCTTCTAAATGCCTTTCTAGTTTGTTCTGATTGCTTGGCGTTCACTCATATACTTTCTAACTCAAGCAATCCGAGTTTGGTGATGTTGCGTCTAGCAATGAAACCCCATTGTCTAAGTCTATTCATGAAATAAGTTAATGTGGTTTATATGAGATGAATTGCAGTTGGTTTAAAGAAGAAGAGAAAGAAGCTAAAAATCCCCCTTCGCCCACCCCAAAGAAAAAAAAGAAAAAGGGAAAGAACCTAACCTTAGAATCTAGACTTGTTTCTCTGCTGAGAATGGCATCGAAGCTGCGATACCAACAACCTCGAACCAAAATTATTTTCATATGGATTTTATGCGTACGCTAAAGTCTATACCTTCTTAGGAGGTCCTGGGGTTTGAGGTGCAGTTGAAGTTCTTTGTCTTCAAGATTCCAATGCGCGCACGGACCATCAAGAGCACTCCGCAATTCGCTCCTTGACCGCGCCGCGCTCAACCGTCACAGGCCAAGATTTCTACCGCCACAGCCATTCTCAGCCTCGTCTCCTCCAAAGCATTCTCCTTCATAATCAACGTTCCTCTCCCACGATCCTTTCTATCTGTGCCGGGAAGCCACTGGCGCGCAACTTAAGTTGACGCTCGACGACGGCGGGTGCTTGTGTGCCTTGGAAGCTTGGTGTCCTTGCTTTTGCGATCGCCCTTGCGCCGCCATCTTCGCTTTCGTTCTGAGTTCATCGCGCGACGCCCGCCCCTGGTGAAACGATTGTCCTCTCGCTCGTCGCTCGCTATTGCCGATTCTTACTATTCGCCTCATTGCACTCTCCCTGCGCCTGGACAGCGTGACTCGCCGCCTCTCATAGTGGTACCAGAGTTCCCTGCACCCTATCCCACGAAGACCGCGACTGGACTCTCGGCCCTTCCATCGACATCGAACCCATCGAACATCCTTCACCAAAGCCATAAAATTTTTGGATTTTACATCATCTTCATCATGTTCTTCCTCTACAACATGGAGCGCAGGGTCACCCTGCATCCTTCGTACTTTGGTCGTAACATGCACGACCTCGTTACGAGTAAGCTATTGAAGGATGTGGAAGGCACCTGCGCCGGAAGCTACTATATCATTTCCATCATGGATACTTTCGATATCTCTGAGGGTCGCATTCTCCCTGGCAACGGATTGGCCGAGTTCACCGTCGGCTATCGCGCTGTTGTGTGGCGGCCTTTCAAGGGCGAGACGGTATGACGGTGCCGAAGTGTCACAGATCAATCAGCAAGCTGACCTAATTCCAGGTTGATGCTGTAGTCTACTCCATCAACCCCCAGGGCTTCTTTGCCCAGGCAGGCCCGCTGCGACTCTTCGTGTCGGCTCACGTACGTTGAGTGCACGGCCCGGATGGTATGACGGTTACTGACTATGACAACAGTTGATCCCAAGCGATATCAAATGGGATCCCAATGCCACACCGCCTCAGTTCACCAACAATGAAGACACGGTGATTGAGCCCGGCACTCACGTCCGTGTTAAGATCATCGGCACCCGTACCGAGGTCGGAGAGATGTGGGCTATTGGCAGCATCAAGGAGGACTACCTGGGGTATGCTCAAGAGGGCTTGGGTCTCTTCTTGATTCCAATTGCTAACATTACACTCCAGGTGCCTCCAGGACTAATTCATGAATTTGATGACGGATGAACTTACTTGATTCAGATTGTTTGCAGTTGTCTTACTAAACCTTTTGATTTGAACCTGGGCCTCACGATATAGACCGGCTCATCAATTCCTCGCATTTCGTCGTGGCGGGGTGAATTTTGGTCGATTGACAGGGCTGCGGCTGCGGCTGCGGCTGCGGCTGCTTCTGTGACCTGAGAATTAGGCGGTGAAGTCGCAATAATACACCTAGCTGTGTAAGAAAGAAAAATCTTTGGCCTGAGTGGGCGGCCTCTACCGAATGCTGTTGGGCATTAAGATATCGTGGAATAGGCGCTTTGCTGTAAGGGATACGTGCCATCTTCTTGTAAGCCCTGGCCGTGGGTGACTAGACTCTAGAATGCAAATTGTATAAAAATTGAAAGAACAGATACCCCAACATCATATACGCCCTACGCCCTATTACGCGTGATTTCGGTAACTATCCCCCCGATTTGCACCAAACGTTGGTCTGGTGATGTCCCTCGTAACCCCACACCCCCAGAGTGAATCCCCACTCCGGGGTGTCAACTGAAAGCGGCAGTGATGATTTAAAAGGGCGTTGATAGTAATAGTCACATTCTCTCTCACCTCTTTTTTCTATGAGCATATTGTAAACTCTAGTTCGCTTCCAACCTTGCTCAATTCCTCCCGCACGCGTCTCCACACCAGACATTTTAACCATGAAGGCGTGGTCGTTGTACTCGCTCCGCAAGGGAGCCTCGCTTACAATGAAGAACTCCCTTTGCGTGCGGGGTGCTGTGAGGAACTTGTCGGCAATGCAGGCCTCCAACCGGTTACGAAAGGCGTTGAACGAGGGTCAGACATCGTTTGGCGCCTGGCAAATGTTTCCTAGCGCTAATGTATCCCGAGTTCTTGCGCGGTCTGGAGTCGATTGGGTGCTGGTGGACTGCGAGCATGGGAACTTGGATGGTATGATATCTTGGAGTTTCGTTTTAAGAAATGTGAATGAGAGAGAAGCTGACATTGATGGGGATTTAGATGGCGCCATGCATGATGTCGTACCAGCAATCGCGGCATTGGGCGTATCTCCCATCGTGAGACTGCCCGATATGCAAGGATGGATGGTGAAGCGTAAGTGTTCACTACAACTGCGTGTTCTCGAGCTAGTATCTCAACATAAATTCTTCTAGGTGCTCTGGATAGTGGAGCTCACGGCGTGCGTGTCACATAAGAAACCCGAGATGGGGTGGTTTGATTAACTGTTCTCTAGATCGTGGTGCCATTGCTTCGAACACCTGAAGAGGCCAGGCAACTCGTACAGTCTGCCAAGTTCCCACCTTGGGGAAAGCGTGGCTTTGGGTCTCCCATTGCCCCGGAACGCTTCAATCCGGTCCCTAGCTTCACCGAGTATCTCCAGCAGGCGAATGAAGCCCTCTTGACAATTGTGCAGATTGAGACTAAGGAGGCGCTCGAGTCTGTGGAAGAGATTGCTGCTGTCGAGGGTGTTGACGTTTTATTCATTGGACCATTTGACCTGGGTTAGCCTTGTTGGGACCGTTTTAACCAAACACGAACGAGCTGACCAAAAATTAGGAAATAATATTGGACATCCCATTATTGACGGCGTCATGGCCCCAGAGCTGAAGGAGGCGATCGCAAAGATCTTGGCTGCGAGCAAGAATGCAGGCAAGAAGTCTGGTGTGTACTGCACTGGGGGTGAGCAGGCGAAGATGTTTGCGGACCAAGGGTTTGACATGATGAACGTAGTGACAGACTACACATCGCTTGATTTTACCTCCAGAGAGCAGCTTAGCTTTGCGACTGGGGCAGCAGAGCCAGCTAGAGGAAAATCATACTAATCAATTCAATATTTTTTCGGAGCGATACGACAATCAACTCTGCTCCGCCTTGATCATCTTCTCTTCAACTTGCTCAACGGTGAATCGGTGCATCAACTTGATGGCCTTGCCAGATTTGGTAGGATCCTCTTCAGGAGCTATAGCCTTACTGATGTGAATCTAGCTCCCTCGATTAGCAATTAGGTCCAACAATGGATGGCAGGCCAATGCTGCATACCACAGGAACATCAAAGTCGTAGAGGTTCCTCCATTGCTTGGACTCGGGCTGGGGAAGATCAACATTGACCTCTTTATACTCAAAGGGTCGTTTGTCCCAGACGTTGGACAGGACACCCTTGGCTTGGCTACAGAGGCCGCAAGTTTCGCGGGTGAAGAAGGTGATTCTGGTGGGGAGCTGTAGAAGACGACGAGTTGCGAAAAACATAATTGTAGCACCAAATGAGTATCAATTTATAAAAGAGCGGATTAACAATGTTGATTTACCGAATCAATGGATGTTGTCCGAGAAGGCAAAAATGAGGCGACAGAACGGAAGCTACTGTTTCTGTACTTCGTACGGCTTAACTTACCGGTACCCCGTAATTAATAGCTTAATAGGTATTAACTAACTACAGCGGCACCAGAACTGCCTACGGCCTAATCGCATAAAGCTACTCGAAAGCTCGACCCCGCACCCAAATGGGAAGGCGGTGAGTCCGACTGCTCCCTCTCCAGCGTCATCGGGAGCCCAAGATTTCTAGAAGCTCCCACCCCACCAACGAGCTGCTGAGCCCTCCATCTTCTAACTTGAACTTGTAGACCCAATTTCCGTGATCCGGAGAGTATATACGGCGAACTATATCAAGATGGCGGAAAAGTGTGTTCACCAGGGCTGCGGCAAGGTGTTTACGGATCCTCTAGAGAAGTGCGAGTATCACCCTGGTCCTCCCATCTTCCATGAGGGGCAGAAAGGTAATCATGGGGACTTCCAACCAAGCTTCGCATTTCACCATTCCAGGCGCTGACTTGCCGACAGGATGGAAATGCTGCAAGCCCCGAGTTCTCACTTTCGACGAATTCATGGATATTCCTCCCTGCACAACCGGCGTTCATTCCACCACTGATAAACCCCCGGAGGTTGAGCAGAAGCCACAGGAAGACGATGCTACCCTGGCCAAGAAGATCAAGAACCTCAATGCCGCTGCTCCCTCACGCGCGCCTATCCAGACTGCCCAACACGCCCCCACACCACCTCCGGCACCTGTAGAGTCTGAGGACGACGACCCAAGCCTGGAGATTCCCGATGGAGCCACCTGCAAGCGAAAGGCCTGCGGTGCGACCTACAAGAAGGGAAGCTCGAGAGATAATGAAGAGTGTGTGCATCACCCTGGAGCGCCGATTTTTCACGAGGGAAGCAAAGGCTATTCTTGCTGCAAAAGAAGGGTGCTGGAGTTTGATCAATTCATGAACATTGAGGGTTGCGAGACGAAGAGTCGCCACTTGTTTGTCGGAAGCGGTGAGAAAGACAAGATCAAAGAGGGTGGAGAAGAAGTCTTGGAGTCAGTCCGGTAAGCTCCGTCTCAGAACTTTTTTTGAGTTCATCTATTAACCAAGTTGCAGACATGACTTCTACCAGACCCCTTCCAATGTTGTCGCTTCCTTCTTCCTCAAGAAGATCAACAAGGAGATAGCCAAGGTGGAATTCCAGGAAAAGCAGCTATCCCTAGACCTTGTTACGACCGATCCGACGCCCAAGCGATACAAGGCAGACGTGCCTCTATTTGCCGGCATCGATAAGGAGAAATCATCCTACAAGATCTTGGGAACGAAGTTGGAATTGGTTCTCATTAAGTCAGACGGAGCTTCATGGCCAGTGTTACGTAGTGATGAGGCTTTGACAGGTGAGATCCTGCAGATTGGCCGTGCTGGCAGAGCCTAAGGGGTTGCGTAAGCTGTGAAACAGAGGTGAAATCGGGATGTAGATGCAAATAGTGTGACGTGGCATGGAGTTAGGCGAGTGTTGAGAAGGTGGCCTTCCAGAGGGGTTGAAAACAACTCTAAGTAGGTGATATTATTAGGTTAAAGATCCCTATGGATAACAGGAAGGGCATTAACTCAGAATTTAAATGATATTAAGACAGGAATCCCAATAAACACAATCAGTTACTGAAGTAACAGGTGCTTCGTGAACTGTGACGATATCAACATCTCACCTTCTATACTGTACGGAATAGTAGCAATTTCCCGAGGGAGCAGCCTAGGACTCTATAATCCAGGATTTAAATTGTTGATCATGTTACACTGCCTTGGTCCAATCACGTTTTAGAGACCTGGCTATAAACACAACACCTCCCCCACAGAGTATCGTCACTCCCGCCCAAACCCAAGCAGCGCCATATCCCAATTGTCTTCTGAGAGCCCCTGAAATTGGTGAACCAAACAATAGAGCTATAGACATAACAGAGAAGGCCATGCCAAATCTCGTCCCAATTTTGCTTGCATCCGCCGTTAACCTGACAAAGATAGTTGGCTGGAGTGCGAAGAAAGTTCCAGTGAAGAAACCTTGGCAGACGATAGCTATGATGAGACGAGCTGGCGTCTTCGCGGTCAGGAGACAGAAGTTGGTAACTGATAGGGCGACTGTTGTTCCGATGATCATGTTCATGGGTCCAATCTTCAGCGCGAGGAAAATAGGCAGAATGCGGCCGAAAATGGAGCTTGCATTGAGGATGGCGAGGATGTAGAGCGCAAAGTTGGATGAGAAGATATCCTCATCCAAAGCGTAGCTTCCAATGTAGACAAAGGGAGTATACATTCCGAGAAAGACGACGAAGCAGCCACCCACAAAGAGAAGATATGTCGAGTCATGAAGGGCAGTTAGGTCGATGAGCGACCGCCTCGTCCGGTTTTGAGACCCCGAGTCTCGTGCTCGGAGCACAAAGTTAGAAATGCCGAGAAGGAAGTATATTAGCAATGCTACGGCTCGAACTGCCCAAAAAATTCCGATCCTGGGATAAAGCTCTCGCAGCATAATAGGGAGGAGAACACTTTGCTTCTGGTTAGCCTCAACCAACAAAAAGGGGACAAGATAAAGCTGGGCCTACCCTCCAAAGCCGCTCCCGGAAGCCGCAATTCCGTTCGCCAACGGTAACTTGGTGGTAAACCACACAAAAGTAATTGCGACGCTGAGAAGGGACAGGCATCCTGCGCCTATGCCGATGAGAACGCCCTGAGTTAGGATCAACTGCCAGAGTCTTGTACTCAGACTCTGTAAAACGGTACCGAGGACGATGAGAAGCGATCCTGCGGTAAGTAGATGACGAAAGTAACCTGCATCGTAGATTGGCCCGACAATAAAGCCGAGAAACACCATCAAAAAGGTCTGAAGCGAGCCGATGATGGAGATCTGAAATGGGGTGTGATGACTCAGTAGATCGGATTCATAGATTGTCTGGAAGGTACCATAGCTAGATATGAGCCCTAAGACGCAATTTATGTTAGTAACTCGTTTGAAAATATTGAGACTCGCGTCTTGGATATTATGAGTCCTCGGTATTACCCCATGTTGCAAAGTATAAGCAAAACGAGCCCACGACTTGAAGCCATGCTTGGGAGCCGCCATTAGGAATAGCAGGAGTGACGGTTTCTGAAGGAGGCTCTGTAGAAAAATCTTCAACTATGAGTCGTCCACCTGAGGATGGCTCGAATGTTTGCAGGCGTCCCATTCTCAGTCGCTTGTTGCATTAACACCGCAACGGCCCCAGACCACGGTGGCACACAGGGCGCACCTCTTCCTTCTAAACCAATTCGTCACGGAGTCAACAAGGATATTCGCCTTGATCTCAGGCAAGTTGCCGAACCCCAAAGAAAGACATTGGAGTCTTTTATCCCACTCGGCAACAGTTTGTAATAGAACCGTGCACACCCAGGACACAATATTCCCCGCCCAGCATCGTATAATAATAACCAGACCAACACCATGTCTTCTTCCTTTCTTTTCTCCACCGCCGACCCCCGATCAGATAATAAAAAGAGCTGCGCCGCGCTGAATGTGCGGGAATGGGGCTGCCCGAAACACGCAAGTGCCGTCCCCTAGTGGACCATGTCATGCTTGCCACTCAATGTCAACGTCACCGAGCGCGGCTGATGCAATACGACTTACACCAGGAAGTCTATTCTCTCTTTTCTTGCTTTATGCAGACTGCCAAGGTGCCAAGGATAGACTTGGCCTCTGAAACGGCCCCCACAGACAATTAAGTAATACAAAGAGATTGTAGTTACGTCTTAGAGATTAACCTAACTCCTACAACAGCTATACCAGTTAGGATAAAAGATCGACCGCACATATAACCGAAGTTTAATATATGCTAAATAGTGTGTGATCCATAGTGAATGATTTTATTGATACACCCTATCACTACCCCTGGTCAGGCCAAAAAGGTCTTCGCTTTCAACTAGCTACTGTATCACAGGAAAAAGCTCAGCTAGGTACTGCTTCCAAGAATCGTGCCCGCTCCCCACATAGCCAATGTACATGTCTGGTCGTATGACGACAACAAAAGAGTCCTCAGGCTTAACCCACCCGGCAGTGAATCTATTACCAATAATTGACATGGGCTGGGTCTCTGCCTCTTGCTGTGGCTGCTTTTGAGCCGTGGAGACATGGTATGAAATCGCCACTGAGTCGTACTCGAAGGAGGCCTCGGGGCACTGGCCAATGAAGAGAACTAGAAACTTTCCGTACGAAGCTACCGTGTAAAGTCTCGTATCTTCAGTAGTTGAAATTGGCTTCATGATGATATCAGGACATCTATGACCAGCCTTCCAGATGTCGTGTTGAGATTCCTTAACGAGAGGCGAACACATGCCATCGTATGAGACACCCATTCCTTGGATATAGTTAGTCCTCCAAGTTTAGAAAGTTGCCTTGGAAAGTATTCTTACCAGTGATGTATGCGGCGTTGCGTTCGATAGTGGACACGTACTTCTTGGCCTCTCGAACGGTATCTCGCACCAGGGCCGCGGCAACGCCAATGACCTCTTGGGCCGTAGTTCTTCGCTCAATATCATAGCTTCGAATGATGCTGTAAGCCGTGCCCTCGGTAATGTTGGGCTGCATGGCCATTGCTAGACGCCATGAAAGACCGAAGGCGTCAGCGATGCCGGTATTGAGCCCTTGCCCACCGTTCACTGAATGGACGTGTGCGGCGTCTCCTGCGAGTAGAGTACGCCCGAAACCCTCCTTTGAGATGAAAGATGAAGCAATTCTCTCCTTCACCTCAAAGGTGCTGTACCATTCAGTTTTGAGGAAATCAACCTGGTAAGGGGCCATATGCCTTTTGATTGACTCTTGTGCAAGCTCTTGAGTGACCTCGCCTTCAAGAAGGACGTAGAAGCGACAGAGGCCGCGCTCTCGTGGGATCCACGCTACACGAGACTGGCCATCAAGTTCAAATGTGATAATTTCCGGACATACAGGAAAGTCGGTATCAATAAAGGTATCGAGAACAGCCCATAGCATTCCAGGCTTCGTTCCAGTGAAGCTGATTCCCAAGGCATTGCGGATCGTGGACCTCGCACCATCAGCGCCGATGGCGTACCTGCTGCGAATTTTGCGCCCGCTTTGAGTCACAATGTCAACATAGTCTTCGTTTTCTGAGATGCCGAGAACTCGCTCGTTGTAGTAAGTTCTCCCCTCCAGCCGCTTCGCGATCACTTGCTCAACGACGGGTTGGCCGATCATGAGAAAGTTCTTGTGGAGGGCGTGTTCAATGCTCACCCACCACTGGTTTTGGCGGGACTTGAACTCCCCATCACTGAACGTAGAGCTGGCTACGATAATGTGAGTATTCTTTCTTGTTTACGGGGAACTCTTGGAAATATTACTAACTGTTACACCTAAGCCCCTGTGGCAAAAGCTCATCCAAAATGTTAGCAACTTCAAAGACCTGTTGTGTTCGAGCGTTCAAGGCATCCGCACGACCAAGGTCGAGTGTGCCGGGTTTTTCATCTGATTTCGGTGAGCATTTCCTACTTTTCGAGTCTTGAATTGTTTTACCTAGAATTGCCACCGAAACACCTAGTTCGTGAAGGAGCAGACCAGCGAAGAGACCTGTCGGCCCGCCTGCAGCAATCGGTCAGATATGAGAGTTGACAATGGGAATAGACTCTTTACCTCCAACAATAGCAACATCAAGTTCTTCCATGCTGTTTGAAATTAAGCCTGGAGATTATTAGTTTTCAAGGAAGATGCTATCTGTTTGGTACCAGATGATGATCAGGCAGCAGGTAAAGACGCTCTGCAAACAAGAACAGCACAGAGTGTCGCAACAACGCTCGAATATACAACCTCCTCGGAACCCTGATCTAATAGCATGTATTTACAGGTCCAAAGATGTACTGATTCACTGCCAGCGTAAGGGAGATGTAATCAAGTGGCTAAGATCCTAGCAAGATCTCAGGGCACACTCCCCCAACCCCCCGGCGTCGGCCCCCAAGACAGGATACAGTGACGGTAGGCTTCACGGATTTGTAACCAACTTAAAAAATGACAATTTAAACTTTTACGCCTCCCTAGTAACTGCACAATAGTATCCTGGAACCTAGTACTATGTTTATAATGCCGCGGCTCCTGCCGAAATCGTGCGCGGGTAATCAGCTCAGGAGAGTCTCCGGGTCTCTACCGGATCTCGCCCGGCCCCATATTACCTATTCGGGCAACTGAGAACAGCCCGCAACGGTGACACAGATCCTAGACTTCATACTATGAATGAGGCGCAGCGTAGTATTCCTCGGTCAAGCTTCGGTCCTTGTTAGAACACTTGTTGATGGTTGACCTCTTCACACTTTGGTAGCATGCATCAGATCCTTGTCTCGCTACGTTTGATTCACTGCTGCCTCTTCTGTCAAAACGCAGGCACTGTTTTGGGTAGTGACTGCAGGGATATCCATCTTCTGGAGTCCCTAGCTAAGGCTAAATGCCGACTGAGATGCCTGTAAAGCTGGGGCTGACTGCGGATCTTGCCATGGTTTTCGGCAAAACTCTAGCTTTACCTTAACGTAATAAGAACCTCCTACCTTTTTCAACCCTCTTCCGTTCCACTTCGCCTTGTCCGTGCATTTTGGCAGGACATGAGTAATCTAGACACTAGTATATCGGGCTCAAGTGGGATAGAGTGGTAAATATTACATATTTGTAAGGTGGAGCGGGAGTTCGTCAGCGGTGTGTTGCAGATGAGACTGGAATTGGATGGTGGCGTCGTGGAGACATCATCTGGTTCGATTCTCATGATGACGAGAATATTTTTACGTAGTTGGATGGGGAAGGTAGTCCGGGATTCACAGAAGGATGAGACAATGATAGATTAAAAGCTAGATCGTGGAATTGGGAGGTGTTGCCGACGGAATTAATACATACTTAGGTGTTTCTATATAGATGACTCAAAGAGTTTCATCTAAATTATAACTCCGCGGACAGAGTCTCAAATCTCCTTACTTTGGCTTGACCATTGAAGAATTCTCAAAACTTCTCAGCAGTTACTCACTGACTTCAAAATGATGTCCGTTGCCGAACCTGTCGATCCTAGACCGGTCGCCCTTGGATCAGAAACCGGCAACATGGCTTCTTACACTACCGTCTCAGACCACTCTCTTCACAAAACCGCCTCCACGATCAACGAAATTGCACCACCTTCCACGTCATCTACAAGGAGCAGCAGCATGACAGTATTTCCCACAACTCTTGACGCTTCCGCCCTTCAGACCTGTTCAAAGATCCTTGAGATCATTGACAGGTATCGGATGGTCAAATCAGAAAGTATTGGTAGCAAGTCTGATGATTCCATGCTCAAATTCTTGGCTCTCGCCTACTATCATGTCAGGGCTGGGCGATCAGTCCCAATGTGCCTACCTGCGTTCCCCTTCAAGTCTCCAAACTCCATCCACAAAGTCCTTGGGAAACTTCCTGATAAGGCGGAAGAGTTTGCTCTGGCTAGACTTAACGGTCTTTGTCATGCTATTGGTGATGTGTATTCACCTGGTGCGAAGCTGACGATCATTTCGGACGGTCTTGTCTATAATGGTAGGTCTGAATGTATAGTTCAGTTACTAAAGCTAACATCTCGCAGACTTACTCGGTGTACCAGATAAGGACGTCTGGGCATATGGTGAGGCCCTCAGAGAGCTCGCCATAGCCAAGGGTTTCCGCCACATTTCTTTCTCACGACTTCGAGACCTTGTTAACATCGAACTGCCATCTAAGCTCAATGAAATGACTTATGTTGCGAACGCCTCAAACTTTCGACGTGCTCTTCTCAACACATTCTCTAAGTCTGACTGGAGTTGGGAAGAAGCTCGTAAGAGCGAGGACGTCTGCCTAACCTACAGAGGATATATCAAGTTCCTTGAACTCGATTTAGAGAACGTTTACCCAGTGGGAGAGGATCGCACTAAATCCAAGTACAAGAAGGGTATTGAGTACATCGCCAAACAGATGATAGCTCGAGGAGATGTTAGTTGGTCTTAATCTCTGCGTTTGTCTCTCGCTCAACTAACATTCTCTTCAGGCTTTTGCCCATGCAGTCCGCCAGAAATACCCTGACCATCTTCGCTTGTCCATCCACCCATCCACCGGTGATACTAAGCTCTCCATTAGTCTTCTCCCAACAGATACCACTTACACAACCCCATGGCATTCCACCATTGCTTTCAAGCTTGACGGCACTACTACCACAGGCCCTCGTGTCGCCTTTGAGAAGGATGACACGCTGGAACTGGTCTATGAGAATGGTCGCCCAAGCTACTACCGTGAGAAATCAAATCTCCTATCTTGGGGAGAGGGCAAGGGTGGCATCAATTGCGATCCCATTTACCCCGCCGGCTTGACGATTAGACCTGCTCGAGGACATGGGGCTCTCGCGATGGATGACATTGATACCAAAAAGGTCCGCGCCCTATCCGAGATCAACTCACCGATCATCTTGCGGGGCTTCGTAAAGAAACCCGAGAAGGATGCTTTCATTAAGAAGTCGTATGATTTTGGCACACCACTTCCCTGGAAGTTTGGTCTTCTCCTTGAGGTTAAAGATCGTGGGGCCGATACTCGAGGTCTCAACAATGTGCTATCAGCCGAGTGGATGCCATATCACTACGATGGCCTGTTCAAAACTGTAAAGAAGACCGATGAGTTGACTGGTAAAGAGACCTTGATCTCTACGCCACCTCAGTAAGTCTACTGGCCCTTTTGCTCGATATCTGTTCGGTCTTGACGCTCGTTGCTAATCACGGTCAATTTTCGATAGGTTTCAATTCTTCCACACTCCTACAGCTTCTCCCTCAGATACTGGATTTACTCTCTTCGCATCATCCACCTTGGTGTTCAAGTACCTACCGTCATGGCTCACTGCCGAGAAATTGTCTGAAATGACTTGGACTGTATCGACCTCGTCGTTCGACTCGACTATTCTAAGGGGGCTTCCATTGGTTATCAACCACCCTACCACGGGAAGACCATGCCTCCGATACCACGAGCCTTGGCCACAAAGCAGGACCAGGTTTGACGCCACAAGTGTCACCATTGACGAAAATCCTGACAGCTCGCTAATTTGCGACACTCTCAACTCGCTACTACATGACCGACGAGTTGCTTTCTATCATGTCTGGGAGAAGGGCGACCTGCTGGTCAGTGATAATGTTTTGATGATGCATACGCGAAGTGACTTTACGTCTGGGAGCGACCGGGAACTCTGGCGTATTCACTTTGACTAAATTGATTGGGCCCTCTGGGGCCGAGCGTGTTGGAGAGTTGGAGCCTGCCTCTTAGTGAAGGAGGATACCCTCTTTGTTGGTTTGGTTTGCTCGATTGAAGAAGCAGGGTTTGTGGATGTAAAAATATTCATCGTTAGTTACCTTGATCCATATATTCAAGCCATTTCCAAGATGCCATATGCTGAAATAAATATTCTTCTCGTCTTTATGGGCACATAAGCTCAAAAAGGTAATATTTACTTGTTAGGATTCTAGGAGAATGAAGGCGCCTTCTTGCTGTAGATTCACATTTGATCCACGCTAATGACGAAAAACCATGTCTGAGTAGCAATTATCTCCCTTCAAAGGCCGATATCCTTTTGAGGTACAAGGAGGCATCGTTAATATGAGTTGATAGGATGTAGGTACCGGTTTCTGTCTTTAACACATGTAGGACAAAGAATACTGTACACTAGAGGACGGTGGGTTATCTTATCTTATCATCTATGTACTGTATACTGTACCTTGCCTATCCATCCATGACAGGCGGTACAGCACATACCCAGGTAGGTACGTAGTAATTATTCCATGAACGCACTTCAAGAGTGGACTACGTACTAGCTTCATCTCTCCTGCATGCACTGTACCGGTATTCGTGCGTAAGCAATTCCGCGGTCATTCACGGCTCGATATTGCTCCTTTCCCATGATCTGACCGGTAAAACTGGTCGTACTCCACAAAACGCAGCCCAAGGAACGCCCTTAGCAATAATTCGTACTTTGGCTTACATTCTACTTTGTGGTGGCTTATGGAAGGTGCCCGAGATGGATGCACAGGTTGGCGTCCAAGCTGCGGTAGCTATTCTGAACAAGGCAGCGCCGCAAACCTGGCACCACATGCAAGAAGAACGGCCACACGTTCTCGGGTTCGAGATTGAGATTGAGAGGCAGATAACTCTGAGTGAGAACTGTAATTTAAATCCATTGGATCCAATGAGATGCAAGTTCCTGCTTCACGAGCGTCCAATCCCAGCCTGTAAAGTGATGCAAGGTCCCTGATAAGCTCCCGAGCCTATGTGTCCCACTCCCCCCCCCCCCCCTTCAGTCCGATAAAGGCTTCCATGACAGAGGTTGCGTTTCCCCACCCCCGACTCAGCAAATTCAGATACGTAACAAAGTCATGTCAGGATCAGTCAGGATCGTTCTCACTGGTTCATCAATTCCATGAACAGTCAACAATCCCAGCATGCCCAAGCCTTGGCGCCCAGCCACATGAGTGCGCCATCATCCCGCATCGAGCGTCTTTCTTGATGTTGCCCCAGTGTGGTCCAAGGGTTTCTTGGCGGAGATGGGTCTGCCAACTGATAGGGACGATAGATAGCGCTGCCCTCTAATTAGGTGCCTTCTTTCACTCTTCTTATGCCATGAATCGATGATCCAATATCTGAGGTGAGCTTATCGATGCCATATCCTGCCTTACCCGTGTTTCCCACGTCTTGACCAACGAGCTGAAGTAGCAGCCCATTTCCCCCAGATTTCCCCCCCCTCCTTCGTCTCCCGACTATAAGACATTGCCATGCCCTGTATTCGCGCCTTTCCCCGGAGGCCCAACTAACGTCCTTGTTTTCAACCCACGATCACACCTCACTTACACACGCGATTCAGAGGCTCGAATTTCCACCGACCCGATCGATACCTTCTTATTAGCTGCCATGACCACCAACGAGATTTCTCACGGCCGCGGCGGCGCGGGCAATTTTAACACCGACGATACCCAGTACGTCGATGGTGAAGTTGTTCGAGCTGGTGCTGAGGGCAGCCATGGTGATGGCGCATACAGCTCTGGACGAGGAGGTATGAATGACTCCCATCCCATATTGCCTCTCTCTCATACCTAGATTTGTCATCTGTCACCCCTCTGACATAACGAAACATTTTCACTTGACAGAATTTTTATTTATTTTTGAAAAATTTGCTGCACATATCATACTCCTTCCCATCTCTTTGTGCTATGGCAGTACACTAGCTAACGAAGTCACAAATTGCAGGCGCCGGTAACATCTCCGATGTAGGCACCAAAGCGTTGGAGCGCAAGGACCAGGACTTCATTCCCGAATCCGCTGTTCGACCCAGCCAGGATGGCCGTGACTTTCACACCGGTCGTGGTGGTGTTGGCAACGAATTCAAGGAAAACGACGAGAAGGTTTCTCTTGAAAAGAAGTCCGTTGAAAAGCCCGTTGAGAAGCCTGTTGAGCACGCCACTCTCCACGCTCCCCAGAGCTTGGCCGACAAGCTCAAGCATAAGCTCTTTGGCATTGGCAAGAAGTAGCCTGTGCTTGTAAGGGAGTAATTAGAGCTGTGAAGGAGCGAGCGAAGAGGGAAGTGATTGTACAGAGAGGGCCAGAGTTTGGAGGTTGCTCCTCGTATTCTGACCGTCTCACGACGTGCTGTTGAGACTGCTTTGTGGAAATACCCAAGATTCCCTATCACATTTTCTTTCTGGCAGGATAATACCATGCCTCTTTCAACGCACCTTCGAGTGCGTACTCATTCTACTCATTCTGCCTTTTTATCCCAACCTTGTGATTGTGATTGTGCAATGGCACCATGACGTAGTGAATCAGCGTAACAAGCGAAATATGGCCACCATTGAAATACAGCATTCGCATCGTTGCTCGAGCATTCCGGAAAGCTCTCAAACTCGCGCTCTGTGCTCGTGCCTGTGATTCACATGAGATGCATGCTATACTCGCACATACTGTAACCCGCCTGTTGCGCCGGGTAAGGATCTTATCACTGCAAATACCTGGTAAAGGGACCCAGCGCCTACCGATCGCTGGTTGCACCTCTTGGGGGACCCTAGCATAATAGAATTTGAGACTGACTCAATCTTGGATTGGTGCCTTCAGCAGCCGCCATTGCGTTGAATGAGGCATGTCTAGGATAATCCCTCCCAGTCATTAAACCCCCAGACTCCACTTCCCCTCACCTGGTGATTGATCTATACAAATTCTAGAGAGACATCTTTCAGGATCTTGATACTTGAAAATGGGTCGACCTCGTCCTGCGAGCTGATCCTTGCATTGCATTTCTCAGCATCGTCCTTTGGCCCAGGCGTGTTTGACAGCCAGCCCGTCCGTCATCTCGTATTGGTTGTCTCCCGCCTAGCTACCCGGCTAGACCTCTTCCGCCTAGGGATGAAGCGGATCGTCGAGTTAGACCCAACCAGTGGGTTGACCTAGCGCCATGGCGACACTTGATAAGACCGTTCTCAAAAGATCATCCAGGCTTGTCGTCCTGGTGCTACCCTTCGGTCAACTAAGTCCCTGAAAGGAGCGAATGGGCAAGTGTGATATTCGTCTCTTGAATGCCGTCTTGTCCATCCTTGACCTTAGACGGAATCCTTGTTAATCCTACGTCGCCTGGTGACGACGCAGGGTCTGAGGACAAGAATGCGACGATGCCGGGGTACCGAGCTGTGTTTAAGAATACATGAAGCCGGCCAGTCGCCCTGGTCCATTCCTGTCCCCTTCTTTCGGAAAGCCGAGCGCAATTGCGTTTGCTTTCACTCCGTTCATTTCATGAGCGCATCTGAAAATATTATACACATGGACCAGACTCACCTTATTCTTGGAAAATCAAGGTGGTGGACTGCATTCGCCTAGATCTTGGAGTTTTGCGACAAGGTGAAAGCCACTAGGCTGGCTACCCGACCAGAACAGCTCACCTGGCTTGCGCCGTGTGACGACAATCACGTGCACGGAGCCGGGGATCACGGGGCGCCGACGCTCCAGGTAGATATGACGCCGAACTTGGAGAATCAGCGCCCGCCTCTTCAGGGTCAGCGTCTTCTGTCCGGCCTCTCAATTCTCTCCAAACGTTCCCTTCGTTCTTGCGCCACCTCTGCTTTCGAGGCCGACGACGAGCGATCCTCCAACGACGACGACGACGATTACAACGACTATAGCATGAGCTCCAGCGACAGTGAGCCCGGCTCACGACAGCCGCCCGCTCCAACTCACGTCGGACATGATGCTCGCCCAACAAGCAAAAAGGAGCTGCTTGGTTGGTACAGCTATGCTTTTGCTGCTGAGACCTACGTGATTTGTGGTATTGGTACGTGTTCATGCTTAGCAATGGGAGATTCCTGAATCCCGTGATGCTCAACTACCTGGAAATATGGAGACTAACTTACATCGTCGCAGCATCCTTCATCCCAATCCTCCTCGAGACGCTCGCGCGAGAGAACGGCGTTCTGCTTTCAGATCGAAAGACACCATGCGGCTCTAGTGATAGCAAGGCAACAGACGATGGCCAGTGTGTGGTATATGTCTTAGGTATGGAGATCAATACGGCCAGCTTCGCGATGTACACTTTCTCCGTGAGCGTTCTGATCCAGGCGCTCCTTGTGGTTAGCATCAGCTGCGCAGCTGACCACGGCAATTACCGTAAGAAACTCCTCTTGGGATTCTCATGGGTAGGAAGTTTTTCAGTTATGGGCTACATCTTCATTACCAAGACGACATACATCCTTGGCGCCATCTTGACAATCATCTCGAATACATCCTTCGGCGCATCATTTGTCCTGTTAAACTCATTTCTGCCTCTCTTGGTGCGGTATCACCCGGAAGTTATTGAAGCTAAAGCTGCCACTACACCTGATCTTGGGGACTCTGGATTGGAGTCAAGGCCGCTGGAGGATTCGGTTGGTGACCTGGACGCGGAAGTGACGGCAAATTCGCCCTTGTTGGCAGAGTCAAGCCATAGCTTCAAGTCGGTCGCCACCCATGCCGAAATCACTTCCAAGGAACTAGAACTGTCGTCGCGCATTTCTGCCATTGGCATTGGAACTGGATACATCGCCGCTCTCTTTGTGCAATGCGTCGCCATTGGCATTCTCATCATGATGAAAAATTCCACTTGGGGATTGAGGGTTGCCCTCTGTATCGTAGGGGCCTGGTGGGCCGTTTTCACCATTCCTGCCGCGTTGTGGCTGCGCCCTCGACCTGGGCCTCCCCTTGTTGTTGATGGGAAGAAGGGCTCGCTTTCTGGATTCTCATATATCCTCTATTCATGGAGGTCCCTTTTCAAAACTATCCAGCTTGCACGACGCCTGCTGGACATCGTCCTTTTCCTTGCTGGCTGGTTTCTTCTCTCTGACGCTATTGCCACCACTTCTTCTACTGCGATTCTATTTGCTAAAACTTCACTCCACATGCGGCCATGGGCGCTGGGCATGATTAACGTCATTTCAACCGTGTCGGGGGTCTTTGGTGCATTTGGATGGTCATGGATCTCCCGGATGTTCAAACTCCAGCCACATCAGACTATTCTTGTTTGCATTGCCCTGTTTGAACTCATTCCCATATACGGATTGTTAGGATACCTCCCATTTATAAAGAACTGGGGAGTGATAGGCCTCCAGCAACCGTGGGAGATGTATCCTTTAGCAGCCGTGTACGGCCTTGTTCTTGGTGGCTTGAGCAGCTATTGCCGTTCTCTATACGGAGAATTGATTCCTCCAGGTTCTGAGGCAGCATTTTACGCGCTGTACGCCATAACTGACAAGGGCTCCAGTGTATTCGGTCCAACAATTGTTGGCGCCATCATCGATAGGACGGGCAGCATCCGCCCTGCATTCTGGTTCCTCGCCGCCCTCGTTGGGTTTCCCGCTCCGTTGATCTGGTTTATTAATGTTGAGCGAGGCAAGCTTGAAGGCGCGAAGCTGGCTGAGACAATCGAGGGCTTCCCCGCCCCCGAGGAGAATGGAGAGTACCGAGACGACGAAGCTCGTGGCATGCTTGCTGACTATGACGAAAACGGAGATCATAGAGCAGTAAATGGGCGGGTTGGTGAGTAACACATCGCTATTGAGCGATTATTATTCACTCTGTCATGTATATTATTTTTTCCTCTTCTTGTACTACTGCATAGCGATGGTGTTTGGCTGGGACTTCGTTGTCGTACTTCGGGTGGGGTAGGATATGCAGAATTTCGTGTTGGTTCTGGACATGCCATACATACATACACAGGGATCTCAAGATAAACACTTCATCATCCTGTACTCTTCATCAACGGGTGTTGTTGCTTACTCACAATCACCTCCTCCATCTTGCAAGCTCAAATCCCTGATTATTAAATCTATCCACTTTATCAAGTTATTTCTTACGCATTCCCCATCGTTCCGACGGGCCGCCAAGACGCGTTGGGTCTGGCCCATATCACGTGACACGCGTTTTTGGTGCTTTTGCCTCAACTCTCCCCCCAAAGTTTGCGACGTTGCGTCTAGATAAATCTCATTTTGCGCACAGGACATCGCAAGTCGCGGCTTGTCGGTCACAGACAGCCGGAGCTTAGCTCAAACGCGACGCTACCCCTCCTCTTCGATGTAACAAGTTCGAACATTATTCGACACCATCTTGGCGACTAAATTTTTGTTTCCTTTGCTTCTTTGGCGGAAACCCCTCCCGCTCAGGCATAAGCTACGCGATCCTTCTGCCATCACCAAACCCCTCAACTTTCAACACGCTTTGTCGCCGCAATGAGCTCTCGTAAGCGATCACGTTCCGTCGTGGAAGAGAACCGCGCGGAATGTCCATTTACTGTTGCGTATCCCGGTCCCCCGACACGGGCGGAGCGGGATCGACACAAGAATAAAAAGAGGAAGCGCGACGGCCAAGAGGAGGAGAAGCGGGTTCCCATACAAATTTCCCCCTTCGAGCCTACCGGCAAGTTCAAGAGTCACGACACGATGGACCTTCATTATACCATCGAACCCAGCAAGCGATGGCTGGATATGACACGATACAACAGCTTCGTCCGTACGTACCCGAGCTCTGCATCTTGGAAATGAGGGGCTAGTAATCTAACCGGCTTGGCAGTGAACGGCATCAAATATTACAGCGAAGGCTTCGTCTTCGTCGCAAACGAAGCGACCATCGAGCGACAACGAGCAGCGGCCAGCTTAGGCACCGTTGGGCCTCTTCGGAAATCCGATGATGACTGGGTGGCCCGCATCTTGGAGATCCGCGCTGCCGACGAGCACCATGTTTATGCGCGCGTTTATTGGATGTACTGGCCCGATGAACTGCCGCCTGGAACCTTGGATGGCAGGAAGCAAGTCCAAGGACGACAGCCGTATCACGGCCAGAACGAATTGATCGCGTCGAATCATAGTGAGTCACGCTATTGGCCGGATGATTATAATATGCCGAAGCTGACACGCAATCATAGTGGACGTAATCAATGTGGTTAGCGTCACCATGCCGGCGACTGTTAATCAATGGATCGAATCGGATGATGATGAGATACAGGATGCGCTGTACTGGCGGCAAGCCCTTGACTATCGTACTTCGCAGCTCTCGGTAAGTTATGCCAGGTATTCATCTCGTGATGTAATGCTGACGCGCACTAGTCGGTCGACATCATGTGCAAATGCGAAACTCCTGCGAACCCCGACAAGACGTTAATAGGATGCACTAACACAGACTGTGGGAGGTGGATGCACCACGAGTGCCTTAGTCACGACGTTCTCATGAGAGTATTCGACCGATTGGGCACCAATCTGCCGCATCTTGCCGAAGAACCATCTATCAAGGAGGAAAAGAACGACGAGGAGGCAACGCGACCACTCAGCCCGATGGAATCAGGGGAGAAGGAGACACAGCCTACAATCGATGTTCGCTCCGGCGGCGTGCAAGGCGTGCAGGACACAGTCAATGCAAAGAAGGCCGTCACCGAGACTCCGCGAACGACCGCGACGCCCACCCCCGTCCCAAACTCCTTGAACGCCGACACTCCTTTGAGAGCATCAGCCAAGAAGAATCGCAAGAGGAAGGGCTCTGATTATAAGCCTTATCTCGGACTTTTTGAAGCGAATTTGAAGATGACCGAAGGACCAACAATGTGGGAAATCAAAGATCTTCGAGAGAATGTGACAGGTGGCGAGAAAGAGTGGACTGAGCCAGCCAACTGCTTGCTCTGCGGCTCTGTCATCGAGTAGTGGCTTTCCCAGTAGCCAGGCTGCGCGAATGCTCTGCGTGGTCTTGGTCTTGGTATCGTTGCGTGTGGGAACTTGATTCCAACCAGTGAAGCCGTCGCTCCCTGGAATTGGGCACTCGTTTCCTTTTCCCGACGATTTATGCTCTGAAGCACATGCGTGGCTTTCTTCGGATTACACCACTAGTTGACTGTTGCTGCCCCTCTCTGTCGAATTATGCCTCTTTGTATCCCAACTTTGGTAGTCCTTTCTTGAGCCCCTAGGCTAGGTGCTGTGGGCGCGGCGTTTACGGCGAATACGTGATATCATGATTTTTCTTTGTTTCGGGAATTGGTCGAGCTCTACGGTGTATGGGAGACAAAGGGACATTTCCTTCTGTGTCAAGTTGTTGGGTTGCCAGATTTGCGATGGAGAAGACTGAAGATGGGTTGAAGACGGGGAAACATATTATTCGAATGGAGACGGTGGAAGATGACGAGATTTTCCTTGACTAAAGTTGGCTATCTTATGCGATGCCTTCCTGTCACTTCCCTAGTAGTATCTGCCCGCTACAGAACATCTGTTTTTCTTATATACATCGTATCTAGCTATCCTTGACAGTTGTCAGATGGTATGTCGTTGGAGACTAAGTGAGACCAGATGCTCTTTACTGCGAAGGGTGGATATCTGGCATGTTTTCGGTTTCTTTCTTATTTACTTAGTTGCTTCGTAAAAATGAAGATCAATTCCAAGAAAACTTGACTTCGCATACTATCTTGATTGTGAATGGACTGGTGAGTTGCTCATACTCCCTACAATAATAATACTGAAGCTACGTAATCCTCTGGGAGAAGCTGGCGGGGTGAGCTCAGACCAACAAGCCTAGCGTCGCACTGAGCTTCATCCACCCGCTTGGAGCCAACCCCGCCACTCTGGGACTTCTCATCCGGAGCTTCAATGCCAGCTTGCACCTCCATTTCCCGAACCTCCGACACCTTCTCCCTGATTGAGCAGATTGAATCAGCCACAAACTGTACTTTCATCTGTTGCAATCATGGCTGACGTTGACCCTTTTGATTCCGCGCTGTGAGTCGCCCCATTCCCTCCCTTCCCGTTTCATAAGGCTTCTTCTTCCCCTCTTCCCGGCGTCACGCCAAATGCAATGCTCTGACTAACGTGCCGTTCTTTCTGTGCCTTCTAGCGACCTCCTCCGTCGGCTCAACCCCAAGCAGACAACCGACCACCTTAGCTCTATCATCTCGCTCGCCCCCGATCTGACAGAGGACCTACTCTCGTCAGTCGATCAGCCCCTGACTGTCCGCCGATGCAAGCAGACCGGCCGCGATTATCTCCTCTGCGACTACAACCGTGATGGCGACAGCTACCGCTCGCCATGGTCCAACCAGTTCGACCCTCCACTGGATGAGGGTGGTGCTGGTGGCGTCGGCGCAGGCGGCAGCGAGGGTGCAGGCGAGGGCGCCATTCCTAGCGAGCGGGTGCGTAAGATGGAGGTCAAGGCTAATGACGCCTTTGATATCTACCGCGAGTTGTACTACGAGGGCGGTGTGAGCAGTGTCTACTTCTGGAATCTGGATGATGGATTTGCTGGTGTTGTGTTGTTGAAGAAAGGTACAAATACCCCTTCCACATACGTAATGACCTTACTCTTATCGGAAAGCTGAAACTGACTCCTTTTCACAGCGTCCCCTTCTGGAGGCAGCACCGAAGGTGTATGGGACTCCATCCACGTCTTCGAAGCCATTGAACGTGGCCGATCCACCCACTACAAGCTTACCTCGACAGTAATTTTGACCCTGTCGACTGCAGGAGGTAACCTAGGCGATATGGATTTGAGCGGCAACATGACCCGCCAGGTCGAGCAGGACTTATCTGTCGAGAATGATGACAGCCACATCGCCAATGTAGGCCGACTGGTGGAGGATATGGAGCTCAAGATGCGTAACCTACTGCAGGAAGTCTATTTTGGCAAGGCCAAGGACGTGGTGGGTGATCTGCGAAGCATTGGAAGCCTAAGCGAGGGCGCCCGGGACCGGGAGGCGCAGCGAGAGATTATCGGCAGCATGAGAAAATGATAAAATCAGGATGATACGGGGATAAGAGTGTTTACCAATCCCTTGCTGTCTCATCCAAGCATGTCAAAGTTTTATAGCGTGGAAATGCAAGACAAGAGTTGAGAAAGTGGTAACTTGTGGTCCAGAGACGAAAGCCCGGCGCTGTCTGCTTAAGATAGAAGTGCGCTTCAGTTGATAAATGTTAGGTTAGAAACTTTGTTTAGTCATCGGTCCCCCGTCACGGGATGTATGACCGGACAGAGAATTCAATTGTCAAGATAGCAGTTTCTGAGATGCTCTATTGTTCTCAAGCTGGTTACAGATAATGCTTGCAAGCGACATATGTCGAACGATTGGAGCAGTTGAGATACATAAGAGACTTGCTTATCAGTTAAAGCGATGCAAGGAGGAGCATGACTAACCTGTATGCCCCACCGCTTTTTGTGACTCAACCTTATCGCGGGGCAAGTTAACCCCTCCAAGCCCTCGCTCTCAGCCCAAAATCTGCCGTTGCACTAAGAAACCCAACAACCAAAAGAGTCGATAAAATGGCCGTCGTATATATCGACGAAGAAAAGGGCATTGACGCCCCCGACACTGCGGGCACCGAAGCCGGCCCTTTCAAGAGCTTGCTCGAAGCTTTTTTCCGCCACGGCCCCGAGACCGAGTATCAGGTTAAGAAGAAGGACGACGAGGAATACAAGCCAGCTGCGAAATCGGCATTGAAAAAGGCTGTGGCTTACGCTGCCGGCCAACGCAAGAAACTCGAGGCTGCTGCGAAGCGGGCTGAGAAGGAGGCACAAGAGGAGGCCGCGCGCTTGGCTGTTTTGGAAGAGGCCAAGAAGATCAAGATTGTCGATGATCCTGCTCTGCCTGAGCCTGTGCGAATCAGTCTCGCCGAGGTCGATCCTAGTGTCATTGGAATTCTTCGCAAGAACAAGGATGAACCAGCGGAAGGAGTGAAGCGTGTTCGCATTCAGGGTCGTGTTAACCGAGTTGCCAAGCAAGGTGGTCTCATATTCGTTACCCTGCGCCGAGGAATCGACCTGATGCAATGCCTTCTTTCTGGAGACCTGTCGAAGACGTACGATGCGTTGACCCTCGTTCGTGAGACGGCAATGGAAATTACCGGTGAACTTTGGGAAGTTCCCGCTGGTCTTCGCGCGCCCCTCGACCGAGAATTACACGCGGATCACTTCCGAATCATCGCGCGAGCCCCCGGAGGTGATGATGCCTTCACCAACCGAGTGCCCCTCGACGGCGATGCACAGTCCTTGCTCAACTTGCGCCACCTGACTCTGCGCCACGAAAAGCCTAGTGCAGTCATGTTTGTCCGCGATATTGTCGAGTCTGCCTTCCATACTGCCTACAAGGAGCTGAGCTGCAAGAAAGTTAGTCCTCCAGCTCTTGTCCAGACTCAGGTCGAGGGTGGCGCTACCCTGTTCAAATTCGATTACTATAACGAGACTTCGTACTTGACTCAGTCCAGTCAGCTGTATCTCGAGACTGTCCTGCCTGTTCTTGGCGATTGCTACTGCATTGAAAAGTCTTTCCGTGCAGAGAAGTCCCTTACCCGTCGCCATGTAAGTACTTTACCTGTGGCCGTATTGGATATAACGGAGCCTTACCTATTGTAGTTGTCCGAGTACACTCATATTGAGGCCGAGCTCGACTTCATCACCTTTGACGATCTGCTGGGCCATCTCGAGCATATCATTTGCCGCGTCATTGACCTGACGTTGGAAAACCCCGCCGCAGCCGAGTTCATTAAGAAGTACAACCCCGAGTTTGAAAAGCCCGCTCGACCATTCCTGCGAATGCGCTACTCTGACGCTATTGACTGGCTGCGAGAGCGGGGTATCAAAAACGAGGAGGGCAACGACCATCAATTTGGTGACGATATGTAAGTCTACAGTCAGTCACCAAGACTTACTCACACTGACTTCACTATCAGTGCCGAAGCCGCTGAGCGTAAGATGACTGACGAGATCAACCGCCCAATTTTCCTCACTCATTTCCCCACTGAGATCAAGTCCTTCTACATGCAAAAGGCAGAAGATGATGCACGTGTAACTGAGTCTGTTGATGTTCTGATGCCCGGTGTTGGTGAGATCGTTGGTGGTAGTATGAGAATTTGGGACTACGAGGAGCTCATGGCTGGATACAAGCGCGAAGGCATCGACCCTACCGGTTATTTCTGGTACACAGACCAGCGCAAGTACGGCTCTACACCCCACGGAGGATACGGTCTTGGAGCGGAGAGGTAAGCTATTCGCCATGTTATTATTCCATCGAATGAAGGCTAACTTTTGTCAAGATTTTTGGCGTGGCTCTTGAAGCTTTGGACGGTACGAGACGCATGCTTGTATCCTCGCTACATGGGTAGATGCACACCTTGAGCGAAGTTTTGCTATGTTCCAAGATAGAATAAGAGCGCAAGATCTGTCTAGAGTGTGTCCTGATGAGGAAGAATCCAGACCGAGACAAGTTAAACAACCATGCAGGTGACAAAATAAGGGTAGCTATATAGGCCCTAATCGATTAAATGTACCACCACATAAGGTGATGCGAGTAGGAAGAAAGATTTTGATGAGTGATGGGGTATGTGGTGTAACGCTCGATTTCAGAATTATTGAATGTAGAAGGAAATGAAGAACTCGAAGATCTCAGGAGTGCTGCCGTGATTCGACCAATGTCACGCGCTATGCATACGATAGAATATCTTCTATTATGCTGATCGCCCTTCACTTCCTTCTACCCAGCAAGCTCTAGCCTAGCCACCCACGTCATCAACACTACCTCCAGGGAAGTTCGTTAATAGTAAAAAGTAAATAATTAAAATAAATAAAAAGCACAAAGGCCATTGATGAGTCAATGAGAAACTTTGGCACAAAGTTGTGAAGAGCCTGAAGGGTTGGAGAATGGAAATGAGATACAATGATTCGACATTCTGGGATATCAATTCCCCTGCCTTATTAGCCTCTCTATGCTCCGTTGGAGAGCAAAGATATGACCTTAATTTTCGTATTAGTTGTTGGTTCTGACAGTTAGTACTACTATTATAGGCTAGCATCGATAGGTCTGGGTCTCTGACAAGACTTGGGAAATTGGTCTTAGATGGTGAAATGATGGTGGCTGGCTGTCACATACATCGCCCTAGAACGGCCGTACGGAATAGGCTATCTAGGCGCGTATCTATCCGCAACTGAGGAATGAGAAATGGTCGTATTAACCTTGAATGAGGCGAGGACAGACTTCCGGTTGCCCGTTTTCTGGGTCTGGGTTATCAATTCTCCGTACCAAGACAAGACGTTGTACGAGGGTCGCTGTCTAAGTCACGATTGACAAAAGTGGCTCTCTAAACGTTCATTCTGTTACACCCCTTGATCTCAATTTGTTGCATCGCAGAAAGGTAAGTTGGCGCATGAGATGTCCTAATACTTGCCTCGAGCCCTGCGCTGGACAGAATGGTAGTTAAGCACAACCTTCTGATGGCCCGAGGTCGTGCATATTACTGTATCTATATCGTACCACCAACCAATAACTGGGGTTTTCCCTTGCCGATCTCATTGGGGTGGACGGATGGAAATGTTCTAGAAGAGAAGCCCCGCCTCTTGCAGTCCCTGGGCCCCCTGAGCCATGGAGGGTCTTTGAGTTCCCATTTGTCTGGCCGTTGCGTCTCCTGGAAATAAGTTCTAGCAGACGGCGACGACAGAGCACAATCTCGCGAAAGATCACAGGAACCGAGAAGGTTCAGAGGATGAGTAGGCAGATAGCGGGTAGCTAACTCCGCAAGGCTGGGTATCAATTTCCTCTAGCACACAATGTCCAGGCACGATCTGGATGGTCACCCGCACTACCCAGCGGACGGGAACGAGGCAAGCAGACATATCATTTACAAGTATGCTCCTTGCTGTCGACTGACGAGCCATTTAAAATTAATAGTAACGTCCCTGCTGGCGGCCCGTGGGCGGGATCGTTGATCGACGCGCTTACCAGCCTACGAGCGCTAAAGTAAGCACGAAGTCTTTAGGGAGGGGGCTTGACACACTACTCTGATCTTTTTTTCTACTAAGTCGGTCCATGCAACTCCATGGTGTTTGCTACAATACTTTGGGTCGTAGGAGGTAGCGCTGCATGACGCCCCCATGTCCCTGGCTGCATGGTTTAACGCAGTCATTAAATTCTCCTTTATCCAAACTCGGTTGCTTGCAGGAAGCCAGCAGTTCCCCCTCGCCTGCTTTCATTTAAACTCGAGAGACTATCGAAATGGCAACCAAACGAGATAGGTACTAGATATCACAATCATTTGAGAGGTCAATTGGCCCCAGACACACTGCTATGTCGTACCATGTCATTACCCCGAATACCCACCCCCAATTGTTTCGTTCCGGCCGGGTCGGCAAGCAGACGCCACCAGGGGGCCGCCCGACAAAAGGCGGCATCGGCGGGGGAGCGAGATGGGGGCTAGGTCCTCCTTCTGTGACAGCGTGGGTCATGGGATATCGTAGTCGTACTCGGGGTATGCAATGTCATTATGATGCTGGCGCAGATGTGAAGGGAATGCAGAAGCGGAGAGAAAAGAATCACAAGATGATGAGACCTAAAATTAGTGTCGATGTGGATGATGAACATCTTCGCTGAGGATGACGATATGGGAATCGGAATCCTGAAGATATGGGGCGTCACATAATACTCCAGTACCTAAAAGAAGGGCTAGGAGGTTAAGACGAGACATTTAGTAAAGAGGCTAGGCATGACTTATTGAAGTCAGAATTACGGATTAGTGACCAACAAGACAAGACAAGACAAGGCGAGACAGGACGAGACAGGACGAGACAGGATAAGACAAGAGAAGTCAAACGACCAACGGCTAAAACTTAGCCATTGGTGAGCCATGGTTTGAAAGTGGCAGACAGGGGATTCGTGGTCATCATGCCAGCCCGCTCGATGCCCGGTGCAATGGCTCCCTCCTTTACCCTGTCGAACCTGTCCTGATTATCCCTGATCCGCAATAACAATGACGAACATGGAGCTCCATTGCAAGTTCGGTAGCTGGCAAGCTAGCTCGCCGCCTAACGATGAAGTAGGCGATATGAACGGGCCATTATTCAAGCCCGCCCCCGGCTCCAGCCCAACTAGCCCAGCCCGCCGCCGGATCCACACGAGAACCCACTGACCCCTCGCTCCTCCTGTTGTGCGGTGTACGCCTTTTCGAGCTCATTGTGGTTGTTGGGCCAGGATGGTCACGATGGTGGCAAGGGGATGAATGAGGGCTTTTGTGGTCAATGAATGACTCGGAAGCCTGCTTGTCTGGCTGGCGGGCTGGCAGCTTGGGGACACTACCCTTGCCGCTGGACTAGGCTTAGATATGTACGAATCCGTAGGTGCAACCCTACTCTGTATGTATGTATGCCATGCCTGTATGCCGTGCCTATGCCGTGCAGATGTATGTTTATGCCATGCACTTTGTTCTACGCTCGGTATGGCGGGAAACAAGGCCGTCCGGAAAAGCAATCTAACAGGCGGTGCCGGACAGCGAGATTCATAGACATGGACAGGCCTTCTTGTGAGGGCCGTCTCTCTCTCTCTCGCTACAATTTCCAGAGAGCGGCAGAAGACATTCTCGGCTGACAAAGTGCTGGCTTTTGTGCCCCAAGCTCAAAATTGGCACGGAGAAAAAGGAGCCTAGAGCTCAGGCCAGGGATGAGACAGTGTCTTGAAAAGTGGTGGAGGCTTGTGGGAGAAAGTGGAGGAGTGAAAGCGGGCACCCTTGATGACTCTGACGGGCATATACACAGTCCGTTACGGAGTAGTAATAAAGAATGAACGAACCCCTCCACCTTTTCGGATTCTGTACCACGTACGTACTTGTAGAGGTGTAATTACACCGTTAGGTGCCATGTCCCACCTCCCGTCCCCATTGCTTGGCCGACAATACTCCCCATTTACATCCACGCATCTTCAACTCCAAAGGTGTTCGAGTGGTGTGGTGTTTTGGCGATAGCTTTTTTTTTTCTTCTTCTCACAACTCTCGACATATTCACTATATCGGACACCCTCCACAACTCTCTTTTGGTAAGGAAATTAATTTGTACTAAGTACTTGCCTGAGAAGCCTGTCCTTGGCCTTTTTATTATCCCCATACAGCGTTCTCTAATACGCCCCTCGCTCCTTTTCCTCAGCCTACGCCGTTCTCAACGCCCATCCATCCCCATCTCGTCTTCTGTCATATCCACCATCAACCCACTCCTTCACCCACGCGCCCACTCATTTTCGACCTGGTCCAAGGGTCTTATTCATAGGTATCCCAAGTCCCCTTTTACATTGACGGGGAAATAGAAGGGAAAGAAAGAAGAAAAAAAAAACCACGTCAGACTAGAGTCCTCCCATCCCCTTACCCTTACCTCCATCAGCACCACCATCCTAGCTCCCCGCCTGAAGATCGTGCTCGTCCTGTGTTGATTACTTAGCGATTCTCCCCTCTGCCATTCACCTCACCGTCTTCAAGTTAGCTGGCGTCCCAGAGTTGGATTCTATGCCCCTTTGTTCCCACATCTTTCCTCGCTACCACATCGCCGCAAGTGCCGTACCATCAGACACACCAAGTCCAATACACACACGCGCGCACGCACACACGCACGCACGAACGCACAAAATCATAATTCTGTCTTCCTTTTTACAGCCCAGGGCTTACCTCATTTTTAAACTTCTACGTTTCTCGCTAACTTGGGTGCGCCCTCTCCGACTCAGATCGGCTTTTTGTGCTTGGTTTTCATACCACCACAAGCTTAATTCGATCCCCCCGTTCCCACTTGTCCCTCCCCCCCCCCCCCACCTTGAAGCGCAACGGATTCAACAGCTTTCTACCAAACTTTGTCCTTACGCCCCTTCCTCGCTCTTTGTTGCCGAATCCTTGAGACCAAATTCCCTTTTGACAGCTTGGAAATTGCGCTCTAGCTGTCCGTCTCTACCTACAGTTCTGTGCTGAGCTGCCCCTGGGCCCACACGGCCGTCGATTGAAACACCTTCGACCCCTGAACTTGAGCGTTCGTGTCAGTCAGCGTCCCGAACCGTACCGTGCCGCTTTATTCGTCGTCCTGCGGCCACGACTTTACTCTCGACGACCTTACCTTTGTCCCCCCCCCCCCGACCGTTTCTCTCCCAACACGGCTCGACCGCGAGACACAAAGTAGCAACCATGGCCGAGATCGAGATCGAGATCGAGAAACCGTCCGTTTTGCTCATTGGTGGCCTGGGATACATCGGCCGCTTCCTTGCCCTTCACATCCACAAGAATAACCTCGCCTCTGAGGTGCGACTCGTCGACAAGGTCCTTCCTCAGCTCGCATGGCTCGCTCCCGAGTTCTCCGAAGCCTGTTCTCAGGATAAGTTCATGCAGGCCGATGCCAGCAGACCTGGTTAGTATTTTTATCTTGTTTCTGTGTATACTGTCTGCGAATTGGATTGAATTTGAGGCCGTTGGAACTAACGTGAGAATGTGTCTTCCCCGCATTCAGAAGCTTTAGCAAGAATATTCGACCGCGCCGACGGAAAACAGTGGGATTATGTCTTCAACTGCGGTGGTGAGACGAGATACTCCCAGGAGGACGAGGTTTACAAGCTGCGATCTTTGGACCTGTCTATTGCTGTAGGCAGGGAAGCCGCCAAACGAGGAGTCAAGGCCTTTGTGGAATTGAGCACAGGCATGGTGTACAAGTCGGACTCCTCGCCAAGCAAGGAAGGAGACAAGTTGAAGCCTTGGAGCAAGATTGCCGTGTTCAAGCTGCGGGCAGAAGAGGAGCTAGCCAAGATCGAAGGGTAAGTTGGAGAGTATGTTTTGGTATTGGGTGCGATGTTCTCTAACGTAAAAATTCACAGCCTGAACCTCGTCATTGTGCGACTGCCACATGTCTACGGCCCGTATGCTTCTCAGTGGGTTGCCACGGCTCTGTGCATGGCACGCACCTACCAGCACCTTGAAGGAGAGATGAAGTGGCTGTGGACCAAGGATCTCCGAACTAACACGGCACACATCGACGACGTTACACGCGCGCTGTGGGACATTACCGCCTGGTACGACGCTGGCAAGGCTGGCTGGGATCAGAGTAGCATGGGTAAGACCGTCACCTTCAACGTGGTGGACAAGGGTGTGACTTCCCAAGGCACTATGGCTACCATCATTGGTGAGCTCTTCAAGATCGAGACGGGATTCCAGGGCCAACTCATCAGCACCTTTGCTCGGTTGAACCTCGACAGCGTTGTGGACGATGTCAACGACGAGCTTCTTGGGCCCTGGGCAGACCTCCTTGCCGACGCTGGCATCACCAGGCCAGGCCCCTTGACGCCATTCATGGAGAAGGAGCTGCTTAAGGACACAGATTTGAGCATGGATGGCAGTCGGTTGGAGAGGTTGTTGAACTTTCAATACACGAAACCTATCCTCACTAAGGAGTCGGTTGAAGAAGTGATTGAGAGTTACAAGAGAATGAACTGGTGGCCCTGAGTATACCAACCAGCATGGGGCATTTGCCCGAGTGAGGAGAAATGCATATTCGGCTACGGGAGCGGTTATTTTCCTTTGTGCAAGTGAGTTGGGCTAGCGCAGAAGTTGGCATGACATAGGGAGGAATGATACCAAGGACGACACACACGACCATGGCATGAGTGACGGCCGCAGACAACGGCGATGCTGGGCCGTGACTGGCCACGCCTAGGAGAGGCGACACGATCTATTTTGTCGTATCTTCCTCAAACACCTTTTTGGAGAGGGTGAAAGATTCGATAGAGTGTATGACTAGAACACAAAGCGACTCTGGGGAGAAGGGCGAAAGTTATGAAGATCAATAATTTCGGGTGGTTATTTGAAAGATTTCGAGGAGGAAACTACCTACATAGTACTACGACGTAGGTTAGCAGGCTAATAATATCATTAAGGCACATACAATTTTAATCTATCGATAACGACTGGCAATCCCGATTCAGTGAAGAATCTTGCAAGAGTGGTTGGAGAGCATTGATCAGATTAGAGATTCCAGCCCAGGGTGAGCCAGGGTTTGGTGATATGATGGTGAGGGTAGTCGTCTACACATTGGCAACATAGCCGAGGTGGTCGTCTAATTCAGAAGCATGTGGAAGCAGACGACTTCTGAGCTACAGCCTCAAGTACCCCGGAAGTTACGCAATGCGGGGACTCCGCAGTATTGCCATGGGCGTTATTCTCGCGGGGTGACTTCTCGTTTTTGTGTTTCTCATTCTTTCCACGTATTCGTACATGGGCACCGTCTATCAATGTAGGCGAGCTTTATGGCTTGATGCCTGAGCCTCTTGGGGAGATGTAAGTTGGACAGGGGCAAGAAGTCCTAAGGCGGCAGGCGATGACCTTTACTGATGAGCTTCATCAATGCCAGCCTTAACGTCAGTGGAAGATGCGCCGACTTGAAGGAGTTGTAGCTGCGCTGTCTTGGGATGGTGATTCAGGGTGGCGGTGGCATGGACCTAAGATCTGTGTGAGGTGGACATGATATGGTGTTTACCAAGAACATTTCACCTAGCGGAGTAGTATTCGCATATCAGCATGGCTTACACGAGTCTTTCTCCCTCTCTTCCTCTCTCTCACATGCCGAGGGTGTCGCAGAATGAGGACTTGGGGTCGGGGCATGTTCTTCAACGTCTGCTCCGTACTCGGTTCCGAGCTCCAAATCAATGTTCATCGGACCCTTTTTTCAAATGACCTACCTATTCTGGACATGGCAATTTGATTCAATTCCTGAATTGAGCATGCTTAACCCTAGCTGATTCCCCCATTTCCATCTACACCAACCCCTCATCTCCATCTCACCAACCTCCTTGTCTCCAGGAACTCCGCCTTCTTGGCAACATGAGCCGCGCCGGTGCAGGTTTCCCCATTTGGACTTGTCCTTCGGTCGGTTGGCTGGCTTATTGGCCACATTCTTCTGGACTGTATCTCGCCATATCTGACGTGTGCTTGCGATGTAGGGGTCGCCGCAACAATCACAGCAAAACGTCAGAGTTGCTCTCCCCAGTCCACGTCGTAGGTAAGGCTTGGCTTCAGTCAGAACACCCCGCAGTTGCGCCTCATACAATAGTGGAGAAACGACAGTCTCCCCTGGGCCCCTGGCCTGTGAATGTGATGTGCGCACCCTTCCATCGGCCTCGGAGCTTCTGGCGCCGACCTAGTAACCCGTTCTATAGGCGATTTTGGGCTCCTTTTTTGGCTTGTGATTCCCCACTGCTAGTGAGGAAGGAGACATGGGATGAAGGTCTTCATATACCACCCGCTGAGCCCGTTGACGATTGCATCTTTTTTCTCTCCCTTTTTCATACTATTTTATTCCTACTTAACCAACCTAGCAACTCCATCATTTCTTATCACGTTGCCGATTAACTCTGCTTTAAAAGCTTGTGGCTTCGACCCTGCAGCTGAAAACACAAACTATTGACCGATAGCTGGCGTGAGACCAACAAACCATCACCTCTTCTGCAGATCCACACTTCGCCGCATCTCACCTCCTCTCTCGCCTCATATTTGCTGGCTTCCTCTGTTCAGTCATCCTCAATCCAAACTTTCCACCCAAGTGACAGTAAAAAACATGGCTTCTCCTGCTGAAAAGACTGTTCAAGACCTCAACGGCAACTGGGTTCTGGTAAGTGAAACCAATCTTCTAGGTCAAATGACATCACGGCGCAACAGCTTTTTCTGCTCTGCCCCTCATTATCATAGCTACCCATTCGCCGTCATGTTTCCGCCCGTTTATCACACAGTAAACTAATCGCCCCGAAAACAACAGAACAAGACCCTCTCCGATAGCTCGGAGCCCGTCCTCGCCCTCCAGGGCATTGGCTTTCTCACCCGTAAGGGTATTGGCCTGGCTAGCATCACTCTCGAAATCAACCAGTACCAGGCCCCTCCCAAGCCCCCGAGCACGGCCACAGACGTCGTCTCCCACATTGACATCACTCAGACCGCCTCGGGCCTCAAGAGTACCCAGGAGAACCGCTGCCTCGACGATTCCTTCCGAGCCCATGCCGACTGGCTCTTTGGCAAGGTCAAGGGCAAGACCTCCTGGGTCACTCTCGATGAGGTTGATGATGAGTTCCTGAAAAAGGACTGGCTCGTCGAGGGTGATGGCAAGTTCATCAAGAGCTACGTGGAGTCTGAGGACAGCGACTGGATCGCCATACAGGTTTGGGGCTTTCAGATTGTGGGCGGCGAGAGACGGTACTGTCGACACATTGTCGTGACCAAGAAAGCCGAGCGTGCCCAAATTCGTCTTGTTTACGACTACAGTCCGGGGCAGTAGAGTGATGTGTCGAAGAATTTGAGATCACTCTGCCTATACTTAAGCTGTGACGAAATGATGGGACCAATAGGGTCGTTTTTCAAACCTACAGGCTGTTTGCATGGCTTTGTCTACACCCCGGAGAGGGATTTGGCTCTAGAGTTAGACACCCCGAGAAGAGTCCGTATTATTAGGCTTGCAACTGATCAAGAGAAATTGTTAACTTTTTCTATCCAAACCGTGTTATTTCTGTACAAGCTCTCCACTATGTTGAAAGTGTTCCTTCTTTCCTGGGCTAATGCACTAACATTTGGTTGTGCATTTTTCATGCAGCCTCGTCATGATGTTGATTTAATGTTCCGATTGCGCCATCTCTCCCATAGTTAGTCTAACCCATCCAACGCCCATGAAGCTGTGATTGATGTATAATTGATTTCGTTTCGTTAATCCACCCTGGAGAGATGTTTCTTTGTACAATCCTGAGTCAAATCTTTCGCCCGTACCGCACCAACTCAAGCGGGCCTCCTCTTGACAAATTCCTCCAAATCCTGGACGGTAGCCACGCCAAGAACAAACCGCCTGTTCTCATCGGTAATGACGGCAAAATCTTCCTTCCATGCACTACCCTCGAGCTGGCCGCCACGGAAGAAGTCCTCGAGCTCCTCAAGCGTGGTGTCCATGGTGATGACCCGATATGTGCGGCCGCGGCGCTGGAAGCGCGTCATGGCGGCGGAGAGCTGGTCCTCGGGGGTGACCTTGCCGGCCTCGAGGAGAGACTGCAAATGAGGGATGGAGATATAGCCGAGGAGAGCACGGGTCTCGGAGTCGACAATAGTCAAGTGGGTGTACTCTCGCTCGTAGGCGGAGATGAGGGCGAGAGAGACAGCATCGGAGGGGTTGAGGGAGAGTGCGGCTGGGGGGTCGAGGTCTTGAACGGTGGCCTGAGAGGTGATTAGTTTGTAGGGTCCTTGCGCGAGTCCGAATGAACATGGATAAAGAGCAGACAGGGGGGGGCAAGAAATGCTGGAGGTGTCAGCAGGAATAGAACACTTACCCCGCGATATCGAGACGACCAGCTCGTGACGAGGGGTTGCGCGGGGCCCGAAGCGGAAGCAGTAACAGCAGCCATGGTGGATTTATCGAGCAGCAAACTTCGGTATCGCAATCTTAAGCCGTTTCTGCGGACTGGCAAGAGTTGGAGCAAAAAAAAAGTGAGGGGATCACGAATTGTCGTATGGGCGGTGGATGACGGTGGTTCGAGAGAAGCGAGCCAAACGCACGTCAAGTGGGAAAATTTTAGTGGGGCTACAAGGAAAGACCCAATCGTTCCATCGAACGGGACCTTTGAGGGACGGGACGCCGCCTTTGGCAGCTTCGACTTTAGCGTCTTGGCCTTGATTCTACGGCAGCGAAATACATTCACTTAAGCTGGGATATGACGAGAGATATTCGGCAGAAAGGGTAGGACAGCCATATATGGTACCTACACCTGACGGCTTTTGTAGTCTAAGCCATGTATGAAGGCATTTATTTCCTGACAAACGGTCAAGATTATGGATGTCTACTGTTTATCATACATTGGTATGCTCTCAATGTGATGTCACCACTTTCTCCACCAACACCTCAAATAGGTCAGCAGGCATCAAATCGGACACCTTCCTTCTTAAATCCGGGAAGACTGGAAGACACCCTTATTAACGGAGGTCTATTGTCCTGGTACCCCAAAGTTTAATCTCACCTTGCGGTGATTTTATCTCGTATCTGATCTTGTTCAGAAGCATCTCTTTTCATCATCGCCTAGGAAAGTAGTGCCGCTTTGATCCTGCCTGCCAATTGTCCCTTGTTGACGGACGACATATCGACCGGTAAGTCACACGAGCGCAATTACCACCTCTTGTTTCATCAACATCAATCCCGAAGCTCCTCCGCGACAACTTTTGCTCTCTCTATATGAGGTCTTTTTCATCTCACACCATCAAGACTCGTCTAAGCTCCCTACTTAGACCAATTGACTTCCCTTGATACTGATCTATACGTGCCCTTAGCTTCCAGATCACCTCCAGCTCCCCTTTATCCCGCACTGAGCTCTCCTATCATGTCGCCCCTGCATCCATCCCGGGATTCTCTCCCACAATATCCCATCTACAGTCCGCTCACAAACGGCGGTCGAACTCCTTACCAGGCTCGTCCCGAGCTCTACAGCGCATACTCCATTGTCGACGACGCTAAGGACAGGGCAAAGAAGCTGAGCGACGAGGCTGCTCGTGAAGTTGAAAAGGCGACGTCCAAGACCCAATCTAAGTCAAACAAGATTGAGCTCTACTCCGGAAAGTACTATGCCGCCTGCACATTTGGTGGCCTGCTGGCCTGTGTAAGTCATTCATTCAAAACCACCTTGCAAAACCGTGATCCAGGGCATCGCGAACTGAAGGAGACACAAAAGACTGATAAGTTTGGCATCTATAGGGCCTTACCCACACCGCTGTAACCCCTCTTGATCTTGTCAAAACCCGTCGTCAGGTCGACTCGAAGCTCTACACTAGCAACTTCCAGGCATGGGGCAAGATCTACCGCGCCGAAGGCGTCCGCGGCATCTTCACAGGCTGGAGCCCAACTCTGTTTGGTTACAGCGCCCAGGGAGCTTTCAAATACGGTTGGTATGAATACTTCAAGAAGACATACTCGGACATGGCAGGCCCAGAGGCCGCGTACAAGTACAAGACTGGTCTCTACTTGGCAGCATCCGCCTCAGCCGAGTTTCTCGCCGACCTTGCTCTGTGTCCCTTTGAAGCCGTCAAGGTCCGTATGCAAGGCAGCATTCCAAACCCGTACAATGGCACAATGCACGGTCTGAGCACTGTTGTTGGTAAGGAAGGCGTAGCAGGCCTGTATAAGGGATTGTACCCACTGTGGGGCCGTCAGATCCCGTACACCATGATGAAGTTCGCCTCATTCGAGACCATTGTTGAGATGATTTACGACCGTCTTCCGGGTCAGAAGGACGATTACAGCAAGGCGGCTCAGACGGGAGTCTCTTTCACTGGTGGATACCTAGCAGGTATTTTGTGTGCTATCGTGTCTCACCCAGCCGATGTCATGGTGAGCAAGCTCAATGCTTATCGTGAACCTGGCGAGGCCTTTGGCGGTGCCATGGGCCGGATATACAAAGAAATCGGCTTCTCTGGTCTGTGGAATGGGCTCCCTGTACGAATCGTCATGATCGGTACTTTGACTGGTCTTCAGTGGATGATCTATGTAAGTGAAGGCCCATACACTTTCGATCTTTCTGGATCCGTGATATGATTTAGGATAACGCTAACATGCTCGGTCAGGACTACTTCAAGATATTTATGGGTTTTCCCACCACGGGCGGCGCTCCACCACCTGGCGAGAAGAAGTGAGGCAACATTTTCTGATATGAGCGTGGGGGTCAACTCGCGAACGTTGGCCGCGGAGACACCTCTGTTCCGCTCTGACTGGGACCGCGAAAGTGTAAGGCTACTATGTAGATATCAAAGATTCGTCACGATATCTTACCTTCCTATTCCGGTTTATTCTCTTCATACTCTGCGTAGACGTACTGAGTTCCTGGCTTGGCAGCTTGATAACATGTAGAACCCCGACTAGACTTATCCACTAAATTGGTCGGACTTAAATCTGCGAACCAGTCCGTTCCCGAGAATTCCGAATATGTCCAGTATTTGTAAGTCGCCAGATCTGAAGATAATCAGTTACGTTTCCGGGCAAGGCAGAGCAAAACAGCGCGTTCCATTTGACTGACAGCCCACTGTTTCCCGCCGCAAACTCCACTTGACAGCACCAAGTGTCGCCAAGAAGTGGGCATAGATATGGATATGTAATCAACTCATTCGTTGCTCCGTAGACTTCAGGCGGCAGCCTCGGGAGAGAGCCGCAAGGGGGATATCCATGTTGTGCAGCAGGCGATGGCTGCACGCGATTCAGCCAAGCAACCGCAGCACGTTTCACTAGGGATTTTTTTTTTTTTTGGGCGAGAACGAGCAGGGATTGGCAATTATTACGATCCTGTCATCTGTGGCTTACTGTCATGGCGAGATCAGCTGCCGCAGGCAGCACAGCATCGTCGCTATGGATAACGAGGTGCCTCACCCAGATGAGGCACGCACTAGACGCTACGTGTAGGTCTTGCACGAAGTATTTACGGGAGTACAAGAAGCGACTGCGTAACTCGAGCGGAGAAGGAAGATATTACCCGAGCTACCTAGTACTATACAGTACAGTGTTTGTTTCGGTGGTCAAGATTAGCCTACCGGTATTGGTTTATATAGGGCCTCAATCCACTACGAGTACATGCTAGCGCTCTCAAGTTCTACCAAAAGACCCTCGACTCCAGAGCCAAAGCTGCACCCAACCAGGGGCGACCTCGAGTGTAATCCAAATCGGTCACCCAAAATGGACGCTTTTTCGTCATGGCACATAAAGGCGGGGAAGCCAGTTGCGCTTGTATGCGTTTGAGCGGGTGTCGGAGGAAGTGGGTGTGAGAAGCGAGAGCGCGAACCACGCTAACGCACATGACGTTGTTCCAGAACACTGCCCTTTGGATGGCTGTAGGACTCCAGGGCGGAAAGGGAAAAAAAAAAAAAAGACATGCAATAATTAATTAGTATAGCGCGTAACCCAGCATCTGTTTGCGCAGGTGCTAGTTAAAGATGTGGTGCAGGAGCGCCGCCCGAACAGCGCCACACGCGCGAGATAGCTCAAGTTCGCCAACAACGATCAACGACTAATCCGTAGTGCGGGGACCGTTGGAAAGACTTGGCTTGGCTCGGGTCGGTGAAGTTAGGAATGCCGAATGACAAAATTAAAAAATTAAAAAAAGACGCGCCATATCGGATCGCGGCACCCAGTAACAGGTCATTTGGGCCTTGTGCTGGCTGATCAGACCTTTCAGAGGACAAGTCAGAACGTAAGCCACGAGACCTTCACAAGATCAAATGGGTAGGCGGAGAGTCGGGCAGGCGGACAGGCGGAATGCCCATGCATGAGCCTTTGGCCACAGTTGGAAAGATGGAAAGATGGAAAGGCGTAAAGATGCTGCGTGCGTGCACCTTGACAACGGACCGACTTGGACGCAGGAGGATGTGTGTGATAGGATACCGCCGTCGTGGTTGGGAACTTGGGGCTGGTTGATTGGTGATGTGAACAGGTTACGGGGAAAGCGGCGCGACGCAACCCCACACTTTTGTCACTCTGTCGCATCATCACTATTGAGCGGGGAGGGGATGGTGAGAAAGAAACCGGGGATGGGACCTGGATTTAGGTCTAGCTTCGTCTACTGCTGCTACTACTGCTTGCCTTGTACAGATGGTATCGAGTTATCAATACTTGTCATAGACTACAATTGAATCGATGAATTTGGCGGTGCGCCAATAATATCTACCGCGTAGAAATCCATTGAGCAGAAGACTGGCTGTGAAGAGGGGCTCACCTTGAATCCTCTATGAGGTGCTCCATTGATGGAACCTATCCCCAGAGAGCTAGAAACTATAAACATGTGCCTGCATCAAGAATTTAACTCTCTGAAGAACCCGCCGATTGACTGCTCTCTTTGTGCAAAGTCCTCGCCCATCGCTGTCAGAATCGCTATACCTAATCGCTACTACGTCCAGAGGGGGGATGCAAGGTCCGGGGTCATACCGGGTATACTTCCATAGGTGGTGTCCCTTGCCGCGAGTTTAGTCACTACCAGCCTGATGAGGAGCCCGTTCGCGTTGCCTTGCAGATGTTGGGCGCGCATCCTTTCGATGCACCCAACAGTGGCGAGACCTAAAAATCCTGAACCGACCACTTAATCCAGAGCAAACGAGATGTACATGTGAAGGATGGGACAGAATACGGAGTAGAACCTACCAGTGGTGGAGGGTCGGGTGACGGCAGGAATAATAGTATTAAACATTTCCCACCAAGCAGAAATCGCTTTAGGCGCCTCCCGTTCTTTGTCGTATACCTAGGGGAACTTGGGCGCAACAGACAGAACTCGCTAAGAGTTGTCTCTCTGCACCTCAGGTAAAAAGAGGACCCTGAACCCCGATCTAGGTGTTTGCCCTTCTAGGATCTTCAAGCTCGGGATTTTCAGTTTCTTGCGGTTCTATTTCCTTGTGCTATTCTAAGAAATCTCGCAGCTGCTGCACCCAGGATCGACGCAACCAGACCAATGCTGAATTGCCTCCCCATTTGCTCGGGTAGGCAGGTCCATGGGACGCAGTACCTCGAGATCATCGGTGGAGATACCTTATGTCCATGGCGATCAGAGAAGATGTCGGTAAAGGGTACTTGCTGGCCGGTTTAGCTGTCAGGTTACCCAGTGGTGACCTGGTTCCAGCCGCAACCAGGTTCGACGAGGAGAAAAGCATCCAGCTTGGCACTTACGGATTGCCGCGCCGTAGCACAATATTGGCTAGAGTCAACTCTTGAGCGGTTGAGCGCCATCATTGCCTTGATGCCGGCTAAAGTCAATCTTTCCCCAACGTCTTCGGTACTTCGGTAACCCCAGAAAAAGGCACCAGCTTTCATCGTTGTGTGGTCGCCAGGTTGTGGCGCTCTTGGCTAGCGTCTCGCCGTGGTGTTGACTCGTGCAGCGAGGTTGAGTTAACTAACTTCTTCGAAAGGCAGATGTACAACCGGTCGGGGATCCAGTCTCCGGGTAGTCGAGATGCGTGTGGTCTCGTTCCGAATGGGCGGATCACGGCCAACCCGTGAAGAAGAGCGCAAGTGGAACGGTAAAGAGGGGGGCATAACTTAGAAAAGGCCTACCTACTCCATAGTCTGTAAAACGGAAGGAATTATTCGGGTGCGGTTTTTATTCTAACTTGTAAGGCATCACAGAGTCGACTTCATCCCATACTGTAGCCGTGGATCGACCTAATCTACACACTTTCCCCTCATATACTAGAAATGATGTGGTCAAATTGACACTTGCCTAACTCATTGTGTCGGAACAAAAATGGCTGTGGCTCGTTTCCAAACCCGTGATTGAATCGCTTACCTAGGTACTTGTAAACACCAACTCGGCAAACTAGGCCTGTCAATCTACTGCAGTCGTCGTGATTCTACATTAGCCTCTGCTACCGCACTCCAGTGCCTAGGTTACGGCTGCAGTTCCTCCTTGCTGGTTGTTCGCGAGCATCAAGTTCGTCCAATCCAACCGTTGCCCCCATCATCGACCCCGTCCATGCTTAACACCCTAGTCCCCCTGGTGTGCCACTTCGGGCCATCTGAATTGCTGGCATCCATGCCAACGCCTCGTGGCCAGGCCTCTCAATCCAACCTTGAGCCGGCCAATAGGCCCCTCGCACACCTGGTCCCGAATGGAACCACCGCTCGCGACCTTCCTCAACGCAACCAGCCTGAACCATCTAGACGCGCCCCCCACCACACAACTCCACTCTTGACCTTTCCCCCCTCAGGCTCTCTTCAGCTCGCTCATTGAAGAAACGGGAGAGGGAAATGGCTAACACACCCTCTCTTCTCGCAGAAGTTTCCGCTTGATTGAATTTGCTGCCAAGAGCCAAGATATTGAGCCTCCCCTGATCTGGCTCCTCTCACTCAGCCTTTTACATCTCCGACATTGGCCGTACCGGAACAATCCCTGTCCCCTCCAGCTCTCTTTGAACCTCCTCTTCGGACTTCCGCCCACCACCCTGCTCCGGGGGAGTTTCTTGTCAGGCCCACCGTTATCCACACTTCACTGGGGGCCTTGTTCGGGCAAACTGGGGTCGCGTCGCCCATTGCGTCGTCCATTGCAGCAAGACTGCAGCCCCCTGCAGCCCACTCTGCAACTGCAGCATCCCCGTCCATCCCTCCCATCCCGTTCAAAGATGCTAAATCAAGGAGACGTTTCTTCTCGTTTCCCAATCGCATTATCGTTCTTCGCCCTCGAGTCTTGATTTCGTTTCGGCTTCGAGGCTCAACTCGGCGGTACAACGTGAGAAATCCTGAAGGTAAGCAATCCTTCCCACGTTCAAAATCACTGCCTGCTCCACCCAACTCTGCCTCGCTCCAGTGCTGCGCCTTAACTCTCTCAGTCTTCTCCATCTCTAATTATGTATCCCCATGGGCTGGCCCAGGATAGCCGTCTGTGAGGGTACCTGTAGGCTGCACTAGGCGGACGGAGTACCACCATCACACCCAACTGAAGCATCCGCTAACTTATTCCCAGTAACCTTCACCCCCCGCCTCCCCAGGTTAAAGGCTACACACTCTAGAACAGACCATCTCTCTCCCGCTACCACCTGGCACCTCCATCAACCTGCGACCTTTAGCTACCTTGCCTGATCTACCTCCTTCGTCTGTTTTGCGCATCTCTCTGTAATCTCACAGTGTTCTACAGTCCCGTCGATTTCTTCTCGCAAAAGTTGGTCCATCTTCGATCCATCGTTATCGTTATTCTGCCGCGCCGCCATTCCCTCTATCAGCCGACCGTCTAGGCGATTCAGTTCAGCGCCATCGCGTTCCACGCCACAATCCCGCGCCTCACTCTTCCCCAACGGCAAATTCAGCGACGAAACCACCTCGTTTTGTGGGCGTCCCTCCTACGGGCGCAAAACGTCTCTTCTACATAATCCGCCCTCGACTCCATTTCGCATGATCGTCGGCTTCAATTGCAACCAATCTCCCTGAGCCGGTGCCGTCCAGCTCCTGTGGTTGGACGACCGACCTTGTCCCCAGCTCGGCTCCATACGGTAGCCTGCTGGCCGCTGCCGCTCACAATACCGACAACCCCCCGATTACGGCGAAATGGCCGGCTTCTTCAACAAGATCAAGGGCTCGAGTACGGTACGTCATCAACTCTCACACTCCCATCTATCCTGACAATTTGCGAATTTATCGGGCGATCCCATATCCATGCGTTTGTGTGCCAAACCTCACGACTTGCACTGACAAAATGACGCTCCATTGATAGGGCTCTTCAACACCAGCCAAAGATGCAATTTCCAAGAAGAAGGAAGAGCCTGTGCTCGATCTCACCCCGTTAGAAAAGATGTTACAGAATGCCGGGCCTCTACGGGATGATGGCACTGACCGGTTCTTTGGCCTCGAAAATGTACGTCACCGGCTACCTTCTCGTCCAAAGTCCTCAAAGTTTTGAAGATGGTCACTGACTTGCTACTCTAGTTTGGAAACACATGGTATAAAAATCGCTGCAAGCACCCACTGCATGAAACCACTCTACTGACACAATTTCTAGCTATTGCAACTCTATTGTCCAAGCCCTGTTTTATTCCGATTCGTTTCGCGAACATGTCATAAATTATCCACCCTACTCGCCCTCAGATACACCCAATGGCACCCGCTCTAAAGTCAACGTCACGATCAGGCCCCCTCCGCCACCAAACCCTGCCACCCAACCGCCCGGAAAGCAAAAGGGTTTGAGTACGTCTCAGGTCATTAAACAACGACAAGCCATCAACCACCAACTTCCCGGTCAAGTTGGTGTCCGACCTGAAGACAAACCTGACACTCCCGAGTACAAGAAAAAACAAGCCATGCTCAAGGGCCCCATTCTTGAGTTGGCACACGAAAATGCGGCAGCATACGGCATGGAAGAGTGCTCATTTACTGGGCTCAAGGACATCTTTCTCGCCTTGATGGAAAGCAACACTCGTACTGGTGTTTTGAGTCCTCAACGATTTCTCGAAATCTTCAAGCGCGATAACGAAATGTTTCGAAATTCAATGCACCAGGATGCCCACGAATTCTATGGCCTAGTGCTAAATGATGTCATTGCTAACGTCGAAGCGGCTGCTCGTAAGAGGCAGTTGCAAGCTGAAGAAGGTCTGAAGCAGTCGGTGGAAAATGCCTTGGGATCTGCCATGGTCAATGGTTCAGGTGCCCACTCACCTGGCACTGGTTGGGTTCACGATATATTCGAGGGTGTTTTGACCTCGGAAACCAAATGTTTAACATGTGAAACAGCATCACAGCGCGATGAAACATTTCTAGATCTCTCTATTGACCTGGAGGAACACTCCTCTGTCACGTCCTGCTTACGCAAATTCTCTGCCGAGGAGATGCTTTGCGAACGAAACAAGTTCCATTGCGACCATTGCGGTGGTCTTCAAGAGGCCGAAAAGAGAATGAAGGTTAAACGACTGCCAAAGGTTCTCACTCTTCATCTGAAACGATTCAAATACACCGAGGACTACAGCAGATTACAGAAACTCTTCCACCGAGTTGTCTATCCCTACCACCTCCGCATGTTCAATACGACCGAGGACGCAGCAGACCAGGACCGCCTGTATGAGCTTTACGCGGTAGTTGTCCATATTGGCGGTAACGCCTATCACGGTCACTATGTCTCCATAATTAAGACCAAGGATCGTGGTTGGGTCTTGTTCGATGATGAGATGGTAGAGCCTGTGGACAAGCACTTCGTGCGCAACTTTTTTGGAGACAAGCCGGGAATGGCTACTGCATACGTTCTCTTTTACCAAGAAACAACATTCGAGAAATTCAGAGAAGAGCAAGAGAGAGAGGGAATGGAGGAAGTCAAACTCGCCAACGAAGCAGCAAACTTGGCTCAAGAAAACGGTGAGAAGTCAGACTCATTACCTCTCAAGCGACAGATGACCCAGCCTGTCCCCCCCATCCCTGAACACGAGTCGCTCGCCAGTTTAGCCCACGCGACCACAGCCCCACCAGTACCATCCACAGCACCTGTCATCATACCAGAGCCTCCAGTTCCTCTAGTCCCAGTGGCAACCACAAACGGACTCAAGAGAAGTGACACTACGAAGGAGGATAGTAAGACAAAGGAGGAAAAGAAGCGTGACAAAAAGCTGCGAGAGGCTGTGGAAAAAGCGGAAAAGCAGGCCGAAAAGGAAAGAGAGAAGGAAAGAGAGAAGCAGGCCAAGCTTGACGAGAAAAAACGACGAGATGAACAAGCCCGGATCATACAGGCACGACGAAACGAACAGGATGAGTTGCAGAAAGTTCTCGAGGCCAGCAAGAAGACGGCGGCACAAGAGGATGATACGAGGAAGAAGGAGAACGGCTCTGCTCACACGAGTTTTCTGGATCGATCCAAGCGCGGCAGCAAGTCAATGTCGAGGAAGAGCTTTAACCTCTTCCATCACAAAGATAAAGCGACCGCTCAAGTCATCAATGGCCCGCAAAATGGGGAGGCACACGACAACAAGCACGACAAGCTCAAGGACCGTCTCAGTTTTGGCCTCGGACGGAAAAAGAGCACCAACATACTTTCATCATCATAGTATCAATTTTTGCACCCTTCGCAATCTAACACGGCATATCGATTGGGACAGAAGCTATTATAGGGCATTTTCGGTCTTGGATGTATGGATGGATAACAGGATATACATTTGTAAGTTTCTTGCCACGCTGCGAGAGCAAAAAAACCGCCAAGGACGGGAGCACAAAGCATCAGAGAGCGCACTTGTCATGGCTTGATCCCTTTCTTGTATTCAATTTTGCCCGATGTTATATTGTTTTTTTTTTTTTTTTGGAAGGAGGGAGGCTGAGTGTTTTTGATATAACGCATGTTTTCGGAGTCAGGGGATGAAAGACGACAGTGGGCTTCGGAGCAACCTGGTGTGATGCACAATGACAGAGGATTGTTGAATTAATGATTCAGTTGAAATCGTTTCTTGGACGGCGTCTAATGCCAATTGTGTCGCCACGATAGCCATATTATATATATAGTAGAAGCAAGGCGTTGCTAACCAGCCACTTCAATGCAAGATGAGGACGAGTCGTTTAAGCTGCCGCCTTCCCCTTCGTACGTCTCATTCCCTCAAAGCCCAAAAGGCGTCCGTTCAGTTTCAACGCGGCTCATGCAACTGTCGACGTCTTGGCGTGAATCGTTTCATTATTGCAAATAATTCTTTTGCCTGCGTCCCGTATATGATTCAAGATATGTAACCGTGTCCCATCTCGTTTCTTTCTATCATGCCTTCATATCCGCTTAACCAAGAACGAGTTCGTAAAGAATAATGACCAAATTAACGAATATCAGAGGCACTATATTGCAAAGACAGAGATTGTTAATGATTGTTCAGGTTGAACCGTTCTCGAACGGCGAGAGCGGGGGCCTGGCAACGTACTTCGCATAATGGTTCGAATACTGGCGATAAGATGGATTATCTTGGCTTTGATGCTGGCATCGGCGCCGGATCCAAAGGCAGGATCGTATGAAGCAGGTGAGAGGTTGACTAGAGAAGCGGCCAAAGGGTTAGCGGCGATACATGAAGACAGTGTGGGTGGTTGAGGGCGTACTGCGCGCAAGGAAGCGGTCTTCCGAGAGAATGGCGACGGCGTTGATTAGGAGCTGCAAACAAGTGTTAGAATCGGTGGCTACTAGGACGAGTATCGAGGGGCTGTGTTCCGTACAATGGCAACTGGGAGGAAGTTAGCAAGGTGCCAGATGGGACAGGAAGGAATGCGAAGTTATCGCGTACTGTAGAGAAAGTTGCCGAAGAACAGCATGATGGGCGAAGGATGTTATACGACGCTATACAGGTTGAAGGAGCGAAGAGAGGAAGGGAACGCGAGGCTTGCGGGCGTGGGTGCCAACGAGTGATGGATGTTGCTGCCTTTGCGACGACACTGGCGACGATGACATGTGGTAACAACGACCTCTAGCGCTTTAAGCTCGCCGCCCCCCCCCCCCCCCAGTCAGTCATGCTACGTATGCGGTCGGCGCCACACTTTGGAGGGTTCTGGCAGGCGGTCGGGGATTGGTTGAGCCGATCCGATGGGGCGGAGCGCCCCTTGCAGCAGCTCACTCCAATAAGTCAAGGTCTACAGAGTATCCGTTCGAACTTGAACCCGCGGACATTGTTGGTTTCATTTGCGGTGTTTCTCATTAAAGAGAATGGAATTTATGGAAGCGAATTAATGTGCTAAATCTGGCTGTGGTTTTCTTTTCTTCGTGCATCATCATCATTCATCATTCATCAAGGACCATCCTCAAACGGGCATCCCGTTCAGTGGACAGCTGGCTCATACATGCACTACGGGCTAGTCTATGTTCTCACCTCCATCCACGTTGAACTACCTATACAGCGCTGACGACATCTAATCTCCCGCAAAGATGAAGTTCACTGGTAAGTTTTGTACAGTCAAGTACGACTCCTGCCAAGGTATCACTAACATACCCTCTCCTCAATCAACTAAAGATCCCCTCCTCACAGCCCTCCTTTTCTCAATCCCCTTGCTCCATCTCTTCATCGCCCCCTACACAAAGGTCGAGGAATCCTTTAACATCCAAGCCGTCCACGACATCCTCATCTACGGTACTCCCACCAGCGGTGACATCTACAGCCGCCTCGCTCATACCTATGACCACTTCACCTTCCCCGGCGCCGTGCCGCGCACCTTTCTGGGTGCCGTCCTCCTGGCCGGGATAGGCCAGCCTCTCATCGCCGTCGTCGGGTTCCAACATGCGCAATTCCTCATACGTGCTCTCCTAGGCACCTTTAACGCTGTTTCTCTGGTTGTAATGAGAAGGGCTCTGCGAAGGGCATATGGGAAAGCCACTTCAAATTGGTGGACTCTCCTCATGGTCAGCCAATTTCACGTCAACTTCTACTTGACCAGGACGCTGCCGAACATGTATGCCTTTGGCTTGAGTAAGTTGAACTGTTCCTCCAAGTGCTCATGGGTTACTAATGCATGCATTTTCACGTTCAGCAACTCTCGCCACCGCATTCCTTCTCCCTCAACTAAACCCCAGGAGAACCTTTGTCCGCCAGAAGCAAGCCATTGCCCTTCTCATCCTAGCTGGCGTCATTTTCCGCTCTGAAGTTGCCCTGCTCCTCATCACCACGACGCTCTACCTCCTCGTCACCCGTCGTGTGGCCCTCCTCTCCATTATCCCTGTCTCCTTGACCTTCTTCATCGCCGCCCTGGTTTTCTCCGTCCCAATTGACTCGTACTTCTGGCAGAGGCCGCTCTGGCCCGAACTCGCCGGCTTCTATTACAACGCTATCCTGGGTTTGTCGTCTGACTGGGGGGTTTCTCCCTGGCATTACTACTTCACTTCGGCCTTGCCGCGTCTTCTATTGAATCCCCTTGTGCCTCTACTCATCGCCTTCGCGGCCCTTCAGCCAGCAACATCCCGCTCGGTCAAGGCTCTCCTCATTCCTAACATCCTATATGTCATCATCTACTCGTTCCAGCCACATAAAGAGACACGTTTCATCCTCTACGTCGTACCATCTCTGACCGCCGCTGCCGCCCTCGGCGCCAACTTCATCTCTACTCGCGCTTCCAAATCTCTCGTCTACGGAGCCGCCACCCTCATCCTTATGCTTTCTATCTTCGCCTCCTACATCGCCAGCCTGGGAATGCTCCTTATCTCCTCCCTCAACTACCCCGGCGGTGAAGCTCTCACATACCTTCAAACCATTACTCGTGATGATCCCAGCTCCGTTATCAAGGTCCACGCTGACACGCTCACCTGCATGACGGGTCTGACACTCTTTGGTCAGAATCCGTACGGCATCCCTATTGCTCTCGACTACCCGCAACCAATAACGTTTGACGGGCCCATTATTCTCTACGACAAGACCGAGGTTGAATACCAGTATGGCTGGCCAGTCTTTTGGGAGCGCTTTGACTACACTCTCATAGAAGACCCGTCCAAAGTCCTCGGCCGCTGGGAGGTCAAGGGCGTCATCTTAGGATACGACGGCATTGAGGTCCTCACGCCCAAAAGCAAGCCCGTAGCCGAGCTTAACCCTGAGAATGGCGAGATCGTTGGCCTAGGTGCCCGTTTTCTCGCCGTTCGAGATTATGTAAAGAAACGTACGGGCGGCTGGTGGATCGGCCCCCGATTATCACCTCGCATTCATATCCTGAAGCAGGACCGGTCATTCTATGATCCTTAGATAGACACCACGCAGGGTGCTGAGATCAGGAAGCATCATGTAACATCATCACTTGTAAAAATTACTATACCAACTTTTGTTTTTCTGGGTCTCTTGTTTGCATTCGCATGAGACATGACCAAAGAGCGGCCCTGATGCTACTAAAACACATCGTCAATGCCAAGGTCATACATCCCCCGCCAAAAACGAAAACAAAAAGATATAAAAAAGCCATGTTGCGGGCCGGAGTCGGCCTCCAAACCATCATGCCCGTGCTTCCATAGACCAACGCCAATGCAGTAATGTCCGCATATGTGTTTCCCCTCAAAGGGGCGACCCAACAAAACCGAGGCAGCAAATAATAATAGCAGGTAGACCAAAAGTGAAAACCCATAGAAAACTCCTCAATCCAGTCCAGTCCATTCCATTCCATCCATCTTTCCTTGCTTCCGCCTCTTTCCAGTAAAAATCAAGCATAAGCCATTCTGTTTGAATCCCTAAAGAGCCGTATCGCGTAGGGGTATTGAAAATTCATTATGCTCGGGGCATTGGGGTGCAGTCCGTATTGTAAGAAGCGGCACAATTGTCATAAAAAGGGAACCATTCGCAATAGCTTCCTTACTCCTGTTCGGTCTCGCTTCCTGCATCCTCGGAGTCTTCTTCGTCCTCATCATCGCTAGAGATGCTCGGCAATTTACCATACTTCTTTTTATATTTCTCAAGTTGCTTGTTCTGAGAGAGGAAATGGTCCAAGACCATGGACATGGGACCTCCGAGTTCTTCGAGAGCATTGAAAGTACCTCCACCGATAGCAAGGTGTCGCATTGCCAAGGTCGAGATGCAAGTCTAGTAAGATGTTAGCAACACATGCGAATACAGGCCACAGCACTAGAAAGAACTCACCTCAATCCGGCTCACTTGGTGTTCCATAAAGTTGATCAGGAATCTATCCGTCACTTCACCACCTCGTTGCTTTATCCTCTCAAGGAGTTCGGTCTCGGGTGGTTGGAGACCGGTGCCACCGACACCCTCTAAACTGCTACAAAGCATCTCCAGCCGCAAACTCACACGCCATAACGTCCAGATCATGTCAGGGTCAAATGTGAGCTCACTGGTCGCAGTCAGAACGGCTGGCTTGTCCCCTCCATCCTGCGCTCTCTCGTGCTGCTGGTGGAACTCAATTCGGCCGGCGAGGGCATGCGGATACAAAGAGTAGACGACCTCGGGGTTCTCCAGGCCCTTTAGCTTCTTCTCGCCCATCTCTTTGACCTCGAAGCCCTGAGAAGTCAAAGATCGAAGATCTTTTCGGATGGCAGCCGCAAAGTTCTCATCATCAAAAGTGTCTTCTGATCCCGATGCTGTACGGTCATTGTCTTGGTAGTTCTCAAGGCATCGCTGAATTTCAGAGATGAAATCGGTCGAAACTGTGATCTGTCCACCGTCCGCCACGGCCGAGATTCGGGATGCCTTGTTGACCATGGGACCAAAGTAGTCCATTCGACGTGTAACTGGATCTGTTTCGCTCACACAATCGCCATAGTGAATTCCCATGCGTACGGACAAACCCTTGAAGATAAGGGCGTTATCCTTATCGTACACGGGTTGGCAGGAAACTGAATTCAACACCTCTGATGGCCAGTTAACCTCCAGAAGCTGCATCTGGACGGCAAAGCTCCAAAGCAACGCGGAAGTTGCAGTAGGGAAGGACACCATGAATGCATCACCTTCAGTCTTGACTTCATAACCGCCGATCCGACGCAGCTGTCTCCGCATAATATCGTTGTGCAGCTTGATAGCTGATCGCATTGCACTTGGATACATTTCCCACAAGGTGGTAGAGTTCTTGATGTCGGTGAAGACGATAGACACGTTACCAGTCGGTGCTGTAATCTCCGCTTCAAGCCGATCGAGCGAGGAATCCAAAACACCTGCCTTCGCCTTGCGACCTCGTCTCGTAACAAGAACTTGCGCGGCGTCGGGGATTCCAGACGGATAAAGAGACATACTAGCGCCACGGTGAAGACGAGACCGTTCGACTCTACGCTTCAGGTCAGCGACACTAATCATCATGACCATAATCTTGCTAGAGGCGCCATAGGCAATCGCAAGGTCGCGAAGCTTCTGCGCGGCTTGCATAAGGTCCTGGCGCTCCGCTCTTGCAATGTCAGTCACCAGACCCGGTGAAAGATATTCCCATAGCTCCCGGGTGGCAAGTAAAATAATGTCATCCTGCTCACGAATGGTAATGTTGCTCACATGTGGAGCCGCTTGCACGGCTGGCATGAGGTCAACATAGCCAAAGGCTCGGGAAACTTGGAGAAGATCGTTGAGTCTTCCATTGCGAGATACCCATCCTCCAGCCTCACGAATTCGAGAGCGCTCAGTAGGTTCGGCTGGGTCATGCTTTCGTGTCAACATCTTGTGGGTTCCATCGGTCTGGATCAGCATTGCCTGAGCATCACCAACATTCGCAACGTAGAGCTCAGTGCCCTGCAAGTACACAACAGTAGCAACTCCTCCTGAGTTAAGGTCCTCCCTTGTGAGAAGAACCGGTTGGCCAGAGCCCCTATGCGTCTTCTGCGGGCGGTCCTCAGAATGTTGAAAGGCAATTGTGACGAGATCCTTGTTCAGGGCAAGAAATGCGCGTCGCAAAGCATCAACCGGGGTCTCATTCGATCGAGTCTTGAGGGCTTTTAGTTCAAGGGCAAAGATGTGGCCAAAGTTCTCATGGAGATACTTCGCAATCTTGGATCCTCCACTCGAGAGCGCTTGGCCATCGAACAAGCCCAGAAGCATTTCCGTTTCAGAGGAGTTGAATCGGGGAACAACCAGGTCAATAGTCGACAAGTGCTCGTGCTTTCCGAGAGTGTCCGCCATTCCGTAGGGGAGATGTCCTGCTAGTGAACCAGAAGTACGGACACGCCTATCCTCACTCTGATCCGGAATACTGGGCTGGGTAAGTGTGACATCCATCAGTCCAAGTACCCGTAAGTTCAACAGACGACTAAAGTCCGTATACTCTTCCCGGTTAACAGCACCAGGTCCGCTGGGTACCACGGTCTGCTTGATTTCCAGTCGCTTATTGCCAGACAAATTCAAATATCTCAAGTTAGGGTTGAGATTCCAATTCCAATCGTAGGGCACGTTAGAAATATTATACTTGAGATAGTTACTTCCACAATCCAGGATGGCAAGATTCTTCGCTCGCGAGATGTCGGCGGGTAAATTGGTGAATCTGTTGCCATTGATGTACAGGGCTTGAAGAAGGCTAGACTCTTCCAAATCATCAGCTGGCAATGTTGTCAAGCCGTTACCTGACAGGTAGAGCTCAACAAGCTGTGGCCAACTCTTAATGGAGCGCTGTGGCATGTCGCTGATCTCATCATTGTACGACAAGTTGAGAACGCGAAGTTCCGACAAGAGAGTGATCTGGTCGAAGACATCATCATCGAGGCGGTTGTCAGCCAAGAGCAAGTTCTTAAGTGATCCGGCAAAGGTGTTCGTCATTCGAGAAGATATAGCAGAGTCCTTCCTTGCGGCTGCGGACGCCGTGGTCGACCTCGATACAACTGATGTTTTCCGCCCGCCTTTTCCGTAAACGGACACGACCGAGCTCTTTCGGTCGTTCAGGGGAGATGGCCCGACACTTAGGAGCGTGCTTGAGTTCTGGCTAGGTCTCCGCTCATCCGAAAGCTCCTCTGAACTGGGTGTTGCCGAGAGTGATCCCAATGCTGGGGGCCTACCGTTCAACGATGGGAGAGGTTGTGACTCATCAGCACCTGGAACTCGAGGCGGTCTCGAGGCCGGCTTGGGGAAATGTTCAAGGACGTTAGAGGAGGCATTGAATGTTTCGAGCCTGTTAGCCCACCAAAGTTCCATAGGCAGCTTCGATATGTTGTTGCCTCGGACATTGAGCACTCTGAGTTCTGATAGACATCCAATTTGAGCAGGAAGCTCTCCCACTGAGTTGTTCGCAATGCTGAAGTGCTCCAATCTGCTCAAAGTGCCAAGTTCTTGAGGTAAGGAGACAAAATAGTTCTTGTCCAGGTTCAAATGCTCAAGATTCATCATGTTTGCAAAGGAGGAATCAATGCTTGCCAGTTGAGCATTTGACAAATTCAACGTCTTGAGGGTGGGGACAGGTTCTACAATCTCGAATTTGTTGAGCGGGTTTGAGTTGAGCTTTAGCTGACGGATTGCTTCAAACTGTCCTACAAAAGCAGAGATACAGTTGTGGTCAGCAGAAAGAATCTCCAAGTTGGGAAGCTCCGAGATAATGTCAATCTTGGTGATACCATTGTACTTGATATCAAGCTCACGCAAACTAATTAGACCTCCAAAAGATGGGGGAACACTGTGCGTTAGCCTGTTGTTAGTTATCAACAGTTTCTCCAGATTCTTGAGATTACCAATCTCATGGGGAAGAGCGGCAATGCCGTTGAAACTCAGGTCTAGATCAACCAAGCTCTCCAATTCGCAGAGGAATGAAGGGAACTTATCAAGGAAGTTGGACGAAATATTGAGAGACCGAAGAGCCTTGTAAGCCCCAAAATCTGGTGGTAGATGTTTCAGTCGATTGTTTGCGAGATTCAGTCTTAGCAATCCTGGTAGTGTGTTGAGCTCGGCGTGCTCCAACTGTTCCAAACGGTTGTTGGCGACATCCAAAAATGTCAATTTGGGTGCCCGACTCAAACTCGGGGGCAACTTCCTAGCCTCATTGTTGTTGAACTTGATGTCTCGAAGATGTATGCAAGTCGAGATGAAGTCGCGAGGAACGTCAAGTGATAAGTTGCGAGAGAGATTAAGAGAGATGATCTCCGCAGCTTTCGAGTAGAGGGAAATCGGAATAGTAATGAGGTTCCGACCCGACAAATCGACATAGTTGAGCTTTTGAGAACGAGCCAGGTTCATGTCGGCTGTCTTGGCATGGAAATCACTCTCTCGAGCAGACAAGAACATGAATCGACACAAATAGCTGTTGTCCTCTCGTCCAAGATCCTCTATCCGATCTTTCTCTTCATATCCGACTTGTTGGAGAAGGCGCTTCTGCATCAATAATGGCCGCTCGGGTGGCATCAGGAGGCGAATGAGATCGTGCTTCTTCAGAATAATGTGATAGTTCTCCAAGCCGTCGACAACATAGGTCTTCTTGATAACTTGGGAAATAACGTCAGTGACGCTGGAATCCAGAGACATTGAGTGAGTCGAGAATGTCCCGTCCGAGCGGAAGATTCGAATACAGTACGGTGCCATCTTCTCCTCCGGTCTAGGCGGGCTTCCAATCTCATCGAGGTCGGGACCATGATAGGTGTTATCTTCTGTATTCCTCCTGACAGCCCAACTGTCCGGGGCATCCCAACGTCCCTTAGGCTGCGCCGAAACGGAGTCGGCGCGATCGTGTTCAAGATTGTTGACATAGCTGACGTCCATTTGCGTGAGTTGTGGAGGCTTCGTCAAGATGCCTTCCATATCATTAAGGTTGGTATCGAGGTGATAGACATTGTTAGGGTCATTGCGATCAGTAGGTCCGATTGCATCATCAACATAATCATGCGGTCGGTGAGGTCGTGCCTTCTTGGAAAAGGGAAATTTGTTGTTAAAGGTTGCGCCACGTTGAGCGACTAATCGTGTATCATCACCATAGTCTAATGGGAAAGGTCCCGCATAAGGGAAGACTGAAGGCGACAACTCAGGTCGGTGAAAGTCCGACTTTGACGATTTACTCTGAAGGGACTTAGTTGATTGCGGTAGGTCGCGAAGCTTCGTAGCGTCGTCCTTCTCCTTATGGTGCCGTCGGAATCGGCCCAGAATCCCTCGCTTTCCATGGTGACCTGGCGACGTCTGTCCATCGAGTTGGCTCGACTTGGTGCTGAAGGTTGGGCCGGCACTTCTATTGCTCGGCGTCGGGCTTTGACCTCTTGACCTAGTTGAATGCATGGCACCTGATCCACCCCCCCGTTCGCGCTGCAGCTGGCCTCCAATGGGGGTGTCTTCCCTGCTGATGGTCGGCCTTAGGGTTCGAGGGTCTTCATTGCTTTTGTTGTGCCGATGGTGGTGACCGTGAACAATGGAATGGGCGGATCGTGATGATGATGAAGTCTTGGGTGGGATTTGAGAGGAAGCGTCGGAAATGTATCGATCTCGATCGGGTCCGGTTAGCATATCTCGAACGGGAGCTTCGCCGAGTCGTGCGATATCCTGCATGCGGAAGGTTAGCGTGGCAGGTCCCCCAAAAGCCGGGCTCAGGAGCAGAGGCTGTGCAAGTAATGTTAAGAGAAGGACAGGGATAGCGGCGAGAGCGGCGAGAGCGGGTCGGTCGGTATCAGAGAGAATGAAGCAAGGCGACGCAGGACTGACGTACGTTGGTATCTTGGAATAAGAAGGGTACGACCTCGGGGTCGGGAACGGGAGTTCTAGGCCTAGATGATGAAGGTGAACCGTCTCGAGTATGATCCGTGGCATTGGAATAGTTGCGATCCCTTTGAGTGGGGCGGCTGTGACTGTAGGAGCGCTGACGCTGGTCCTTGCCCATGAACGAAGTGGGTAGGCTACTCTCGGAGCTGTCTCGACCAGGGAATTCCTCGCCAAAGAAGCCTTGAAGTTTACGAAAACCACCGCGCGTCATGCTAGTCTTAGAGCCGGTACTGCTGGCCGTGAGAATACTCGCAGCCGATGGCCGACGACCATCATTAAAGTATGGGGCATCGGGCGACTCTTGAGGCCCCGGTGTACTGCCGGAGCGAACATTGGCGGAGGGATAGCCAGGTGAAAGTTGGGAGGCGAGGGACAGATTGTCGCTTGAGTCGTTGTAGAAGGAGGTCGGCATGGTGGAGGACGGCGTGGAGGAGCCGTTTGGCGTCATCCAGGGAGCGATCTGAGGAATAGGACCACCAGTCGGGGGGATGTGTTGGATCTGGGGTAGTCGGGTGGTTTCGAGGACGGCGAGGTCGCGGCGGTAATTACTGAGATCGCGACTGAAATTGTTGGTGAGGTCGCTCAAGCGACGGTCCTTTTGAGTGACATTGGGGCCACTGCGAGTAGGGAAAGAAGGGGCAGTGGGAGACACTTGGTGGTCGTCAACGGAGGACCTAAGGCAAAGACAAGTTGAAGAGGTTAGACGGTGATCAAGATGAGGCAAGGAGGCGCGCGAGGACAGGGGGCGGGTAGACATTGAGGACTCACCAGTTGTTCATCAAACCAGCATTGTCGTCGCTGAGGCGGGGAGGTTGTCGTCGGCGGGGGTTCGTCGAAGTTGAGGTATTGGAGATGTAAGGGCTGTCCAAGGAATCGGGGTCGGCGGCGGAAGCTGGGACGGGAGTGTGGATGGGAGTGGGAAGAGCAGGCCTCACGGTGACGGCGGAGTGGGCACTGTCAGCGCTGGAGCTCGTGATGGAGCTGATACGTTTACCGGCCTCATTCCTTGTCATTGTCGCCGGGGCGTCGATGGCGTCGATGGCAGGAGAGGACCCTAGGCCATAAGGCGGAGGAGTGTGGGCTAGGCGAGCATTCGCCAACAGTCGGTCGGAAGACGGTGCGAAAACGAAGGCGAGACTTTCACGTCATGTCTCAGAGGAGATGGAGATGGCCCTGGATGTGGATGCGGATGATGGACGGAAGCTTTTCGTAAGGTAAGGATGTACGTATTAGATGTAGATGCGTAGATGGGGTGTGTGGGTTCCCAGGTAGACTTTGGGGTTGATGGGAAATACGTAGGACGTTTTGGCGTTGGGGGGGAATGAGCGGGCACTTGGCTCGAACCAGTCCGCAGCACACTCATCAACATGGAATTACAGCAATTGTCAACGATGCTGATGTCGGCCGGGCTGGCTCCTTTGGTTGGACTTTTGGCGCGCTACGACGGGGCCAGTGACTAGGGGTGGTGGAGGGTGAGCGAGGTTGGCTGGACTTCCTCGGGTACTTGACGACGCATGTACGTATCTATAGACGGCGAGGTATCCTCAAAGTATATAAAAAATTGGAAGGAAAAAAAGGCCTGGTCATCGGCTGGGGGGGGAGTGTGAACTGTGTGATACTTTAGACTTCCTAACCTACTTTGAGCCTTGGGAGAGCATCTTCAACCAAGGACTGGGGTGGCTGTTACGGAGTATTCTGGTGATTCTATCCTAGTTATCCGCCTGACTTCAATCGTCAGCTCCAGCTTTCAAGCCATTTCCAACTCAATAGAGCAACATAGTGATTTCCACCCAGTCAGAGAGGGAAGACAACTCAGCCGCAGCCAGGCTCTCAAGATCTCGCCCTCTCACCCGTGCATTCTCACGGTCTCGCTCTAGGCCTTTTGGGTCTTGGGGTTGGTTGGACTGTGCTGCTGCAGACAACGGGAGACATGTACCGAGAGGTCTGGAGACTGACCGTGTGGGCGATCATCCGGCAAAGGGCTCTTCCCGTTCGGCGGACCACACAGTGGCTCTCCACTGGAGCCACAGCTGGGCCACTGCGTAACTCCCCATAACCTCCTCCATCGAAAAGTCACTGAGCCGGGGTAAAGCAAGTGACCCTAGTGTGAAGTACCTCAGGTAAGGTGCCCGGCTAGCGGGTGATTTATTATGGGGCACACCTGCGTTTCCCGCGGTGCTAACGCGGCCTCGCAGTAGTTAGCTCATCTTGCTTCATCGCCCTGTCCCAAGGGCTAAAAAAGAAACAAAGGGAACTGGACATGTTAGAGGGAGTGAGCCCGCTGTGCGTGACTTGTCATACCCGCCAAAGAAGCTATCATATTCATCTTGCCTTTGGTCGACGACTAGCTTGATATACATTGTCTAGCTGGGTTCTCTCTCACATTTCAGCATTCTCAAGTCCATCATTGAACAATGCCTTGCATGATGCCTCGAGCGGACACCATCTCCTGATATCTGTGCAAACGGGCGGCTTATTCCGTACATCCCCTAAAGCAAGGCCTAGCAGGGGCTTATAGACAGCTGCGATGAACCAACCCCTCGAGTAAGCCTCACCAGCGCATCACAAATGACTTTGGCATACCATCATGTAGAATTCGGGAGATGAGATGATCTACAGAGTAAAGAAACCTACCTTCTCCCTCTAGTGTGGGAATCCGCCATTAATCTCAACCAGGTTCAAAGTCACCTTTTGCTTTTTCTTGACATCCGCCCGCCAACTAACTTAGACTGAACCCATCGCAGGCCAGCAAGAACATCGCTTTGCTTTTTTTCCCAGCCCAGGCCTGGGTGGTGGCTACAGTAGGTACCTTAGGTGAGCACGTCAGGACTAGTACAAGCCCACAAAGTACCAGCAATATTCATCCGTATCCGTACTCCGAATAAGCAGAACTTGGCATCGCTCGCTACTGTTGATTACATGGCAATCCTTACACGACCAGCCCCATGACCTCTGGTTTTTTCGTCCGCCCTTTTGGGGGGATTTTGAACACCACACGCTTTTCCTTGTCAAGGAGGGATATCGTCATGTTTTGTTCTTCTGCCTCCGGGCCGAGGCATTATCGCTCGACAAGATTGCTAATATCATCAACACGTATCTTGGGTTTTGAATCCGAGACCTGACAATTAGATGCTATGTGGTAAGCAACACTCGCCATCTCCGCTGATCGACAGGCGGAGTGTCTTTCAACAAGCCATTGTCGGTGAATCGTGAGGTGTTGGCTTCTTCAATGTCCTTCCAAGCTTGTACATTCTCTTGCTCCGCTTACCGCGCAAGCACTCATTCGCAGTCGGCCCGCCGCCGAATCGGGCCCCGAAAACCCCAGACTGCAACCCGCTTCCGCTTGGCTGCTCACTGCCACAAGACAACCCTACCTCACGACCAGGACTAACTCTCCGTGACAACAAAAAGAGTCGTCGATTGTACATGCCGGATAACATGCCGGATACCATGCCAAAATGGTCCAGCTGCTCCATAATTACCGGCTTCCTACATTTCGGTGCTCACGAGTTGACCGTGTGATTTTGTCTTTGTCTTTACCTTTGTCTTTGTACCAGTTTCGAGTGCTTTTCTACGTCCACCTCGCAATCGTTCGTCATCGTATGCTCGTGCTGGTCAATGTTTGCTTGTCAAGCCCCAGGGCGATCAGTGCGTCTGGTTGCTCACCGGGACATCAGACGGCAGAGACTTGCACGGATCCCATCGCGGTGTCAAGTATACCATAATCCGTGAAATCCTTGGCGTCTGAGGCAAGCGGTGGACCACAAAACTTGATTGGCGACGAAAAGTTGCTGCCTTGGGCAGTGGCATAAGTATCTCATGATGGTGAACACCACCAACCGGAAGTACTTACCTAAGCAGTACCTCGAACATAAGTTTTCTTCACCGGTCGAAGGGGAACTCGGAGGTAAAGCGAATACCGGTAGTGCTACTTTTGGGCCAGTGTGAGCTCAACGGTCACTCAAGCTACAGATAATAGATTCTTATAGTCAGTCAACATAGTGAAGTGGGCGTACTTACTTTACTGTTTGGAACAACGAGGAAGTAACTTAAGTAATAAATAGGGTAGGTAACAGGAACAAATGAGACTATTCGTAAGAAATGCCCGGAAGTCCAAAAAAAATTTAATCTGCCCTCGCACGGATTTGAACCATGGACCTTTGCATTACAAGTGCAACGCTCTACCCCTGAGCTACAAGGGCTGATTTCTGAAAGTTGCGATTTCAATTTCAGCCTAAGATATGGTGATGGTAAATGAATGGGTTGGACTTAGCAGGAAGGCATCCAAAGAGCGATTCCTCATTTGAAATTGCGACGATTGAAACTCGTAAATGGAATGGCAATTATACCAATTCGGCTGTCAAGTGCCGGTTGGCACATGACCTGTTTCGGTAACGCCACAGTCACCTCTGCCCAATCACTTGAGGTTCATTGATACATAACTATGCCTTTATTGCTATCTTTCCGCCTCCGTTCCCTAATCTCGAGAACCTAGGGCAACATCGGGGTCAACCTGGATGGTGCAGCAAGAAGAGTGCTACAAGCGCAACAAACAACGTTGCACTATCAACCGTCGCCCCATTATTCAACGCAGGCGAGACAAGCCCATCCTCGCCTAATACCAGACGCTGGCACAGCTAAGTTTAGCAAAAGCATCAAGAGGGTTCTGCACCCCTGGCTAGAGTTCGTTTCTTCCAATTCTTAAAATAACCACGCAGAACCGACTATAAGGCAGGCTAACATGCTATTACATCCTTTTACCAAAGCGCACGGTAATTACCTACCTACTTAGCTAACAATCAGAAAGATGCCATCGACTTCCGTGCCTCCCGACGGCCCGGTGGGGGGAATGCGTCAATGCTGTGAATGTCAGATCTTTGTCTCTACCCTGGATTCACCCACAGAACAATTGGGAGAGGGGCCAGAGGCCGAGTCAAGCGATGTTGAGAATATCTCCGGAAAATACTCCGTGAGACTTTATTAGTATCGGAGATGGCGCTAGGAGTGGTCGTCTCACCATTGTCCCACTCCATCTGAGTTATTTCCCGTGTGTTGCCCAACGAATAACTCGCTGTGACGAGACCGCCTCCGCCACAGCATCCATCAAACACCCCCACGAGCCCCGCCGATTCGACCAGTTCCCCGCCAGAGCACCAACAGTAGCAACTCCATCTCTTGCTGACCGTCGCTTAAGCGTTCGGATTACCGTTCTTGGATATCCATTGAGTGCATATATAAGCTGTCTAGTCGTTCTGCCACGGCAAAGAACTGGGTGGTCTAGCAAGGGACCTTTTAAAATAAGAAAAAGGCAACACGATCGAGACATTGCAGAACTTCCTTCTGTTAACCCTGAGTGCTGTGCCCGCATCTCGCTTGAAATCCGTCTCACGAAACACGAATTCCCCCAACAGAAATTGGGATTCAAAATAAGCTATTGGTCGTGTTTTGACTTGTCTTGGGAAAGTTGCAGGGGCAAAAGAGTATATATAAAAAAATGAGTGCACCAGTGAAGCAACGCCGCGCCTGGTGGAAGGAGAGTTCGGTGTATCAAGTCTACCCAGCTTCATTCCAAGATTCGACTGGCTCGGGAACGGGAGACTTGAAAGGCGTCATTTCCCGAGTTGACTACCTTAAGGACCTCGGTGTTGATATCGTATGGCTGTCGCCTATCTTCCAAAGCCCCCAGATTGATATGGTGAGCAACTCACACGATTCGAAACCCAAATATTGGTAGTTAACCGGCCATCCAGGGATATGACATCAGCGACTACAAGAAAATTCACCCCCCATATGGAGATGTCAATGACGTGGACGTCCTGAAGGACAAGCTTCATGAGAGGGGGATGAAGCTCGTTCTAGATCTTGTCATGAACCACACTAGTGACCAGCACGCATGGTTCAAAGAGTCCCGCAAGTCCAAGGACAACCCGTACCGAGACTGGTACGTCTGGAAACCCGCCAAATACGATGCGGCTGGTAACCGACAACCTCCCAACAACTGGCAGGCTCACTTCCAGGGTGGCTCTCCCAACAAACTTGTGGTACACGGTATTTGATTTGCTGACTTTGTTTAGGTTCTGCATGGGAATACGATGAAACTACCGATGAGTACTACCTGCACCTCTTCTGCAAGGAGCAGCCTGACCTTAACTGGGAAAACCCTGCCGTGCGTGCCAAAGTCCACGAGGTGATGCGCTTCTGGCTTGATCGTGGTGCTGACGGGTTCCGCATGGACGTTATCAACTTCGTCAGTAAGAATCTGGCATTCCCCGACTCGAACAAGACGGTCCTGGCTGGCACTGAGTATTACGCTTGTGGTCCCAGGTTGCATGAGTACCTCAAGGAGATCGGCGACATCCTCAAAGAGTATAATGCCTTCAGTGTAGGCGAGATGCCGTGTGTGCACGATGAGAAGGAGGTCATTAATGCTGTTGCTGCGGACCGCGGGGAGTTGAGTATGATCTTCCATTTTGAGCTGTAAGACGATGTTCCCTCCCACGCAAACGCATCCCTGATTGGCTAACATGTACCCAGTATGGATATTGACCATGGACCCAGAGGCAAATTCTCGCCGGGTTCTTGGCAACTATCCAAGCTCAAGACTATCACTGACAAGTGGCAAAAGTTCATGATCGATAATGATGGCTGGAACGCTTTGTATCTCGAGAATCACGATCAGCCACGAGCCGTCAGCCGCTTCGCACACGACGATCCCGAGCATCGGGTAGCAAGCGCCAAACTAATAGCCATTTTCCTTGGCTTCCAATCTGGCACGCCCTTCATCTACCAGGGACAGGAGATTGGCATGACCAATGTACCCAAAGATTGGGGCATGGAGGAGTACAAGGACATTGACTGCCTCGAGCACTGGAAGTAAGTAGTCTCGACAAACAACTTGAGACTATCAAGGAAACTAACTACAGCTAGACTTTTCAAGGACACTGCCGACGCAGCCACCCTGGAATCTATAAAGCGCGAGTACCAGCTCAAGTCTCGCGACCATGCTCGTACACCAATGCAGTGGGATGCCACCTCGAACGCCGGCTTCACCACAGGCAACAAGCCCTGGATGCGGGTCAATGACAACTATCGAGAAATTAATGCAGCGTTGCAAATCAACGATCCGAACTCCGTTTTCCGTTGCTACCGCACCGTCTTAGATACTCGTAAAGCTCATAAGGACATTTTCGTCTACGGTGACTTTGAGCTCACCGACGAGGCTAACGACAAGGTCTTTGCGTATAAGCGCACGGCTGAGAACGGTGATGCTGCACTTATCGTGTGCAACTTTACTACCGAAACTGTGCAGTGGAAGATGCCTGCCAAGGCTCGAGAGGTGCTGGTTAGTCCCCAGAGAAGGACTGTGAGCGATCTTCAGACCGAAGTCGTCCAACTCGCCCCTTGCGAGTCTCTAGCGGTATTGCTGTGAGAATGAAGAAGACAAGAGTTCACATTTTCTCGGGAGACCGAAAAGGATTGATCAATAGAATAAAATTGGTTCATGATTGAGTTTATTGTACAGGGGTGTTCTGCTCTAGATCCTTTGTTGAAACATGCCGGCCGTTCCCTACTGCTGTTTGTAGCAAACAACCACATTGTGATGTAAGGGTATACATATACATGGATGTGTTAATGTTACCAAGACACGTTGGAAAGTGATCATACATCCTCGTGTATAATATCGCCAAGGGGTTTGCTCTCCTCCAAGATGTTCCTAGCCTCCTCGACTGATACATTCATGTCCTCTTGGATCAACCGTACGGCCAATTCCGCCACTAGAACGGATTCAATAAAGGCCGCGGATCCACGACCTGCAATTACACGGTCGGACACAGCCTTCTCTTTGAGCATATCGCTAAACTCACCTACTAAGTAATCACACATGATGTTGAAGCCTCGCGGCCCATAGTATCCAGGATTTAAGTTGTGCTCTTTTCTAAGGTTCCGAGCCTGACCCGTCTCGATCTTGTTCGCAAGAATGGAACGGAAGTGCGAAGGCTCACCGCCGACCACCTTCAGGAGATAGTGATGATGATTGTCAAATCGGCTTTTGAGGTCTGACCATAGAATTTCGTTTGGGTATCTCCTTTCACGCCAGGTGTCCAGCGCTGTCTGCTTTTTGTGCTTTTGGCAGAAGCTGGACTGCATTCTCACGTTCAATCGTTTCCCTTTAGAGAATTCTTTCAGCAGGGCCTCCTGCACATCATCTCCACACCAAGGGCACTCCGTAGTAGTCCTGCTAGTATCCTCTCCAATGGGCTGCGAAGCCTCAGCTGCAGACTGGGAGTCTTCTAATGATTCAAAGTCTGAAAGATTGGATTGGTCGGAAAGGTCGGAGAGTTCCGATATTGCTGAGCGAGGGCTTTTCGGCTGGTCATCATCATCCACCGAGCTGCCATGAGTGAAGCTCGAGAGCTCCGCAGGTTTCATGAACTTGACCTTGGGCGACTTCGGAGGCTTTGGTGTCTTCCAGATGTTACCAGAGCGCTTTCTGCTACGGATCTGCGCTGCTGTCTCCCGCATGCTGAGTCTCCGAACAGGTGAGTCTGGAACATCGTCTGATTCATCATTTTCATCTTTCGGGTACTTGATACGCTTGACAGGCGAGTTCTTGGGTGGCGACGATAAGCTGGCATCTGAGGGTCTCCGAATTTTGGCCTTGCCTGACTTTCTCGGACTGTCCAGATCATCTACGCTTGGGGGAGCCTTGAGTCTTGACCCTTCGTTTAACGTTTTGGACTTGACTGTGATCTGGTTAAAGGGTGTGCCAAAAGTAGGATTGGATTTCTAACTTTTCCTTGATTGAGACTCCTGTGAGCCACTAGGTTTCTGGCCATATTTTTGTTTGGCAACCTTTCTTTTTGTAAAGCCTTGTTTATCCTTCAGGTGCTCTGCGGAACTTGACGATGGTTCGAACTTCCTGTACGTCTTCGAACCAGAGCTTGCGTCGTCCAGCCGGCGTCGTTTTGTGGCTGGAGACGATTCGTCTCGAGTCTCGCTTGCTCTTGACAATCTAGTGTGGGCACTGGAGTTTCTGCTTCCCCTCTCGCGGGAATTTTCAGTTATTGTGGCACTAAATGTTGTTTTCGTGATTTGCCCTCTGGAACCACTGTCTGACTCGGAATCGGATGTTTTAGCCTTCCCTTTGAGAGTACCTCGACGGGTAGATAGGTCGTTTTCTTCATCACTGCTGCCTATTGGAGGAGCTTCGTCTGGAACTTTTTGTTCGAGGTTGAATCTCTCTTTGCCATTCACTCTGCTGAGTAGCGGCAGAGGTTTCTGCCTGTAGCTCATTCCCACCATGGTTTCACCAGTTCTGCAGGTAGCCGTTGAGTGGGTGAAAGCCCCAATATCTGATGATAAAGGGAAAACGGTTGGACGGACGATATGAAGCCCCCCTCTGATATGTAAACACAAAGCACCGACACCTTGTCGAGGCCCTGATTGACAGTCAGAAGTGCGGTCAGGCCGTCCCCGCTAGGCGGAATCCCGGAGATCGTAGCTCGTCACAATGATACGAATGCTTAATGAGCGAAGCAGGGGAGATAATCAAACAACCCGCCGATCTGGCTTTGGACAATAAACTGCTCTTTGTGTGACGGAAGGTGACGGTTGGATATTTAAACGCGTCGACGCAAAGGTGATTTTGTAGGTGGAGTTCCCCGCGATATCACTGGACGGTTAGGCGCAGGCATATTAGCGCCTAGAAGCCACTGAAACACCCCCTGGAAACTGGGTCATCCAGCCCCGTGTTCGCGACAGCCGCTATTGAACTGCTTGGGCACTTTGAAATTCATCACCGTCCTCCTTTTGTCTGTGGTTGCCCCCTTACAGCCCAGGTAAACTAGGCCTTTTCTCTCGACTTCGGGCATCGTATAAAATCATCTGCCAATAGTATAAAATGGCTCTCAATAGGAAATATGCGGCATTGCCAGACCTAGTGAGTCCAATAATGAGGACAAGGTGTTGTTGCAGCTGACCGTCTTTCAAGGATTCTGCTCCGGACATCTACGAAACTCCCGACCTCACAGACGATAATTCGACCGTTCCCGTGAGCAGATCGATCTCTTTTGGACTCGAAAACATTCTCACAGAAGCTCCAGACCACAGCAGCACGCACTCAATCGGATGACGAGTTCTATGATGTCGAAGACGACAGCGCTGGGATTTCCCGGTCGCGCTTGAGGATCAACGAAGCTCGCTCCCGCTTCTTGCCAGCAAACGTCGATACGAACGGAGTTGATTTCTCGGACCGAGTGGACGGAAAGCGTAAATCATACAAAGCATCTAGCCGCCGACAGCGCATCCTGCAAGATGGGACCCAAGAGCTAGGGGATCTTTCCGATGACGACGACGAAGAGAGCCTTGAGCGACGAATTGCCCGCCTTCAGCGAGAGGTTGCAGAAGCTCAAGAGGAATACGCAAAACGAAAGACTGCGGCTTCCGGGAAGCAGGGCGACGATTCCACCACAAATGACGAAAGGCTAGTTGCTCTCAGCCAAGTACTAGACGAAATCTCTAAACCTACGAGCACTTGGACTGCAACTTATTTCCCGAAGTCACGACTAGTATCTGGAAAGGAGCAGGATGAGGAGTCCGAGATACCAGATGGAGAGAGCGCCACCTATACAGTCACATACGCGCCAACCTATGAGCAAAGCCACGCTCTGGCGAAGGCTGCAGATTTTGACCGTCGACTTCTGATGCTAGAGAAAGGGTTAGGTATCAGTTCCTCGCTGATGCCGGAGGCTGATGCTAACGGGCTTCCTCGAGCAATCCTCCCTACTCTTGACGCCATGAACAGGCAAATTTCGACTCTGGCGCAAGCATCAACAGCTAATCTCGATGCTATCAGCCGACGGGTGAGAACTCTTGCATCTGAACAAGACAAGCTGAATGATGCTCGGGAGAAGGCTAAAGTTCTGAGAGAAGAGCTTGGCCGACATGTTCCTTCTCCTCAACCAGAGGACTCTGAGCAAGAGGCCAAGATTAATGCGCTCTATGGCATTCTCCCCACGATTGAGAGTCTCACACCGGTCCTTCCTCCTCTACTAGATCGGTTGCGGTCATTGAGAGCAATTCATGCGGATGCTGCTACTGCGAGCGAAACTTTGGACAGAATTGAAACGCAGCAACTAGAAATGACGGCTGAGCTGAGGCAGTGGAATGAGGGTCTCCAGAAGATTGAGGCGGTAATGAAAGAGAGTAGCAGTGCTGTTGAGAGCAACAAAACCGTTATGGAGGGCTGGGTGAACGAGCTTGAAGAAAGACTTACGCAATTGTAATGATGAAGTATTGCACAGATACCCTATTGAAAGCTTTCCTCACAACGTCTTGTTCATATGAACCTGTAAGATAAATTACCTGTCTAACTACTTGACACGTACCGAAATGTGCCCACCAGCGCCACAGTGGCTGAGATCGCGTACTGCTGTGTCCGGAGTGGGAGTAATATTGTCCCGAGAAGTGCACCAACCACCTGGCAGTTCGGCTGCGGTGGTGGGGTAAGGGCTTCAGCGCACGAAAACCCTGACAATCTCACCAAAAAAGTTCGTCCCAATCAAGCCTCAATCTACAGCTCACGTCCGCGACCACCGACAGTCCACAACTTCTCAACAGTACGGCGACACCCTCCCCTCTTGCGCTTCTCTTTCACCCAAAAATACTCACACTTCTCTCCAGGTCGCAAAAATGGATTCCTCCAAGACCCCCGTCAAGCTTGTCAAGGTTACCCGAGTGCTCGGCCGAACCGGTGCGTCTTCACGATGATATTTCGACATAATATCCCCCCAACGAAAATGAATATATCGACCTAACAATTGATTAGGCTCTCGTGGTGGTGTCACCCAGGTGCGCGTCGAGTTCATGGACGACCAGACCCGATCCATTATCCGAAACGTCAAGGGCCCAGGTACGACTTGCCGACGAAATTCTTCCCACCTCCGACTCAATACCAGGCAGGGCGGTGTATACTGTGTGGTTGCTGACATGGCCTTCTAGTTCGTGAGGACGACATTCTCTGCCTTCTCGAGTCTGAGCGTGAGGCCCGCCGTCTCCGATAAGCGTTGCTGCTGTGTTCGAAGGAGTAAAGGGACTTGGAACGATGGACGAACGGGATGGTCTATGCATGCTAAGGTGGGCGCGCCTTGTATTGGGACAACATTGCCTGGGGCTGCGTCGCCCGCAACCCAGTTTCATTTGTTAGAGGAGTCACGGATCTGGCATTGCGAATCCAGAACAATTCTTCTGCAGCATGGAATCCGACCACGAAAAGTGAATTTTTTTACCTTCAGGTCTCGCCAGGGCCTTTTGATATATCACCTCGACCACAATCGATGCATGTTTCACGATCACGGTTCTGCATCTGCCGCCTTTTCTCATTTTTTTTTCCCCCCAGCGCTTCTTCGTTCCTGTTATCCCAGACTTTGTGACCCCTACTATGACGAAAACCCACTCATAATCTCCAGTCACGTGCTAACGAGCAGCTTCAAATTGAGCGGGGCGGCGACAAATTATTTCTTGCTCTTTACTCATTCTCATCCAGGCTTCTTCCACAAAGCTCCAGCATCCCCTTTGGTAAGTCTCAAGTTTTTTCTCTTGTTTCTCTTGTTTGGTATGATGTTTCAAAATAGCATGTATTACCTGAATACGCATTGATGTACCTTTTATCACCAAGATCTCTGATCCAAACCCTTCCACTCTGTTATATTCTCGAATCATTTAGACCTCGAGCAAGCGGCTAACATGTTAAAGACTATCCAGAAAACGCATTATCCCAATGTCCGCCCCCAAGCCCCCAGCTGGCCACTTGAACGTCCTGTACTTTGCCAGTGCTAGTTCCTTCACTGGCAAGGACTACGAAGCCCTCCCTGCGAACCTCCCATTGAAGAACCTCTTCGTCGAGCTGGAGTCGAGGTATCCTGGTATTAAGGAGAAGATCCTCGACTCCTGTCTTGTTACCGTCAATCTTGATTATGTAGATGTGTCGGGTGAGGAACCCAACGACGTTATCCTTCAAGAAGCCGACGAGGTAGCTATTATCCCACCCGTAAGCTCTGGCTAGAGCGGTGTCAGTCATATCAAAATGCATTGAAGTGATTTCCGATGCCCTTGTGCTAGTTCAGTTGCGGCCTTTTCCTTTTAGTCTTGTAACTGCGCCAAATTTCCAACAGGAAAGTTCTTTAAGGTCCTTGACCATTCGGTTCCACAGTCCGATTCCCTTGTAGCAGCGGCTCCCGTTCTCCCTCTTTGCGACGCAGGCCTTGACGCAGGCCACTCCATATGCGCAGCCTCAATCGGCGGAACCAGCCCGGACGTTCCTTGTTGAACCTGCGCAGGCGCCGGATCGCAAACACCAAGCCGATAACAATGCCAACGAACACAAGGGTAGATAGAACCGACACGATGGCCGTCAAGCTCGTAATCGTCGAAACTTGGCATCCCAAAGGCCTTGTGCGAATCTCCCACCTCTCAGCCCAGTGTGGACAGATATCCTCGTCGTACGCAGGCGCTAAAGCTGGTATGGCGTGTGTATTAGGAACACAGCTCCAAGTCTACACACAAGGCCTCGTGTGAGCATCATGACAAGAAATTACCGCAGCCAAAATTCTACGAGAAGAAAACGCTGTAGGGCGAAGAAAGTGGGAGCTTACAAATGGACACCAGCTGCATTGCGCAACATCGAGACATGCCCCGCAGGTCTGACGAGACCAGCACCTTTGGAGAAGCTCTTCCTTGTCGTTGTTGACAGTGAAATTGTCCCGATAAGCTCGGATCCCATCAAAGGAGAGTTCTATGATGTCCATGACGGTGGACTCTTTCTTACGAATTGAACCAACTTTATGAGCGATTAGACGTGCGATGAAAGGATGACAAGCGTCGTCACCAGGTTTGAAGCAAGCAGAGGTTGGGGAACTGCGTCTGGCGGGGGCAGTGCTTAATTGGCGCCGGAATGAGTTGGGATGTTCCCCGCTTGTGACAACTCCGAGCTTAAACATGGACTTCTTTGTTTTGGCATGACATGATTTCGGATGCCTATATTGATACAATCGTTCTAGCCTCGAGTCATTTGCCTTCTACCAATAAAAACGCCTTTCATTGATAAGGAAGATTTAGTACATGCAGGCACAGCCGTGTAATAATACATATAAGCCACTTGTTAGACGTGTGTGACGCCCACCCAGACAGCAAATCAAGACAACCCTCAGGCAGGTTTCTTCATCTGCCGGGACCGTCGAGTTCGTTGCGTTGCCCTTCTAATTCCGGCCCTCCTCTTATCCCGCTGTTTATTCGCATTCTTCAACGGCTTGTCCCCCAATGTTTCCAGGGGCACTAGGTTGGCGAGAAACCAACGAATGTGAAGCCCCGTCTGATGGCGGATATAAGCATCAACCTGCTCATTGCATGCCGCAGACGCAGCGATGTGGAGGCCTCTCAAGACGTCGCGGTCCAAGATCTCACCGTTATTGTTCTCCCCTTCGGTAGAGCAAACCTTTGGTTGGATCGATGACATTCTCTGAGGTATGTGAGGCCGAGCTTGGCCCCTTTTCGAGCAACCTCGAGCACAAAGAGAGACAAATTGGGGCAAGGCTTGTGGTTGATATTCATCATATATTAGTGACAATCTGGCCTCCTCGGCGCTCTCGTGTTCAATTGGCACCTCCGTTGGCACCTCAGTCAGCACCTCAGTCAGCACCTCCGTTAGCACCTCAGTTGGCAGCTCGTCGATCCATTTAACATCAGGAGTTACCTCCTTTTCCAACGCTGCAGGTAGTTCCGGCAAAGGCTTATTACACCTATCAATTTCGTGAGGGCCGTGAGTCCCTCTGTGTCTTGGTACGCTCTGGCGACGATTAAGAGAATGTTGCTCAGCCCTTTGGTGTCCAAGTTCTTTAGAAGATCGAGCTACTCGAAGCTTGCTTACGTGACTCCCTGGTTTTGTTGGGCGAGTGTGATGTCTTTGAGCATTTGCATCATCCAATTCATGCCGATCGCGAGGCGATATAGTCCTGGACTCTTGCCACGGAAGCACCATAGATGGTCGCCGAAGACCCGTCACCGCTGGTCGCTCACATGATTCTGTCAAGAAAGATGAGCTGGGACCTTCTCTTCCCCAGTCCACTTGATGCGCCGGACCAGCGAAATTCTTGCATTTGGTATGAGTGTTTGAGTGTGGATGTTGTGGGTAAGTGACATGAGGAGGCGTCAAATGTGCCCACTGCGGCGCCGCGGACTTGGGGGCGAGTTTAGGTACACTTGACGTGGGATAAGCGACAGTAGGCTGTGTATTGGTGACAGAATCGCGACCTTGGTGGCGTGTTTGAAGCTTTGGCAGAATGTGGAAGCATCCCCTCTCAGACGATTCATCGTCATTTACCGGGATACATGGAAGACAATGAATCTTAGGTGTGTGGTTTGTTGCGGGCAGCTGTGATTTGCAAGGAGAATCCTCATCCATCGTAGCATATTTCTTTTCATTCGCCTTGTTGTTCGGCGCAGTGAAGGATACTTCTGTATTGTTGCTAGGAAGAGTGTCGTGTCCATCTAATTGACCGAAGCGGGCCTGCCTGATAGAGGACTTAGGGAATGGCTGTCGAGTCTCTCGCATAACACTCGCTCTGGTACGATGATGATGGGGCTTTGCTTGATCTTTGGATGTCACCGCTAGGCCAGCGGCTTTGAATTCGGGGCGGAAAGGAAGGAGCGCAGATACGGTTCGAAGGGTTGCACCAGAATTGGTAGGCGTTGGGGTGAAGATGGGTAATTTGCCCTTAGCCCCCGTATTTTCGACGCATCTCTCGAGTTCTCGGGTGAAACGATCCAAAGCTTCCTGTTGACTTGAAGTCCGAGAAGGATTCCTGAAAGACACCGGGGGCTGTTCCTCGGAATCCGTAAGGTCTTGTCGCTCAGGCCTTGCAGGGGAAGCTATTGACAAGATCTGTAGTTGTTGTGCAACATTTCGCGCAATGGCCTCGACGAGTAGGCTGTCGGCACTAGGTATTGCTGGAGTATTTGAGGCGCCGCGCCCGGCTTCATGATGTTGAAGTCCATGAGGTATCAATGCCTCTGGCGTAAAAGGGGAGACGACGCCCAGGTCCCCATCAACAGGAGGATGTTCGCTTGATGGATCTGAAACTATTCCACTAGGTAGTTGTTGTTGCTGATTATGTTTGATACGGGATGGTTTTTGGGGAGTCACTTCAAGTTTTGGATTGATAGAGTATGTGTCGTCGTCCTGTGAGACATATTCGTGAACCACGCCATGGACAGATGGCCGCTTTGAGCTGGGTTCGCTCCGTGACTTTTGTCTCAGATACTTTGCGCGAGCAGGACGCCGAGATGAGGCGAACACATGTGGACGTGGCCTGAATCTCCCAGGTGATGAGTTTCTCTGGGGGGACTGGGCATTGTTAAACAAGTGGGATAAGACATTGTCTGCTTCGTAGATAGATGAGGGCGTAGTCATCTTGGGATGGACGGTGAAAGTAAGGTTTCTAACGAGAGTGAGGTATTCAAGAAAAGGCGGTGGTATAGAGACAGTAGAGCGTATGGTGTTTAGGCCACAAACAAGGTGGCATCTGGTTAGAAGCCGAGAGAAGTTGGCAGACATTGGAGGTTAGGCGGGGGGGATTAAAGCAGGTGGTTCCTCCCAAGTCCAGCTCGAGAGGGAAGCAGTTGCAGGAAGAAATGAAAATAGCACTGGAGCATTTAGCCTGTGCAGGGCCACCTCCCAAGGTGGAAGGACCATTTAAGGTCTTATATCCTTAATGCCAGGGGAGGAGTAAACCTCAAGTTGACGTCTGCCCTTGCGTAGCAGGAACTCGATGGCTGCAAAATCGCGCTTGTCGAGGTTCATGTTACGAGAAAACTCCGTCCTGCAAAATGAATAGGGAATGAGCTTCAAGCAAATGAGGAATCAATGATGAATTTTTACCTAGCAAAAGTCTGAAAGTGAGGTCTGTTGGCCTGCTGGGACGTCAGTGATATTTGCACGGGCGTTTCCAATACAATTGGCTTACCGTTGGTTTTTTGCGGCTCTCCCGAATGCAATTACGGTAGAGGGCCAGAACCTCCTTTTGCAAACCAGAGTAACGCACCATTTTTTATTTTTATTCTTCTTCTCTCTTTTTTGGTTTTGTTTGAAGATGGATTCGATTATTGTAGACTGTTGGCTGATCTTCCCAATGCAAATGAAGTTCAAATGACCAACAACCCGCCTAACGGAGGTTTTTCGTGTGGGGGGGAGCTCGGCCTTTCGGCCCCCGGGGATTGGCCGAGGATGAACAGCATGTTCAAGCATTCAACATCCATCATACGTCCAGTATACGGATAACTGAGATTGGTTGGTGGGGGGTTGGTTTCTTTTTCTCTAGATATGAGCCTTATTAATACGAAGTAGAAGGGTGGGCATTTCAAAGCTCATAGTAACGCGGGATGGCCATTGGCGTTAAACTGCTTGCAAGTCGTCAGCCTTGGCTTGGCCATCGAGGGGGCCTAAGCTGAAAGGAAGATAAATAAACGTCACAGGTATTCAGAATAGGACTCGGAATACTTCTCTCAATAATCAAGGCACGTACATCTAACTCCTACAATCCGATAGCAATCAATCCTAAACCCATACAATCTATTATTATATTCAAGGCAACGGCGTACATTTCTTCTAACGAGGAGAACCGAACCATGCCCAAATCAAGAAAGCATTGCGGAAATCCCACTTAGAGTACGGAGGAACAAACGCATCAATACAGCGGCCACGTGTGGATACTTAGATCTCTCCACTACCAGCCAAGACGCCCGACTTAGCGTGAGCGATCATTCTTCCTTAGAAGGCTTCGAATCGTGTGCCCGCGCTAACACGCAGCTGAGCTTCGCCCCCTTGTAAAGCTGCAACCCAAAGACAAGCAGGCAAATGCGGGCGTGACACGGCGTGGCTGAGCTCATTGGCTCTGCGCTAGCTAACTCCCAGTGACTTGCTCATGTCCTTGTCTCCATTCCAAGGCGTCTTCCCCCTTCGCCAGCCGCCGTCCGTCGGGGCTGATTCCAATAACGAACTGATATGGGTTTTGCCGACACCAGGACTTTCTGGTAGTGTTCATTTAACAAAGGACTTTGGCAACCAGGCCGCCCCCTGCATGTTCCTGTGTACCTTGGCTGAATCCAATACCTATCTCTGACCGATTCCATTTTGGGGCTGCTGCTTGACTTATTAAGTCGCCAAACGAGCGCTTGTCTTGCTCCAGGTAACAACCAACAAGCCAGCACCACCTTTCCCAGTCACAGTCACCGAGACAGTCTTTCGTTCCTTTCTTGCTTACCCTCTCTCTTCTACCCCGTGATCTTCCTGTATAGATACTTGTTGGATATTGTAACGCTTCGCCCTCTCTTGATATCTTTTTTCTCTTCATCCCTCCTGTACTCCAATAATTATATGCGTCCTCGCCAAAGAGGGGACGCCTCTGCGTTCACTGGATGACCACATCCACACCCCATCCGGCGGAAATGTCCGCTCCTGCTGCCGGCAAGAAACCCCAGGTGATGCCGGGCTCTTTCAGCCCGGAGGACTACATCGATTTTCATGAGAAGCCCTTTGACGATCTAGAAGATGTCCAAGACCAAGAAACTACGGTACCCTTGTCCACTAACATCCCCGAGGTCGATGTCACCAACATCAAATGGCACGAGTATAAGCCACCGGCTGCGTTAAGGAGGGCTCCCAATATCACCGCCCAAGTCCTCGTTGACATTATTTATTCGTCCATCGAAAATGTGAGAGACCATGCTACTAAGCAGTACCAAAAGCAGCTTGAGGAGGAGGAGCAGCGGAAACAAGAGAACGACGCCAAGCTTGACAAGGGCAAGGGCAAGGAGCCATATCTCCCTATCATTATTCCAGAGGACAAACCTTCGCAAGAAGATCGGTTGGTGACTGGGGCCGACTCGACGCCTCCTTATTCTCCTGTCTTTCCGACGTCTCTCACATCAACCTTGGAGACCCGCGCCAAGCCAGGGAGGCGCCGTCTGTTTGCCCTCCGTAATTTTTTTCAGAGGAGTCATGAAAAGGGAGAGAGCAGCGCCACTGGTTCTGCCATCGAAAACCTTCGCAAGATATATGACCGAAACAGCAGCGATAGCTCCGAGTCAGATCGTGCTTCTGGTACCAAGACGGAGCCCGTCGAGCTTGTGTACGTAACTGCTCAACGTCATATGTCTAACTGCCATGCTAATTTCCTCTCTAGGGAATGTGTTTCTTGTCTTGATGACTTCCAGCCAAAGCAGATGATTAAAGTTCCCTGCCACCACTATTGCCAGGACTGCTTCATCCGTTTAGTCTCAGCATCCGTCCAGAACGAGCAGCAGTGGCCGCCGAAATGTTGCTTAAATCCGATCCCGGTGCAAACCATCCTCCGCATTATCCCCCCTGAGCTCAGAAAGACGTTTCAGGACCGTTCACAGGAATGGGAGATTCCTATTTCCGACCGTGTCTACTGCGGCCACCAAGGGTGTAGTCTCTGGGTAAGACCGCTCAATATCGACCCGAAAAAGCGTCAAGGCGTCTGCACAGACCATCATACTACATGTACCGTATGTCGCGGACCCGGTCATAAAGGGAAGGACTGTGAGCAGGACCCTGATATGGAACTGACAAACGCTCTGGCCGAGGATGAAGGCTGGAAGAGGTGCTTCAATTGCAATGCGCTGGTAGAACATCGAGAAGCTTGTCAACACATGACTTGCCGGTGTGGAACACAATTCTGCTATGTTTGCGGTCAACGCTGGAGAACATGCCAATGCACAATGGAACAGCTTAATGAGATTAAAGCAGCAGCCGACACCCGACGAGAGCAGAGGCGATTCAGGGAGCAGGCTAATGCAGAGGACCTCCGCCAGATTCTTCTACAGATTGAAGAGTATGAGCGAGAGGAGGCTCTCAAGGCTGAGATGCTTCGCCAGGAGCAGGAGAGGTTAGAGGAAGAACGTCGACAACGTGAGATAGAGGAAAGAGTTCGACAGGAAAGCCTTCGTCGCAGAGAAGTCGAGCTTAAATATGAGGAGCTGCGGGTGATTCTCGACCAGTTGCATGAGTTGCAGCTTGTACTCTTGGAGGTCGACCAGAACGAGATAAGCGAAGAACTTGCGGTCGAGACCAAGACTAGCAAAGAGGAGTTGATCAAAAAGCAGAAGGCCGAGCGAGCAGATCACGATACCTTAATGATGACCAAGCTGTCTGATAAAGAGTATGCTCTCAACAAGGAGTTCCAGATTCGTGCAGCAGAAGAAAATGATATCGAGGAAGCATATTACGAAAGCTTGAAGGAATATTGGAAGGACCGGAAAGACGGTGAACGGGAGATTGAGGCCTCCATGCTGGTATTAAGGAAGCGTATGGATCAGAGGCAGCACTCTTGGCAGAAATGGAAGAAAGAGGCCATCAAGCAATTTGAGGAGAAGTTGAAGGACGATCTAACATTTAAAGAGGAGTTGATGTACAGCGCAAAGTCCCGGTTGGACGACAAATACGAAGAGAAGGCCAAGGAACTTGCGAAGCGGAAAGCAGCTGAGAGTAAATGGCTGGAGATGGTTGTTGTTGAGAGAGAGAAGCTTTTGAGTGGATGGGAGATTCAAGAAGTTGAAGGGGATGCTGACAGCATCTTTGATCAGGAATCGGAGAGTGTTGGCGAGGTAGCCGTAGTAACTGCCTGATGGCGCAATGGTTTGGGATCTTTGAAAGAATGTAAACTAAATAAACAATCTAAATATCTACTTTGATTAAGTCGCATCGTGCAAATCGGTTGTGAAAGATTGAGTAATGCTCTAGAGGCTTCGTGTACGGAGTACATCACGTGGATCCCGACTTGCTCAAAAAACTTCTATTTTCGGTATGATTCATGCCGCAAAGAACTCATCTCTTAACCCCGTGACGGAGTACGGACTCGCTCCCTGCACTTGAGAATTGCCAGGTTTTCCAAAATACTTGCCATACCATTATTTTACCGCTAGAGATGTCTATTGGCGGGGAGGGCGAGTCTGCCCAGTATGTGCACCCTGAAACTCTAGGGTAGCACACACAAAACTAATGATAAAATAGTCCCCTCAAGATATTCGATGTCGCGAGAAAACAAGACCGGTTCTTGTACGCTCTTGCACCCATGGTGCGATATGGAAAGGTAAGAACTCTATAATATTATTTGAATTTATCACTGACCTGTTTGGATAGCTCGCCTTTCGTCAAACTGTGCATAAATATGGCGTCGATCTATGTTGGACCCCCATGATCCTCGCAAAGGAGTTCAACCGGAATAGTATCGCACGCGATAGCGGCATGTTTCCTCGGATCTCGTAGTTCCTTTCAGAGCCTAAACTAACTGCATTCAACTCCAGACTTTACAATTTCAACAACCCCCGGCCAACCTGCCACCATCGTCCAATTTGGTGCAAACGTTCCTCAGGAACTCGCTCGAGCCTCTGCCCTCGTGGCTACCAGCGCTAGTGGTGTGGACCTCAACTGCGGGTGTCCGCAGTCGTGGGCGTGTGCGGAGACTTTAGGTGCCGCGCTCATGGGCCATCGTGAGCTTGTGAGAGATATGGTTGTGGAGACGAGGCAGCGTCTTGAGAGAGATGGTTGGCATGTTGGCCTTGAGAAAGATGTTCTCAGTCCCAAAGGGAGGAGCGTGAGCGTCAAGATTCGAGTCCATGACGATCTCAGGTAAGTCTTATCTGAAAAATACGATGTGGGATATGTGAGGTGGCTAATGGCGTTGAACGGAAATAGAAAAACGATGGATTTTCTGGATACCGTTATAGGACATCCACAGAATAGGCTTGTTGACTGGATAACCATCCACCCAAGAACAAGGTCAACGCCATCTACCACCCCAATTAGAACAGAAGCTCTTGATATTCTTACCGCCAGATATGCCGGAACTCTTCCCATCCTCCTCTCTGGCGACGTCTTTGATATCAATACTCTGCCTTTTCAACCCACCATCACCACCAACAACGATGCTCCTCTCCCACCCATCTCTACCCTCACTCTAGACTCCGCCCCCAAGCCCAAGCCATCACCTAAAAACACCAACCTGTCCGGCTTCATGTCCGCCCGCGGCCTACTCGCCAACCCAGCCATGTTCGCCGGGTACTCTACCTGCCCTTGGGAAGCCGTCGAGACGTTCATGTGCAACGTCGCCCGCAGTCCAGTGCCCTTCAAGCTAACTCTGCACCACATACAGGAAATGTGTGCGCCAGGTATGGGCGCCGACAAGTCGTCGCTGCTGACGAAAAAGGAGCGTGCGCAGTTGAATGCCATCACAAACATGTGCGATCTGACTGACTTTCTGGACGAGATAATCGAAACGAAGACAGCGAGGGGAGGGGGTATTGGACGTGATTTATGAGTATAACGGCTTCACGATTGAAATAGAGTACTGGATATAGACGAAAATTGCATCATATTCCAAGCTAAATCGAAGTTCGCTACAAATTGTCACCACCCAGCATCGCTTTTGCTACCCTCAAAGACATTTAAAGACCGGCCAATACGCTCTGGATTCCCACGGTGCCTGAATCGTCACGTTTCTGGACGAATGCCCTGAAATCGACCTTGGACAACCTACCCTTTGTGACACCGGACGCCAGTGTTCTTGACTTCTCACGGAGGGCTTCAGGGCCGACGATGAAGAGAGAACCAATCTCTGTGAGCATCTCGACGGCCGTGCCAACCTCCTTAGTCAGTGACCACTCCCGCATGGTGGAAACATATTTCGCGATATCCTGAGTAACCATGAGACCACCCGTGGCATTGACCTGAAATTTCTTGAAGTGTTCAAAGAGTAGCTTGAGAATAACAAGGGCCAACTCGCTGAAGAACTTCTCGGCATTCTGACCGTCGACAGCCTGGCTAGCGAACTTGTTGACTTTGCTCAGGAACATGCAGATTCCAAGGCATGTTGCCGTCTGCAGCGAGTCAAGCTCGCCGTCTTTAGGCCGGAAGTCTTGTTTCTTCTGGCCACCCAGTGACTTCGTTACCCAGTTAGATACCACATCAATAGTGCCCTTCATGACGTTGTTCGTCTTCTTCTCAATATTATCAATCGCCACCTTTTTCTGTGCTTCCATGCTCCTTCGAACTGTTGTGTTGGACTCAGCGAGTCGGATGAGAACAATTGTGATGAACCTGTCCATCACGCTCGTGATCGTAACACCAGGTCGGATTGCCGGTAGGTATGAGAGGTCTGGTTCCATCTTGGAATTTTCCAGCGTCGAGACGTGATCTTGCGCCGCATCGAGAGCAGTCTCGACGTAGACTCGGCCCATACTTGTGAGTAGATGGTTAAGTAGGATGTTGACATCCTTTGGCGTATCAACCTGAGAACCCAGCTCAAGAGTTCGCTGTACACTCTCGGCCAGCCACTTGAGCATACGCTTAGCATTGGCAATGCTCAGCAAGCCGTCTTCTTCCGAGACCTCGATCTCATTCTTATTATCTTTGTCCTGCAAGCCGGCTACACGCAACATCATAGCCTTCTGCGTAGGTGTGAGTTCCGAAGACTCTAGACGTTCGATGTAGGCATCCTTCGCTGAGGCGATGATCTGTGTGCCCTGCTGGGCTAGGGACGCCATGAAACCTGTTGGCGCCTTCTTACGCCGAGAATGATAAATACTGAACTTGAAAAGCAGTGAGTTACAGAGTTCTTCCAGACTCTTCCTCTCCCGCTCGATATATGAGTTGCCCACAAGATAGGGGACAAATAGGTCCTCCATCTGCTGGTCGAGAGTTTGGGCTATTTGAGCCGAACAAGGCTCTGGGTGCTCTGTCAAGCCATGTGACTTTAGGTCTTCTACCAAAGCACTGATATAGCTCCTTGAGGAATGCAGTGATCTCAGGTATGCCAGGGAGGATATTGTATCAGTCTTATCCAAGACCATTTCTAGTCGCTGCTGAATAGATTGCTGGAAAACTCGCTGGATAAACTTGATGAGGACTGTCTCGTAATACGGGAATGCGCGCTTAATGATGAAAGATTCTTCTTGCATCACAATCTTGACCTCATCAACCAGGGACTGCAAGCTTGGCTCAACCGAAGGTGGCTCAGAGTCAGGGTCAGCCAATGCGTCCCCCGTTTCGCTGTCCATGGTCACCTCGTCAGTTAATAGCTGATCACGATCGATAAAGAACTGATGTTGGTTGACAAAAACCGCAATGACACTGGCGCCTCCATTGAAGTCATACAGAACTTTGGCACACTCCATCATGTCCTCAAAATTCTGTCGGCGATAGCTGTTGTTGAATTGTTGTAGGAGATCCTGCTCTAGGGTCTCGCAGAACTTTTCAAGAACCTCCCTTGTGTTATGTGTCCTGTTATTTCCCGTGACGCCGTTCGTGACGCCATTCTTATGATGCCCGTTACTCTGACCCCAGGAAACCGGATCTAGCCTCTGGCTAATGCGCATGAGCTGTCGTGCGATCACGGCGCATCGCACTTTATTTTCGGAGCCTCCTTGCCTCTGCACATCCTGGAGCGATGTCAGTTTACCAGTTTCGCTGACTTCAGTCCAGCACTGAATCAAAAACATGGCGTCTTGAGCGCGCCGCCGCTTCTTGTCTAGATCTTCTAGCTTTTCGCCGATTTGTACAGCAATGTTTCCGTGGCCCTCCGATCGGACGGGGAATCCGAGACTAGAATTGGTATGGGTGAGGGATAGATCGAGCGCTTCAAAAGAGTTCATGGATTGGTCGAGTTTTCGGCCTAGGGTATCAAGTGTTTGGTCATGTTGGGTTTCCGCGCGGCGCACTTGGGAGAGGAGCTCTGATTCCTTCTCCTGGAGCTCATCCCCAAGCAGGGCGAGCTGGGAAAGGGCATCTGAAGCACAAGTTAGGACAATAACTTCCCATATGGAGGCGGAACCGACTCACTCTCGAATGTGCGGATGAGGGGCTTAGGGTCGAAGGCGGCTTGTGTACTGCCAGAACGACGGTTCAGGGGAACGGCGCTATCGGCCAAGCTGTCGACAAAGTCACGAACAATGAAGTCTTTGTTCGAGAAATTGTCTAGAGTAAAGCTGGGCCCCTTCGGGAAGAGGCTCTTAGGGCCCGAGGCGGTGCGCTCCATCGTTGAGACTTAGTAGGCGGGCAAGGCTGCGGACAGTTCGAGAAACTACATGTGGGGAGAGGTAGATGGCGCGTCGGCGTTGATATTGATAGGGATTTCAATGCAGGGACTTAATGCATGAGAATCGCACTCACGGTATTTGCCTCGGTCGTGGTCGTATCGTCGCGTCGTAGTCGTCAAGATCGTGTGAGTCGTAGCCGTCGTTCATTGATATGGCATGTCTCGAGTTCGGCTCACAGGTACCATGTACAGTAATTACCTACCTACGGTTAACTCATGGTTGTACGTGCTTGGACCTGGCTGAGCTCCAAGTGGCCCCGCCTTCCAAGTTCCAAACGACGACTGCGCCACAGATTTCAAGCTGCAAGCACAATGCACATGCAATTGCCTATTGAACTCGATGTCGTAAAATGGTGGCTCAAGTCTGGGCAGGAACTCGGCAAGTGGAGACCCACGACGTAACCACCCCAGCAGCGCCACAGCTTCAGTGCCAGCTTTTTGGGAGACACGTCTGCCCACCTATGATCACAGCTTTCTTATAAGCTGTATCACCCCGGCTGCTGCTCGATCCAACTCCTGAACCAGGAGGTATACGTGTCGACAGACAATCGATAAGTCGCTTCTTTTCCGCCCTCATTTCTCAACAACACCCGCACACCCGCTCGTTAACCAGCCTTTTGAGGCTGCAGACACATTCCGCGATGCCCCTAATGACAACTCGCGATCGCCAGGCCTATCGAGCCGACGAGCGCCATAATCACACGCTCTTGGATGAGCGCGAGAGGGAGCGAATGATAAAGGTAGTTCCTCATATCCCAAAGGTGCCAAATGTCAAATGTCCTCTCGTTCTGAAAAAAGTTAGGACTACCTCCCCCCACCCAACGAAATACCTGTCCGATCCAAAGACCCACGAGCGAAACGAAGCTCACCATTGGGCGTTCGTCGCTTCCTCAAGAACCAACTTTACGTTTTCACCTTCGCATTGTTACACGGTTTCTTCTCCCTCTACATCAGGCTGCGACAGTGCTGGAACGTCGTCTGCTACCAAATCGCGTCTGTCTTCTACTACCATCATGGCACCCCGCAATACATCAAGAGGGATGTCATGACCCTGAAGAAGATACCCAAACACCTTAGTGTTATTCTCAAGGCTGAGGAGGATCATAGAGCGAAAACCGATATTGAACGACTAATAGACGAGGTTGCTGAGATTGCGGCATGGTGCGCCTGCGCAGAGATCCCCATGCTCTCCGTGTATGAGAAAACAGGTATAGTGGTCTTCTTTGGTTCTCATACGATTGAATCTCTAATATTATCCAGGAATACTGAAAAAGTATATCCCACGCGTATACGACGCTGTAAACCAGAAGCTCACCTTTTACTTCGGCGGCCAACACCCGGGTTTGACCGTTACGTCACCACACAAGGAAGATTTCCCAAACCCTATCGGAGAACACCCCAGGGGACACCTGAGATTACATTTAATCTCTTATCAAGATGGTCGAGACTCCATGGTTGATCTCACCCGCACTCTAGCCGAGATGTCTCAAAGAGGGAAGCTCTCACCTCGTGATATCTCAACGGAGTTGATCGACGCTGAGCTATCCGAGGGTATTATGACAGAACCAGAACTTCTCATCACTTTTGGGCCTTATCTTGAGTTGTCTGGATATCCACCATGGCAGATCCGCCTCACGGAAATATTCTGCCTCCAAGACAACGAGAGGGTTGGATACCAGGTGTTCCTCAAGGCCCTACAACATTTCGGAAGCGCTCAGATGCGAAAGGGAAAATAGTGTGCGTATTTTCCGGATATATATCGCTTTTTTCTCTTTCCGTAGATGAGGAATTTCTTGTCAACCCCTTCATGGTTTCCATACTGTCATCTCACGAGCATACTTGTTCCATCTGTACACTGGTCCAGTTCCTACATTGTAATTATAGTAATTTTCAGTGCCACCTTTGACCATGGCCCTTCGAAACGTGATGTTTATTCTGCCGCCGTCTTCCTGATTTTTCCCTGTCCGTTTCGGTATCGAATGCAACCAGTTGGACTGTGTGCTCCCTTTCATCAGTACCATGTCGCCACTACCAAGTGGGAACTTTAAAAGCTTCGCGTTAGCAGCTGATGAATCTGTGTTACCAGGAGGTGCGGGCTTGTGTTTCATGAGAAAATCGCGGCGTGCGCCAAGTGAATAGGAGGCAATCGCGGGATCTCGACCTAGGAACTGCTCGTCATCACTGTGGAATGATATGCTGTCCGAGCCAGAGGCGTAATAGTTCACTAGACAGAAGTTAAACTTGCAACCCGTCGCTACTTCCGTACATTTACGAAGCTCATCAAGGCATTTGGGGATAGGTCGAGGAGGATACTTGTCATAGTGCTTATCAGAAACTTTTAATTCCAGATTGGCGTCTATGACATGGCCATCATCGTCGAACTGAGATGTCTCATCGATGCCAAATACGGTAGTCCATCTATTCTCTTAGATAAGTCTCAGTATATATAATGAGGTTCAAAGGCTTCCATACCTGGGCGTTCGTATCTGAGTTTCAATTCCACCTCGCTTGATCTTGTACTCCACCCTGTAGAAGGGTAATTCAGCACGAAGAAACTCGAAGAGCTTGCGAGAAACAGAGCCTGGCATAAATGGCTCGAAATATAGTAGATTCAAATCGGGCTGGTCGTTGACTTCCCTTCCCGGCTTGACAGGAAAAGTGCCCAGATCTCGGCTTATAGAAGAAGGGAGGTTTGCAATTGGATGCGGGTACTGCTGATGAGAGGAGTAGCCAGCCTAGATAAGGTTATGAGGATTAATTTAAGACCGCCTTAGGGATATTGGTACACTCACTTCTTCCTCTGTCTCATTAGTATTTGGGTCTCCATCACGAGCTCGCTTGGGGTCTGGTGCAAAGAAAGAATCAAGAGTCCGCCGCTTGTTTGACATTGCCTCTTATGAAGTCCAGGGCTTTCCAAGCGGGCCAATTTCTTGAAATAAGGTCAAACATTCAAGACTGAGTCTCGGTAATCAACTGCTATCGATTTAGGTGCCTTTCATAAAGAATTCCCTGCAAAAGATGTGAAGTAGTGACATCACCTTGTTGAAGCCAGCCTTGTCTTAGGCGGACCTCTAAACTGTGGCGGTGCACGTGGCGGTGCGGTCAAGCAATGTTAACCAACAAGCCCTAAATTTTCATTTCAGCCTCTCAGAATCCCTGTCTCAGTCAGTGCTTCGCACTCGAACGACACCTAAGGACCACGGCCTCTCTCACTATGGATGTTAGTTCTGGACCCCGGCGAAAGAAATTTTATGAGTTGAATCAGTCTTTGACTAACGAACAAAGCAGAAGAACTCTCAGCTTAGAGAGATGAACCTGTTTCGAGCACCAGCTGCTCGCGCGGCCAAGACGCTCGATCGAGCTCTCTTTTCGAATACACTCAAAGCTGCTGCTGCATCTGTCAAAGAAAATAGGCTGCTCTCAAGGTATCGCAAGGAACTTGAGAAGACAAATGAGATTCTCTTCCTTGAAAAATTCAACCCTATCCTCCCTGACCCTGATCCTACACTTGCTTCTCAGGGCAAGAAATGCATAGTCCTAGCCCCTCAGGTTAAGGCTTCATGTGAGTTGCCCAAGAAGGGGAAAACTTAATGGTCACCACATATCTGACAATGACCGCTTCTAGTTCCAGAGACTTGGAGTCAGGCTCTTAAACAGGGGACTGAGTCTGGCGACCTAAAGGTCACTCCGTATGACCTCGAGATTAACTACGATTTCTGGACATACCGTGAGTTGTTCTTGCTAGCCCACTCAAGATAGCATAAATTAACACGAATCATAGTCGATGTACTGAAGGCAATACTTCCCGAAGAACTCCATGATGAAATCCCAAGTGGTTTCAACACCGTGGGACATGTTGGTGGGTAAAAGTTTAATCCCTCGATTACATTAGGCGGAACGCTGACCTCGGAAGCTCACCTCAACATCCGTAACCAATACCTACCCTACAAGTACCTCATTGCAGAGGTGCTGATGGATAAGAACCCTCACATTAAGACTGTCATCAACAAGGTCGACAACGTGGGCGCGGAAAACGAGTTTAGAACCTTTCAATACGAGGTTCTCGGTGGCCCCGATGACCTCAACGTCGAAGTCAACGAAGCTGGCTGTACATTCCAGTTTAACTACTCTAAAGTCTACTGGAACAGCAAACTCGACACAGAGCACAAACGAATCACTGCCATCTTCAAGCCAGGAGAAGTCGTAGCAGACGTCATGGCTGGTATCGGACCCTTTGCAGTGCCTGCAGGGAAGAAAGGTGTATTCGTTTGGGCAAACGACAAGAATCCAGAGAGTTACCGGTATCTGGAGCAAGCTGTGCGCAAGAATAAGGTAATTTTTGGTTATGGGTCATCTTGCATCAGAAGGATTTTTGCTAATGCTTCCATCAAGGTCACTGAATACGTCAAGCCTTTCAACTCAGATGGGAACGAGTTCATTAAGCAGGCAGCTGACCTTGTGCTCGAAGCCTCCAAGCGTGGAGATGTGGCGGTCATCAAGCCTCCAAGGCAATCCAGAAACTCCACGGCACCGCCTCCAAAGACTATTCAGGTCCCAGTTCCCCCTACTATCTCGCACTTTGTGATGAACCTACCAGCATCAGCCATAGAGTTCCTTCACAACTTCCGTGGTCTCTATCACGGTCATGAGAATATCTTCACCCCCCACACGGAGATTAAACTGCCAATGATCCACGTTCACTGCTTCTCGGTCAAGGCTGATGACGAGACGCCACTCGTCGACATATGCCAAAGGATCGAAAAGGAGATTGGCGTCATGCTCAAGCCTGGCGATCCTGAAAACGAAGGAGAAGTGCTTATCTACGACGTCCGGGACGTAGCGCCCGCGAAGCGCATGTTCTGCGCTACGTTTCGATTGCCGCGAGACGTCGCCTTTGCGCCGAGAGCCTAGATATCCCCGGTTGAGTTCGGTTTCGGGCCGGCGGCGGGCGGCCGGAGAGTCTGTATGGCTAGGTGGCTCGAGCACTTGCCTAAGACCGGTCAGACATTTTGCAATAGCAATCTCTGTTACCTAGATGCCGAATGCGACGGCGACATTACAGCAGTTAGCGGAAAGTGAGTGGCGATTAGATAGGGCTTCTTTTTGGCCGTTGGTGTCAAATAGGTCGCATTGCAAACGGACCTAGCCGCTCACAAGATGGAGCTCTTTGGGCCCTTATCGCCAACAAGGCCACTTTGTTTCTTGCAAGTCGCATCTCGGAGGGGTTAACGCAGGGCCTGGCGGCACGTGTATCGAGTGATTAGACGCCCTCTCTGGCCAAGAACGAACCAATTCCGAGCCTCTTCGCTCAATGTACGGATTATAGAAACGAGACTAGGGTTTTTAAAAAAAAAATGCCATGCATGGATGCATGCACATGCAGCCGGTCAAGGCATGCTGGCCGTCCGAGATTTTCCCAAGGATGATCGATACGAACCACATCGACCACGTCTGGCCCCATTTACCGTCCTCTGGTGTCTCTACGGGGGCTCCGGGCGGTTCGAACAGGCCCCGAGGCAAGGATGGCGTACAGCTCGCCCTTTTTTTTTTTTTCTTTCCTGTTCAATTCTTGACTTGGACAAGCACACGCCCCTCCCTCTTTTGCGCCATAACAATCTTTGCCTGGTGGACTGGCGTTACACGGCACCGCCGTTATTCGACATGCACACCGACGGTACATGCATTTGACCCTGCACGGCTATTGTGCAGCCATCTTGGCCTATAGAAGGAGGTTTGCAGAGAAGAGGGGAAACCATCAGGACGATTATACCTATACCGGTATCCCTTTCCATGTTTCGTGTGCGCCGCGTGTTGGTTAGTCTGCCGACCGAGTTTCCTCTTTGTGGCTGCAGCAATGCTGATATGGTGTGATGACAGCCAAGACGAGTTAAGAGGTGGGGTTTTGCTTTGTTTGGTACAGGAATAAGGTCCCTGGAGGTTTGTCAATGAAGTTGGGGGCTCGAGTTATCATGGCTTGACGTTGTTTTGTAACACCGGTGTGATTGCTAGTTACACTATACCCTGACTTCAGCTTGCTTCATGTTCGCGTCTATGCTACTTTTGTTTCCCATTGTCGCCTTACGATAAACTTACATACAGTACGTGTTGAACTACAGTTACATACCTCCTCAATGTCCAATTTGCTAGATAAGATCCCTTCAGTCCGACTCCCCTAGCGCATTTCCCTCCCGGCGCAACTATTTTCAACCATTTCGGAGATATGCATTGCAGTGTGCGCAGAAGGAGAAAGAGAGCATCATCTTTTCATGAGGTCTACCTACGTCGGATTACCCTGCTGGATCCCTCGACTGCGCGATCACCCATTTACCATGTAGTAGGCCATTTTTACTGCACGCCACAGGGTCCAAGTGCAAGCAAGCAGGGGTTGTTGACATGGGGTTGCATCTCCCGGTTTCCCAAACCAGTGACCGCTGTGGATTTTCTTGTCTAATAATGACGCTGGGTGGCACACAAACGCTTGCTTTCGCTACCGTGCGTACGCGGCTCCTGCAAAATGTACATGAGGCGTATTTGCGCCTAGAACTCCGTAGCTTCTTGTAGCTACACCATTTAACCATGTCCTTATTCCTCTCAGGGGGAGGTTGGGAAGTCTTGATCTGTAACTTTCATGATGCTCCTCCATGTCACAATGACAACACCTTGGAAAACACAATTGTTGGAGTTTACTAGCTGCATGGCCTACAAGGAATAGTTCTTGAGTCGAGAACAGTGACAAGAATAAAGACGGGGAATGACACTCTGGTTCTCGATTTTTTGGGGAAGCTCCAGACTATGAGGATATTTTCCCTTTAACCCCTTCTTTCAGATTCGGTCTCGTCCTGTTGTATCACAACCCACTTCAACTTTATGAATGACACCTCATCATCCCAGCATTACCCTCCATCTCGTTCCTTTATGGCGGGCCGTCGCGGACCCCCGATCGGCAAGGGAAATCCGACCAGGATATGAGGTGATAAAATCCCTTGGCGGGATGGCGAACGTCTTATCCAGGGGTGTTGCTTGATCATTATCCAGAGGCCTAAATTGACATGCATTGGCCATCTGCAACCATGAGCATCCCCATTTAGGTTCTACTGCAGGTTGGTGGTGGAGTAAGAAGCCCAGAGAGAGAGGGGCCTGTGGGGATTGTCGTATCTGTATTCGTAGAGGGCGTTGAATAACTCATTGAGGCTGATGAAGATGTGCTTTTTGCATGCAGTGCTGTGCTATTGTGCCTCCAAGTTTCGAGTTCCACAGCAGCTTATGGGGATTTTGAAGCCCGAAATGGAATGGACGGCGATCGCATCTATGTTCAGCGACATATTGTAGCTTCATGACCTGCTCTACGAACAACACGACATCCTGTGGCACAAAGATCCAGCGCTTTGGCATTCACATGTGAGTTGCAAGGGTATCTCAACACCCAGGCACAACGCTTGGGAGAATGAAGAATATAGTGCAGCAGCCGCGACAGGGAATAGGAAAATCGCCAATCGAAACACCACGTTCAACCCCAGAGAACAGGTCCAGCTTCAGGAGCGAACGCAACCGGAGAAGAGCTCCGAAGAGCTCCTGATCGGTGGGGTCGCGTGCACCGACGAGAATCCCATCCGATTTGAATGGTCGAGCTGGGCTCCCTGGGAACGATGGCATACTTCGTTCTCATCCGATCGATGGGGTGATAATAACATCAAGTTGCTGATATTGAAGACGGGGTGGACGTGATTGGAACGATCTATTCCGGCATTCCCTGTCTTAATTGAGCGTATTATAGGGCTGCAGCTCAAGAGAGTAAGGGAACGACAGGCAGAGCTGAAGGAGGGGAGCAGGAAGGTGAGGGAAGAAGAACAGAGACAGTGGGTGTCAGTAGCATCATCGTGAATCGAAGTTCAACAACAATCTTCAGGTATACTGATACAACCTCGACACGTATCATTCACCCTGCAAGAGATCATCTGCCAAGATCCCTATGCTCGACGATGGAGGGCAAGGGAATCAAGGACATTTGTCAGCGACACCCGGTAGACTTCTAGAGGAAGATTGCAACATCTATCCACAGAAACTCGCTGAAGCTGATTGCCACTATACAAACACCCTCCATCATCTTCCTATCCGGACAGCTGGCGTATCTGTCGAATTGCTACAATGCATCTCATGGCCTCAGGCACTCCTCAAGGCTACGTAAATATTTAGCAACCAGTGAAGAAATGGCTGGTCAGCAAGCCAGGGTCGTTCAGGAGGGTGGCATCGCAGTTGGTGCCGCACATCGCAGCACCTTTTCACGCACAGCAAAACGGTGCGTCGGCAGTAGAAATTGCCTAGCTGCTGCATCTCGAGATCCTATTGCGACAACTGGACTGGGCCAGAAAAGTGGGTGGTCTAGTGGTTGATAAGGAGCTTGTTTCGCCCTTGGGCTGCTCGATGATGCGACTCTTACGCTAAGCTATGGCTCTCGCCATCATGTCCGCCGTAGGAGAAGCTCGGAGATGACATGACAACTTCCTGTAACATCCCAGCCATCTGTTGCGACTGGTTTCCCTGCAAATCCGGAGCAAAAACCCCACTGAGCGGGGAGGATTCGATGACCCATTGGCATTGCTGTTCGACAACTCGTGTTGAGGTCAAAGGAGGAAACAAGGTCGTCAGAGTGACGGCCGTTCGGCGGTAGAGTTGCAGTGTGATATCAAAACACCTCCCAGTGAAGCAGTCCAGTGACAACGCAAGGAAGGAGAACACCTGGACCCAGCCAACCTTTCCAGCCACGCCATAGTTGTCATCTGTCAATTTGTTCAACGAGAAGTGGTGGAGATTAATGATTGTGAATCATAGCTTGCTACAAGGTGAATGATGGTCGGCAGGGTATTCCGATGCTGACTGCACAACTCGTATCAATTATGCATCCAGCACCTAGAGGGTGGGTATTCATCAGCCATTTGAGCCGCTTGCGTGAGTGCACCTAGGTAGATAGGGCCGAAGTGCCTGTAGTTTGCGGCCATATTTGGGGTTTGGCCAGAGTCATGGATCGAGCTGTACCTGTACCGAAACAACCACTGTGGAAAGTCTCGAGCCACAGGGCCGAGAATCAGAGTTCAACTGATAGACGGCAAGGCGTTGTGTGGCTTGACCGGTTGATAATAGCACAAGGCAACCATCACTCGGGATACTAGAACGAGGTGATGAGCGGCCCGGGAACTAGGTCTATCCGGATAAGATCAGAAAGCCAGGCCATAACGTAGATAAGACGACCGGGAGAGGTGTGCGTATCGCGTCAGCGATTAGACAATGGAAGCCACCGATAAGACCATACTCCGCCACTATTGTGCGCTTGAAAAGCAGCTAGTCCAGAATGCGAGCTAAAGTTTGTGTCGATGATGGGTTCAGCGCTGCAGCGTCAGGACGTGCTGTACGAAGTAGCTGTGGTTAGCAATCAAGCTTCCCCGTACACTCTAGGAAGAGTGCCTACTGCCGCACTGCTGCGGGACTGATGCAAGAACCACACTTGTTTGCGAGAAACTTGCAGTAGTGCCGTGATCTGGTGTGGCTCGCATGGTCTCTTGACAAGATAATGATGAAAAGGAATGTTTGTGCAGTTCTCAAGTATGTGCTGTGCGTGCCTGCAGGAAGGACAAAGCATGAGAGGTGTAAATTATTGATAAAATAAGTGCGGATGAAAAAAAGAAAAAAATTTGAAAAAAATAAAAAATGGCGTGCGTGTTGGATGATAGGATGGCCCTCCCGTGGCCACATTGAGAGGAGATGGCGGATAGAGTTACAGTCTTCTCAAGTGAACAAGAGGTTTAGTTTGGAGGATTGAATTCGAGGATGCTAGCCAATGGCTGAAGCGAATGAAACGTCAGCAAACATCCAACGTGGATTAGCCCAAGAGGTCGCCCGCAGTGCATTTCACAGTATGACCTGATGACCCATTGCAATTGTCCCCATTGTCGGACCAAGATGGCGTGAATTGAGATCCCATGGTCAATCAATCTGAAGCCAACGTGCAAGTATCGAGTCCGGTTTTCGGGGGAATCCGTAGAGAACTCTGTGCGGCCTTGCGGGTGGCATCGGAAGAAGACCGAGCGCGGCCACAAGCAGGGGAAGCTGTATCCGTACCTGAGCAAGGTGGCGGACAGCAGAGTTCAGACGGAGGAAACGCGATCCAACAAGCCAAGGTTGGGGGGGGGAGAGGGAAGGGAGGGGGTGCGGAACTAGGAAGCAGGTCATCAACAAAGGAAGCAGCAACAACCTTGGAACATCAAGCATTACATCCATGGAAAACTCGGAAGCCGGAGGTCGTTTGTTTGACACCTCATCGCCCCTGGGTCAAGGTGAGGTAGCTAATTAACCGGTGAGACCATCCATGTCTGCAATACACACCAAGGTGAGCCAATAAACGACACGTCGCCGCCTTTGTTTGGATCTCGGTGCAATTAAGGCCTGCCCTGATCTGAGACATGGCTTGGAAGAAAAATGTATGGTTCATCCAGAATTAGCGGGCATGATCTGGGGTCGGGCGTGGGAGCTGCCTGCGCAACAGAGCACAATATCTGGGGAGTCTGGGGGATTGGCTCTGGGGCCGCTGGGGAGTAATCCAAGGCCTGCCACTGGTCTAGGCACCCCGTGGAAAGTACTGTTGGTTCACTGGTGGGTTTCGTATCGAGATCGTCCGTGGGATGGGGGTTGGTATGGATCATCCAGCTACAGTACCGATTAGAACAGGGCAGATCAGGGGCGTGACGAAAACAGGTAGCAACACCAGAGCCAACGGGTTGTGCAGATAAGCAAATGATAGAAACACCAAGAATACGTTCACCGGTCCGGTTCCATCCATCCATCGATTCCCAAGCTCGGAATGGTTCAAACTCGCAACTTGATGTCATTGCCCGGCCCCGCCATTGACAAGCTGCCCCTCTACTGCCCCAAGCCAGTGGCCACCTCCTGGGAAAATTTGGTGCCGCACTTCCAAAGATACCTCTAAGTAAAGTCACGGGACGCCAAGTATGTGCGTTGCAGGAGGCGGTTGAGTAGTTCGGTGTTGGCCCACGGCTCAAGGGAGCTTACCTTGTGGGTGTGGCTATTTACGCTTCCAAGCTGGCGCACGCCCCATCATAGCAAAAGGACAAGGCAAACCACCACAAGCAGCCATCAACGCCTTCAAGGCATCATCTTGCATGATGCGTGCGAGAATCATCTTCGAAATGTGATACATGATACGAGGCTCAGGGACCCCTGGACCCTGGTGAATGATACGCCTCGTTGGGGGGGGTCGATCGTTTCTGACCTGCGATCGGAATGTCATCGTAGAATGCCCCGACGTAAAACTCCCGGCAAGGGAAATTTCGCTCGGCAAATGGTCATGGGCTTATCAAGTTGTACTTTGACAAGGCCCAGGTACGAGGGTCAGGATGACTGCTGCTTTCATCTCTGTCACCCAACCATCTGAGAGATCCCATGTCACACGGTCCGTACCGTCTTAGGTGAGAGATGGAAGCAGTCAGCAAAGGTCATCATCCCTAGTAACCGGCACGCACAGGCGAATTCGAGGAAGCTGAACCCATACATGTACAGCCCACCCATAATTACAATCTCTCGCAGAAGAGTGCCAGATTTGGTGCATTCCGGTGATGCAACAAGACCCCATCTTGTGACCGAAGTAGGAACGAAGTCACGCACCGCACTGGGTGATGTATCTCGACTGATACGGTGCCCGATGCGTAATTATCTCTTCTCTTGCCATCCCTCCTTCATGGGATATGGATGCAAGGCCAGTATGGCCAAATATGTATCAAATCTTGGATCACCGTAGCCAGTGACCTCGACTCGGCCCGGGAAATAATAGGCCATCCTTAATCACAGAAACAACTGGGTCAGCCGAGGTCAGGGCGCGTACCTAGCAGGCGGAGTGTTGATTTGGTGAGAAGAGGGCGATCGGCCGGGAGCTACAGTAGAACAAAGTTATTGCTATAATAAGAACTTGACTTTACAACTTCGGTGCCTTTCTAGGGGGAAATAGCATTAGACTCGACGAAAATTAGGCAAACAAACTCAATGGCCGTCCCAGTGAGATACATTGCAAAGTCTTCATAGCCAAACGCAGTAGCCTTTCGCCACATCGGTACCATAATTATTCAATCATGATTTGAGGTAGTTCACATATTGGCCTCTCCTCATTGCCTACCCTGCACCCCGCCCTGCACATTCATATTGGTAGGTGCCTTCGCTCACTGACCTGGCACCGTCGAGGGGGCTCTTGCTGTCGGGGTCTCGTCTGCATGCAGTCCGTCTAAACCAGGGGTATATACTTTTCTCAGACTTCTTCCATCCATGTGGGTGCGTTGGTGCTCTGGAGTGGCTGCAGTATTGCAATTATTGTTATTAGAGTTCCATTGTTATCCGACGAAGGTCTCCCTGGAGCCTTTTTGAGACGAGACCGCTTTTGGTCTCCTCTCAACAGCCTTTTGGGGACCTGAATCGGAACTTGCAGTGGAATTTCAAACGCGATTGAAGAAGGCAAGACGCCACTTCTAGTCCCACGTTCTAGACGATGAGAAAAGGGGTTTGTTGCCCTGGTGCTTGCAAGTCCACGCCTCAATAGGGCGTTCTCGTCATCCGTGTCATTAAAACGAGTTCATACTGTATAGCGAAACAAAGGCCCATTCGTATTGAGCAGGGCATCAAGCAACTATGGAGTCGAAGAGGAGAAAAAAATATTTTCACCTGGGGCTGCTTTCAAATATGTCCTTGGACGCCTTTCCCGCGGCTACTTGCTTTTTCCTACTTCTTGGTCTCTCTTTTTCCTTGACAAACCCGTAACACGGTAACGAGTCTGTCCAATCCTATCCCACGAACAATTTCCCCAGTGCAGGGGTCCTTTCGGTGGGACAATCAAGAGACGCGACTGCTTCTGGAACCCCGAACTAATCCCCGCTTTGCCTCCATGTTGGCGAGCCAGCGACGGAGCTGCCACGGTTGGAGGCGAAGGAAAAAGGTGAGCAAGAAAAAAAAAACCGAAAAAAGGCCCCGACGATGCTTGGCGCATCCCAGCGGCAGGCGACGGTGCAGGATTTTCATTTTAATCCCTGCCCTGCCTCCATTTGGCCCAGTTCGCTGGGCCGCTTGGGGCTCTTCGGGGGAACTAGCCGTGGGCCCCCGGGGACGCCTTTGGTGTGTCCGCTGTCGTGGACCACTCTGTTGGGTTGGAGCTAGGCCCCCTTCCCCTCTCCAGAGTGTCTAATCTGGTAGACAACCGAAACGCATTCCAGCCATGCTGTGGGAGTTGAGACAAGGTCAGAGCACCTCGTAGAGATGCGAACTAAGGCCTGGAAGAGGGAAAGGGTGTAATTATTGGGTGAAAAGCTGTTATGAAGGGAGTATTGAAGCTGGGAGATGCTATAAATACCGGATGAGCCGAGGGAAGGTACTCGTTTGCATGCTTGGCTGTAACGTCCGCCTGTCCTCGGCTAACTGAACAGTTCAATTCGCTTCTTGGATGGAGCCCTTCAAAAGCACCTCGTGCCCTTCAAAAGAGGGTCTCTTAATGTGCCATTTGATTTTCCTCTTGCACGGGACTTTTCCTGGACCCTGCTCTCCCGCTTCCGCCATGCCCTGGACAGGGTGAGTTTTGACTGGAGCGTTTGAGCACGGAGCTCTCGTCCCAGTAAATGTCGCGGCCAGAGTCCTGCTGATGGGCTGCGAGACTGCGGCTGAACGGGCCTGGCAGGATGCCCGCCCTACTGTCTCGTCTCGTGTCGGTCATGAGGCTTCACAAACCCATCCCCATCTCCTTCTAGGCACCCGCGGAACACCTTGATGACTAGGGCCTTCACCCGAGTCGTGACACCTGTGGTCAGGAGATTCATTGAGAGACCAGGAGAACTTTCCCGCCAACCGGCCCAATTACGGAGCACCGTCTCATCGCCGTCCGGGTTCGCCACAATTTATTACTGTAACAATGAGAAATGGCCGTTGGGCTTCTGTTGTGGTGTTCTCGGACTGTCCCCGGACACACAGTTTCTTCATAGTGGAGATATTTGACTTTTTCTCTCCCCGTTCTATTAGTGTTACTACTTACTTGGGCTTGTGGTAATTAGTGCTTTGAGCCTGCCCTGGGCTTTCTTTTGGGTGTTGCCTCTTCGATTCGAGACCCCGCTTGGACTGTTGTGTTGGTCTGGCTCGAATCAGTCATTGATTGAATTCATCAAATTCCCCGGCCATGGACCAGAAACAACAAATGAAGACAGTTCCATTTGCGGCCACACTACGTGTGGTTGCGCCTCGACCATTTCCGGGGTACCGAGGGTTTCGTGCCCGGGCAGCTTTTTTCTCCCCTTTAATTTGATGCTCCTTTAGCCTTTTTCTGTACTATAGAACGATGAGAGTGATGATGCGCTGTTAGGTGCGAAGCCGCTGTCGTGATTTTTAGTTCAGCGGCCCATTGTTCCATGTTGCGTACACATGGACCGACATGACATGGCATTACGGACACCACATCGCGTGGCGTTCTGAATGTTGGATTTTTGGCTGATTATGGCGTTCCTCCTTACATTGGTCACGCACCCTTGAAGTGACCGAGGGTTATTTGCCAGGAGAGCGCGAGTATCTCGAGTCTTGGGAGTGCAAGGACCAACCACGCATCCCGGACGCCGGAGGTCATTCACTCTCCATTCCCCATGTCTCTCGATCCTTTTCTGAACTGAACTGCTTGTCTTGGATATTTGCAACCCACGCTGAAAAAGTGGAACATCCCATTCATTCATTTCCCCAATTCCTCCTTCGTTTGCTGTTTGCAAGCATACATACATACGTGGTGGTAGTCCACCTCACGCACGGGGGAGGAGGAGCTTTGACTGGGATCATGCTACCTTGTAGTCTTTTTCCTAAGCCAAGGAAGCAGAGCGAGAGCCAAAGCTGGGGAAGAGAAAAAGAGAGAGAGAGAGAGACAGGCAGACAGAGAGAAAGTGATAGATAGATAGATGATATCGCAATACTGGTACACCCACATCCCACCACCATCACCCACGCTTTTTACTCAAGTCTCACACCCCCACCTCCTCACAAAATCGCACGCAAAATGTGCCTTCTGGAGGCTGCTTCCCCACACACACCATTGTAGTTTGTTCTTTACTTGAGTTGGAAGGACACTTTAAATGGGAGGGACTTGGCTTGACTGAGCCCAGGCATGCTTGCAACGTGGATTGAAGTTGGTGAGGGAGAAGGATTTGGTAGGGGCATGATAAGTCCTGATAAGGAGGTGAGTCTACTGTAAGAGGTCATCATTCTTTCTCCGCATTCATATCCCAGTTGATGTTGTTGCTTGTCGTCGTGCAGAGACTGAACCCTACCCAACCCTGCCATCTGAGAACATCACACACCCCCCTCCCTTTCAACAACTCTCCCTCTCTCACTGTCATCCCAACTGGCTGGTGGAGAAGGCAAGACCTTGACTTGGGGGCCCTTGCTCGTCAAAACCCCGGCACGTTTGGGCCTTCGCCATCAAATCAGCCGCTCGATTTTTGCTTCTTACTCCCCGGGGCCTGCGTCCAATCCAGGCCCTCTTTTGAGTCCCCGTCCAACGATTGCCCAATCCCTGGGGGGGTGAGATTGTTGTGCAGTGCAGCAGTGTGATCCTGGGGGAGGAGACTGGAGACGACGATTTTTTTTTAATCCTTGGGGGTGCCTGTTCCTTGCCTTGTCTGCCCACCTCCTCTGTACAGTCCAATGTAGCGTAATTCTTGCAGTTTGCTATTTTCTGCACCACTCTGCCGGTCCATCGCCTCCGCCTAGAAACAAGCGCCGATCCGTTTTTCCCCGCCGGAAGTCTACTCTCGACGATGGTTCTCTTGTGGCCATTCCTCATAGACGCTCTACCTCACAGCAGTGTATGTTTGCATGCTAAGCCATCTTCGGTGTCTCGTTTGTCTCGACTTTTGCTCACCCCCTTCCCCCTCACCATGGATATCAAGGTATCTACCGACAGAACCGTGCCCGTGTCCATCCATCCCAACGCTGCATTGCATTGGCATCTTATTCTGCCCCCTCTCTTCAAGCGAGCTCAACATCCACACCCCGTTTGTGTAATGATTGCCATTCTTTTACATTGTCTTCGGGTTGGTTCTTTTATATCTGGGTCTAAGTTTCCCTCCCCATCTTTTCCTTATCTTTTTATAATTCCTGCTGCTCTGTTGTTGTTGTCCTTGTTGTTTTTGTATTATCCATCCATTTTGTTCCTCGCGTTTGGTCCTCTGTGATTAGTGATAAACGACAAAGTCGGTCTATAGAATAGAGAGAAGAGCACGTCGTCTTCATCTTTATCATCATCCATTGAATCACCAGCCGGCCAGTCCCTCTCCCTGTGAGAAACTCCCCCACGAAATTCGTCACCGCCTTGTCCTGGGGCACCTCAATCGTCTTCCAGCGCCACCACGCGCCTCGACCAGGTTGACACACCCCGGCCCCCAAGTCACTTGCTCTCTCGCTTTCGTCCGTCGTGGTGGAGGTACTCCGTTCTCCATACAGTACCGGTACCAAACCCCCCCAAGTGCCACAACCTGGAGCTAGTCCCAAACGGACGCCAAACCACCTGCCCGCTGTTCGGCCGGCCATTTGGGCACTCCCTATAACCTGGGCCCCCCACCCGTCGGCAAACCATTCTTCTTCCTCCCCACGCCCATATCCCAATCCTGTCTCTTGTCTCAACTTCCATTCTATCCCACAACCTCCTTCCAAAACATATCTACTCTGCTCACTTCCACTCATGAGTCTATAACCGCGACTCCTTCTCTTCGGGTGCTGTGGCGTCTTGGTCCACTCTGCGGACCCCCTACTCGTCTTTCATCATGGCCGTCGTTCTTCCCTCTGAGGATAGTGGTTACTTTGTCGCCTCTTCCTTGAGGCGCTCTCACTCCTCCACCAACTTCGTCACTTCTTCCTCTGGCTTTGCGTCCTCCCGCCTCAGCGACTACAACAACCACTCTCCCAAAACATATTCTGACTCGGCTTCTTCTTCCGCCCCTTCTTCTCCTCGCACCGTTCACGCCGAATCCACAGACCTTTCCTGCGCCTCCACCCCGGCTACCAATCTCTCCATTGCTTCCGACTACGACGACCCTTTAGGTCTGGCTGATTCACCCGAAGACCACTTCATGTTCCCTACCTTTGCCCAGGAGAAGCTTTTTGTGCAGCCCGAAATTCACCCAGATGACAACCTCGAGCCTCCCCCAAGCCCGAGGACGGGTGATTCTTACACAGTATCACCTGCTGACCATGAGAGTTCTGACGGTTCCAACGAGACCTCACGGCCTGGAACCCCCGAACACACTGAGCATGCTGAAGATGACACTGCCGTCTCTTCCAAGCCTTCGCGCCAAGTCGACTACCTGTCCCACGACTGGAAGGAGGAGGATATCTGGTCCTCTTGGAGGTACATTGTGACCCGGCGTGGCGAGTTTTCTAACAGTGCGCGATTGGAAAATGCTTCTTGGAGAACATGGATGAAGGCGAAGAATAATCTGAAAACTGTTTCGCCTGAAACCCTCAACTGGTAAATATTCTACTGTTGCTCTTCTTGCAATCGAGTACTAACACACTACAGGCTCAAAGATTGCGATGTTACTTGGTTATACGGCCCCCTGCAATCGGGAACCAAGCCAGTTCACGATACACAGACTGAACCCTCCAGCGTCTCGTTGTCCAAGACTGGCTCGTTGGTCAATCTTCACAAGAAGCCAATCCTCAAGAAGAGGAGCATGTCGGAAGTCATGCTGCAAAGGTCTTTGTCTACTGCTTCGCTGTTGAAACAAGCCACAGCGGCTGTCCAGGCGCAAGAAACAAGAGGAATTTTGCGCCCGAACCGGCGTGGGACTGTGGATTACTTCGCTTTCCCCCTCTCCTCAAGAAGAATGAGCAGAGAAAGTAGCAGCTTAGCACCATCGACAGAGTCGTCGGGGATCGCCTCCCCAAATGCGGAGCGCAAGCATATTCATTTCAACGAGCAAGTCGAGCAGTGTATCGCTGTCGACGTTAAGGGTGATGATGAAGATGACCTGGCAGTAGAATCGGATCCATATGGCGATAGCAGTGACTCAGATGATGGCGTTATGATGAAGCGAGTCACAACCAAGAAGCGACCAATCCTCCGAAAGCGAACACCCAAGTCCAAGCCCACCGAGGGTAAGACGATTGCCATGCTCCCCTCAACGACGCTGAAGTACCGAGAAGACACGCCTGAACCCAAGGAAACAGCTATGAAGCACTCGCGCAGTCCTCTCATGTCCCCCTCGTCCTCCCAAGAAACCTTGCGACCGGCGAAGGCATCGGGCAAGTTCTTCTTCGGCGAAGAAGACGAAGAGGAGGAAGGCTTGGATGATGCACTACTGAGTCCCTCACCAGGCTGGTCATCGCCGCCCGCAGAGGGCTCCAATGGAGGTTTGCGTCGCACCGTATCATCTAGTAGCCTCAACGAGGCGCCTGATGGCATGCGCCGCACCCCATCCGGGATGCTCATGCCATATGAGGAGGGTGACCCAAACAACGGCGATGGTATTTTTGGCCGAGTTATTGACACGGTCAATACCGCTCGTGACATTGCTCATGTCATCTGGAACGTGGGGTGGAGGAAGTGAAGAGCCTCGGCAGCACCCTCATACGCAAAGAGCCGACCCAAGGCAACTAATATCTATATCATGGCGATTTCTTCCGAACGGAAATTTGCAGCACGGGCCCGAGGCGACGAGGCTCATGATCTGAGCACACTAAGAGGAAAGTTGCATTGCTCATATACAGGCATAGCCATCTCATGGCTGTTGAAATTTCTCAGTACGCTTATCAGGAACTTTGTTCTTTGCCAGGAGGGTACTCTAAGTACAGGCCAAAGCCCTGGACTGCCACCACGGCGGGACTTGTAAAGCGACATTTGATTCATATTACTCGATCATACATGAGACGGGGGAACGACCGGATTACAGAAAAGCAATATGCCTTCACAAGGAACCGAAGGGGCGACGAAGAGCAACGAAGGGGGGACTGTACGAGTACGACGGAGAAGCGGACGCAAGAGTCAAATGCCGGTACCGGGTGTACCGAGGGACACCCGTGGACCATCTCGGACTTTAGACACAACATGGCGCCGGGACGGGTAGCGCCTCAAAACTCAGCGACCCTGTGACAGCCCCTCGCGACCGAAAGATGGACTTTGAAGGAATGGAAATGGACGGACAGGGGATTGTTCGGCGTTTTATTTGCCTTTTTTTCTTTTTTTGCGATTTGATTTTTCACTTCATGATATCCCAGGCGAAGTTGGGGGGTTTGGAGGTCTACAAATTAAGGAGGGCGGTAACCAGGCGATTTACGGCAAAGGAAGCAATGGCAAGGAAAGAGAAATGGACAAATGGTGAAGAAGAAAACGGCGGTATAGGACAAAGGGGACAAGCCCAATGGCAAATACGGGCAGATTTCCAAGTGCGTTTTGTGTTTTATTTTTCTCACCCATTGTACATATGGAGCGAAAGAAGGGGGGGGGGTTTAGGACCGGCCAAGGTAAAAAAAACACACGCACGTATAGGGAAATGGGTAAAAACAAAAACCCGCCAAAAATGAAAAGATTTACTACGCCTGACTCCTGAACCGCGCATTTGTCTACCCTTGTGACTTCGCTGTGAAGTTTGACTCGTGCCGTCAGCGTAGGACAAGTCGGCCAGAACCCACCTTCAGCGTGTAATTCGTGACGGTATTTCAGGTACCTGCTGCACGTACATCACAGTGCCTGTCTTATCTGGGGGTGTCGGTACTGTTACTTCGTACTCTGTGCCGCTAAGCGCCGTTATTACCCTTGCATGAATCTCGCCACCCCAAATGGGATATTCCGCACTCCCCGTCGATCAAGGCCGCACGCTTGGAGCGGGCGAATAAGCGTCCACGTGGATCGTCAGTGATGCAGGTGAGGAACAGAAGCCAAGAAAAAAATTGTTGGGGAAGAGTCTTGCCGCCTTGGGCGGGAGAGGGGGGGGAGGGGGAAATACCAGCTTGGTTGGTGACTGGTCGGTGTGTGATATGCGCTCCCCGCGTGACCCCGTGCGATGACAACAAAGGTCTGGGGGCTGTCTGGGGGCGGAAGCCACGTGAACGGTGAAAATAAAATAAAATAACCAAATTTAATTAAAAGGCGGGGAACGTGGCATCGAGAAAAACGAAGAAGAAGAAAGAAGGGAGGTGAGGCGAACGAAGGTAAAAGGGTGGGCGAATGAGTTGTTCACTTCAAGGGGAGACTAAAAAAACCCATGGACACTGCCCCAGTGCCTGACTGAGTGAGATGTCGGATCGCGGGATGAGACCCTTATGGACGGGCAGTATGGGGAAGACAGGGGGATGAATGATTCTGGATGACAGCGAATGACGTAGGGAAAGGCACAGGCATTAACGTCGTACGGTTCTTGCTTGTATCGTGAGGAAGGTCTTTACCGGTTCTAGCTCTACTGTAATTACGCCTCAGGGTGAAGAGGGACACGGAGAAGGAGAGGAAGAAGAGAGAATCTTGAGCAGGATATAAGTGGAAAGGCTTGTCTTGTTGCCTACGGGACGGAGTGGTGTGTTATGATACAATCATCAATCCTTTTTGATGAACCGTGCGAGGCTAGCTAATTTGACATGGCCGTACTCCGTATAGCAAGTTACTGCACTGCGTACATAGATACGTAATGTGACAGTCTTCTTACGTAGTCTAGGGCCATTCGGAATGCGGCCGGTCGTGTCAGACCTTCAGCTCTCCTGGAAGATGACCCCAGGAATATAGTTGGAAATAAGCCAAGCATGGATATCTCCATGTTCAATACGGCCTATCGGTGAATTGGCAACTGGTCGTATTCAGCGTAGGGGGGGGGGGGGGTGGAAGCTCCTGGTCCCAAGTTGACGGCATTGAATGCGGGAAACTCTACGCCAACATGAATATTGGCGGATAAATAGGGTAAAGATACAGTAATAGCGTACACGAGCAGGGGGTGTGCTTGCTCGAAGAAAACGGGCCAGTCGTTGTCACTTTTGTTGATCAGAGGTGACGTAGCTCCAAGGTCAAACTAGCAAGCTGTTTCAGCAGTTTAGATGGCTAAGGTTGACGCTGCAGTCTTCTCATCGCGATTCAGGTACTTGGTGGCCTTGACGAAAATATGCTTTTGGTGAACATTGATGTTGGAGAGCTCGGCCTCAAATTCGTCACCTACCTTGACGTCCTTCAGAAGCGCCTGGGCGTCAAGGCCGTCAGTCGTCATAATGGCATCTAGATCGAACAAATCGATCCGGCCCATCAGTCCTTTGGCCCATGTTGAGTCAACCGTGAAGCGCATCTTGCGTGGTGGCCTGTTCTCAAACTTCCAGTCGCGCAAGAGTGCCATCAAGATCCATTCCCTTGCGCCGTACGATAGCATTCGGGCCATTTTCTCTCGCATGTACAGAAGTGAGAGCGTGTTATCTAGGTTCTCCGAGGTAAAAGGGAGGATCTTGTCCAAGTCGTCCACAGAGGCGTCAATCTTTCGCTTCACCTCCCGCTCATGGGCTAGCGCTGCATGCACTTGCCAATGAACTATGAGATCGGAAAACCGTCGCAGGGGCGATGTGGCTTTGGCATACATGTCTAAGCCAAGCATGAAATAAGGGCCGGGCGTCGCTGAAATCTCGATTCCTCCAGTTAGCCGGTTCAGTTCCTGTCGCTTGGCTGAAGACGGCTGGATTCCCTTTCGGAGAGGAGGGTAGAGTTCCTTGGTGGCGTATTCGTAGATTGCCGCAAAGTTGGTGGAAGAATTAATGTCTTTGCGGTAGGGAGCACCAATGCCTCGGTCTGCGCACCACCGTGCCGCTATCTCGCCGGCGAGAACCATGGTGTTGGAAACGACCGAAGCGCCATTGAATGCGTCGTAGTCAACCTTGATATAAGGATCTGGCGGCAGTGCTTTTACGCCCTCCAGCGCTGGCTCTACGACATGGATGTCCTCAAAAGCAACCGTGACTGATGGCCTAGGGGCGAAGTAAGGCCATGCCCCCTTCCCTAACCGCTTTTTCTTGATGGCTTCAGCTAGACGATATAACGTGAGGAGGTCTTGTTTGCTGCTGCTGTCCAGGTTATCGGTGGCTGTCATTGGGCGGTTTGGCGGCTGGGTAGTGTTCACGGGGAGTGTCCCGACGACAAGAGTTTGTTCAGGGACAGGTGGAGGGGCCGGTTCCTGGCAAAACCGAGAGACATCCTTTGGATCTAGATATGTCACTTTGTCGAGTACACCGGGCTCAATCTTGTAATCAAGCAGCTCACCAGCTTCGTTGACTTTGGCGCTGAATGTTAGCGCAGGTTTACCCGCGGCTAGAGAGTAGCTATCGACCAAGCCTTCTGACCTATAGTCGTTTGAGTTCTCAGTGCCAATATCAGCCGGCAGCATGGCTTGAAAGTGACCTGGGAGATAGATGTTTTCGGGTATCAGCTCCATGAATTTGCCCAGCTCAGAATTTGGCAGGATGCCGGATGCCGGATCGGCAGTATGGATATGAATCCAAAACTCGTCTGTCTTATCAGTGCTTTCCAAGGAAATTCCATCGTCAACGATTATCGTCGATGGTGCATCAATGCACAGTACATCGACGTTTTTCCATTCCTTTCTAGACCCAGCAGCAATGTCAGGTCTTCGGGACTCTTCGAGTGTAGCTGGCTTGTTGCGAATCAGGCCACCGCCACTCTGGATCTGAACTCCCGGGAACCGGACCTTGTATCGAGAAGGGATTTCCCAGGGCGGAATTAAGCCTACTTCTTGAAGAAAAGTCCACGCAGTAGTCTTGTCCAAGGGAACATCCTCATAGAGGTCCAAGGCTCGAAGGATGAGGGAGCCGTATGCATGGAAGCGAGAGGCGTCTTCGAAGAGGTCGTAACTCGCCCACCACTCTAGAAATCGAATAACATCCATGTGTGACCTCGCCCATTCAGGCATCTCTAAAGTAACTGCTGGTGAAGGTGCTAGAACACCGTACGGAGTGAATGACCGCTTCTCCCGATTGGCTTTGACTACTTCCCTGGCTTTCAGAATGAACTTTCCCAGTGCAGTTTCAGAAAGCTCTTTGGGAGCTGGCGCTTTCAGCGTTGCCCCCCTGTTTGTAGCATAGTCTCGCACCATCATTGCAACACGGCTGACCATCATAACATCGTAATATGGAAATACCTCGAAGAGATGATCCCGCCGATGACAGTCCGAAGTGGGACCAAGGGGTCTGAAATTGAACTCACTGCGATATAAAGCAGTATGAACCGCATAAAGTGCAGCAGGCGGAAAGGTATTGCCCTTCCGAGCAGATTGGGGCAAGAGCATCTCGGCCATTTCAAAGAGGCTGAGGTACTTTGTGCGCTTCCCATCTGAGACCAACGATCTAGCCTTGTCGAGGTTGGTCAAACTGTTTTGGTAATACTCCTCGGCGTCAGCGACAAACTGATTCATCCTCCGTATCAGTTCCGCTCCAGCTTCCCGCGAGGGTCCCATGTCTGCTCTTCGTAGCTCCTGGTAGTCATCGGGGCTGGCGTGTTTCGGGAGCGCGTTTAGCAGAGGTTGTATTTCGGTGGCACTGGCATATTTTGACACGGTGAAAATTGTAGAGAAGCCTTGACTGACCATCCAGCGGCCATGGTTCGTATAGAAGTGGTGTCGGGATCCAAAGTACCCCAGATATATGCCGAATATTGGAGTCCGAGAACCAGGTTGCCTGCATTGAATGTCAACATGCCGACCTTACAAGATATTTGTGAGGCACTGACCTCATCTCGACGAGGTCGCCAGGATTGCGAGCATTTGAGCCGACAATGCCAACTTCGGCATCCTCGTTGCTGGCAGCTACAACACCTTCGGCCATGCCCTCTGGAGTAGACCTGAAATAATCGAGCTCTGAAGAGCCTGTTGAGTGAGGTTTAGTGTTGCTGTTGCTAACCCCCGCAATTAAGGGACTATCAGGGAGCAGTCGTAGTTGCAGTTTAAGGTTTGATTCGGGGTTCCAGTCAAGCAATCTTTCTCGGATTGGCCGTTTGTCAAGATGAGGAGCAACTTTAGTTGTCACAGGTGCTGACTTCGGGATATTCCCTAGGCCGAAGGCCTTTTCTGGCGACGACGCATCGGATTGCGTTGTGATAGCATTCTGAAGTCGGGGCTTGGTTAGTTTGGACACAAGTGCGATAGATGTTTCAACTTATGGAGACTAACTCTTTGTCTGAAATCTACTTGACGAGAGATAGCCGATCCCGAAGACTGAACACCATTGCGGGTTTGCACAAGGCATCTCCAGCAGACGTAGGGGCGCCTCGATGCGTTCAACATTTTTGAGAATATCAACGCTGTGGAACGTCACGGCTGAGGCACGAAATTTTTAGCCACAATCGCGTTGGCGTCATCAATGAACCGTCGCGCTGTCACATGACCCGCCCGTGGCACGTACCGGGCCACTTTATCGGTGACGGGGCCGAGAAGTATCGATAGGCTCATCAAGGTTGTTTCAATGTTTCAATCCTGTCAAAGTTTCACTCATATTGATAACCCGGACTCAGCGACATTCACTGGTACGATCGCCATGTTCGTATTTGTCTATGTCATGATGAATCTGTCCAGTCGCGACGGAGCGCAATGAAAGCGGAAGAGGACTCAGTGCATAGAATGGAAAGGAAGGTGTCTCCTACACGTACACAGATGACCAGGCGCCTTGTACATCCAGAAAACATTACGGGGAAAGGACTTGCAGACGACGGGTCTTCTGGATAGAGATGCCTTGCTCTGGGCTCCTTCACTGACCGACATCCTTAGATGAAAAAGGGGGCACGGACTGCCAAACGAAATGATCAGCTGAGGGGAACCAGGAAGCGGGCTTGGAGAATTTTGATTTGGGGGGTATTGACGAGGCCTTCCGACCGATCGACATTGCACTTCCCCCTTGGAAAACAGCGGCCATGACTGAATCCCATTGATCAACCAAACCAATAGCGGCATTTTGTAAAACGATCGAGGCTGGCGAGTTCTAGGGTGTTCCCCCGGATCTTTCGATGCAGCCACAATTGATGGCGATATCTGTGATGAGATGCGGCGTGTGGCCGTTGAGGGATCCCTACGGCCAAGGTGGACTGTCCGCCGCCAGGCGAAGGTTTCGAACATCAAAAGACTCGATCATCGAATCACGACCCCGGTTCTAGTCTTGCATCCCCGCATAAAGAACAGGATGACTGCGCCTCAGACGTCTTGCAGGCAAGGTCCGGTCAGGAGCTAAAGAAAGCCTTTGCATTTGCTTGACGCACCATTTGCCCTGAACTTCTGAAGGCCCCCCCCAGACACTAATAGCCAACACGAGGGACACTGAGGACCTCCACCACGTTGCATGCGCTACTTGCATGCACTAGACAGATTAGGACGCTACAGACGCAGGAACAATCTCTCGACCCGCCGCCCGATGACCCGGTTGATTCACCATGTTTTTCTTGGGCAAGAGGATCCGTGGGCCAGCTAAGCCAGATAGCAGCTTTGAGGCCGGATCAGCGTCAACCACCAAGAGAACCGTGCCTGGCAAGGCCATTCTAGGAAACCAAGTAACCAAGCAACCATGCTCATGTCCAAGCGGAGCTGTTTTTACGCTGCCCAGAAAAGGCATGTCAAACAAGGTCCAGTCACCGAAGGGTGATCGTTCATTTAATGTCGCTTCCAAGGATCCTTCCGGCTCCCTGGCTGCTCATTTGCCCTGCAGGAAATGGCCCAGTTCATGCTACGACCTGGGATCCTTGGACGTTTGTAGTAGGTTCTTCGTTTCCCTTCTGTGCCGCCCCCCTTTTAATGCCAAGTTGGGTCTCTGGAGGGAGGTTTGTGGTCTGTTCACCCCCGGCAGCCTTGGTGCGCCCCTTGAAGGCTCTCGACGAGCGGCCGATGCGACTGAAATTGCGCGCTGCCCAAAGCTCCACCCTTGTCCCCTATTCGTCGACAAGTCATGGAATGTCGAACAACGGTGACCTCGGTGGTTCACTCCTCGGGACTTACCCCTGCACATCTTGGATGGTGGTATGGTCGTCTGAGGCGTCGCCACTGCCTATCACAGCCCCCACCTACTCTTGGCTTTGCTAACGTCTAGCCGGCTCTCACAACCATGTTGGTGTTCAGAGAGTAATAATAACATCCCCCCGGCTGTTGGTTTGTAGCCTCTTTTTCCTCTCTTCTCTTCTTCTTCCCTACGATCCTGTCAATCGTCGAGACTTCGAGAGCCTGACTTCTTTGCTTTCTTTCTCTCGCTTCGTTCCAATACCTCACTTACCGCTTCACTCTTTTAGCGGGCATTCGTTTCTCAAACCAACTACATCAACCTCTTCGCAATAATACTCTCATCATGAAGGCTGGAGTCGCTGCCGCCGTTGCGGCTATGGCCACTGGTGCCCATGCTGCCTACCCTCACCACCGCCGAGCTCACGACCTCTTCAAGCGAGGTGCCTATGAGACTTGTGTCCCCAGCTGCACCACCATTTATTCCACCATCACCGGCTCCGCCACCCGTACGAAATAGCGTGCCAATCCTATGTCCCGAGTTCTCCCTCACTGACCAGCCTGCAGTCGTTCCTAACCCTCCTCCCGCTACTTCTTCGGCTCCTGCTGTCACCACCAGCGAGGCCTCCAAGCCCAAGCCTGTGACTACCAAGGTTTCCACTCCCGCTGAGGCTGAGACCACTTCCATTGAGGTTGTTGTCGTTGTCCCTACTCCCGAGGTGCATAGCTGCCCTACTCCCGGCACCTATACCTTCCCCGCCACCACCGTCACCGTGACCGAGTCGACCACTGTCTGTGCCGCTCAATCCACCAAGGTGCCCCCCGGTACCCACACTATCGGTGGCGTCACTACCGTTGTTGAGACTGCTACTACTGTTACTTGCCCCTACGCCAAGGAGACCGAGGTCAACGGTGTTGTTACCAGCGTCATTGACACCACCGTCTACGTCTGCCCCAGCGCTGGCACTTACACCATTGCCCCAATCACCAAGTCCTGCTCTGTGGAAACTGTCCTGGTTTACCCTGTTCCTACTAGCTACGCCCCTGGTACCTACACTGCTCCTGCTCAGACCGTTACTGTCACCGAAACTGGTTATGTCTATGTCTGCCCCTATGCCAGCAGCGGCCTCGTCGCCACCACTTCTGCTCCTAAGGCTACTTACAAGGCCCCGAAGGCTAACCCCACCACTGCCGTCGAAGAGGCCGAGGCCACCACAAGCGTCAGCTCCTACATCAGCAAGCCCAAGATCAGCACCCCCAAGAAGGTCCAGACCAGCGGCAGCCTTCAGGGCAGCAATGACCACTATGGTATCACCTACACCCCTTACGAGTCCTCCAATGGTGACTGCAAGTCCGCCAGCGCTGTCCGCTCCGACATCCAGTCCCTTAAGAACAAGGGCTTCAGCGTTATCCGTGTCTACTCCACTGACTGTGATACCCTCAGCTCTGTTGGCGATGCCTGCAAGGAGTTTGGTTTGGAGTTGATCCTTGGAGTTTTCGTCAAGGAGACTGGCTGCACTTACGAGACTGCCGATATTCAGACCCAGGTCGATGCTATTGCGAAGTGGGCTGAATGGGACATTGTCAAGCTCATCGTTGTCGGTAATGAGGCTATCATGAACGGATACTGCCAGCCTAGCGAACTCAAGGACCTGATCACCGTCGTCAAGTCTAAGTGCTCCGGTTACACTGGCCCCTACACTATCTCTGAGACACTCAACATCTGGCAGGAACATGGCGTCTCCAGCGTCATCTGCCCCGTTGTTGATGTTACTGGTGCTAACATCCACCCCTACTTCAACTCGGCTGTCGAGGCCTCGGGTGCTGGTGAGTTCGTCTCCGGCCAGCTTGATCTCCTCAAGGACGTCTGCTCTGGCAACGATGTCATCAACCTGGAATGTGGCTGGCCTACTCAAGGTAACTGCAACGGTGTTGCCTGCCCTGGTGAGACCGAGCAGGCTGCTGCCATCAAGTCTATCCGCGAGTCTTGCGGTGATAAGACCGTCTTCTTCTCCTATGAGGATGATATGTGGAAGCAGCCCGGTGAGTGCGGTTGTGAGCAGAGCTGGGGTTCCAAGAGCTGCTTCTAAGCCTGACTCTTCACGCCTCACTCTCCATTGCAGCATGTCCCTCTTCTGATCTACACGCCAAGCCCCACCGGCACGCTGAATGTATATGAGTCCTGTCAACTCCGCCCGGCACCGTCAGTTCTTCCCTCTCCAGCAACGCCCTCCTGCCGAAAACCTACGCAAGTTACGATATCACTTCAACAAAAACTATTTCTTTCGGGTGGAGTCGGAAAGCCCGGTGCGTCAACCGCTTTTCTCTTCTCCCGGTGACATCCCGCGCTCCAAAGGCCCGCAACCGAAAAGAGGAAAGGGAACCTGGCAAGCTGGGCAGGTCGAGAAGACTTCTTCGAAAATAATGTGTTTTGTTTATTGAAAGCGCAAATGACGACAAGGTTTTTTTTTTAACATCTTTTCTTATTTTGTGTGGTTTGTTCCATATGTGATCTCGCGATATAAATATCTTCATGGTTCTCAGATATTACTTGCTTCATGGTTCACGGCGAGAGGGGTTATTTTCATCATTGCTACAAGAAACAAACGCCCACCCTGGGGGAGGATGATCTGCAATGCACGCCCTATTTGGCCGGGTTGTCATTTAGCCTCCGATTCATAATGCTGTAATTTATTAGTGTCTACTCTCGTCACCATCTTGGCCCTTTGCCTTTCGATCACTGTGAACTTCTGTTTGTGAACGCCGTGGTTATGTAGAATGTTTTCCGTTGACATAGGTCATAAGCAGCGCTCTGATTGCTCCGGCGGCCATTGGTTGAGCCTGGCAATAATGCTTAGCCATGTCATTTCATATAGCTCCATGTACCTCGTTTAGACCCTCGATCTAGACCTTCAACTTGCTCTAGCCAAGACAAAACAAACCAAGACGTATCGAGAACTATTAAATAGATACAGGGGTGTAAAATAAAATGTACAATACTTTGTCCATTCTAGCAGCCCTCCTGGCAGCATGTCCCAGGAGCATAAACCTATCGCTCTCGCTGATCAGCGGTGGCGCCAAGACAGTCGCGGGGAGCGAGGATCTCTCCGTACGGGTTGGTCACAAGGTCAGCGTTGTCCTGTGGCAGATAGACGAATGGGCTTGGAAGTAGAGGAATGGTGACCATGTTTTAAGGGCTAGAGACAATGTCCTAGACCACCACGACCCTCTGAAGCGGGTAAACTGACCTTTTGACAAACCAAAGGGCGGTGAGGGGAAGCAGGGAGAGGAGGTCCCAATGAACGGCCCGTAGCCCTTGCATTTGGATGCTATGAAGGGAAATGAGAGATATTGAGAGGTTGGGGGGCATGTTAAAGGACTTGGCGTGCAAGACGCAAAAGGGGGTTGAAACCGGGGGGTGAATGGGACACTTTATTGTGAGCTTGTGATAGTACGGTCGGTGTCGTTTTCATGACTAGCTCAACATCAACCGCAAACATGGTAATGAATCTTAAAGATACACAGTCCTAGTTTTCCAAGAGCATATAATCCATCATCACCCATCACTTCCCGAGAGTGGGTGGGTATATAGGACGATATATGAACGCCAGACCAATCTGAGATTAAGAAGACCTCAGTCAACCGGACACATAAGATCCAAACTAAAGAAATTCAATATCAAACCCCAAATACACCTGCCGTCACCGTTTCATGATGCCCACTCTTTGACATGCAAGTACCGAATGCAGCCCATGAACCATACCCATAATGTTCGGTCCCCGAGAATGCTTGAACTCCTCTACCTGATCGGGATAAAGAAATCCAGAGTGTGTGGTATAAAAAGTAGATGGTGAAATATGAAAGCCGAAATACAGTCTGGTGTATTCCACCGTAATAGTGACTCCATAAACGCCAATACGTGTAAATTGTGTGCCATATAATTGTCAGTGCCGTTCAATATAGAGAACCGATTAGATAGTAAAGATGAAGGTGCAAGACTAAACATGTGCCATGTTTGCGTGTCGAAAAGGGGGAGAAAAGTCGTGAGTCCAATGAGAGAAACGCTGTGGGTGTGGGTTCCGGGGGGTGCATGCCCATATCACGACCATAGCTCATGGAAGCTACGCAACGGGCAAATCCCTACTCCTTAAAAGATCTGCAATTCGTCTAGCATGGCCGGTTTCCTGCGATAGGGCTCTCCAACGTATTTTCGACCGCCTAAATCGCGACGCCAGTCAGTCCTACCGAAGAAGGGTTCGGGGCCGGTCCCTAATCGTTCTAGCTGGAGCAACCCTCCACGGTCGTGGTCACCACACAGAATGTTCAGATCTTGACCTTCGTTGGTGAAGTCAACGCCACAGATCTCGCTAAAGATATCAATTGTCTGCTGGGACTCGAAGGTTTGGGCATCAATAATATTGATGTAATCAGCCTCCTCAGCAGCAACTAGAACTCTTGGACCGCTGCCAGCGGGGGAGAAGCGTAGTTTCCGAACGCCTGCTAATTTAGATTGGATGGTTTTTAGTGGCAGGCCTACGCCTTTGGAATCGCACCACTTGCGAGCATCCCATATTTTGACTGTCTTGTCCTGATTACCCGTAGCAAATGTCCGACCGTCATCAGACCAGTCGCAGGAAAAGCCAAAATCGCGATGACCTGAGAGCTCCTGCAGCCTATGACCAGTATCTGCATCTTCGATCGTCACCTCGAGTTTGTCGCCTACTATAGCTCGTAGGCGGCCATCAGGAGAGACTGCTGAGCAATTTGGGGAGTAGTCTACTATCCTTTCTGAAGTGATCTTCTCAGTAGTTAGGTCCATTATGCGCAATGCGTTATCGTTGTTCGCGAGTGCTGCAATGGGGTTAGATGACCGCCGGGGAAGGTATATTTGCAGGTGGTTAGTGATAGCCTTTATGTTGTTGGTAATACGCCCGCTTGCATAATGCTTGCTGTCCTGTGAGTCGAGGTTCTTCAAGCAATACTCTCCGTTCATCATGCCGGCCATCAGAACACCGTGATCAGCGTCGAGAGTGGAAACGACGGAACCGAGGCCATAGATGCTCCTCAGGTTGACGGTCGTCTCTGTTTCCTTTGAGTCAACGTTAATGCGATTGACACCTCGATAACTAGGATAAAACGCTTGAGTCCGCGAGGGACATGCGAAGAGACTGCGCAGCTGAAAGTGTGCAAGGTTGATATCCTTGCGAACGAGCAAACTTCTGAACCTGAAAAAGCTCTCCGTTGTTGGAATAACAGTGTCTGGAGCTCCGGGCTATCGAGAGCAGTTAGCTCGATGATCGTTTCATTCAGTTCTTCGAACACTTACTGGCTTGACATCAGAGCCATTTTTATTAGTATAATTCTCAAAGTCTCTGCCTCGCCATTCGCGAGCGAGTCTTCTGCTCGTTTTCATCGAGATCCAATCGACGCCCTGCATATCGCATGCATCCCCATGAAGATCCGAATACTTGACTTCTCTGATTTCTGAGGCTGCTTGTTGGCGAATGGCGCTTATGGCAAGGGGGGGTGTACGGTAGCCATGACTATGAAAACGTGACAGGCGAGACCGAAGCGCCCAATGTCGGAGAAGATCGAACAAGCCCAGGTTCTCCGACCCAAGCATCAACGGATTCGGGTTGCTGACCAAAGGTGTATCATCTAGTATCTGGTTGGGAATCGGATCTAGGCCGACGGGTGAGCCCATTAGGGCATTCATATCGATTTGTTCGTTCGTCATTGGGGGCATTTGAAAAATTTGGAAGCCAATTGGCATTAATGGAGGGAGGGCATCAGTGTTAGGCCCTTCCTCTTCATTTTCCGGGTTTTCCTCATTACTATCGGAGGGATCGGTTAAGGTAGCGACGTCTTGGAGGTCCAGCTCGAGGATACTAGCAACACTTTCGACATCGTCGTCCATATCATCAAGGAGGGGAACGCCCCCATGATCATCGTCGCTCATATCCAGATCATAATCCTCAGCGCCGTGGCTGGGGCTAGCATCGGGGCCAAGGGTGTTTGGGGGAATGGAGCTGTAAAGACCTCCTGGTATAGGTGGTCGCGACGAATCGTGGACGGGAGAGTCGATACCGAGATCTATATCGGAATCGGAATAGCCAAACAGCTCGTCGCTGTCTTCATAGAGAGGGGGAGAAGTGGTGGATGGAGCAATGGAGCTAGAGGTGACTACAGTAGCGTTCGTAATTGCGGAAGTGTCGGTGGGGAAAGCATCCGCCATTAGTAGGCTGGGTGTATCGACAAGGACGTTATGAGAGGGCCCGATGTGATGGCAATGAAGGTTTTGTCCATTATCTGGGATCGGAACTTGTTCGGCATGAGCGCCAGCGACGGAGGCGGGAGAGACTTGAAGATGAGATTGAAAGCTCTCGTTCCAATAATTAGATTCTGTGATGATTTCCTCCCTATGGCGATCCGCCTTGGGGAAATGAGAGGAGTGTCGCATCGTGATGATAAATGGCGGAGGGCGTAACCTTTAAGTCTTTGAAGGAAAGTTCTGCATTTGGGAGGGATCGCTCGGGATGCTCGATGGCCAATGGACGGTCGGGGTGAAGGCTTGCTTTAGAAGTGAGACAATGTTGCTTTTTGGTGCCGCGATTGAAGGTAGTTATTGAGTGTCGGCTGGTTAGAGAGGGGGTGTTGGCGTTGGCGTTGGCGTTGACTTTGACAGTTCGGGTCCTTAGCGTTGCGCGAGCGGTAGCGCCGAAACGGTAGGATGGTTGAGGTGGATGAAAGGCTAGTTGCTAGAACTAGGAATTGTAGGCGACGGTGGAGCAGGAGGAGGAGGAGGGAAACGGGGACGAAGATGGAGAATGATAGGAGGTTAGGATGAAGCATTCATTTGAGTGTTCACATCATCAGGCTCCTTCTTCTAAGACGGCAACCTGTTTCGGCATCAGGAAACGATTCAGACAGAGTCTGAGAGGTTGTCGGCCAAAGTGGCAATGCGAGAGCCTCAATTAAGACAAGGGGGGCGGATACGGTAGAGAGCATCTATCGCCGACGGCGGGTGATGTGAAGGAGAAAGATGCACAATAACGAGGGAATAATGAGTGAGTGTGGATGGGAGAGGAGTGAGATGCAAAGAGTTGTCGTCGGCCAAGTCGGGGATGCCGTGGAGCATAGGGGATAAGAGCCGTATGTGATCCTTTTGAGAGTCAGCCGCTTCTATGGGGTTGACTGCTGAAGTGGGAGCTGAAGGTGGGTAGTGGCTTATTATTATGGATGAATGAGTGTGGTGTATGCGTATCCTTTTCCGCTGGGCTCTGAGAATAGACTGACTTGGGTCTGAATGAACAAGGAAGAAGGTGAACCTATCGTCAACGGTCGCCCCAGAGCCAGCGCCCGCGCCACATCAACCAGGAAAAGCGCTGGAGGGGAAGGGAGGGAGGGAGAGGGGGGGGGAGGCGAACGGACGGGACGCTGTCACTGAGGGACTATCGTGATGGTAGGTGGTGTAGGCGAAGGGTGTTCAGGTGGAGGTTGATGTGGAGGGAAAGTGGGGACGAGGAAAGCCAAGGGGTCCAAGAATGGACAAGAATTGGCAAGGATGGGTCGATTAAAGCTGTTCTTCCTCCCGAGTCGGCTTGTACAATGCACAATAGTAGACAATGTACTGTTTTTATATCTCGAGCATACCCAATCGAGTACCTTATGGGAGAGGAGGACGGGGGAGGTAGTCAGGGTTAGGCAGGATTCGTACAGTAAAATTCATTTGATAATGAGGATCTGGGGTAACAGGAGAAAGTACGCACGTTTCGTTTCAGCCCAGGCCAGGTTGGTTCGTTTTCTGTTAGTTAATTACTTTCGCGCCGAAAGCGAAGAAAAAAGAAGGACTTCCAACCGTTGTCACGCCTGTGGCTTATCACATGGGGGGGGGGGGGGCCTCTTTTTTTTCCTTTTTCTTTTTTTGTCTTAATTTTTTTTATTTCTCCCTTTTTCTTGGGCTGGTCCGGGCTGTAATCCCTGAGCTTGCCTAGGGCAGGCAACGCAGGCAACAGGCAAAGGGGAAGGCGGGAGTGACAGGCATCTCCTCCCCATCGAACGGTGGCGGGTTCAGATTCCCGATTCGCAGCAAGATGGGGGAAGAGGTCCGTGCTGGAAACTGGATCATTACTGAAGGGTTCCACTCAGGAGAAGTGACGAAGGAGAAGGAGAGAAAAAAGTGAGAGATGATCATTAATAAGCTCTTGTTGAATCAACAATACTTCTCATTAACCAACCAACTAACTGACCACCTACCTAACCAAAGAAAAACGACCGAGCCTGAGCCAAGGCTGGGTTCATGAGACTCACACAAGAGAAAGGGAAATTAGTAATCTGTATAGAGTCTAAAAAGAGAAATGTCCTAGGAAACCTATTCAACCCATTGTGGCCCGAACGGATACTCAAATGCACTATCCCTGAAAGATTACCCCGTATTCTTCACTGCATGGTCAATAGTGTACATTGTGTCACGCAAAGGGGAGGGTAACACAACGCATATTCGAGTAAGTATGACGAGGTCAGCCGAGAGTACTCCGTAGTCAGCGCTTGATAAACTATCCATGTCATGCATGCTTCACATCCCTGATTTTCCACCCACAATCTGGGCTTTGTGCAGCCACATTATGCTGGTTGATCAAAACGTGTTCTGCAGGTAGACTAAAAGCTCTTTTTCCTTTTCTTTTCTTTTCAAGCCTGTCAGTAACCTTGTTGAGAATTGAAGGTCACATACCGAAGTGCTCCGTACTCCGCACCTCATCATTATTCCTCTTCTTTTACCAGAGGCTACTTGTCATAACTCATATTGTCATAACTCATATTCAAAGCCTTGCTGAGAACTAGTTTGGGAATGACTCGTGGTTAGTCCCAACGGCACCAGGGTGGGCGAGACGAAGCCGCACAGGTAGGGTGGCCTCAAAATGCACACCATCCAGACTATATCTGTCTGTGGTGGTTAGAAAGGAAAAGAAATACCCTTCCTCAAGCCCGACAGGTCGGATACTGTATGTATCCAGCCATTACGCATGTACCGCCATATTCAACCACTCCACCCCCTCATTGCTACATACCTGACCGGTCCGTCCCCCCACTGCCCGACCCCGTCCGACCACGCACACACACACACACGCGCCTGCAGTCTGCCACAAGAAAACAGGGACTACGAAACGGGCTCTCTACCAATAGTCTATGATACGCAACCTCAAAGCGCCTCAGCTTCCCGATCAAGGTCGAGATGAGAAGAAAGGACGACGGAGGTGGCACCAACTGCCCTCAGCTTCCCCAGCTCACGTCTGGGCGTCGAGAATGGCATCATGGTTGCTTTCGGTGCTTGCCTAGCCCATCTCCTCCGTGGCCGTGCCCGGTGCGCGTGCCCGCGTGGCGCCCTTTTGACTCCGTAAGAAATGTGTGAGTGCTGGTCATGCTCCATTCTTTTATTGATTTGGTGGCTCATCTTGTTGACCGGTCTGCTAGTCTATTGTGATATATGACAGGAAATCTCGGTCGAGAAGAAGAACACCATTCAGTCCGTTTTTTTTTTGCCAGCCCAAAGGACTCATTTTCTGGATCCAGCCCCTTCAAGATCAATGAGGGGTCACTCAGCGTGTCCGATTGAATCTTGCCTGTCCGGATCGATCTGACGTGTCGAGCCCTGGTCCTGAATGACCCTGCGCGCCTTTCCTTTCCTTTCCTTTCCTTTCCTTGCCTGACGTTGGCACACATCGACCCATGATATGTAGGAAGTGAGAGGGTCACAACACTTTTCATACGGATCACACTTGTTTGGCGATCCTATAGCTCTCTGATACGTGCGGTAAATAACTAAGCCAACTCACCATCACGCAACGGCCTGCTATTGCCAGTATTACTGCTGCTATACAACACTACTACACTAATACTACTGCTACTACTACTACTATTATTACTACTATTACTACTATGACTACTATTACTACTACCACTGGCGTACGATAACTGCCAACACGGGAAGCCCACTTAGATCCCTCCTGTCATTCCTCACATGGGGCCAACTAACTATGCTTACGACTCTCTTCCTACGAACATTTGCCGAGCCTCATCAACAATCAATTCACACTGCCGATCTAAGGAAAAAAAAAAAAAAAAAGAAGAGAGACAGAGAGAGAGAGAGAGACAGAAACTCAATGGGATTACTAGCCCCCCACACAAATAACAACGTTACCCGACAGAACAGTTGGACGCAAGTTATTAAAGCTAACTCAATGCACCTTGCTCCTACAAACGTGCCCCGTCTCGAGACCGAAGCGGAGTGGCCTGCATGTCAAATCCTTGCCCAGATCAGATAGTTCTACACCCTCGCCCCTTATCGATCAGGGTCAGGGTCAGGATTAATTAGGATCAGGATCAGCGCCCTGGGCTTGTTAGTCCCTCTTGTGTTGTTTCCGAGACCAACATCTCGCGGCAAAAGGTCAACAGGCCAAACTGGGATTATTGCCCCTCGTTAAATTTTTCGTTGCATCCCACAAATTATGCACGCCCACAAATCAGGAAGGGCACAGTTTCCATCACGAGCCAGGTACAGCTGCAAGGGCGCATTCTAGGAAATGCTTTTGTGTGGCGCCTCGTCGGTTGTGAAGCGAATGCGCGTCAATGCCATGACCTGCCAAGACGACGCCTCTTGTTCATTAGCGGGCATGACTACTGCGAGATGACTCTGTATTTATGTATATATATATATATATTTATTATTTATTTTTTTTCCTCTAGAAGCTGAACTTTAACCCCTCTATGATGGGGGTATCGGGCCAATAGTTAACCACATCGGTGTGACAGCTTGAGCCGTGTCCCGACCAATGCTCGTCATCCCTGTTAAATCTATTCCGAGGCCACACGAGACGTTTTGCCAAGTCACGCCCAGTTATTTAATTGCTTACAGATACCTTATCTTCCTACGAATTGCACGTAGTACAGCCCGCTTCGTGCATCGGTGCAAATACTCTAAACGGCATTTACCATGTATTTGTATTCGTCCGTAATCCGTACATCTAACCCTGATCCTCGCCCGCATTCCACCTCGCCAAAGCATCCAACATGCAACATGTTGGCATTTACCTACAGCTAGTTAGTAACTACGTATCATTATGCACATTGGACCTAGTCATTTGCACTTCGCATTGTTTTCTTGGGGCTTTTTCTTTCTTCCTTCTTCCTTCTTTTCTTTTTCCTGGGCCAAATTTCTCTGCCTCATGTCGTCCAATCTTTTCCCACACATCCTCTCTTTGCACTGGCGAGGAAAACACTTAGGCAACTACTCCAAAAATTGAGATCTGATAGATCATACCCCCCTTCCTGCCGCTGCGGCTCCTGAGACGGATCCACTCATTGTTTGCCTTCCCAGACCTCCAGATGATCCCCAATGATGATCATCCCGTACAGGAAGGATGCTACCTCTCGATCCCTTTCCCAACATTTCTTCCACAACGATCGAGCTACGGATATTTGTAATTTTTTTCTTCTTTTTCTTTCTTTCCTTCCTTCCCAACCCATGGTCTAATTCTGTATCATCCTTGCAATCGGTTCTCTTTTCTTGTTCTCTAAACCCTGGTCCTTCTCTTCCTCCTCTTCCTCTTCCTCCTCCTCCTCCTCTTATCCTCTTATTCATTTCCTTCTAATCCGTACATACCATGGAATCCTCCTCCCCCCCCCCCCCCCCGGCTGAGGATCCCTTTGCTCTGACTCCCTGGTCAGTCAGATTAATTTCTGCCCAGTTTATCCGTAGGTACCTATGTACAGGATTAGGCAACCCCACCTTTGCCAGTGGCATCTTCATCCCTGCTGCACATCCTTTGGGCATGGCTGCATGGGTCACATTTTGCACTGAACTGTGAATCTAGCATGGTAGATCCCGACGTAAAAAAAGAAACATGGCAGATCGCAGAGACTCCCAACAAAAAGAGTACTACAACGAGGGAATTGAGAGAAGGAACGACAAACCGGACCACTGCTTGTCTCGTCAGAAGTGTTGTTGTCTACACGGCATCCACACTCCCCTCCTTTTTCGTCCCGTCTTCTCACACGCAGTAGTTCTGGACTCACATTCTATCACGTCTCACGTCCCAACTTCCCGTCACCTCTGCCTCTGCCTCGGCCTCGACTTAAGCTTCTGCCTCGTTATGACGAGTCTTATTATTTCTCCCGTCTCTTCTGTCTCTGAACAGCTGACCTAGCGCATCTCACAGGTCATGTCTCAGTTCCAATACTCCGTACATCCACTCCCCATTGATCCAAGAAAATACGCAGATTTTGATTCCCCCGAGAGCGGCTGGACCAGCCACATGTCCCGTATCTCTTTTCCTTCTAGCTTTTATCAATTTGTTTGCGACATATTGAGGTTGGTGCAGTACCCTCGGAGCAGCAACTCTTCGTCACGAGGCATATGTGCAATGCGCCTGGTTCGTGACGGGGCAGCTGAACTTAGGCGACTTGGTTTCTTTTTTGCTAAGCCATTGATGTCACTTTTCTTGAGGTCGTTGACGCCTTAAGTCCAAAGGTCCCACATAAGCTTCTCTATTGGCCACTTCGTCTGCATCTTGTGCTGCACCTCCAGTCTCGCTACTAAACTATCGACCACGAAGCCCCTGGGTGGCTTTCACTTCAGCTGCCTCGGAAATGTGTTTTCAGGGTATTTTCCCCCCTTCGATTGGTCGTGGTATGTCCACGTCTTTGCCTGCATACATACGTAGTTCACGTTACAATTCATCACTAGATCGCTTCTACATCATGAATGCGTCCACCTTCTCTCGCTGAACCCGTACGCCACACTCAACCATCTCCTCTACTCTATCAGTTTTATCTTCATTTCCTTTTGCAGAATAGCTTAGATCTTATTCACCAGGTCCTTGGTCTCCTTGAGACGGACAAGTTTCTCAAGAGCCTCCTCTACAGGAATCAGCTCACCCTTAGTCTGAGTGGCTTGGTCGTCTCGGTTGCGGATGTTGACAGTGCGAGTCTTGGCCTCCTCAGCACCAACAACTAGAGATGATAGTTAGTTTTTGCATTTCATTAGGTTATTTAGCGTATTAGGCTCTTACCAAAGATAAAGTTGTACTGCTCGAGCTGGCCAGTGCGGATCTTCTTCTGGAAGGTGTTGCTGCTCAGGTCTGTGTCGATGTAGATTCCCTTCTGCTTGAAGATGCTCTGTACCTCTTCGGCGTAGTCGTTGACAGCAGGCATGACAGGGACCACTAGAATCTGGCGAGGGCTCAACCAGAACGGCCACTTGCCACCAAAGTGCTCGGCGAGTACGCCAAACATGCGCTCAAAGCTGCCCATGACGGCACGATGAATCATGACAGGTCGCGAGTAACCTGCTGGGAGATCATCCTCGGGGTTGCTGCCGTCACTGACGCCGCTCTCGTCCTTTCCTGCCACGTATCGAAGCTTGAATCGTCTGGGAAGGTTAAAGTCCAGCTGGATGGTACCACATTGGTGCTCTCGGCGGAGCGCATCGTACAGAGTGATATCGATCTTGGGTCCGTAGAAGGCACCATCACCGGGGTTTAGCTCCCATTTCTCGTCGTGCTTCTTGGCAAAGGAATCCAGAGCCTCTTGGAGTTTCTGCTCGGCAAGATCCCAGGTGGCAACGTCACCAACGTACTTCTCGGGACGAGTGGACAGCTTCAGCTTGAACTTGAAACCAAAGATACGGTAGACGCCATCGAGAAAGTCGAAAGCTCCCTCAATCTCCTCTCGGATCTGATCGACAGTACAGAAAATGTGGGCATCATCCTGCTGGAATCGACGCACTCGAGTGAGTCCAGAGAGAGCACCCGAGAACTCATTTCGGTGCAAGACACCAAAGTCGGCCATCCGCCATGGCAGGTCCTTGTAGGTGACATCGTTGTGGGAGAATATCTTGCAGTGACCGGGACAGTTCATGGGCTTAAGGCCATATTGCTCCTTCTCGACATCGAAGGTAAACATGTTCTCCTCGTAGTGTCCCCAGTGACCAGAGATCTTCCACAAGTCGGCCTTGAAAACGTTGGGGGTCATAACCTCAACAAAGCCACGCTTGTGGTATTCGCCCTTGATCATGTCAACCAGGGCGTTATAGATGCGCACGCCATGAGGTAAGAAGAAGGTAGAGCCGGGGGACGCCTCATCGAAGAAGAAGAGCTTTTGCTCCTGGCCAATCTTTCGGTGGTTGCGCTTCGCGGCCTCGGCAAGGAAGTGCTTGTACTCCTCGAGCTGCTTCTTATCGGGGAATGAGATACCAGCGATTCGCTGGACTGACTCGTTCTTGCTGTCACCTAGCCAGTAAGCAGCAGAGTTCTGTCTGGTTGTTAGCTATGCAATCAAACCCCGAATATTAGCTAGACGCTACGCACTCTGAGCACGGAGAAGGCCTTGATGTTGCCAGTGTGAGGAACGTGGGGACCTCGGCACAAATCGATAAGAGGACCACATCGGTAAACGGTGGATTTAGTGCCCTCAGGGACTCGCTGGTTGATGAAATACTCCTTGTACTTGCTGTACTTGAACATTTCGAGGAGCTCGTCCTTGGTCATCTCAAGACGCTCGAAGGGTTGCTTGGCCTTGATGATGTTAGTGGAGAGGCTCTCGAGGGCCTTCTTGTCCTCGTCGGCAATAACCTGACTTTCACATGGTTAGCATTACTCTTCGAAATGTGTTGATGTGTTCATACCCCTCCATGTTGGCCATATCATAGTAAAATCCTGGGGGGTCTTCGGTAGGGGGGCCGTTGCAGAGGTAACATCCAAATCGTCGCTCGGCAGCCTCTCCGAGAATGTGGGCGGAAGAGTGCCAAAATACCTTCTTGCCTACAATTCCCCATCAGCCATGTCATTCTAGTGTGTATATTCCAAGTTGGGTTCAATTACCTTCGGGGTGTTCGAAGTCGAGCAACTCAAGCTTGCAGCTCTTCTCTAGGGGTCGGGTAAGATCCCACAACTCGCCATCAACCATGGAAATAACGGTGCGCTCGAGCAGGGATTTGGAGATTCCCTTAGCAATCGCTGCAGGAGTGGTCTCCCACGCAGTTCCCTTCTCCTCCTTTCCATTGGGCAGGGAGACGGTGATTTCCTCGCGAGGTTGCGCTGCGCATTGTCAGTGGATTCGGTGGGAACAGTGGGGGAATTTCGTGGCTTCGGTCACCCACCAGCAATTTCAGCATCCTGGCGGGCCTTGATTTGGTCGAAGAGGTCGAGTCGGTGCTGGATGAACTCGGGGAGAGTAGGCAACTATAGAAGAAGTGAGCCAATGGCGTCAACACAACGACCACGAAACGATAATTCCATGGTAGGTAGTCAAAGTTGACAACGAACCTCGAGGCCTGGCTTGGAGCCCTTGGCAGCCTTTTCCTTAGGAGCCTTTACTTTAGGTTGTTTCGCAGGACGCGAGGGAAGCTTCTGCTCAGGAGCGCCCTCGACCGCCTTGGGGGCGTCAACTTGTTCGGACGACATGATGTACTCGACTCGCGGGTTGTTACAGTAGGTGGTAGAAAGAAGTTGCGGTCTTGGATGGCGGGGGCCAATATACACGAGGTGGGGTTGAGTCAGAGCCCCTACTCCGTCTTTCGCATTTCCTCCGGTAGATCTTCGGCCACTCTACATGTGCGATATGGAGTCATTCGACACGACGGGACAGCATGTAATATTCACCAACTTACTCACTGTGACTCTGCAGGGCGGTTGGTTATATTGGTGGAAATTTGCTTCTCGATTATATTTCTGATCTAGGGGGTCAAAAACCAATAGTCAGGTCGAAAATGGGCATGGATCAGGACTCCAGAGAGGTGCCATGACACATTCAGGGTCGTCATGCCTCCGATGACGGATTGCAGTATATACGACGATTACTCTTAATGCTCGTAGACCAGTTCCTGTGGAGGAAACACTCTTTCACCTTCTATGGAAAGTTCGAATTCGCACAAGTTTATTCCAAGATAAAAAGACCAAGAAAAAGGGGTATCAGGCCATTCACTCTCCAGCTAAAACAAATCCCAGAACGCCTATGCCCTGCCATGCCGTGCCATACCAGCCCATGCTGTACCATGTTAAAACCTTAGCCCTTGATAAAAAGATGGAAAACCTAAACATGGGCTCTTTATCACAGCCCATATCGTGTGACGCACTCCTCCCGATGCATCTCCAGACAGTCCAGCGCGCAAACCCTTGTCCCACACTTCATACACCGCACCCGTCCCAAGTACCCACAGACCTCGCAAAACACCCTCACCGGGTATTTCTCGTCCCAGATCCCCGTCGCGTCGCCGTAGCTGAGCGGCGGTGCCGCCAGAAGCTTACGGAGTTCCTCATCCGTCGGCATATCGGGCACGCGTGACGCTAGCAAGCCGTTGACTTCGTCGTCGTTATCTTTGCTGCCGTCGACGTTATCCGCTTTCAAGGGTGGTGGGGGTTTGTATGAAGGGGGGAGCACGGGTGGTAGGTCTGCATCTGCCATTTGTATATCTTCATCTTGCCGGGCGGACGAGGGGGTGTTCCTGTTCGGCGCGGACTTCTTATTGTTGACGCCGGCGGTGTTGGAGCGAGACGCAGTAGCAGGGTTCGACTCGGTCAATGCTTGCAAGGCCAGAAAGTCATCGAAATGGTTCCCAAATGTCTTTTGCGATTGTAGAATTTTTCGAACATTCGGTGTATGTTTTCCTTGAGCTTCTTCACGTCAGCTTCGTTCCAAACTACATCGGCCCAAAGCATGCCTACCTCTCCCACTCTTCACTGGCAACGGTATGGTATTGTCTTTCCCACCATCTTTATCAAGAGCTTCAGCTTCTTTGCGTTTCTTTGTCTCTTGTCTGACAGTCAAGTCGCCTATGCTCAGGCCGGTCGCATTTCTCGCTCGTTTTCGGTTCGCAGGTGGCGCAGGACGCTGACGCTGGAGGGATGTGTCGGGCACGTAGGCCCAGCCAGGCGCTGCCGTAGTCTTTGCGCTGGCAATCTCGATGACGCCAAAATTATTCATCGTCTTGTGTGAATGCAAATCATCGAAGGGGATTAGAAGGCTGCGGGGGGGTCGCCTTTGATCCAAAAACTACCAATTGGACCTTAAAAAAGGCTTTGGGAGCTCTTTTCAACTTAATGGAGTAAAACCGTTGTACCGTGATTAATTAGCAGCAATATCGTTCTTCTTTAGGCGGGCAATCGCCCGGAAAATCCACCCACTCAGCTCCCGTTCCCCAGTGGCAATATGTGACGTAGCCAATCACGCGCCAGCATAACGTCTGGTAGGATATTCCGACCACCCGCGGCTCCGAATCATCATCGTTCATAATCGCATATCCAAGCTCCCTCCATAACAACCAAACTCCCTTTCGCCCAATACCAACCCCGTGCGTCCGCCGCCCACACAACCTCGCAACCATGTCCCCGGCGTCAAGAGTCCTGTCCAGCACTAGCCGCGCGCTGGCTGCGCGAACCTTCCACACCTCCGCCCGCCGAATGGCCGACGCCGCGCCGCTCCCGGCCCGCAAGCCCATGGGAGCTTTCCGAGGAGGGTGAGCTCGACCCCGAACAAATTAGGAATGCTACCAGTTGTAATCCGCTAACAATCGCGAATAGCCTCTTTGGCTTCCTCCTAGGTAGCTTCCTGTCTGGTGGTGCTGCTTATAGCTACCTCGTCAAGGAATACAAGATCGCCAACGACCTTTTGACCGAGGATATCTACGTACGTAACTGACATTGGCTCACGAGACTTAATCCGTTGGCACCAATTTCTACTCCACCATCCTAATAACCGGCCATACTAATTCATCAATTACAGACGCTCCAGGCCTCCGTCACCCGTCTTACCAACTACGTCCAGGCTCTGGAGCAAAGGACCCAGGGAAAGAAGTAAACGAGGAGGAAGAGTCGAGCGGAAATGTGTATAAATAGTCAAACAGGGGCAGGCTCTCTTCAGCTCCCGGGGCGGTTAGGACCGAACCAACCATGAACTGGTTCGTGATCTGTGTCAATGTATCATCCGATTGCGGCAGAAAGGTAACGAGAACATGGGGAACATGTGTGAATGTACCATGAAATATATGCCACTGCAAGCATACGTGAAAGAATAGAAAACGGTCAAAGCCGCGCTATTTGTGCGAGAAATAAAGGCGCATCACCCCGAAACTTGAATGGAGAGCAAAAAGTAATCAATTGTGGTCATAAAAAGAGTCCCATATTGCCACGGAAACTATCAAACCCATTCATAGGTTCATTCCAATAAGCGCACCATTCAACCCAGCGCCCGTGAAATCAAATATGCCCCTTTTGCGTGCTAATTGTGACATTTCAAGTTTACAGCTCATCGTGCTCCTCCTCCTTCTTCTCCTGAGATCCCTCATCCTTCTTCTCCTCCTTCTTCTCCTCGGTGGCGGCGGGAGCAGCCTCCTCGGTACCCTCCTCCTTAGCGGAGATGTCGGCGGCGTACTTACCATTCTCCTTCACGAAGTTGGCAAGATCCTCAATAGTTCGGGAACCGCTGTAGGTAATGGGGGCATCCTTGCTGCCGGCGGGGTAGAGCTTGATGGTAGGGAAACCCTGGATCTCATCAGGGACATCGTTCAGGGTGGCGTCAACCTTGGCGATGACAACCTTGTCCTTGAAAGAGGTCTTGGCGTACTCGGAGGCAAGCTCGTCATACTTGGGGGCAAGAGCCTTGCAGTGACCACACCAGGGAGCATAGAATTCAATCAGGACATCCTTGGTGTCATCAAGGACAACGTCCTTGTAGTTCTTGGCAACGACAATGGTAACAGGACCCTCTTGCGTCTCGGGGATGGGCTCAGACTTAATGCTGGGCTCAAGCTTGCCGGCGACGAAGTCATCGACAAAGGGGGCAATGCTGTCATAGGTGATCTCCTTCTCCTGGTCGAAGGGGAACTTCTGGTTCTTGGTGACCTCCTGAATAGCGAAGGAGGGGAACTTGTCAGTCTTGAGGTTCAGGTTGCCGGCGTGAGCACCGAACTGCTTAGCGTCGATAGTGGCAACGTTAACCTTGCCCTTGTACTTCTCAGCAATTGGCTTGAGGGCCTCGCCGAGCTTCTGGCGCTCCTCAGGGGTCTCAGCGAAGATGTAGGCCAGAGGAATGCCGGAGGCCATGTAGCCAGAGTAGGTCTCGGGGCCGACCTCACCAATGAGGGGAGTAGCAGCGGTGTTGATGAACTCGCTGATGGCGTCCTTGTCAAACTTCTCGCCAGTGTAGATGGTCTTGCCCTCGTCAAAGGACTTGTAGACAACGACAGCGGGGGCCTTGACACCCTCAGCCTCGGCGATGGTGGCATCGTTGACTCCACCGAAGAGGTAGGTGTCACGGTTAGCCTCAGCGAGAGCAGTGAAGGTCTCGTTGGAGGATTTGTCATCGGCCTCAATGTAAGCGACAACAACGACCTTGTCGGCTGTCTTGAAGTCCTCGAGGGTATCCTTGGTCAGGATGGAGACGGCGGGGAGGGACTGCTTGATCATGTAGGAGGTGATGCTGAAGATTAATTGTTAGCTTTTGCGATGTGACCGATTGGGAGCTCCGAACGAGGACGACTTACGCAGCAGCCTTGCGCTGGCCAGAGTAAGGCTTGATGTCCTCAAGGCCACGGAAGACCTTGAGGGTGGGGTAGCCCTCGACGCCGTGGTCGCTGCAGAGATCCTTCTCCTCAGTGCAGTCCACCTTGGCGAGTCTGATGTTCTTCTCCTTGAGGCTGGTAGCAGCCTCCTCATACTCGGGGGCGAGGGCCTTGCAGTGACCACACCAGGGAGCGTAGACTGTATCAGACAGAGATGATCAGCAAACTGAAGCAATAATGGGCAAGCTCGCGTAGACGGATAAATATGACTTACACTCGGCGAGGACGAGCTCGTTGCCCTTAATGAAGTCATCAAAGGTGGCCTTGGTAAGCTGCTCGACATCAGAGTCGGCAGCGGAGGCGAAGGCAGCAAGAGCTGCCATAAGGCCACAGGTGATGCGCTTGTGATGCATGATGGGCTATCAATTGAAGCGAATGTCCTGCCAAAATGAGAAAAGGAACTGGGGGTCAAGACCGGATGAGGGGAGGGAAATGGGGAAGAATGGAAAGCCGGAGATGATGGATGGAGGAGGTTTTGTACTTGAGGCTGGTGGGCAGTGGACAGTGGACAGTGTGGTCCAAGGCTGGAGGTTGACCTGAGACGGCTGGGTGGTCAATTGAACAAGTGTCCCCTTCCACGGGCCGCGACCACGGCTGAATCATGATGGATGGCGAACACTAACAGTTCTGCTCGGTACTGCAGGTGGTAGCTGGGCTCCAGGCGGGTTGGTGGCCACTCTCGGCGGGTTACTGGGGGGCAACAGGGCACTGCGCTTAGCTACAGAGGCGCAAAGCTACGCCGCGACAGGAATCCTCCACTGGCTTCTAGGGTGGTGCGGCGAGGCCTCTCATAGGCCAGCTGTCCCCCGAATTGGACCATAGCCCCAGACGCCAAGGCCCAGGCGGCCCCTCAAGGCGACCAGGATCGTCGAGTTCGCCCATCATGGATCAGTCGAGAGGCGGCATGGTTATAAATCCATAAATCCGGCTCTTTGCTTACGTATCTCCATACAGAAACGGCTACCGTACCTCCGAATAGAAACAGACTCGATTAGTTCGCAGATATGCATTTGTGTCGTGTGTTATCATCCTTGATGCTGCGTCATGATTACGCCCTGTCCTGTAAGCTGTAACGCCCCAGAGAGCTGGCCACGATGCGCTACGTCGGGCGTATGCAGCTTCATCTAATATCTCGGGTTCTGCGTGACGGATCATCTTTGCAGTTCAGAATCCTCCCTACATTCCTTTCCAACCTTCCACATCTCCACACACGCATTCATCCGCAAGACGCACTTTAATTATTTTGTTCTCATATACTACCATCAATCCATCAAACCTTCTTCGAAATTCCTTCCATCCATGCTTCCCACACACGGGATCTAGACCACCGAGCGCCACCAATGAGCTGTACTTCGTACCTAGATGTTGATTACTAAAAGGCCACGTTGAATGTTTTTGCTACCGTTTTGCGGAACAATTATCCGTGAGGTACGGAAGTACTGCACGAAGTACCGGTAGGTTTGTTTTTGTCTCTCATGGTCCACGAGCCATCTTGGTCTCCACACACCCAGCCTCGCTCTTATTATTAGCAACGCTTCGGAGCATGTGTTTGAGATGCCGTGTTCGTCATTTTCAATCAGGCGGCTTTACAGTAGACCACCGGTTTCAGCCATCCCAGTGACCCCTTCATCTCAAATTCTCCTTTCCACCACAAATGTGTCCTCATGGACGGATAACTGACAGTTTTTGTGGACAAGTATGCGTCGTGGCCCGACCAACGCACTTCGCAGGCCGCTTTGTCAGGTACCAACTTCTGCAAGCTTTCTACGGAAGCTTCTCCACCCAGCAAAAACTCATTCTATGTATTTTTAACCCGGAACCTTTCGGATTCTTATCCTTTAGCACCTTCCCCTCCTTGTCAATAAATATCCTCAACTCTATATCTTCACCTTCCAACATCAAAGCCAACATGTAAACCGTTGTCTCTGACGGTCGACCGGTTTTCTCAAGTCCCACTAGCTAATTACTGCACTAACGGTATCCGCTCCGCTGAACAAGCTTCCCCCGTCCGGCCCCACTCAGCCGGCGCTATATCCTCCGAGCCTCCCCAAAACGGCACGAGGCTTTCCGACGAAGACGGTTTTCGACTTTGCCGCGTCTAAGTTTTTCACCATTATACATTTCTGACCAGACAGTAACATATTGAAGCCGAATCCAAAATATGGATCAAGAGCGCCACCTCAAACGCTTATACGAAGTCTCTTCACGCCTCGTTAGATAAGGCTTGCTTCCACCTCAAAATCCGTCTCGTCGTTAACACCTCGTCAAGAAACTCGTTATGGTGCATGAATTCGTCACATGTAGTGATTATAAGTTATTGGTTTGAAAGCAGGATTTTGAAAGGAGCTGCAAGAAGTACCAGAAAGGCTTATTTTCTCCATAATTCTATAACCAATCCAATACAGCGCAAGGGGGGGGTGTCGGGTTTATAGGTCTATCTCAGACGAGAGCAGTCAGAAACAGCTTAGGCACAAATATCATCATTTATGTTCGTCTAGTTTAGCATATATTTGCTTTCCGCCTCCTCTATATCATGAGCGTCCCCGTTCCATTAAATCCCTGAAACTCCTCAACTCTAGTGGTGATGGCGGCCATCGGGCTTCGGGGGAGCGCGGTGGTATTGGTTCGACCATTTAACAGGCACGTTCAACTCGTGCGCCACAGTAAGCACCCAGTTGGGTTCTCGAAGGAACTGGCGGGCAACCATCACCAAGTCCGCCGAAGGTTCCTTGTCCTCTTGCACAACCGTCTTAGCAAACTCGCTTGAATTGATAATTCCAACAGCGGCAACCAGAAGGTTCAGGCCTTCAGCGCGCACCGCCTCGCGAATCTTTCGTGCCAGGTCTGACTGGAATGTCTGGTGGACCTTGATTTGCTGCTTCTCGTTGTTACCACCGCTGCTAACGTCGACGACATCGACGCCCAAACCAGGAAGCAACTTTGCCAGCTTAATGCTCTCATTAATGTCCCAAGAAGGTTCATCAGTGTACTCTAGCCACTCAGTAGCAGAGATACGAACCCAGAGGGGCATTTCCTCGGGGATAACAGCACGCACGGCTTTGATGGTCTCAACTAGAAAGCGGGTTCGGTTCTCAAAGCTGCCGCCATATTCATCTGTTCGTTTCTACAAATTGGCTAGAATCTTTAGTTCGTCTATGAACGATGTCAGGGAAACTTACGTTAGAGGCAGGAGAGAGGAATTCGTTCAATAGGTATCCGTGGGCACCGTGAATCTCAATGACATCCACGCCGGCCTTGACGGCCCTAACAGCAGAATCCACAAAGCTCTGAGTAAGACCCTTGATCTCCTCGACGGTCAACTCAACAGGGTTTGCGTGGTCTGCGGCGAACGGGATAGGACTGGGTGCAACGACATCGTTCGGCCAGCCACCCGCGCTCTCGGGGACGAGCGCCTTGTTGACAGTGCCGCCAATCCAGGGAGCCACGGTACTCGCCTTGCGACCAGCATGGGCAAGTTGAATCGAAACCTTGGAGTTCTGGCTGTGAACAAAGTCGGTAATGCGCTTCAGCGGGACGATTTGACCGTCCTCCCATAGACCCGAGTCCTGAGGAGAAATGCGGCCACGGGGCTCCACGGCCGTGGCCTCGACGGTGACGAGAGCGGCACCATTGAGAGCGAACTGGCCAAGATGGACAAGGTGGAAATCGGTCAGGTAGCCATCCTTGGCACTGTACATGCACATGGGAGAGACAAGGAGACGGTTGTGCAGCTCAACGCCGCGGATGCGGATGGGTTTGAAGAGAGTCGGGGCCGAGGCGGGGTCAATCGCGGAACCAGCCGCAGGGATCTGGGCCGGAGTGAAGTAAGGCACGCCAGGGGCGGGCTTGTTTTCAAAATCTTCGAGAGTCATGGTTGGCTCAGGTGTGTTCGAGGTGTAAGATTTTAGGCGGCTTTTTTGTTGGTCGCAGGAGGATGATCGGGATCTATCTCTCAGGAGTAAGCACCTTGTCTCTCGGAAGAAAGGTTGAAGTCAGGAGGAACTGCCGTGTATTGCCAACGGAATACTTCAAAGCCAAGCATCGAGAGCGAAGAGTGAGTTATATAGAAATCACGGGCCCTAACGGAATTGGAAAGTTTGAGATAGACTCGGATTCGCTCGCCGGGCTTGCCCCAATTCTACGTATGTGGATGGATTGATAAGCAAAACTGACGTGCGCGCCGAATACAACCACCCGCAACCAATACCCTCACACGATAAAATGCACTCAAAACAGTTTGAGAGAGGATGCTTTGGTCCTGGTCGGCGACCTGAGCAGGTATGTCTGCGTGAAATAGCGTGACTTTGATAGTATATCGTCTCCACACACCCGGTGCTGTGTCTCAGCCCTTCGACCAACTGGCTCACCGCCTTTGACCACCTGGAGTGGGGCAATCACGTCAACGTCTTCTACAAACGGTACTACTACAGTATCCATTTACCTCCGACTCAACGTTGAAATTTGGACTGGCGACTATAACGTCAACCATTCAGGATTTCCACACGAAATTCGGGTATGGTAGTCGCTGAGATGAATAAGCCGAGGGACCATTTAGGCTGACAAATCGCCTCTTATGGCATGATCGGCTCCAACTCGGATAGTTTTCGGTGTTTTTGAAAACCGATCGTCTAGCTGCTCTTTGATTCGGGAATATGAGTTCGATGGCGTGTGTTTCCGGTCCACTTTTCCGGTTTTTGGTAGGGCTAGGTTTGAGACCCTGCAGAGGCCATGACATAGTGAGTTGGTTGTTCACCTTGCCTTGACATTTATCTGAGGCAGTGAGGAGAAGTCCATGCCTAGAAGGTGCCGAGGTAAGGCTGTGTCGGTGCTAGAACCCAAAAGAGAGCATCAAAAGCTCACACCAAACGCCTAAATCATCTCCAACATTGGGAAGAACCCAAAATTGGGGTAAGCCCAGCAATTGGAGCAACAAATTTCTGATGACAACATTAGTAATACATCTCAAGTTTAAGTTACCCCAGATTCAAGCGTTGCAAGTTGGAGAGAATTTCCGTCCTGATGTCGGGTTGGGCTCCACTTTCCGGTGGATGCTCGGCATCTATCAATCCGGATCGACATTTCAATTCTATTAGTTACTCCAACACCACAGATATCCCTTGATCTCGTATTGCCCTTCTGTCTATGACTATTTGGTAATCGTATCTGACTAAAAGGAGAAAAAATTTCTAGCTTATTAATCGCCCGTAAATGTAACCCCAGAAAAATCCAAACTCCTTCACATTTCTATTGTTTTCTGGCCGTTGGTGTCACTTTGAGCACCGGGTCTATAACACATCCCAAGCTCTGCAGACTGTAAGAGGCTTAGGGTTTATGATACAACGCTCATTTTTCCGATTTCCAGTCAAAGACTCTGTCGGCCACCATCCGAGGAAGCTCACCTCCACCAATATCACGAGTCCTTTTTCCACATTGACAGTTGATAGTGCGTACTGCGCTCTCATCAACTACTCATGGGATTCCCAAAGCAATGTTATCCGCCCAGTATTGATACAGGACCATTGACCTGGCAATAGAGAGTACAAGGGGGCATAAATTAGAGCTTCAAATCAAGACCCCATGTATGCACCAATTCTTATAATTTTCCTAATATAGCAAAAGCTTATGTAGTCCAACTTCATCGTAAGTAATATTAACTGATCCCAGTTCCTACAAATAAATACTTTCTCACTCAAAGTCGCTGATTTTCGCATATTGTTTTAGATACCATCCATGATAATGAATATCTCAAATTACATTTGATCAAGACTTGGTAATGCCGTCTCTCCTTACTTAGATGAGTAGTATCCCTTAGAGACTCGCCCGTTGGCTCGGGAGCCTTGGACTAAAACCCAAGAGCTTGAACGGCTTATACGCAAATATTTTTGATTCAACTGGCAAAGAAAAAGTCTTTGAGACGTATTTCGCTCACCGGTTTTTTTAGGCATAGCGAACTGCACCGGTGAAGCCAAGCAAAGTGTAAATCCCAAGCATCCAGCAACTTTAAGAAAGGGACCAAAAGTTCAAGTCATGTGATGAGATGAGGTTTCACTAATATAGAAGATTCGTTGCTTGGTTGCCAAACTCCCCAGCAATTGAAAATTAAGCCAAGGAAGAAATGAAGCACATTCTCTTAGGAATACCCTTCCTCCCAGAACAATGACTTACCAGTGATATCTAGCGCGGCTAGTACAGGAACCTCTACCGAGAGTCTCATTTAAGTGGCCAACCAAAGTCTCGTTTATTTTCCGTATTGCAGGGAACGTGGAAACATCTCGAGAAAAAAATTGCCCAGTTTGTACCAATTCTGAGGTGCGATCATGCCTATCCCCCTTGGTAAGGACGTATTCGGTGGCCTGAAGGGAAACCACCGATAATTTCATATTCGCTCCAGCCAGTGGTTAAACCTGATTACAGCCAGCAAGTCCATCTAGTTAACCTGAACCATCTCTGCTTGCAGACAGCAAGCACACTCTCTGCACTGCCACGATACACAAAGGTCCGGCCAAAGTACCAGAAAATTCGATCATGCTCGCACAGATCGATCTAACCCAGATGCATTACGTCAATTTTGCCTAAAGTCCCTTCCCGAAACTACCCTCCGAATGCGACACCACCCACAACCCCAATCAATGATGGCTAGTCCCAAAGCTAGTCACCAAAAGCATACTGCCACGAGGCATCAAAATACCCGAGCCAACCATCATCGAGACCCTGTCGATCCCCCTCGCGCGGACAACCACCCTTGAATTTCAACGTCTGTGAGGGATGTTACACTGACGACGTGTGATGCTGAAAAAGGGAATGGATAGACTTCGCGCAAATGAGATAGCTCAAATCAAACGTTAAACTAGGTATTCGCTAACAAAGGCTACAACACTAGGCAAGGAAAAGTTTGGTTAACAGATATGAAAGTTCCATTTGTCTATGTGAGGCGACTACAGCGGCTTCAACCACATCCAACTACAGTGTCGCGAGTCTTGTGGCTCTTTCGCCAGCGCCTGAAAATTACAAGTCAAAACTCCAGATATCGCTCCTCTAGTCAATGGATTGACATGTACCAATCCAGGTTCATAAAATCCTACAAATCTTCCCAGCTTCTCGCCCCCACCCTCTACCCGTCAAGTGTCGATTTACTGGTCCCACTTGGGCTTGAAGGTCCATCGCGAGTTCTCGGTACCCTCAGCGAAGGGAACACCAAGTTCAAAGAGTCGGAGAACGACGTTAGAAAAGTCCTTGAAGAAGGCATCGTTGTCCTTGGCGTACTTCTCAACAAAAGGCTTGAACTTCTTGTCCTGAACAAGAGCAATATCGGTGGGCAGCATCATGAGAGTCTTGGTGGACTTGTCCTCGTACTATTGATGAATTAGCATCTCACATTTATGAAAGAATTTCATTCATCTTACCTGAGCAGGACCGTTCCACTTCTTCCACTGCCACTTCTCCTCAATCAAAAGGCGGAAGTAATCGTTAGTGAGGATGGTAGGGGAGAAAGTCCAGGGGCCATCAAAGCCAGATCGGTCAGCGTGGCAGCGGCCGAGGGCGTGAGCACCAGAGAGGGCAACAATTTCTTGATCGTTGAAGCCCATGCGGTAGAAGATGTCTCGGAGGTGGTCACCACTCTTGGAGGCGTCGGGAAGACGACCATCGGGCGTGCACGCCTGAGCCTCACGGTCAGAGCGGCCGGGTCGGTAGGGGATGACGGGGCCCTGCATCTCCTGGATAGCGCAAACACCAGCAAGAATCCAGAGATCAGAGTGGGAGATCCAGGGGAACTTTGCTACATCATCGAGTCAGTATTGTTGAAGATAGTGCCGGGAGCGGCAACAGCGAAATACTAACCCCTGACGGGAACAAGGAAATCACGAGCAGCAATCAGACCGGCATTAGCACCATGGCCGGACTCGGGAGCGAATCGCATGGTGGCACCGTTGCTACCTCCAGTGCCAGTCTCCTTGTCGTAGGTACCGCTGGCGTGCCAAGCGAGACGGAGCAGCACGGGACCAAAGCTACCATCATCGTAGTCGTCCTGCTCCTCGAGGCGGGAGGCGATCTCGTCGTAGACCTTCTGGTAGTCATCCTTGGTAGGGGCGAAGACCTTGGGAGTGGCAGTGGCAGAGGCGCCGTTAAGGTAGAAGTAGGCTCCGGCACCAGCAGCCGCGGCACCGGTCAAGTAGAGCCAGAGGGAGGAGGATGACTTCTGGCCGGGCTCTGATGAGTAGTATCGACGACCGTTCTGGCGGAAAACCTGGCGAGGAGCCACGGAGAAAGCGCTACGGGTGGAAGCGCGAGTAGCAGCGCGGACGAACTGGCGGGAAGCGGAGGCCATCTAAAAAGGTGTGAGTGGGAGACGGGTGGTTTAGGTACGTCGGTGAAGGGAAGTGGGAAATTGGAAAGAGAAAGGGCGAAATTCGTAAACTGAGGGTGGTGAAGAGGAGCGGCAGATCAGCAGAGCAGTCTGTCTGGTGGTTGATAGGGAATTCAGGGACGTCTCCGAAGAGGTTGGAGCTTAGGGATGCTATCGTAGATGGGCTTACCTTTGCGATTGTGATGAGATTTGGAGGTGCGAGTCAGAGATTAAAGGAAAGAAGAAAGGAAGGAAGGAAGTTTCGCAAGAAGAGAACGGCAGAAGGAAAATAAAAGAAGGGAAGGAGAACCGGTGGGAGCCGGGACATGGGTAGGAATATGGAAATGGAAATGAGTGCCGGGGAGTTGGGACCGCGGGCAACGAGGCGGCAACTGGGTATCAGCCGTCGCAAACACCAGGAGCTGCTGGTTTCTCTCCGGCTAGAGACGCACCCCGAGAAAACTCCATCTTGCACCATCTTGCACTAAGGACTAATAGTTGAACATTCACCGAACATGTGTACATACATGACTTGTAACTATCTGGAAACCCTTTGAACATTGTTGCTGCTGCAAGCTTATGGTAGAGAGGAGCAACACGGTAACGATTGAGAAAAGGCATACCACTTCCGCTCTTCGTTGGCCTCTGCTTCCACAACCATTCTCTCTTTCTCTCGGCTTGGGGACTGGCACATGAAAAAGCCATGCCGGGTCAAGGCCAAGGGTCCGAGCCAGTGCCCCAGAAGAAACCCGGTCGTTTTGCGGAGGGCCCAAACTCGGGAGAAACATGAGAGCCTTTCACACTCTGCATTGAAATTGCTTCCTGTTGACTGGCTCCAACGACTTAGCGGACCCGTGGGTGTGCTCGATGCCATCAGTGGGGTGAAGAGCGCCCTGTGGACCTGACGGGGCCGGTGGGGGGGCGTTGGTCATGGAAGTTTTCTCAACCGTGAGAGGCCGACACCGCGGAAGAAGCTCACAGAAGCTGGACGAGAATTGCGTTGCAGGGGAAGACACAAAAGAGTGGAGAGCCCGAGGCGGCATGTCAACGATAAATGCAGTCTGAGTTCCGTTTCCGAAGTAGTGCACAAATTTCAGCACAAGCAGCTACTGTAGCTACCTACTTCGTACTCCGTACTCTATACAAGAATTACAGTACCTGCATCCAGTACTTCGTACTATCAACGGCAAGGAAAGATGATGCTACGGAGTGCATAACTCACGCCACTCTTCTAGGGAGCTATTCCGTGGGCTGACAGCCAGCGTTTAATAAAGTCAACGACGATTCCTCCACGGAGCCATCAACCCGGTTACGTAGATAAGCAGGCCACCCACATGGTCTAAGGCCCTGAGCAAAAGAAGGTCCCTTGATTCCAAATCCCATCTCCACGTTGTTTCGCTTCCCGAACGGCTCCTTGTCATATCCAATGGCCTTTCTCCCACCCCCCTCCAGCCATGAGTCTAACCCATCCCAATATCACGACATGCTGTAATCTGTATCTCTCCCACCTTTCGCTATTTACTGCCACGAGTCTAGGCTTCTTTCAATCGAAAATGCCAGTTCTTTCTTCTCCTCATCCTTATCTCTTATCATCTCACCAAAAGAAGAAATTTGCACACTCAAAATCTTTGTCCTTGGCAGAACCCACCCATCAACCGCCGTCAGTCTCGCCGATGCTTGATTTGTCATCTTTCCCTTCAACGGGTACCTGTTCTGTGGACAAACGGCCGAAAGCTTAACTTCATTAATGTGCATGTTAACGCTGGGCGAAACTACAATACCCCGGCGAGAATGAGAGTATCTGGACCTGCATGTTTTGAACCACCGGGGCATCATTGTGCTGCGTGTTTGCACCCCCTGTCTGATACATTCATCACCCGTGAGATATCTCCCGAACCGATCATCTTTGCCGAGGGTCAGTTCCGAATGCTTCGGCGACTCGTATTCGTCTGCCTTCCAATTCAATCACTATGCACCTTCAAAATGAGTCCATCGCCGATTGACACCTTCAATCATTCACATACACATAGTTCCCCATATCCTTGATGCCACATTTCGTTCCCAGTATCTTTGACAGAACAGCGAGTGGGTCAAATCCCCCCAACTTCCCAATCTCATCCCACGTTATGTTCTCGCACCGGCCTCCCCCAGATTCCCTGCCCGCTTCCGACCCAATAGCCGTCCCCTCGGATACCACCGAGAATCGGGCTCGGTGGACGGCGGCATCCCCTCAGTCTGTCAAGCGGCAAAACCCCTCTCTTCCGATCTTCCTCCCGCACAGCTCCTCCGCCCACTTCGGCGTCTGCGGCCTTTGCGGCTCTTTTCCCGCTGCAAATACTGGTAAGCGGCGCCGAGACTTTCCTAGAAGCTACTAGTTTGCAGTCTGTTGCAGTATCACCCATTCCTGCAACCACGTTCGCTTCGTCTCTTTTGCTTCCTTCCCACCAAATCAAACGCCCCGGAACGGTAAGCAATCCGGGGTACCGGTAAATCTACCTGACGGAACTTCACTTCACACCTTAGCACCAGCCCCGCAAATCAAACATCCAAACATCACACCAATAACTAAGCAAATAGATCTAAAGGAAATCATGATTGAATGAAGCCTAACGTATAAAGTACAACCCTCCACCTACCGCTTCCATCCAAGCCCGCCGTACTACTTCCAGAGGCTCCAAGTATTATGTATGCTACACGAGAATTCTACGACTTTGATCCATTTCTTTCTTCAAAATGTGACACCGCAAACGCCATCCTCGTCCTCTCCAATCCTCCTTGAATATCTCACATCGCGCATTAGTTGAAGTCGGCGTTCCCCTGCGCATCGGGATCGGGTTCCCCATGAACCTCGTAGAAGTGCAGGAATCGGGCCTCCGCACGCTGCTTACTCGCATCATCCAACTCGGCTCTAGCACCATTCTCCTGGGAACTGTCTCCTGCCTTTGATCCCTTCGCAACTGACACTGGTCTATAGCACGGTTAGGAATGTCTTGTTAACCCCGGACATATGGGAACTCGATACTCACCCAAACATCTCCCGGTCTACCTGCAAAAAGACCTTCATAGAGTCCTTATCACCGCGCTGGACCAGGTAACCGAGGTAAAGCTGCGTCAATTCCTTCTTAACGGATGCTGAAAGTCGACTCCGCTCTCTCAACTCGTCGAAAACTTGCTTCACCCGCTCACTCTGCTTCGATTCCGCGTCGGCACTTATTGGCTGCTCCAGCTCAAACTGGAACCATCGATCCCAGAACAGTCGGCTGTCTGCATACCACTGAACGTTTTTAAGGAAAATTCCCCGAGCCTCCTCGACTGAGCCCTTGGCCTTCCACAACAGGTGGGCCCATTCCGCCACAAGCGCAGCCTTGGTGTAAATATCTACAGTAGGGGCGTCAATCTGGTCTTTGTATATCTGGATAGCTGTATCAAGGCCGTGCTGCCTTCGCTCAACATTGGCCCAAGAGACAATGACCTCGATGCAGTCAGGAAGCTTAAGTAGAATGGCAGCATGAATGTCAAGAGCAACCTGAACTCTACCGGCGCTTTCTTCAAAGTATGCCCACTGCATTCGAATGCCGGGCCGGCTGACGGGCACAAACATAGTCGAGGCCCGAATGTAAATGTTTCGCACTTCCTCTTCCTTCCCTTCTTGAGCTGACATCCATCGGGCGTATCGGAACCAGAGTTCATCGTAGTATGCGCAGGTGACAAGGCAGCGCTCGTATAAGGCAACAATTCGCGCATAATCGTTCTCGGATTCTTCAAAGTCCAGATACTTGCGCCAGTTAGCCAGTTGGGAATGCTCGAGCGCGGTAACATGAAAATATGGTCGCTTAATTTCCGATTCGTATGTCCATCGCTTCGAAACCTCCCCCTGGGTTTGGGTGAACACTTCATAGTACATGTTGTCGATCTTCCCTCGAATTTCTCGTTCAACTTCTAATTCAGGCTTTGCCGCTCCGCCATACGCAGCAGCCTCCGCTTCAATCTCGGATTTGAATCGCGTCAAAACGTCCGCAGGAACCACCTCGGCCATCGGTTGGTTGTGAGAAAGATTTCGGAATCGCTCATAATAGCGGGCGTATTGGTGCATAGGAATGCGGATCACGCGAGCATGAATAGCAAAGATGCGGTCGTGAGCTTCCTGGCGCTCCTCATACTCGATGTACTTGTCCCAAAAGGGATGGGCTAAGAAGTCCAGGCCAACACAGATTGAGCCACGCTCAAAGAGTCTGTTTGAACAGGTTAGAGATTTATCATTCCTTCAGGGTCGGGTAAAGGCATGGGGACGGAGAGGATCAGTACAGAGGGGAAAATGGCTGTGCGAGTGAGTAGCAAAACCGAAATCGGGTTTCCTCCGAATAGGGACGTGTTGTGCGCCATGACGATTTGAGGATTATGACGAGCACGGGTGAATATCAACAAGGCCTGGCAGAAAGCGTGAGAGAGCATCCCGGTGTAGGGGCTACTACAGGCATATCTCACCATCCAACACGTTGATGATGTTATGTGTAAACCCATCGAGATATGCCAACCGAGGCGACACTGACCAAACGATATACTGCGCCGACCAGCATGTTAAGGGGAAGGGGAAGGAAATCATCCAACAGAACTTACTCTCTGACGAGGTGTGGGTCATGGGTTGTCTCCATCTTGAAGGAGCAGTACTCGGTCCACAAGTCGACAGAATTGGTAATACTCGCGCATCCTCGTTCATAGACCTGCGTAGTCGTTAGCGATGTTCATGTGGCGAGGCTAGGTCCCTCACCATCTCAGCAGACTCAGGTCCAGCAATATTGAACTCCATATCCGCATACTTCTTCCAGTATCCGAATAGGAGAGGAAACTTCATAAGGAATCGATCGTAGGCATCACGAAAAGTTGCAAGAGCTTGGGGGCTGGAGTTGCGATTCAAGCCACCTTCGAGCGTTTCGCAAGCTTTGATGAGGTTTTCCCAGTTCTCGAAGTTGTCGGGGTCGGACTCCTATTATTTAGATACATTAGTTGATGGTGGATACGAGACTGAAGGGAATTTCAAGTCTTACCACCTCAGCATTGTGCTTGCGCACCGTCGCGTACTCCTCCTCGGAGCCGCCAAAGTGGCCGAAGTCACTCATATTCGTCGAGACCGTCGAAGACGTGCGTCGCGTCACGCGATTGATCAGGAAAAGATAAACTGGCGACTAAGATGATGGTTGGCGGTGCTTGAAAATTAGAAAGCTGGTAAGAAACGATGGATGTTCAAGGCTGAGTCGCGAAGTGGAAGGGGTTGAAGGTTCGCGCCGAGATCAGTGATTGGGCCATTTTCGGAACGGTACCTACAATGAAAGTACCATCATAAAACTTGTTTGGCTAGAATTACCGAAGTCTGTGCCGAAAGAGTCCTAATTAGGTTAGTGGGGGGGCTGCAGCTCATCACCGGACTACATGGGCCAGAGGTAGCGTCTGTCTCGCAGCTCGAAGCCTGGGTACCTTGTGGTCGGGCCAACCATTTTGCCGGTTCCCTGGTGACTAAGCTAGCTCCATGGGACAGACAGATATTTCTCGAGAGTGGATTCTGAATGATCTTTTTCTTTAATATTCTAAATTTGGCTGATGATGATTCTCACAAACAATTATGATAGGAAGAGAATGAACGCTCTCTGAATAGAGAGCATGATCTCAATTCGAATCTGAAGCCACTCAATTTTACTTTCTTTGTACATCTCTTTTCCACGCGGCTATCAATATCGAGTCCAAGCTGATGGGATTTGATTTTTTTTTTTGCTTGAGCTACACAAGACCAGCGTGGTGTGTCGCCGTGTTTGACTCACAGGATCTCCCTGTTCCACTCATGACTCTTCTTCTATGAAGAATAAAGCTATACCGCGGCGGGATATTCCCTGCTTGAACGGTGATAGTTGTTACGGTCCACGTCATATGGACTCTAAGCCCCATATCCTCCCTTTTCTTTTCCATATCACCAAGCGACGTCCTTGTTATACACACGCATGAAAGCAACTGCAAACACGTATGCGCGATCCGACTGGTTGAGTAGTGAGTAAGTGGTAGAATCAGCCAGAAGGGGCAAACTCGGGAGACTACATCCCCATATTCTGCACATCTACTGGACATGGCCGCCCGTCACCAAGGCCAGGCCTTGAGAACAGGCCTTGCAGCCAACTCGAATCCACCACGTTTTTATTCGAGAATCATAATATCCACAATTGAAGCAAGACGGCGGCTGCAGATTCATCTCAGTGCCCAAAATAAATCGTAAACTCCATTCCTTAGATGCAATACGGTTCAGCTTGATGGCATGTGCCCCCGTAGTTGGGTCGTAGTGGGGCTCTTCCCGAACACTGGCCTCAAGAGGGGCATTTGCTGTCCAGCGCAACAACGTCATGCTAGTGGACAGGGATTATCTTCAGCAACCTCCAAGCCAAAAGCTTACAAGTTGCATCCCAAAGTCACAACGACCACCTCACGGTCTCAATACCTCCGCGCTCCTTCTTCCTGTCTCTGACAATTCCTATTCGCCTCGCTCACGACATCAGACGGCCATGGACCAGTCGGGTCGCTGATGCTCTCCCTCAATCGCTCCCCTAAAGTCTAACTCGATCCTCATGTCCCACTCCACCTCTATCTCACCATGGAATACCCCATTGCCTCCCAGCCCATCGCGCCCGAGAAATCTTGCGAGCTCTATATCCGCGACTATCCTCACCGTTCGATCGCTATCGTATCCCCCTCGCACGCCCTGATCCTACGGTATACCGCATCGACTAGTGAGGCCATCGCAAATGGCACGCTTACATCAGTGGCCTCTGCCAGGCCTCGTGGAACTGGCGGAGAGTCGCCCGTCTCCAAGTGCATGGTCGAATTCGTGCCTGTTTCGAAACGTCTTCTCCAGGACTACCGTCGTCTGACCCATCGACCGATCTACGGAACACTCGGCTTAATCGCCGTCAACAGCGATGTCTTCCTCTCCATCATTACTCACGCCTCCCGAACTGCTACGATCCGGCCGGGAGAGACTGTTGAGCGCATTGCCAGTGTAGCTTTCTACTGCTTGAGTAGCGCTAATTACGACGATGTCGTTCCTCTTGAACCGGTCGAGCCGGAATACTCAGATTCCGCTTCGGTGCATACCCAGTCATCCGCCTATAGCCAAGGCTTGAGTCGGAGGGAGGTCGCCATAGAGCATCCATGCCATGACTTGCGGAACCTCCTAAGCAATGGTTCATTTTACTACAGTACAGACTTTGACCTTACCAACAGGTTGCAAGACAGGTATGCGGGGTAGTTCACAGTGCTGGTTCAGGGTTAACACGAAATAGGCCCATCAACTCGAACTCATTCGAGATTGACAACTTTGACGATGTGTTCCTCTGGAACTCTTTTATGATTAGTCCTTTGGTGGAATTTCGTTCCCGCCTCAGGCCACTGGAACGAGAAGCTCTGGATGCGTCACGTATACTCACATCAGCGATCCGGGGATTTTGTAAGACAATGACTATCCCGCAAAGTGCTTCACCAGTCAAAGCATCCAAAACAGGGATGCCCTCATACTTAACCCTCGTCTCCCGTCTTTCATGCCGAAGAGCAGGAACTCGTTTCAACGCCCGTGGAATTGACGATGATGGACATGTGGCCAACTTTGTTGAGACGGAAACGACCTTTTGGAGCCCATCTGGAACTCTGTTCTCATATGCCCAAGTTCGAGGGTCTGTCCCCGTCTTTTGGGAACAAGCGGCCGACCTGATCCCTGGACGGCAAAAGATTACGGTGACCCGGTCTCCTGATGGCACCCAGCCAGCATTCGACAAACATTTCGATGAACTTGAGCAGACATATGGCGCAGTGCACATTATCGATCTTCTAAGTGAGACGAAACCTGGAGAGGTCGAGCTCAGCACTCTATATCGAAATGGTGTTCGACACAGTCCCTTGAGCCGGCCAGGACCTGACGGTTCCTGGGATCATGCCCTCTTGCGAGAAACACACTACGATTTTCACGCCGAGACAAAGGGTCCTGCAGGATATGAGGCGGCCCGAGACATTCGGAGATATATCGAGGATTCGACAGACGCCTTTGCCTACTTCCTCTCCGAAGCGACGAATGATCCAAACGAGGCCGAAAACGGTCGCCTCGTGGTGGTGCTCCAACAGGAAGGTGTCTTCAGAACCAACTGTCTTGATTGTCTTGATCGGACAAATTTAATACAGACAATCATCTCGCAGATGGCAGTGGAAGCCTTCCTCGGACATAGAGGCGAATTCGCAGCGTCTGATTTCTGGATGAGACACTCCAGCCTGTGGGCAGATAATGGTGACTCCCTGTCTAGGATTTATGCTGGAACTGGCGCTTTAAAGACTTCCTTCACTCGCCATGGAAAGATGTCCCTCGCTGGTGCAGTTGCCGATGTGCGCAAATCCGTTCAGCGCATTTACCACAACAACTTTGTCGATCCTTCTCGGCAAATCACGATCGATATGCTCCTAGGACGCCTTGTTGGGCAAGCTCCAGTTCATCTCTTTGATCCCATAAGCGATTTTGTATCATATGAGCTGGCTAAACGAAGCGCCGAATTCTCATCAACAACAAGCATTTCCATGTGGGTTGGCACATTCAACCTCAACGGACGCACTGAAGGTATCGACTACGATTTAGGGCCCTGGCTCTTCCCACCATCGATGGGTGATGCCCAGCCAGATATTTATGTGGTAGGGTTCCAGGAAATCGTAGAGCTCAGTCCACAGCAGATCATGAATAGCGATCCTACGCGAAAACAAATGTGGGAGAAAGCTGTCAAGGGCAACCTGAACGAAAGGCAGAAACGCCTCGGCGGTGAAAAGTACGTGCTGCTGCGAAGCGGGCAGCTTGTAGGAGCAGCCCTATGCATTTTTGTCAAGACGTCGGCTTTGGCAAACATTAAGAATGTTGAAGGTAGTGTCAAGAAGACTGGAATGTCTGGAATGGCTGGGAACAAGGGTGCAGTCGGAATCCGATTTGACTACGCCAACACCCATATTTGTTTCGTCACGGCACACTTGGCAGCCGGGTTTGCAAACTACGACGAACGAAACCGAGATTATGCGACAATCCACCATGGGCTCCGTTTCCAGAGAAATCGAAGCATCGATGACCATGGTAAGTAATAAGTCTTATGGTTCAGTCAGGTTAATGAATGATGTTTGCTAATCCGAACAGATGCTGTGGTGTGGTTAGGTGACTTCAACTATCGTATCGGCCTGAGCCTAGAAACAGCGAAGGCTCTGGTGAAGAAACGCGAATTCGGGGTTCTATACGAGAACGATCAGCTGAATCTGCAGATGGTTGCCGGCCTATCCTTTCCTTTCTACTCGGAAGCCCGCATCACGTTTCCTCCTACGTACAAGTTCGACATTGGCACAGATGATTACGATACATCGTAAGCTCAACTCTCTTCTTAATCAAGGCTTTACACATCTACTAACTCGGGTTTTCCAGTGAGAAAGCACGTATTCCGGCGTGGACGGACCGTGTTCTGCGGAAAGGGACTCATCTCCGTCAAATCTTGTACGACTCGGCACCTCTCAAGTTTTCAGACCATCGACCGGTTCACGCGCTCTTTGAATGCAAAGTAAACATCGTCAACGAAGGTCTTCGGGAGTCGATTAGTCAGGAGCTATATCAACGCCGAAAAGCTGAAGTTGGAGATGCCACAGCACATATGGGACTTGGTGGGGACTCTGAAGATGAAGACCTCATCGGTTACGATTCTATTGAGCCCGGGCTGCCGCCTGCAAGTTCGGATCGCCAGAAGTGGTGGCTTGATAACAAGCAGCCAGCCCGGGCTGCAATCCCTGTTCCTAGGGATGGCAACGGACAACCTATGGGACTCAATCCCAATCGTGCATCAAATCCGTTTGGACAAAGTGAGGAGCAAGACTGGATCTCCATCCCTAGGTCGTCATCCAAAGCTTCCCTCTCTAGCATGTCGAGCTCGCCATTTGAGAATGTGACGCTCCCACGCACCATGGGGTCAACTTCAGGCATGCCTCCTCGAAAGTTGCCTCCGCCGTTCAACCCGGCCACCCTACCCGCCAGGGTCGGAAGAATGGCCCTTTCGGATGACCATGGGCCAGACGGTCGAGGAGAGACGCCTCCGCCTCCTCCGCCCAGGCGCCAGACAGGCGTCCTAATGCCGACAGCCGGTCCCATGCCTGGTCTTAATAGGACACAGACCCAGCCGCTCTCCATGCCTCCTCCCCGGCCGCTATCAGCGGCATCCTACAATTCACATACTTCACACGGCACAGGGGGAGGGAAATCACCACCTCCTGTGGCGAAAAAGCCGGCTCATCTGGCTACGAGATCGCCATCAGTAAGCCCATCTTTAAACCACGGTCCCATGGATAACGATGACTTTCGGCCGCCATTGCCCACTCGTGCAGCAACTACAGGGTTTAATACTACTTCCTCCTCATACGGACAGGTCTTGACACCGGGAAGGAAACCTGTTGCGCCGCCGAAGCCCGGAATGAACGGATCGGGAGTGAAACCATCGGGAACATCTGTTGGAGCAGTTGGACTGCCCGGCATGGTGGGTGGAGACTCTCGGCCGATGGTGGCGGCCCGGCGGGCTCCCCCGCCGCAAGCGCCCTCGCAGCAGCATGTGCGGCAGAACAGCGGTGCGGACCTGCTGGGTTCGCTAGATGAAGTACCAGATATGGGAGGATGGGAGACATTGAAGCCGATTACAAGGACATGATAAGGGCTGCGATAAGACGTGGTCGTGCAGTGAGCGTATCATTTGATCGGATTATCGAGATAGAGGGGGGGCTTAGCGGGCGTCTTCTCTCCTGTGCGTGTGAGAGGTAACTTAGGTATCGGATGGAACAGGCCTGGGGGTTGTAGGTAGATGGAACACTTGATAAAAACGAAGGGGATGGAAGAAGGATGAATAGGGAGGGAAAGATAAATATCCAAAAAGGTCTTTTAGAGTGCTTGTCAATTTTCGATGATGATTTGCTTGTGATGGATTCTGCCGCTTGATTCGGGTTGCTCATGTTTACCCTCCTGATGAATACATTCTCATGCACATACACACGTCTACGTCGTACGTATCGTAGGCATCCCATGATCGAAGCCCAACAAGTTCTAGACCTTTCCTTTCTCGCTTCGGGTGCCAAGAAACGCGCCATGGGCTTTTCTTTCCCGTGCGGCCTTGGGCTGGCGAGTCTCAGCTACCCTGTAGGCTTGTAATCACCAGCTCCTTGTCACCCTCCAATGTCTCCATCATGTGCTGCAGCAGTAGGTAGCACTTGATGGTCAATAAATGCATGCCTCATGACCAGCTTTTCTACTGTCCTAGGTCTGAAACAAGCCCAATCGCAGAGGTGCAGACTGTCGCCGTCTCGAAACGTCTCATATTTTTGTTTTTGAATGGAGTAAGAAGCGAGTACGTACGTTCACTTTGTGCGATGTGCTTCTGCCTTAGGTATTATAATTCCTACCTAGTACGTGCTAGAGAGTGGTCGTCCATCGGCTTCCCCTCTCGGTCCTAGGACATTCCTCAGCTGCAGCAGACTGAAAATGACCCAGCGGCATGAGCCGTCTGACCGATGGACGAGTGATGGATGGACTTTGCCGCTAATGTGCCGCGTCTCCGCGTCACCGACATATTATAACGAACACTGAGCGAGTGGGTGAGTGGCTTGGGATGGAAACCCCCCATATTCTTGCCCACCCACTTGGATTTAGGTGTCTGATCACCGCGGTTTCGTGACAGGCTGTTAATGCCCTGCGTTGACGACCCTTCCAAGAGTAATACTACCGGTACTACTACTACTACTACTAATAATAATAGTAAACAATAATAGTAATAACTAGTAGTAATAATCACAATGTAGTCACCTTTATTAAGCACCTGACGATCACTACTCCTCCCCCTCACCCACAATGTCTGCAAACTATCACGCCCGCCTCCGCCATTTGTCTCAAAACGATTCCCAATAGCGGCGGCGGCCGAGCATGAAGCCCATGCCTCTTTCTGCCCCCTTCCTGTGGGGAATGGTTCACATCCCGGGCAAGGACCAGGGATCCCCCCCTCCAAAAGGTCACGGCCAGAAGCTACGCCGTACTGCACAGTACGTGCGGAGCATGAATCGCCTCTGGCTTGTTTTTTTCTTCTTCTCCCTCTCCCTCGCCAGAACTCGCCTCCCTCCCTTGTTCGAGTATGGCGCCTATTTCTTAGCTCTGCAGGTCACTCACTGTCTGGGGAAAGCCGCACCGCCGCACCGGCCAACCAGCCAACCTCTTGCCTCCTCCCGAGTAAGTTACCGTACAGTATGTTACTTCGTGCTTGGGTTTGAGCGACGTGACCCCGATAATCGCAATTTCTACTAATAATAATATCCCTTTGTCCCACCTGGATTCCCGGCCTTGACTCCTTACTCCTTCGTCCCTTCAACTCTGGAACAAACCTTGTCTCCTTTTTTTGCTCTTGATTTTTTTTGACTCTCAATTGGCGTTGCCTTCCTTTGGCTGTCTTCTCGGGGCGCTCTTCTCCGTAATTCCTGGTACATCCTGCCGGGCCTTTAAACCATCTTATGATACCCTCCTCCCTCGCTGTAAAACCACAGCGCCTCCGAGTCGATCGCCTGCAGCACAAGGTGTGACACTTGATTCAGATCCGCCTGACACGTCGGATTGCATCGCCTCTCGGCTCTGAACCATCGCTGTCGTGCCATTGACAACCTGTCCGCGCTTAGACAACGGCGATACCGTGTCACCGCTATTCATTGCATCCGACTGGATTGAATTGAATTAGTCTACTGCATCACCCAACAACCTTGAATCGGGAGCTGCTTTTTTACCCACCAACTAGGCTGGGTTTGGGTTTGGGTTTGGGTTTGATATCTAAGACGATCGACGCCATCCCAGATCATCCAACCCACAATTCCTCATCTACCGTACTAGTCAGATCATCTTCTTCGCAAGCAAGATTTGATCAAACTTGGCTTTGGCAGGACAACCCGTCACTCAACAATTGGATACGGCCAGCTAATTACCACCAACATTACGCATTTTCATCCCCCTCCGATACCAACCTAATATTTCAACCATTATGGCTCGAAGGGACGCATCTGCCCAGATCACGGCGGCCACGCCCCCTGCTCCCGCCAACCCTCTCATGAACGCAGCCAAGCAAGAGCGCATTCTCATCTGGCGCACCGAGGTCGCTTCCGCTCTTTCTCTTCCGACCTCTTCTCATTCTTCCGATACCACCACCACCTCCGTCGCCAGTCCCTTGCCCGAAGATACGGACGATGCTCGCCCGAACCTCGATGCTGAGTCGCCGCTGTCCCCAACATCCTCCAAGGGTCGCGGTTTCTGGAAGCGCATCAGCTGGCGCTTTTCCCGCAATCGCCATAGCTCTTCGTTCGGTCCGGATCCTCAGCGCACCTCCATGTATCGCAACGACAGACCGAGAGTCGTCGCTGACGATGGGGCTAACGATGATGGAGATGTCGCGATCGTGGGCAGGTATAGTGACGAGGATGGCGGTGCCAATGGCTTGCGTGAGAAGCAGGAGAGGCTTCAGCGTGCGGCCAGACTGCTTAACCAAGGCGCCAGTCCGGACAACAATCGCAATGGTCAAAATGCTGCTTTATAGGGTGGCGACCATACGATCCTGCGCCGCGAGAGTCTAAACCGTGCCTGGAGCCTCCTCAACCAAGGTGCCAGAGAGTCTGAAGGCGCCGCCGCCTATGCAAACCAGCTAGGAACCAATGTGCTGGCAGGTAGACGTGTCTATGCTCTTCCCTGCTACGCAAACCTGTACAGCGTGATACCCCTAATCTTTACAAGCGAGAGAAACCTAGACCGCCATAATCATCATATTTAAGTAATCATCCGAAGCGGCAGGGCCATGTCGACATGTGTCATGATAGCATTGATTCTTCATTAATTCACGTCCTTACAAATAACCACTAGAGCACTTCGTGACCAAAAAGACTTCGCACTTTTCCCTTCAGTTTTGCTTTTGCGTAACCTTTCCAACTCCGCCTGTACTCACGAGCCTGAGAGGTTCCCGAAATGATCTTGACTAGACAGGGCGAAGATATACGTAATCGGGCCCAAGGCTGTCTGGTCCATGCGGGACGTCGTTGCGTTAGACCCGCAACCTCGATCACGACCGCGCGTTGCCGTTCCGGTCCATGATAGCAGAGGAGCCCATTTCGAAAGACGAGTTCAGCAGAATCTTGGCGTTTCGCGTCAAGGTCAGAAAAGGAAGAGATACGCCGGGAAAAGAGTGAGCCGTTGTTGCTGTTTTATTTTGGCCGCCCGTCGAATGTGCCGCATGGATTATCTCAAGGACATGAATACATCTGTTTGGGGGGGGATTTGTTTGGGGAATTTGAGGATTTGGATTTGGTGCTTTCAAGTGAAAGAACGACAGAAAACAGCTCCATATCTTCTCCAGGGGGATTTGTTAAAACGAACCGAAAACAAAAGACTTGAGAAAACAAACATTCAAAGGCGGGGGAAAGGAAACATGGGGGGTTTAATAAAAAAGACAAGCATTTCCATAGTGATCCATCATAAACACAGGCATAACCACTCTCCAAGGCATTACCCATAGGGGAGAAAAGAAGGGAGGATAGGGGAAAAGAGAACACTATGTAGGTAAGGAGTCGATGGACGGAGGGGAGCTTTGCGATTTATCTGTCAGGTAAAAGCCGTCGGTCGTTTGCCGTCCAACGGAGTAATAAGACGGAGAAGAATCCATGCCGCACACTTTCCCTTGCCTGAACCAACCCCATGTTTCCTCCCTCTCTCCTTTGCCATGAAAGCAACGCACTGCGCAAACAAAAAGAAAATGCCTCGTACTATCCGTCAGCCCGCCCAAGACAGGCCCAGCTATCTGTGTGTCCGGGGGCAGACTTGAGGTAGCAGGGGCAGTGGTATCTCGGTTCCAATTTGCCGAAATGCCCGTGGTATCGAGGATAGGGTGGAAATAGATTAAGAGGCAGCCGCAGGCGCAGTCTCCTCCTTGGGAGCCTCCTGCTCAGCAGGCTTCTCGGCCTCACCCTCGTCCTTCTTGGGGGCATCAGCAGCACCAGTCTCGGCCTCGGCACTATCAGACGAGGTCCAGAGAGTCAGGTTGTCACGGAGAAGCTGCATGATGAGGGTGCTGTCGCGGTAAGACTCCTCGGAGAGGGAGTCAAGCTCGGCAATGGCATCGTCGAAGGCCTGCTTCGCGAGGTGGCAAGCACGGTCGGGCGAGTTCAGAATCTCGTAGTAGAAAACGGAGAAGTTCAGGGCAAGACCGAGGCGGATGGGGTGGGTAGGAGTGAGCTCAGTCTGGGCGACATCGGTGGCGTTCTGTGGTTGGGTAAACAGTCAGCGGGGTGGGCGAGGGGCCCGGATCGCGCGGCATGTGATGGAGGGGAATTTAGCCTCACCTTGTAAGCCTCGTGAGCAGCAGTGGCAGCGACCTTGCGCTTCTCCCCGGAAGCGAACTCGGCGAGGTATCGGTGATAGTCGCCCTTCCTGTAACTAAGAGTCAGATTGATTCTTTCAGATGATTTCTGGGGTTATGGGGTCTCCATTTCCAGGACAGAGGGGCTGGGGCTTCAAAGGTGAGGGGAAGGGTTAAGTTTGATAAAAATCAGTAACGGAGGCACGCAAGAAGGGAGAGGGAAGGCGAATGAAAATGGAGACAGGAAGGGGTGGGATTAGACCGAATTAACGTACATCTTGTGGTAGAAGACCTTGGACTCGCCGGTGGCGGCGTTGGGGATGAGGGACTCGTCAAGGACGTCGAGAACATCTTGGCAGACCTTCTCGAGCTCGGTCTCGATCTTGCTGCGGTACTCCTTGATGGTGGAGACGTGCTTATCGGAGCCCTTGGACTCCTCCTTCTGCTCGATCGAGGAGATGATTCGCCACGAGGCACGGCGGGTACCAACAACGTTCTTGTAGGCAACGCTGAGGAGGTTGCGCTCGTCGACGGTGAGCTCACCGCCGAGCTTGGCCACCTCCTTCATGTAGGTGACCATCTCATCGTAGCGCTCGGCCTGCTCGCAGAGGCGGGCCAGGAAGGTCTTGCTGTGATTTGCAACAGGCACGAGGTCAGCGATACGGCACGGTGATTTTTCTTCGGTGGGGTGGAGTCATCCTGTCCACGACGACGAAAACGAGGGCATCGAGAGCGACGACGATACGGAAGGACGAGGAAAGGCAAGAAGTAGCAGGACAAACCTTTCACGCTAAAGAGAGGCATGGTTAGCATTGTTGTCAATTATTCGACAAGACAAGTGGTGTTTGAGTATATCGACAAAATGGAGCGGGGAGAAAGGGGCGATAACGGGAGACGGTCAAGAAACGACTGAGGGCCAAAGTGCGCAGTTCGTTGGGCTAGAGCCGTGGGGAGTGCGCCGTGAAGATGGGATGACGACGGCGGGGAGCCTTGTTGGAGGGGTTGTGCTGTGCTGTGCTGTGCAGGGCGGACTGGGCCAGCCTGGGCAGAGGGCACAAAACAAAGGCAAAAACGAGGGGAAGAACGGAGTGATCAAGGGCGGATGGTACAAAAGAGGGGGACGGGAAATGGAGGGGATAAACAAGCTACTTACCTCGGTGGTCATGATGGGCGAAGAAGATGGTGAGAGTTGTTATGGGTGAAGGCGGACAGGAGAGGAATAAAGGAACGAGGAAAGATGGAGAGAGATGAAGTTGAAGGTGAGAAATGGTGACGGGTGTTTTCGAGGTTTGAGATTTGGGAGTCTTTGGGAGGGGAAGGGGGGGGGTGCGTAGCTAGCAGAAGGGAGAGGGAGCGGATTGAATGGGGGAGAAGTGTGGACTGGGACTGGGCCTGGTGCGGGCTTGTGGAGGTGGGACTCGTCAGGCGTTGAGAGAGCCTAGAGGTGCTGTGTTTGCGCTGTGCGTGTGAGCGTTGTCAGTGAGGTGTTGTTTATATTTTTTTTGGCACCTAGTAGCATACGTGCCAATTTGCCCCTCTTTTTGTACCTATTCGCCCTGCTAGGCCTCACCAGGCCTCCTCGCCTCGCCTGATATGGGAAGCCTGCCATGTAAGAGGGAGAGCGGCAGCTGCTGTAATTTTGGGCCGGTTTCACGGGGAACAACCTTGAGTTTTGTATGCACGATTAAGGTGCCTAGCACATCTACGTCTCATACAGGAAACAGTTCTAACCTACTCACGACTCACGACTCACGACTCACGACTCACGTATCACGTATCACGTACCTTACCCAGCAATGGTAGCTGTTTGCCAGGCGTCTCCGGGGCGCGTTGACACACACGCGGTCAATCGCTGCTCTAGTAGGGTCTAGGTACGTCCGTAGGCGTGCGGGGCGCGCGTTTTGCCAGTAGCTGGTGGGCGGTACGGTGCGTTGCGGGCTCGGTACTGGTGTCATATTTTGAGGTGGCTCGCTGCCAGCGGCGTAGGTGATACGTACTAAGCTGGAAATTTGCTAGGGAAACATGGTGCCAGAGAGAGGGCCAGATGCCGAGCAGTGTCTGGCATCAACTGGCTGCCAACTGTCAGCCAGGACAATCTGAATGTCAACAACCATGTTGAGAGAGTGAGTCAAGTGACCATGGCGATTATCAGCACACGGCCAAACAGCAATGGGAAAAGAAAGAAGAAAAAAAGAGCTCATACATTTCCCCCATCGACCCCTCTTCTACCCTCCCTCTCTCGTTCTGACTGCCATGTTGCACATGTCGTCACACACACCCAATAACATGACATCTTTTCTCTTCCTTTCCCTTCTCTGCCCCCCCTGCCCTGCCTTGCACCAGCTGGCTGGTCGGGCAGCCCAGCCAGGCAACCCCCCAGCCATTGTTGGCAAAAAAGAAAAAAAAAAGAAAAGGGCACGACTGTGCACCCGCCCAACTGGGCCGTGAAACTTGGAACCTCACCGAGGTCATTCTGTACCAGTCACGTCGATAAATTCGCACGTACCCTTGCTTGAGGTGAGGCCCTGTCGATGCTTGTCGCCGCCCGTTTCTTCCGGCTGTTGGGGGCATGTGCAGGGCGCTGCGCACACTCACCATTCTCTGTGCCTCCTCTTCGCTCATCAATGCACTCGCTCACATGTCATGTTACTTGTTTTGAGGACGAACAAAACAGCCTTGCCTCACCATCTCAACCTGCGTCTCGGAAGGGCTGAGCAACGGCCAATGACCTTTGTCTCCCAGTCACCGCGCCACACTTGACACATCATGCACAAAAGAAACCGGTATCGTCTCTGGCAACGGTACGTACCTTCACAGACACATCACGCACCATCGCATGGCATCCTTCTATTAGCCCGTCATTAGCCCAGCTATCAAATCATCATCCACCACTGGCTGTGATCCATCACTCGGGACTCTCGAGCGATCTAGACGCCCACCCCTTAACGAGTTCGATATCGCCTCGAGGGCCAACCAAACCTAAAATGAAGGGTTTCCAGAGGGTCGTAATTACACTTGTTTGGGTCACACAGCCGTTATTATTATTACATAGAAGATCACCGCCTCACTCTCCAGCCTACCATGTTACCTCGACGTTTGTATAGTAACGCTATCTACTCACCAGCCGCGGCCGAGGGCCATTCCTATGATGTAGTTGCATCCATCCCACGGCACACGACCCCCCTCATCAGCGAGATTGCTCAGACCAAGTCAAATCTCAAAGATCTGCCCATCCCACCTACAGTACCTCAGTCCACCCCTGCCCGTGCGTGTTGTTGATATTGGATGATTTCAATCCCCCATTCTCAAGCGAAGAATCCCATGATTAGGTTTGGCACTCTAATTAGATACTGTACTGTCAACTCATGGAACCCCTTCCCTTCCGTTGCTGGCCATTTCAAGAGCTGGGCACATGGGCGCGAGAAAAACCGCCAACCTAGGTGCGGGAACTGCACGTTGCAAGAAGACGTCTATCAGTGCGGTAACTACCTTTCCCGAATCAACTTTGTTTCTTCCATCTGTTTCTTCTGCAGAATGCATGGGCCGTCGTGCGCACAGCATGAATCACTCGCAGATAGTCACGGAAGGATGAGACACCGCCACAGCCTAAGGCATCCTTTCCGTCCGCCTTACACTTGGATGCCCCGTGGCGTTATTGCTATGGTCTGTATCTAACTTATTGATTAAATATTACAACCTATGCGAATGGAAATGCTGCTTTGCTTTTGCACATCTCATCCTTCACATCCCCACAACTTCTGCTACCCAGTCGATGTTGGGCCCATCTGCAACCGCTTGGAGGCCGGAGCCAAGACCCTACCCACCATCCCCAGTCTAAGTGAGGCCCGCTCGGAGAGGAACAAAACCGGTTTCGCTTCATCTTTCCATCTTTCTTAGCAAAGATTCTGTCTTCCCTCGTTAGGTAGTACTGTATATTACGAGTCCTTTCAGCCTTATTTCGAATCAGCCCATTACTCTGAACCTCCATCCCCAGCCCTTCCTTAGAAATTACCGTCTCATCTCAGACACCAGTTATCGCCTACAGTATTCTCCATCAAGCCAGCTTCAACGGTAAAAAGCAAGGTTAAAAGAAGTAAGCAGCGCTTACCTAGCCTTTCCCCCACCGCTCCCCAACCCGGGACGTGTAAAAAGCATTCGTAGTGCGGGACGTACAAGGGTGGCAAGATGAAGTGCGGTAAACGATGGGCGCATGAGTTGGCAAACAGCCCGTATCGTGATGCTATCCACTTGCCGTCTCCTCCCCTCTTGTTCCCGCTTTCCTCCCCCTCCATTTCTTTCTTTTCTTTTCTTATTTACCTACATTTAGATCCTAAGAGATGAGAACTTGAGTAAACCGAAAATTAGCATTGGCTTGTCTTCTTGCAACAAAGGATAGGGCTTTCGTTCAACGGGCTCGTTCCAAGGCAGGAGAATGGGCTGACTCTTTGGTCTTCAATCCCCACAATGATATCCTTATCTCGCTTGGTAGAAATCACACGCAGAGGTTCTTGTACCCGGTTTCTCAGATCCTCCGTTCCGGACTGAATCGGCCTTGAAATAAAATTATCCGAATTTTCTGTCTTGATCCAGCTGATTATCAATTATCTAATATAAGATAGAGGTGCAATGAATAACCCCCAGCCGACACGAAACTCCTCCATATTCTTGCAATAATGGTATCTCCAAGACAACCTTTTTTCACATGTCTTCCAATACCCATAAAAACTCCCAAGCGAAGAACCCTATCTCCTAAAGTTCGTCCGGTTCTAAGGCTTCATATGGGTTTCGGCCCCAATTGGCGGGATCGCCTCCAGGGATACAAAGTCCCAGTCTCCAGAAATAGTCCCGATGTGCAAAGAAGAGTTGCCATAACTTCAATCTTGACATGAATCCCTCCACTTCTGTAGAATCGTCAATAGTAGAGGCAAGCTCTTTATTCTTAAGAAAGCGCCGCATCTTGCGCAAGAAACCCCAAACGTTGTCGTCAGCTCCAGCGCTACACTGTGGATCTTCATCACCAATGCACATGTGCACGTCGTTTTCGGTTGGCGAGAGGTCCTTTTTAGAGATGAATATCTCCCCAGCATGTGAGCTGTAGCCCCATTCACCCATTGGGAGCAACGGTACAGGATCATCCTGATGAGTTATCCTTCGATATGTGCGCTCTTCGAGGTACTTCTGTCTACTCAACTGGAAAACTTGGTCCACGAAACGGACGAAGCCTTCATTCCCAACACGTGGCTCACCGAATGTCGTGACAACCACGTCCTTCCAGCCAAGCGAGACTTTCAATTCCAGAGATGCTAAGCAGGCAACAGCGCCGCCTAAGCTGTGCCCGATAAGTTGGATCGGGTATGAGGGATACTGCTGTTTGAGCTCCCGCAATTGTGGAATGATGAGATCTCTTGTATTTTGCCAGGAGTTCAAGAAACCCATATGCACGGTGCAGTTTGTGCACTTGTGCTCTGGCTTCTCTGGAGGTTCCTCCCCACCATCATCCGGGGATGGGTAGGGGACGTACTTTTGAGGTATCGTGCTTAGATCCACCACGGTATTGGTGATACTATAAGTTCCCCGAAAGGCCACAACGATGGCAGGCCTTCCAGCGATGTAGATAGGGTCGCCTCCCGTAGCCTCATGCTTCTGCGATCCATGATCAACAGCGACGAAGCCACAACTATCGCTCATGAGTGCTCCCGTGTTCCAGGTGGTGGTCAAGGAAAGATTTGGAAAATCGTTGCAACGAGATACGCATTCGAAAGGCCTACTCACACCAGTGGTGCCGATGCAATAGGTGACATCGACGAGCCGAGCAAAGCGTTCGAGGGTTGCGAACAAGGTTGTCGAAATAGCTCCTGTCGTCGGTGGCGCTTCCATCTCATTATGGTTACTAATGGGCCATTGAGCCTGTTCTAATGCCAGACCCAATGCGCCAAGGCCCAGTTGGAAGGCCCAAAGCTTCATAATAGAAAAGACGAGAAATCGCATTCTTGTGTGTTAGTATATGGTGCGTATGTCGTACCTGAAAAGGCATAGGCTACCGATGCATCGCGCGAGCCGTGCGAGAGCCGATCTTGAGGCGACGGGCCGGGGGCCTTTGTCAATTGACGGATTAGAAGACGGCTCAGGGAGGAGCAAAGTAGTCCAACTGTTGTTAGGCGATGAGGGTATCGACAGCAGATTTTGTAGGTGCTGATGTGAGCAGCACTGTCCTTGTACGTGAGTCAATCAAGTGGAACGCATAATGTTGATCGTATTTTTGTTGGGAACCTATCGCCCGGTCCGGATGGCGGTAGTCAAGTGACACAACGAGTGGCCAGACAATGAGACCCAGACCCCAAGGCCGCAAAAATGCCGGCTTTTAAGGGTCTCGTGAGGCGACAAGTGTTTGCGGAGTGTCGAGGTCATACGCCGAAGGGGGGCGAGGTCAAACTATGGAGGAGAAAGGTGGTGGGGTGGAGGTAAGTGGGAAAAGGCCGTGTTGTGAATGGCTACTCATTTTAGGCGGTCTGCACTACCCCGGATTCTTTAGTGATCCTTTGGGGAGGTACCTGGCATATCCCGCACTTAGTGCCTAGAAGTCAGGTACTTTTCAAGTCTGGTCACGATTCGTTCATCGGGTTGAAGCTGTCATTCATCTCGGACCGTGAAACCAAGGTCCTTGATTGGCACCATCTCCGATTGCTTCGTCAGAGTCTTCCGTTTAGCCAACAGCTTGGACAAGAGTGATTTCCAACTACGAGACCCGATTCACACTCATCGGCCCCTTTTAATAGAAAGAAGTGATGCTGAATTTCTTGCGATGTCTATTACCAATAGATTCTCTATCTGATGTGTCTAATTTCTTCACGTCCATCTATCGCAGGCCAGTTCCTTCACCAGTCTCACTTTAGATCCTACTTGGGTGGTTTTGTACCGGGTTCAGGCTTACGAACAGGGCCTTCTGATCTGTCGAGTTCGTAAAGCATGTGCCTCCTGTATGAGGGCAGTTGAGGTAGATTTTGGCGGTGCCAGAGACTTCCCATTCGGGTGAGCTACCAATACACGGTCATTACTGGATATGATAAAATGAAAATTGATATTTAATTAAGAGAAGCTTGCTTACCCGTCAGTATCAGGGCACACATATTCAATCATGGTGAGATGGTTAGGCTCATCTTGCCAGATGAACCCGACGTTGCTATTATCACACCGGTATCTGACACTGCTGCCGGGCACAACAACGGGTTCGGAAGTCGAGTTGAACTCGCAAGGCGTTGTGACTTTGGTCTTGGTATCATTGAAAGTGAAGTTGAATGAGGTTAAATTCGTCCCTCCCTCTCCAGATGTTGACTTGAAGTTTAGAATGCGATAATCGTCGGGGAGAACGCAGTCATTGGAGTCATCGGCCTCAACAAGAGCAAGGCTGTTGGGAATGGAGTAAATGTGGGCGGCGAAGACTGAGGGCAGAAGAGACAAGAGAAAAGAGCTCCAATGCATCTTGGCTGCTTTTGGCGGTTGAAAATCGAAGTTACTAAAGGTTGAGGCAAGGTTGAGTTGGCGGCGTGATGACAATGGTTTAGGTGAATAAATCAATATCTTTCATGTCGAAATGGCAATGAAGGCGATGCAAGGAAGGGCAACTACGAATTTATAACTTCCCCTGATAAATCGGGGCAGACCAACACCGAAAGCTGGCGACTCCTATTTCCTTTGTCAAACGGGCATCGATGACCAAAAAAAAAAAAAAATCGGGTCATTGGATTCGGTCGTTGTCTAGCATTCTGCAGATCGTGATGCAATAGCATGCGCAATGCTTTCACAAAGGAGAGCCAATCCATGTACAGAAGAAGCAGGCCTGTAAACAGGATGTGCTGTTAAGTACCCTTTGGATTGGTTGGATGCTCGGCCTGGCCTCATGCTTTTGCCGCCCAAGACATTTATCCCACAGCGGGCATTATTTCGCCAACACCTGCGCATTCACGGATGTTTGTAGGTAACATTGTGGAAGGGATACCGTAGAACATTTGTTAATTAACATCGGCTACGTGTGTGACGGAAAGGGAAATGATGTTTGATATGGTTTCAAGCACAAGCGAGATCCAATAGACTGACCAAATGGACTGATGCTCTACAACGGAAGCGCCCAAGTAAAATGTCTAATGTGTTGTCTTGATCACCGAACTCACCCATGACTATTCGGCATTTCAATAGTACAAATATAGATTACTCCATTCTATACTCAGGATATCTGGTAGTTATCTCTCCATATGCATGTTCTGGGGACATGACCACTTTCGTTGGGTGAGGTGGTACAGACCACCCTTGTGGGTTGCTATTGTAAAAACGGAACGTTCTAGTATCAATCAATAATATCAGATCTCCCCATCATTGACTGCACGTATGGGTCGACTGAGAGGACAGGCGCGTACATAAATACACATGCGTTCCACATGAGACGAGATGCATGAAAACTGGGTTCTGCTTTCTCTGTGCTACAGTATCTATATACCGGTATGTGCGTTTCATTGCTAGACGAGTAACAAACATCTCGGTGCAGATACGAATAGTGGACATGTCGCCTTTCGAGGAATGAGAGATTCCTAGCTGACGCGCGTCCCAATTGTTTGCTTGAGAATAGAGGTCCAATGTGGTGCAGAAAGCGAGGCATCTGTACAGACAGATCTGGCGGATCTAACGGACTCCCGGTTTCAACTTAATCATTTCGCAAAGCAAACAGAATGTGACTTGTGACAATGATTTCTTTCTTTTTTCCTCCGACAGAAATATCGTCTTTTAAAGCGTACCTCTTCTTACTATCCGCCGCCGAGTTTACTTGAATTATTTTTGGCTAATTCGTGGCATGGCAGAATGCAGCCATTGATGCCAGCAGCTAGTCGAACGAAAGAAACAGCATGCAGGATCGTGTTGGAGAAAGTGGCTTATTGGTAGAAACTTGTGGTAATTTCAACTCGTCAGATGAACGTCGTTTGAATCAGTAGCACAGGCACGCATATTAGACATACAGCGGCATATTAACCTCATGCCTTTGAATGCTCACCTTTCTCTCCCTATGAAGCTAACTACCAAACTAGGCCTCTACCTCGTCAGAACTCTTTCCTGGTGGAGTTTACCCCTCCTTCCCACCGCGCACACTCGGAATTTCTCGACAAAGAAAAATGAAAAGACCAAAAAAATTGGCCCTTTACCCTCCAGCACGTGACCCACAATCGCCGAAAAATTTCCCACACCAAAGCGCACTACTCCACCAAATTTCACATCCTCGTGAACTTCTTCGACCATCACCGATTCCCGTCGACTAACCACAGCAACAATGGCCGCTGAAGCTCCCGCACGATCCGGTCTGGCCGTTGGCCTGAACAAGGGCCACGTACGTCTTTACCACCATGTCACCGTCTCACCTCGTGGAGGATCTCTGCTCCGCCGCTCCCTCTTCCACGAGGTAGATGCTCTTGCAGACGATGGACGCTGACATTTTCCGCCTTTTGCGAATTATAGAAAACCACCGCCCGCGTTGTCAAGCCCCGCGTTTCCCGCACCAAGGGCCACCTGAGCAAGCGCACCGCTTTCGTCCGCGAGGTCGTCAAGGAGACCGCTGGGTAAGTCTTTTTCGTCTTTGTCTATCGAGATAGTCAGTCGACCAGCGTTGGATGGTGCGAAGTATCGAAAACGGTGCCGGCACAAAATTATACATTGGCATGCATTGTATTCGATACGATCGAGGCACCGAGACACTGAGTTGTACTGGCGCACTCGAATGAAAACCTCATTTGGTCAAGAAAATACAGCTAACATTCCTCTTCACAGTCTTGCCCCCTACGAGCGCCGAGTTATCGAGTTGCTCCGCAACAGCAAGGATAAGCGTGCCCGTAAGCTCGCCAAGAAGCGCGTACGTCGAATCCCAAATGACCTATGACCGGCCCGAAATGATACTAACATGAGGAATAGCTCGGTACCTTCGGCCGTGCCAAGAAGAAGGTCGATGAGCTCCAGCGCGTCATCGCCGAGGCTCGCCGTACTCACTAAACGGTCATTTCGACTTTTTGGGGAATCTGGCATATGGGGTTCGCATGGATTGGCGTGGTTACGATTTGATTGATCGTTATACAAAAATACGGCTTTGATGCTCCGTGGCAGGGATAGGCTACAGCTCACCGGTATACCAATTACTTTTAAGACAATAGCTTGACGACTTCAATCGTGTTCCTCTGTGCATGCTCCAGTGATAAATCGCTCTCGCCAGCGTTTATGACTCGTTCGCCATGTGGAACTATAGCTCGGTGAAGCAAGACTGTACACAGTGATTTCTCTATTCTCTACAATATAAGACTACCAACGCTCCCGTTGATAAAGATGCAACACTCCCTAACAAACGCCATGCGTGACCCCTAAAAATGCGACTGGTTCATGACCATCCTGTATCCAAACACAATCCCCCCGTTGTATCCCTCAATGGCTCATTATTTCTTGCCCAGCTTAAGCCATTTGGGTATCTTTTTAGCAATCCTGTCACCACTTCCCTCACCCTTCTCGGGCTGCTGAAGCTTGGGCAAAGCCGACCTGCCCGCCTTGTCATCTGAAGCCACGATGGGCACGGGGACCTTGACCTGTTGACCCTGTTGCGCCACATTGGCTTTAAGGAAGGGTTGCTTTCGTATCGCAGGAGGTACGCCATTGTCCCAAACAAGGTTGACCAGAATGCGCGCATTGAACTTGTAAGTTTTGATGAGGCCGTTGCGAGGGCTGGCGTCGTCTTTGATAATGGTCTTGCTTCCGGGAAGGACCAAGTGAAAGGACTGGTCATTGTGGGCCATGACGTGCCGAACGGCATCATACAGAAAGCGCCCCGTGTCGGAAGGGCCAACTTGCCAGTCGCTGCTGGTATTATCGGGGAAGCGGACCTTGACAAGGACGGACTTGACGGAGGCAATCTTAGCAGCTTCTGCAGCCGCTTTCTCCTCGAGTTCTTGGTCAGAGGGTAGGCGCTTGTTCCGTGAATTCTGTTGCAGGCGGGCTTGGTGGATTTGAGCATGAGCGACTGTTGGAGTATAATCAGCGTCATTAAAATCGACAAGGGCAGCCGCAGGAGTCGAATTTTCCGGGGCAAGGTAGACGCTGACTGGTTGTAGAGGATCCTTGGGTTCAGAATCGTCAACATCCATCGCATATTCCTCCTTTAGAACATTTTTATCCTCCGAGATAGGATTCTCCTTTCCTTCCCTGGGTTGTTGGTCGTCAGCCATGGGGGTATCTGCTGTATCCTGGGTGGGTTCCTTTGACGCTGCTTCTGGCACTTCTGGAGAGGCAAGTGGTTTTTGTGCCTCTGCCTTCTTCTCCTTTTCAGCTTCTTCTTCCTCCTTGAAAAACTGTGTGATCTCTGCCATGGCATCAAACAATGTCTGGTCTGTTTTTCTGTATGACAATCTAATGAGAACACTTCCTGAGTTGTATCCCAGCTGCGACAGGGTCTTTTGAAAGTCGACAAAGGAGGCCAGCTCCCTGCCCATGATATTTAGCACCGGGATCTCATAATACAACTGTCCACCGCCGCTGCTGGAGCCGCCAGTTGTCTGGGCGACACCGCGGGCTGTAATATTGATGTTCTTGCCATTGCTCGCCTTTCCGCTTTCGAACTGGCGCAGGACCTTCCATAGGCTGAGGTTGCTGGGGAACTTCTGAACAAGGCGACCACCAGGGATCTCACGACCTTCAGGGGGGGGGACTTGCAGTCCGACCTGGATCGCAGAGGGTGTGTTCGACTTCTGGACAAGCTCGAGCTTCGCCCCGGGGATGAGACCAGAAGTTCGAAAGGGGACGGAGAGGTCGACTTGCTTTTGTCGATGCCTATAATGTAGCGGTTAGGTGCTGCGCAAAGCTAAGAAGGGTCAATGGCAGGTGTATTACTTGACAAGATATCGATCGCTTGATAAATTGAGTTTCTTGCAGGCCTCTTCGAGGACATCGGTGAGATACGTCCCCGGAGTAACTTTGACTGTTGCCCGGCGCAGGTCGGTGGCAATCACCACTACGTGAGAAGCCATGATGGTCAAGCGAATGTGAGCTTGGGACAAGCTAGTAAACGCGGGGGTTTTTCGATAGAGCTGGACGTTGAGTTGAGGTGCTGTTCAGACTGCAGGATCCTGGGTGTAAGGACGGCGGAAACTATGGTTCAAGTTGGGTTCCTCGAACTTTCTAGGGTACAAAAAAACGCCTGTTCTTTTGAGAACGCAGCTTGGTTAGATGCCTAGACAGGCTTCTGTTGGTCACCGACCGACGTACGTCGAAGGTGGAGGGGCTCGGCATGGCGGGGGCTTATGTCAGCTGTTTCTAGAGAGTACCATGTAGGAATTGGCCCTACCCTGGATGATCTCGGATATCATGTAAGTGAAGCCGCATGTATTTTTTGGGGTCTTTAGTTGTAGAATGTTTGGATATCCTATATCTGTAATATTTTCCATTGCTTTTTATGCATGCTTGCGCTTCACTTTCAACTTATGGATCGAGGTTAAAGTAAATCTGAGACAGCTTCTTAAAGTGGCTGGCAATGCTGTATAGACATGATTCCTATGATTGTAAACATAAGCTAGAGTGTCGTTTATCACATTGAGAAAGCCTAGTCTTATTGCACAAACAACTACCTTACTCGGGACATGAATAAGTCAAATTGGCCACGCTTAGTTGAATGTAAGGTCGTTGCTGGAACTTGTCGGCTTGATGTCTTAGTGGAGTGATATTACCTAAGCAGTAGGCTCCGGGCAAAAGACGTGGATTTTCGACTCGGCCGCGCCAGACCGTGTTTGCCTGCCAGTTCCAAAGGCACCGTGTGAACGAACGACACTGTCAAGGTACGTACCCTCCTAGATAGCTCCAGCCCCAGGCCAGGCTAGGTACCAGGAGCTTCGTCAATTCATCCGTCTCAACCTCCAACTCTACCATCAACCATCAATCATCACGACCTCCACGAGTTCAAATACACCACCGACTGACGATAGTAGTCTACGTCATAATAGACTGCTAATCCCCGCCAAATCTGCTTTCCTTAGCCTCGAGACGGACCTGATTGACGCACTGTCCCTCGACGACTACACGTCGCATCTGCATCTCTGCCTCGAATCCCAGCAATAGCCGCCATCATGGTATGTTCCACCCATTTTGAATGCCTCGCTCGCTCTCCTATACCCATGCTAACTGCTGTCACAGTCGTCTCCCTTCTCAATAAGTCCGTTCCCTCGTCCATCCATCCCGCCTCCCACCACTTCGAACGGCATACTAACTTACCGCAGACGGCGGCGCTTGTGTTGCCATGGTTGGCAAGGACTGCGTCGCCATCGCTTGTGATCTCCGCCTCGGTCTGCAGGCCCTTACCGTCTCCAACAACTTCCCTAAAATCTTCCAGTACGGCGATGTGTTCCTCGGCCTCACCGGCCTGGCCACCGATGTCAGTACCGTCAGCGACCTGTTCCGCTACAAGGTCAACATGTACCGCCTGCGCGAGGAGCGCCAGATTGCGCCTACTACCTTTGCCAACCTCGTTTCTTCGTCCCTCTACGAGCGTCGCTTCGGCCCTTACTTCGTCTCCCCCGTCGTCGCGGGTCTTGATCCCAAGACTAGCAAGCCCTTCATTTGCGGGTTCGACAGTATTGGCTGCATCGATTTTGCCAAGGACTTTATCGTGTCTGGTACCGCCTCTGAGCAGCTCTTTGGAATGTGCGAGGGTCTTTGGGAGCCTGATATGGTGCGTTATCTTAACAAATCTCATATTATATAGCTCCTTGGGAGCTAGCGTCTTCGCTCATGTGCCGTGAGAATTATTCGCTAACGAACCCTTCCGCGCGATGTAGGAGCCCGATGCTCTCTTCGAGACCATCTCCCAGGCCCTCCTGAATGCCGTCGACCGTGACGCCCTCTCTGGCTGGGGTGCACACGTTTACATCATTGAGAAGGATAAGGTCACCAAGCGATTACTAAAGGGTAGACAAGATTAGAGTAGAGTTTGGGGGAGAGAGGCAGTGGAATTTGCATCTTGTACGAATAGATACTCGGCAAATTATTTCCAAAGCTGGGTAATGAGAGTGCACAAGCACGTTCGAGCGAACTTGACTTGACCTTGATAGGACCTGCAAAGTCAACCATAATGTTGACACAGGAGGCGATGAACAAGTGACAATGCACACACACACACACACATCTCTTATTTCTTGATTCTTTGAAATATCTCTTTATTTATTTGCATCATCTTACAAATTGGAGAGCAGCGCCCCCTTGATCATGCCCTCCAGTCTATCCTTTCCCTGCGTAGACCTGGCTATGATACATATTTCAGGAGTCTAAATTAAGACCTTTCAGCTCTGGGCTAGTTGTTGTGTCTTTTTCTAATTTGATTCTTGCAATGCTATATTTGTTTGATATCTATTGTTCTTTCTTCGTCTTGATGGAGACGTCGGTTGTTGTCTGCACGAAAAATTGCCTCTCGATGGCTTTCAGGATCTCGTCAAGAATACTGAAGAGTCGGATTAGCTACTGAGGATATTTCATGAAAATGAAGAGGGAATTGAACTTACATGACTGGTGCACTGATGATGACAACTGCCTTCCATTCGGTCACGTTCATCGGGAGAATAGAGAAGAGACCCTGGAGGAAGGGAATATAAAGGAGAGCGAGGTGCAGAGCCATGGACAGGGCGATAGCGTAAACGAGCATCATGTTCTTCCACAAGGGTAGAGTGAGGAGAGACTCGCTGGATGAGAGAGCGTTCATGGCGTTGAACATTTCGATGACAACTAGGATGGATAGCGAGACGGTGGAGGCAGACTTGGCCATGTCGTTGGAGAACATGTCGCAGCCAATCTCGGGGAAGTCAGCCGAGCAATGATGGAAGCGAGTCAACTGGCGGAAGGTAATCTGAGGGCCCTCGGCGTTGTACATGAACCACCAGGCATATCCGGCGACGGTGGCGAGACCGACGTAGGTGCCGATGATGAGATAACGGAAGAAGAGCCAGCCGCCAATGAGAGGCTCGTCACGCTTTCGAGGGCGACGCTTCATGATGTCGTTATCAGGAGGGTTGAAGGACAGGGCGGTTGCGGGAAGACCGTCGGTAACCAGGTTGACCCAGAGAAGCTGAACAGGGACGAGAGCCTCGGGCATGCCCAGAGCGGCAGTCAGGAAGATGGAGACAACCTCGCCAATATTGGATGAGATCAAGTAACGAATGAACTGTTGAGTGTTGTTGTAGATGGAACGACCCTCCTCGATGGCGACTTCGATGGTGGCAAAATTGCTGTCAGCGAGGACCATGTCGGCGGCCAGTTTGGACACATCAGTCCCAGAACCCATAGCAACACCAATGTCGGCCTTCTTGAGAGCGGGAGCGTCGTTGACGCCGTCACCAGTCATGGCAACGACCTCGCCGATGGACTGAAGAAGATCAACAAGCTTAGACTTATGACCGGGCTCAACGCGGGAGAAGAGAGACGCTCGCTTAGCAGCCTCAAGCTGCTCGCTAGGGGGGAGTTCATCGAATTCACGACCAGTGTAACTCTTTCCAGTGAGATCCTCGTGGTCGCCAAAGACACCAATCTGTCGGCAGATGCTCTCAGCAGTATTACGGTTGTCACCAGTGATGACAATAACGCGAATACCGGCATCCTTGCAGCGCTGGATAGAGATGGGGACTTCAGGACGGGGAGGGTCAAGCATGCCAACGAGGCCGAGGAAAGTCATGTTCTGTTCGAGTTGGGTGTATTCTGAAGTGGACTTGGCGTTCAGAAGAGGGTTCTTGGACACTTTGTCGATGCTGGCTAGGGCGATAACTCGGAGGCCACGGTTACCGTACTCAACAACCTCATCCAGCAACAAATCAACGACCTTGCGGCTGAGAGGAACCCTCCTGCCACCAGACCCGAGGAGGGCATGAGAACAGCGATCAATGACAGATTCGGGGGCACCCTTGACAAGCAGCTTCTTCTCGTTGCCAGTACTGACCAGAACCGACATGCTCTTCCTGTCACGGGAGAACTCGTAGGTGGCAAGACGAGGGAGCTCATGTTCGTAGTGAGCGCTGGCATAGTGAACACAATCTTCTGGGCGAGTATCGGCGGGCGCGCAAGGACCAAGTTTTTCAACCAAGACTCTCAAGGCGCCCTCAGTGGGCTCACCGATGTTCGAGAAAGTAGCAGTGCGGGAATCATAACCGAGCTGGGCATCGTTGCAGAGTGCGGCTACTTCGGCCATCTGGCGAACGGTGGAAGATGAACTGGGAAGATTCTGAACAACCTTGCCATCTGACTTGATGCTACCACGAGGGGCAAATGTAGTTCCCTCCACCTCAAGCTCAATAAGATCGCTTCCGTTTTCATTCAGATGGACCATCTTACTGACACTCATCTGGTTGGTAGTCAGGGTTCCGGTCTTGTCGGAACAAATTACGCTGCAGCTTCCAAGAGTCTCAACAGAGGGCAGGCTTCGGACCACAGCATTCTTAGCAGCCATCTTCCTTGTTCCAAGAGCGAGACAAGTTGTGATGACAACGGCGAGGCCTTCGGGAATAGCGGCGACACCCAGAGACACGGCGATCTTGAGATAATAGATGGCGCCCTTGGCCCAGCTGCCGTGGCTGGGATCGTCAAAGTTGGGGATGTTGATAAGCCAGACCAGGATGCAGATGACAGTAATGACCTTGGCCAAGCTGTCACCGAAGTCGTTGAGCTTCTGCTTTAAGGGGGTAGGTTCCGAAATTTGCGCCGTGATACTCTCATGGATGTCGCCAATGGCAGTGTTGGATCCGGTGAGAACAACGACGGCCCTGGCTCGACCAGTGACGACAGTAGTACCGGAAAATAGCATATTGATTTGATCCTGAAGGACAGCTTTGCTGTCGTTGACTACCGCGGAGGCATCCTTGCCAACACTCTCACTCTCTCCAGTCAGGATGGCTTGGTCGACAGAGAAGCTATTGCTCTCGATTGAGATGAGTCGGCAGTCGGCAGGAATGCGATCTCCAACAGCTACAGTGACAACATCTCCAGGCACTAACTCGTCGGCTTTGACTCGCGAAACATGTCCATCATTGCGCACCACGTTGGCCTCGTTGGCCGAGTATTCTTGCAGAGCAGCGATAGCCTTTTCGGCACTGCTCTCTTGGGAGACTCCGACGACGCCATTAAGAATGAGAATTGTGAGGATCTATCGGGAAAAAAAAAATTGGGTTAGTGTTTAGGTCATGGAGGAGGAGGGCAAGGTTGGTGTGAGGTCTACTCACAACTATGGGATCGACGAATGCGCTCCAGCCTTCTTCTTCGTCGAAGAGAGCGAGGGCAAAGGAGACGGCGGCAGAGCCGAGGAGGATTATGACAAGTTGATCCTTGAACTGCTCGAGAACAAGTTCCCATAGGGGAGTCGGCGGCTCTTCCGGGATAGCTAAGAGAAAAATAATGAGTACGTGTTCTCTTTAAGTTGGTTGCGGGGTGGTCGCGGGAGGCCGACGTACCGTTGCGACCATATTTCTTGCGGAGTTCGGCGACTTGGGTGTCGTCGAGACCGGAGTCTTCGTCGACGTCGAAGTTGGCGAGGATCTCGTCAACAGGGTGGGAGAAGGCGTCCTCCATTGCGGGCGGAGCGCAAAGCGCGGGCGATCGCAAACAGATAGACGATACAACGGCGAAGGGTTGAAGAGCGCCGCAACGGTCACTTTATCTGGTGCAGGGGAGGTTGCAGACGCAGGTACCGGGGGATCGCAAAGCGAGTTGGATCAAGGCAGGAAAAAGAAAGTAGCAAGGTTGACGAAGGAACAGTCACAAAGAAGGGAAAAGAAAGAGAAGAGGAAATCAATCAATAGTCCGTCCTCATGGCACACAGAGAAATCGGTCAAGTAGATTTGTCACGGAGGCGATTTGAAAAAGAAGGCAGACCCACGCACGTGGCAGGCAGAGAGGGACCTGGGGGACCTTTGGTGAGGCGGAGAACGGGAATCTGATTAATTCGATCGCGAGCCTCAAAAAGTCCAACGTGTTCGTTTTCCCTGGGAGGGACGGCGCCGGAGACCCTTTTTGGTTCTAGTGGCAAGGCTACAGCATGTAGGCGGTTCTGGGTTAGGTGTCTGCAGGCCCCGAACTGCGCTAGAGGGATTGAGGCAGTCGGTCATGGGCCCTTGTAACTCGCTGAAACGACCTGAAGGAACGCTCTGGAACCCCCGAAGTTGAGTGACACAGTATCTCCGTCCTGGAAAGAGCCTAGATGGCTAATTACGTCTCCGGCCTACCGATTCTTGCGGATGTCCTTCGGGGTTTGGTCCCACTTTTGCCCGTTTAGTCAAGTTCCCAGCGCGGACTCTTTTGCACAGCCATTGCCAAGTTGGAGTTGCCGGGAAGGCCGACTTCGGGCCCACCTGCCGGATGAGAAGGACACCTCGCCAGTGTAAGAGGCGTCTACTTTCTCTACGGGTCATTAGTCATTTGGTTGCTCTGGAATCTGAAATCCCATTCGTACTGTGCAGTAGATGGACTAGGGAGGCGCCAAGACGCAAGGCAGGAATTTGTTCGAAACGTTGGGAGGTGGAGATAGTTGTACATCAAGGTAATGGAGTTTGTTGACGCAACAAGAAGAGGGTAGATACACACATCCCAGCTACTTCGACCAAGGCATTTCTGGAGCACTTCTGGAGCACTTCTGGGGCACTTCTGGAGTACTTCTGGGGCCAGCTCTGGGGCGCCGAGAACTCCTAATGTGCCGACCTCGCCGGCCGAGTGCCTTTCCGAGCGACGAAAACGCTGTCCCGTCGGCACACTGTACGGGACTTGGTCGTTCTTATCCAATCATCACAGAGAATCTACAATGTAATACTTCGTCTGAGTTCAAGCCTGTGATCAAAAGGCCCCAGCAGAGATCCAGCTACGACTCAAACCATTTCAACGCAAATACCTGTTAGGGAGCGATAACTGCAACGGACATTGGCATTGAGTTCAAAGACTCAAGGAAGTTGCCACGTCTTTGCATCGCAACCCTATCGTGGTCCTGGTTGCTCTCCAATAACCTTTTAAATCACACTTTGGTTACACAGCACGGCCCTGAGATGAACACCCTATTCCCAGCCACCAGCATTCCTAGACTTTACATAGTCACTACTCTAGATGGCGAGATGCCCGCTCAACCCGCTCTGCACGCAGCGATGACAAGGAGATCCAAGACTGTACCCCCAACCTCCCCTATGATAATGGCACACTAATCCTAGTCTTTCAGTCGTGCTGCATTTTCTCGGCATTTATTTGAGGCTCAGGAAAGCTACATCAAGCCATCATTTATCGTGATTATCGCTATCCCGCTGCGAAGTCTCAGTTATGTGGCACCCTTAATACACAGAGATCATTTGCATTCAAAAGACCTGTTCCCATAACAATGTCTCTGTTCTCCGTTCCCTCCACCCGGAGTCTTTAACAACCCGTCCACTCATCGTCTTTGCTCAGGGATTCTCAGTCTTGGCATTTGTCTCTCAAGCTGTAAAGCTTGGTCGGTAGGGACGCCACCCGTGTCACGATTCCTGCTGTACTACATCGGTCTCTTTTCACCGATGTTTTATGAGCTTAAAAGCCGGGTATTATATGCGGCTCCTAGGATCTAGCTATGACGGTGTGATATTTTGTTCCATATTGAATGGTGTTGGCGAGGCTGCCGGAAGAGTCGATTGGCCACGATTTCGGAAGGAAGAGGAAAGCGCACTTGATCATTGCCTGATCTCCAAGCTCATTCCGAGACGCAGTTTTGGAAAGATCACGCGGGGGCATCTGCATCTAGACTGAGCTCCCTCCAGCTTCTGCTTCCTCTCACCCCTTTGAATCCTTTCGACGTCACCACCGAGTTGACCTTGCTTTACTTTGCTGGTTTCTGAGGTGTTGGGCTCAGCTTCTCTTGATCCTCGTGTTTCTCTTCCACTACACCAACCCCCATCGACCGCCACAATGTTTTGAATCGTCTCGTGCATTGCCTCTTTTTTGATTGCTTTTTGGTGTCTTGGAACCAATCTTGCATTTTTCTTTCTTGACCCTTTCCCGCCCCATCTGCCCTCCAGCATGGCTCTCACCAATCCTCCATCCCTGTCCTCTTGTGCTCATACTAGCTCTATCCATAGCTCTCGAGACCCTAGTTGGGATGGCCCTGAGGTTCAAAGGCCTTTACAAGACACTAGCTCTGATGAAACTCCAGACACGTTTCACCCTATTGACCTGGCTTTAGAATTGGATGGTCTTCGTATTGAGAGCATTGATGCTCTAGCGGCTTTGAATAGCATTGATACTCATGACCTCGTCTTCGAAAAGACTCTCGATGCTGCCGATCCAGCAATTCCGGGCCCCAAGATATCAATCGACTCCTTTGATCGACCTCGTCCAGATTTTCTCCGCCCCGCGAGCCCCCAAGACAGGGGCCCCTTTCAAAAGTGGATGAGATCATTGCATCGCCGCGCAAGCCACAGACCTGCAGCCTGGAATGAAGAGAGTTGGCCATGGCAACGCCTTGCGGCTACTGGTACTAACCGAGGAGGCTTACACCGCAAACTGACTCATCAAAAGTCTTCATCGGGATCATCATTTGGATTTGTTTCGGCCATTCAAAGTGCTAGTGTCAGTCTCGCCAGTGCCAGTGCTGTGACTCGATCCCGAAGAAATGCTACTCGCTCTCACTGCCAGTCAAGGACCGACCGCAGCAGCCGAGCTTCATTGTCCGGCCCCAGGTTCTCCGAGGATAGCACGACCGTAGAAAGGCCTGTTGTTGATGCAGCCACCATTCAGCGAGCTTTGCAACGCCGACAAATCCTGGAGGAGCTTGTCAGCACTGAAGAGAGTTATATTGGTGATGTACGCTTCCTCACGAATGTAAGTAGTAGCTTATTCATTACCTGCGAAAAGGCATTGACGTTGAACTAGGTTTACATAACCATTCTTGCTTCACTCCCGACATTACCCATTAGAATGCGATCCTCAATCAATCGAAACCTGACCGAAATTGTCGAGCTTCACGAGCAGATTTTGGGAGACCTTCATCGCATAATTCCACACTCTGAATACACCCAACTCGATGTCACTCTGCCCTTTGAGCAAACAACAAGCCATGGTAGTAGCCACCGTCGATGGTGGAGTCTCGATGCTCCCCAAGCACACCAAAGAGGCGTTACCTGGCTTCATAATGTTCCTGGAATGCTGTCAGACCCTCAAATTGCGGCTGAGGTAGCAAAAGTCTTTGGAAAAAAGGCAAGTTCTTTCCAAATAACTCCAATCGCCCTTCGGATAATTAGGAGACACCTTACTCATAACCTCTAGATAAATCGATTCTTCATATATAAGGAGTATGGAGCAAAGTACGAGATGATGATCAAGGACGTTGCATCAGTCCATGAAAGTATGCCCGAATGGGAGACGTACCAAAAGGGGCTGGAAGCTTTAGCATCAATACTAGGGTCAGCCAAACATAACCGTGACAAGAGCAAAAAGTCTCTGACCATCGGAGACCTACTCGTCAAGGTTTGCTTCATTCATACTCTTCATTGTGACCGATCTTCTGACGGATATTTGAAAGCCGGTCCAAAGGGTCTGCAAGTACCCACTCCTATTCGCAGAGCTTCTCAAATGTACTCCTGTGTGTGACTGTCCTAACTCCCATATGGAGGTCGAAACTGCACTGATGAGGCTTCGAGAGGCTACAGCTGAGATCAATCGCGCAACGAACGATGGCTGTATGAGGGAAACACTTGAGAAGACTTGGCTGCTGCAGGATAGATTAATATTCCCCGAGCGGGTGAGTTCACCAAGATCCGGCTATTAAGTGTTGTACATCTAACACAACGGTAGAAGCTCGATGCTGCCTCGAAGAACCAAATCCGATCTTTTGGCCACGTGCAGCTATGTGGGACTCTTCACATTTGCTGGCAGAGCAAAGACAGGGTTCAAGGTCAGTATATGATTTGTCTGCTATATCGTGATATTCTCTGTCTGGCGTCGGCTGGCAAGGTTGATCAAATATACACCATCCAGGCTTGTATCAATGTGCACACAGCCAATATCGAAGACGTTGACAACGGGCGAGGTAAGTTCTCGCAGTGGATGAATCGAGTACAAGTCTAATCTCACTTCCCAACAGGATTGCAATGTCACACGGCGCCTTTCTCCTGGAAGTTGGTATTTGAGAGTGACCATCAGCTTTACGAGTTGGTCATGTCCGCTTCCTCATCCAAGGAAGAGTTGGAGTGGAGGGCGCGGCTGTACATGCCGCCCGGCCAGGTTCAGGATACCAACGATCCAAAATTTTTTAGCTCTCTTTCTTTGAACATGAAGAGCTTGGGTACTATTTTCGGAAAACCTGGTTGGTGTATTCAGTGGGCATAGATTAATTGGGTCTTTGCTGACTGTAATCAGGTACAATTGCTCGCCGAATATCTGTTCATCGTGCTACAACGGTTGGACCAAAGTCTCCCTTATGCCAAGTCATTTTGAAGAACACAAGCATCGCTACAGTCCGTGTTCCATCACCAGCAAGTATTAATCGCTCACAATCTCTCCTTACTACCAATTCACGAATTGCGGTGTTAGCACCGACTCGGAATGAAAGGATACGTATCGAAACGCTGTTAGCCGACGTCTGGAGTCGGGATATCCTGCCATACCCAGGGATGGCGCTTAAGGCGCGAAGCGAGCATCTCGTCCGCAACTCGGCATCGACTATGATGAGGAAACTGAGCGTGGCAAGCATCACAGGTTCCTTCGGTAAGAAAACGGGTATCAATTCACCCAGATGCCCAAGCACCGAGGGCTTAGAAGGATGTGGAGGAACAACGCGGCGCGGCAGTAGGTCCAGCGAAATGGTACTCGACTGCAGTACAAGTACACCCTCTAGCAGTGGAAGACTTACCAAGCGACCGAGGACTCAAAGTGTACATGAGAAGGTTGGGTCTATTCAGACCAATGCGACCGGGACTGCTCAAAGACTGGGCTTGACCGAGCTCGTGATTGATGTCAAGACATTATCAGGCGAAAATATTGAGACGACAGTCCAGGACACGCCATCTACGGTTAGCCCCCGATCAAGCGCGTCTCTCGGCTTCGACGGGTCAGATCCAAGCTTAGTAGAAAAGGAGAATGCTTGTCCGCCGGTGAGTAGCGAAACTAAAAAGCAAGGCCGCCGATGGGGAAAGGCTGGCGGGCTGAGGAATGATGGAACGGGTCAAGGACTCAGAAGTCTATTCCGTTGAGGTGGATGTATCCAGTCATGATATCACTGAGTGGAGGAAGTGGGGAATAAGAGAGGTTGGACATGACATTGAGGAGTAAAAAAGATCATCCATGTTGACTTGAAGGTGTAAGGTGCATTGGTTTGTTGGATGACGGGTCTGGATGGGAAAAATTCTGATTAGAATATTTCATAATTAATAGTAAACCTGCCTGGGCCGGGCATGGTGCATTAAAATATACCTAAAAAGTTTAGCCCTTTACGTGATTTACAGTAAGTTAGGGAATTATCAAGTCTAGAGCGGAGGCTATTTAGGTCTACTTTGTAGAGTAATTTACACCAGGGCGGTAACTAGTTGAGGAATGCAAAGGGAACAGTTTTACGGCAACTCGTCTTCCTTGCGTCATGACGATGGCCCATGTCTTGGTTTCAGAATTGACGTAACTAGCAAGGCAGTGGATTCAATCCAATAGGTATCCCGGATCAGTGGCTTTGTGCCTGAGCAAACTCGAGCACAAATGTATGTCATGGAAGAGAAAGGAACGTTCAGGAGACTCTAAGCAGAGCGGGCCGGTGATTCAATGCCTGGTGTGCATGAAGTACGTATGTGGAGACTTTGACACGCGAGCCATGGTCAGAATTGGAGTGAGGCAATGATTAACATAGCACCAAATGAGACCAGTGACGTAGTTTAGGCGGCTCATGGACTTAAGGTAGACGGCCAGCGCTGGGAATCAGTGGAGACCTTGTGCTCGGTATTTACGCTTGGAGCGGGGGGTGGCCAAGGGCGTGTATGCAGGTACGTACCTGAAAGCAACTATCTCATCTCGGTCTTGCTGCAACGAGTGATGATGCTCTTCACATTGACTATGACGTAGCTATGCGCATCAGCCAACCAAGTGCGCTCCTTCCTCACCTGTTGCCGAGCTTCTATTAAACCTTCTCAGCTTCACTTCCCCTCAATTCGCTTTCTCTTCCTCTCATCATCAGGACAAGACAACGACAACTTAAGAACTTCACGAGCCTCTTCCACATCAATCAAAGCGAACGTCTTTCTTCCTCCCTATACTGAGGAAGCAATCAAGCTCTTGTCACGCAACACCAACGCAACAACTATCACACTTCTTTTTCTCTTGCTTTCCAAAATACCACACACCAACTAGACATCATGACTCGCGGCGAAACCACACAGGCAAAGGTCCATTTCAAGGGCAACCATGATGACTACCTTGTCTTTGTTGACGATGTCGATACTTACAAGAAGTGGGCGGCTGGCGACAAGTCGGTGCCTCTGGCGCACTTCGTCTCGACTTTCAAGGTCTTCCGAACACACAAGTAAGCCACCCCCGCTTCTTCCCCGCTTTTGACTAGAAGTCAAGTCCTTGGTGTTCGGTGGTGTGCTTCTTCACACGCCTCGACGTCTTGTTTATGGTGTTGCCTTCACATCTGGCTGATGGCGTGGGGCCACGGCTGCTGTTGTTGCTAGTCCTCGCCATATTCTTTCCCAGTGCACCTATCATGCAATGCCCCCTTCTCACCATTTCCCTCGTCACATCACGAGATAGTGGGCTAACAAATGCACAGCCAAGGTGTTCAGGGAACGTACGATGCTGCCGCTAAGGGTACGCTCGAGAGTGAATTCGACACTGGCAACTATGACGATGTCATCAAGATTATCCTAGAACAAGGCTCTCTTCAGACTAGCGAGGTTGGTTGATTCTGACTCATGATTGCAATGAGTTGCACCATGGCTAACGTTTTAATTCAAGATGCCCGAGCGACAAGGTTCCAAGAACGATTCTATGGGTCCCATGGTTGCCCACTAGAGGTGACGCGGTCGCGATGTTTATAGCAATTTCTTCGGATAATGAATATTTTAGCTGAGGGTCAGAGGACTTGAGACTTCACATTGGACGTGGTTATAACCTCGTGAACCTATCTACATCATTACTGCCAAGCGGGCCTGGGATGGTCAACGGAAGCGAACGTAGGTAGCGGACTGAAAGGCTGATTTATCACGGATATTAGAGATCCACTAGTATCTATCTATTCGCCCTGGAATACGGGTTGAATTGAAGATTCTCATCCTAACATTTGTGTAATGGGCTTCTTTGTGCTGTTTTTCATATGATTTTGCTTATGGCGGGGCGGGACGTGCTGTAGGGTGTAGGTTGACGATGTGAGATGATGACAGAAAGTGATGTGGCTTTACTAAATGATGAGGAATACGTTCGAATACAGTAAGCATTACCTTACATGGTCTTCAAAAGATGGGAATGTTACCCTGAATATCTCCTTGACGGGGGCATATTGATGATGATTGGTGTTATGGTGGTAACCTGCAAGGGCGACGTAGATCGAACTGTTCACATCAGGAATAAGGAGCCCATGGATCGACCTCTCCATAGATTACCAACCATGAAAGTAGTCTATAATTTCTAAATGGAGTAATCGAGATATGGCGTAACTAATTATTAAGTTAGTGTCTAGTATGAGGATATGTTCACTCTCAAGCGATGTGAAACTTTCACGCCAACTTTTTTTTTAGATTGGCTGTGTTGCTAGTTCACGTCGAAGGAGCCTTTTGTAATGCTGGCCATATTACGACGCCCCCTTTTAGATGAGCTCCCTATTTCTAATAATTATGTACGCCACTTACGAACGATCCAAAGGCAAAGACTAAATCTCCTCAGGCTATTAAGATTAAATTTATTACGGAGTGCAGCAATGACCGACCTCGCGTGTGAATATGTGTGTTGATCTCTGTGTGTCTTACTTTGATACATTCATTGCCTTGCCTACTGTCACCACCGTTGCATCCTCACCCAAATACCTTCACTCAAACTTTTGGCCATCGGTCTCGCCGCTCTCCTATGTGCAATTTCAGGAGCCAGTGCAGTCACCATCTTCCAACTCCATTCCCGCCCACCAAGTCCGAATCAGCCCCCCTCCCCCCCAGGACAATACGAAAAACAACAATGATAACAGCAGGATTAAAAGCCCTGTTTTGTAATTGCTTCGCAGAATTAGCATCCAACTAGCCCTGTGGGAGGGTTTACTCGGAGCTCGAAGCCCACTGTCACAAGGCTAGAGCGTTGCAGGAAACCGGCAAGACTGTGCTCGTCTTTGCCTCGACAAAGCATCTCCATCTTTCATTTTCGAGCGTTGTCGTTGCGAAGTGTATTTTCTCTGTCTCTCTAGATGATGTATACCTTACTAGGCTTGCGTCCGTTCACTGCGTGCTATTTCGGCTTGAATGGTGTATGATGCTGGGCATCATCAATAACTTCCACTCCGCATATTATATAGAAAGCGTCAGTCCAGGGTAATAGCAATCTTCAATTCCATGTGGGAATCCCTAATATTCAGTCACCTGGCGGCTCGCAATCCGAGCCCAAACCATGCCGTCTGTCCCGATTCCCACTCGGGCCGTTGTTCTGGGCCCCATCTATCATCCTCTATGTGATACATCCAGTAAGACAAATACGAACATCCCCCAAGGGTCAGTGACGTCTCGATCCCATTCGGAGGATGGCCTCGATTAAGCAGAGAATAGGAAAGACGTGACTGGGAATCCCAGCTGTCAACGGCCATCAATCTCCAGGCCGTATTACCATCTTGTTTTGCTTCGTGTGCATAACCCCTCCAAATTTGGTGTTACTATTTAATCCTTAAGGCACATGAATTAGCCATGGAGAAAAACAACAGTCTCCTACTGTCGCCTCTCGTCACGGGATGATCCACTGCCAGGTCCTCCACTACCGAACTGATCACGGAGCCAGCCTAAAGCCCCTCTATGACCGCTTGATCGTCGCTGCTCTCCCTCCCTATTTGTCGACCACCTGCTCTGCGAAGGGCTCCTCTGTCTCATCCGCGCTCCATGCTCCTCGGGACCTGTCGTCCGGGGGCTCGTTGGAGAGTGGGAGTTGCGTCGTTGCATGCGCGAAGTATCGTACCTGAACCCAGTCGAAAAACCTCTAGTCTCTCGGTCTTGGTTCTGTTCTCGGTCTTCCCGCAACAAGCGAATAGCACTGGAAAAATCGGTCAGGTCAGAACGACCTGATGGAGGTTCCTCCCATGTTGCACGGCCTTGAGAACTATTAGGTCCACCTGTAGTTCTAAGATTAATATTAAGCGGCCGTGGTGAGATACCGCTAGATTGGGGTGGGAATTGCGCCAGCCGGACAGTGCGGCCCCCTGTGTATTCCGTGGGGTTATCAACGCCGGTGCCGTTCCTGCTTCTGCTATTTACGTCGCTGACATCGTTCTTCTCGACCGGGGTTCGGCAGATAGGGCATGTGTTGTGCTCCTTCAACCACAGTACGACACAGTCTTCGTGAAACCAGTGGTTGCACGGTAGGTAGATGGCAGTCTCGCCCACCTTCATCTCGTCAATGCAGATGGTGCACTCCGTCTTTCCATCAGCCCCGAGCATCTCCCTGTCCACCTCCTTCCGAGTCAAGTTCTTAAGAGCCTCCTCAGTGGCCGGAGGTGCCGCGTTGGATTGGGGGTTTGCTTCCATTAAGCTAGTAATGATTCGGTCCAGAGCTTCCTGGGAATAAACTGCATCGCCGACTGTGCTGCCACCTGGGCTGACCAGAGAGAGGATGTCGTACAGATTTCTCGAGAAACCAGGGGGAGGGGGACGGTCTCCGGTTCCCTCTGCACCACCTCGGGTGTCATCCTCAGAGGCTATAACATCCCGCAAGATGTTTGAAAGTATACTGGGAGATGTGTTAGCGCCTATTATTAAGGATACGTTCGTAACTCGGAAACCTCCTGGGCGTCGAGGGCGATTTGGGAAGGATGATGATGCGTACGCTTGAAAAGAATCCCGTGGTTCCTGGCCCCGGTCGAATGCGAGACCTCTAGGCTCGTCTCCCGCTCGGCTGTTGATCAATGGTCTCGACATGATAGTTATAGAGGTTGTGCCACCAAAGGGTCCCGATGTGAACGTTGTTCGTTGGATTCGCCCTCGAGTGTATTCGTGGGTGAAAGGCACAGGCCGATTCATCGGACCTGGGGGTCTGGGCCCTTGGAGCATATCCACGAAGCGCTCAAGAACCGGGTCTACGCTAGGATTGAGGTGGTTTTGATTTGGACCGTCCCTCACGGTGCGCTCGATATGGAAACTATGGGGTCCAAAGTATTGCTGGTCCTCGGAATCATCCTCGTGAGTTCGGCGGCGGCCCGGTTCGGGGGAGGTGGATGTAGAAGAGGGGTGATCCAGATCGCGGGGATCGTTATCAGGCTCAACCTAGCGAGTCAAGTTAGCAACATAAACGAAGGAACCAAAAAAAAAAGGAGAGGAGAGGACGTGACGTACAACTTCGGTGATATCGCTTCGACACTCCGGGCACTCTAGACCATGCTCGTCTCGATACCATTCATGGGAGCATGCGTGGCAATAAACGACCTCGCGGCCAGCGGTCGCATCGAGATGACCGTCATCAGCTTGGGAAGCCATCTGCGGCTGGCTGTGCCGGTAGGCCGTCAGGGCACTCAAACCAAGGCCTACAGCGAGGCCGGCGAGGCGAAAAGCGCGTGACGCCACTATGAAGACTAAATTGCGAAGCGTCGGTTCAGCCTCGAATTATCCGGGATCTTCTGCGGCGATGCTGAAGCGATGGCGGGTTGGCGGATAGTGCTTGTATGTTGAGGAACAGGGTCGGGGAGGGGAGGGGTCAAGCGGTTCGAGGGCTTATATGGAGAAATGGTGTTCTTTGTGAAAACAGGCAATCCAAAGGATGGTGTGACCAGCCGAAGACACACACGACATGGATGGAACAGGGCCTTGCATGCGAGAGAACAGTGATGCTGTGAAAGGCGGATGGTGGATGGCTGGTGGCAAACAACGGGAGGGTATGGCGATACGGGTTGTATGTACCCCAGGATCGATGGCGCAAAGGTAGGTAATAAGTAACTTAGTAAGTGTAAGTTATGTGGCAGCCGGGGGAGAGGGGGCCGGCTCGTTTAAAGCGGGCAGGCTGATGTGTTGCCTCTTGGAGTGATTGATGCGTGTCGCGTGGATATTTGACGGTACATAAAAAAAAAAGTTGTGGCGAGTGTACGGAGTAAGGGTGGTAGTAATGAGACAGGACAGGAAAAGCCGAATGGTAGGAGGCAGGATTTAATTCACTGTTGTACTGTAGGTAAAGTCGATTGGACGTTTTGGAATAGCATCGACGTCAGAAGAAGGATCGGCCTTAGGACGTCAGGTATGTCTTTCACCGAAAACGCGGTGACCCCGCTGGCAACTGCGTTGGAGCGCCACACACACAAGCACACACGGGCCGTGGGATGTCTAGGCTGAGTGAGAACTGGCGTGACAAGGGCGCAAATGGAGTGGCAATCAATCGTAGGGCGTCTTGAACAGGTTTGAGGGCCTCCTTCGGCCGTGACAAAAAAGGAGGTGGAGATTAATAAATAAACGAGATAGGGATTCGCATAGGAGAAAGGAAACTAGGACGAGGAGGACGTAGAAGTGATGAAGGAGATAGAGGAGGAAGAGAAGGAAGGAAAAACGGGCTGGCTGGCGTTTCATTTGAAATAATGAACACCTCTCTATCAGTACCGGTGCCGTCGCGGAAGCTTGGTAAGCTAGCTATCTTCTCACTCTGGATATTATACAGTCAACTTGGGGAGAGGCCGTACTCCGGAGGTGCGGGGCGCTGCTTGGTGCATGCCAACCAACATTGGGTACTGCCTACTACGGGACACAGGGCTATGTACAGATGTACTTCGTACAGACTACTCTCTCTGTACCGGTACTCTGTATGTGCCCTTTAGGCTGCTTCCGCGGAGTAGGTCCTAACACTTTCCCCTGTAGGTTCTACCGACCCCGTGCTTGACGTAAGGGTTCGGTACTTCGTAAGTGACTTTGCCTGCCATCGATCACAAGCGGCTGATCTTTGTAGGTACCATGTTTGTGAGGCTGGCTCTGCATTTGATGCAACGCGGCACGCGCAATTGCTGCTGTTTTTCTCCTGCCCCAGTGATAAACGGACATGGTGGTTACAGGTTTCCGTTGAGGCCAGCCTCGAGAGCCTTATCGTCTTGTCTTGTTACTCATCCCTCAAATAATGTGCCTCATTTTTCACTTTGACCTGCGGGGGGAAGGGGGGCTGTACCAACCTGTTCGACTTCCGAAGTGTACCCAACAACTCTCACCCCGATGCCGCAGCAGCCCGGCCCGAACGCGCGCTTTTGTTGTTACACCAAATGCACCATCATCAGGCTCAACTTAAGGGTACCGCATCCCGGTGGTCGGGCATAATTAGGACGTCGGCTAAAGCTGCCGTTCCCGTTGGATTCTGCCTCTTAGCTTGCGGGCACCCTCGGGTATATTTGCGGGATAGCTTCCGCCAATGGACATATATTCCGATACCAACCAAGTATGTGAGCGAGGCGGTTGATATCAGCCTCGGCTCCTGGTCTTTATTGTTCTTGTCGTACTTTCTTGCGACCTAGCATTTACTATTAGAGTCAAGACGTCGACTTGATAGGTACGTATCTTAGTTCAGCCACTCTTGGTTACCGTATAATTGAATCTCACCGGCTTTGTTACTTCATCTCTCCGAACAAAGCATCCTCGTTGTGAACCCATCCTCCTTTTTTTATTCGAGTATTTATTTGTTGAGACTTTTCAATTGACAGTTGCTCTTTGCTTCGTTCCGTTTAAACTTTCACAATCACCCTCCGCTTACTCTCGTCACAATATTGATGTTCAATCGCTAAACGTCCCCAATCTCCTCATCCACGTTACGCGGCTCTCGCTGCAAACACACCACTCGTAATATACCCAATCGCCTAAAGAGCACTGGATGAGCATTGGTAATCAACATTCCCCGCATTCTGTCAGACTTTTTGCCTGTAAGTTGTTGGCAATGACCATTAGGTCGTCCGATATGCGATGAATCTTCCAGCCACGACCCTCATTCATGAACTTGCCTACGGCGGGTGCTGGAATCATTATCGATCCTTCTGGGCCTCCAATAAATCCCGCGTTGTAGCTTGGTTTCGTTTTAAAGGACATGGCGGACATGCGCTGAGTTGTTTGTAAAAGACGTTGTCTTCTTATTTCTCTAATGCCTTGGCTCTCGGGATATGATGCGGTAAAATCTGAATTATCTGGGACCTCAGGAATCCACGAATCCTAAGTTTAGGCATATTCGATTTTCCCACTTTATGTATGCCCTGCGAATAGTCCAATTAGTTATGGTACAGGCTGACAGAAACTGCCCGCAGCCCTCCATCTCCGATAGAGCCGCATTGCCCCCTTGTTGGCACCTTTGCCCTGCAGATAGTCAACCACATGGAGCGGCGCGATCCTGATAAATTACCTCATTGCTTCGAAGAGTTGAGCATGACATGGACGCTTGGGTTGAATCCGAAGCCGTAGCTCGTGTCGATATCAGCGCCACATCCTTCAATTGCAAACGAGAAGCACTTCGTATATGCCAGTCAAATTACCTAACAGATTATCTAGCGCATGGCCAATAGCAGCTTATGCATCCTGTATCAAACACATCAGCTGTGTTACTATGTTATGAACCTGGCTACAACGACGTCTTGATGGCTGACTTAGCCAGACAATGCACAAGTAGGCAGATATGGGAAGATGTCTTCTCAAAGTTGACTACTGATGTTGATTAAGATAGTGATTGAAGGAAGATAAGATGATTAATTAACCAATTCATTCATTATTCGCAAAGGAAGCGTTGGCAATGCTTTGGCGGCCGGAAATGGCACGGGCTAACGCAGGTTCTTCATTACATTTAGCAAAGCTCTGATTTGCTCATTATGTTGCAACGGCTTGGAGAGCCTCTCAGATGGTCTGTGGACATTTCATCATCTGACGCCGATTGAGAAAGGCCAATTGTCCTATAATATAGTCGAAATTGCCCCAAGGCAATCACCTCTGCGTCGAAAAAGTGGTATTTGTGATTCGAGTCCGCTTGCTTCTAAATGAGTGGATTTATTGTCACTAGGACATCATCACGTCACATAACACACCGGATTTTTAGTCAAGAATGCATTGTTTCCCTTTGATTTGGCGTAAAAATTTATACACGGGTCTATTTGCCCGGCTCTAGCACTCACTTCGACACCTTGTCCTGTTCAGCCTTCAACCGGTCCTCCTTGTCCCACTCAATCAACTGTTTCGACCAGCTAGTTACTTGTCAGCATCTCTCTTCTCCTCCATCCACCAACTATACAGCATTGAAGAGAAAACGTACTATCGGCTGGGGTGCCACTCCCAGGACTCGGGCTTATGCGCCCACGTCTCCCGCTTGGCACTGAAGCTCCATGTCACAGCAATCATGCCAAACATGGCGGCGCCCGCAATCAGGGTGTTGAGGCGCCAGTTAGCAGGCTGCGCGTACCAACCACCGGCTGGTGACCAGACGTGCTTGGGGTAACTGATTTCGTGAGATGGTCAGGATGTCGTTCGGTCGGTAAAAGGAGGGAAGCGTAGCTCGGTCGTGGGGGAAAGGGTCGAGATTGAACTTACGGGATTTTTCCGCCGCCGCCCTAGGTCAATTGTCAGCTTCTGGAGGGAATAAGGATAAAAAGGGAGACTCACCATCTTGATTCAATTGCTAATGGACGTTAAGGGAGTGTTCAGAGGGCACAATGGCGTCGTTGATAGTTGCAAGGATCCGAACCAACTCGAGAAGTTGAGGTTGCTACCTCGCCAATGCCGCCATGCCGGGCCAGGCCTCGCAGCGCCTACGGACCGAGTATTCTTCCGCGTTTTTAGCTGCGTTCCCCGGCTCTAAACTACGCTAACTGGCCCAATCTCGCCGGGGCTCACACGACTTGCAGACGCATTGAACGCAGAACTTTTTTTGCTGTGATTCGTCCCGGGTCGATGTCACCACATCCCATCCTCGACATTCGACGATAAATATCCCCCCTCACCGGAACCTCCAATTCTCTCCTGCCATACGTGCGCCGACTTCCACATAATTGCTGCATCCATGAAGCGGGTTCGGCTGCAAAGATGGAGCGGCCAATTGCTGCAGGCCCGCGCCGCTCCGGCAGTTCGACCGTCCTTCCTCTCGACGACATTGCAGCATCGGCACGCCTCGTTGGTCGCCACCGCCGCATCAGAAGACTTCGTCGACAGCATTGAGCAATCTCAGCCTCCTCTTCCTTCTCCCCTTCCTCAAACTGCTGCTCAATCCGCCAAGCTGGCGGCCCTACACGCCCGGTTATCGCTCTCTACAAAGATCCCCTTGGAGACGCTCGCGCGCGCCCTCATCGTCCCCTCCGCCGACAAGAACGCCAGCTTCAACAATTCTAACCTCGCCTTCCTCGGAAGTACCTTCATCAACTATCATGTCCTCGAATACCTTGTTGTAAAGTGGCCCCGTCTACCTCAGAGCATCCTCTACGAAGCCCTCCGTGCCTACTCCGGAAAGGAGTCGCTACACCAACTAGCCCGCCGATGGGGTGTTGAAGCCGCGGCGGCTCCTGGCCAGGAGGTCGATCCCGGCCTGCTACAATGGAAACCCGAGGCTTCGGGTCTGCAAACGCGCTGGGGTTATGTTCGTGCCGAAGCTGCCCACACCGACCGGTACGAGGCTCGACGTGGTATTAGTAGTCGTGTGGTCCTTGATGACGAATTTGGCGACACCCTACAAGAACCGAAGACCGGTGCTGAGGCGAAGAAATATTACCAGGATGAAGCTTATTCGTGTTTTGTTCAGGCCGTTGTTGGCTCCGTCTACACCCATTGCGGTCGCGAGGCCGCTCGGGACTTCGTTCAGTCCCACATTCTCTCCCGACAGATCGATCTCTCCTCCATGTTTCAATTCCAGCTCCCCACGCGTGAGCTTGCCATGCTCTGCGCGCGTGAGGGATTCTCTGCACCTGTTGCCCGCCTTGAGAGCGAGACCGGTCGCCGATCCCGTACCCCCGTGTTCGTCGTTGGCATTTATAGTGGCACCGAGAAGCTCGGCGAGGGTGCTGGCCCCAGCTTGAATGTGGCCCGATGGAAAGCTTCCATGAACGCCCTCAAGGCCTGGTACATGTACAGCCCTGGTAACAAGGTCCGAGTACCTAGCGACATGTTTGAAGATGACGCTAAGCCCTGGAAGGCTCCTCACATCGATATTGGTGAGATCATCTAAGCGAGGCGTATTTGTGATGAGCATGGGATGTTGTTGGCGGGAATGCCGTGTGGAAGAAACTTCGGCCGTATGTGGATAATGAGAAAACAACCCTTTTTGCCCTGGCCAGGCAGTGTATAAAAGTGCATGGAGCAAGGTAGTCCCTAGAGGGATATGGTTGGGAAATGTCACTGTAAGATACAATGTAAAAACAATGACAAAACTCCTTGACAATGGCAAGTCAATATCAAGATTTACATTACTCTCTGTTATTCTGCTGTCTCTACGGGTATTCATCTTTCTAAATTACATGGAATGCGCCTTTAACTGAATTGGTCACCTTCACCCAGCCGGACACCTTCGCCCCTCCTGATTAAGGCACGATATCTCTCTTGACGACGTGTCCGCTCAGTAGCCTCTCGAATCCTCTTCTTACGCTCGTAGACAGCCTCAATAGTTGATCTAATTTGAGCCTTGCCCTCGTGATAGTTGGCACGGGCGAGCTGAACGACTTGGTCGATCTGGTCAGGGGTGTAGATGAAGTTCCACGTGCTGAGGAAGTCAGTCGTTCCTGGAGATAGTCCAGGAACCTTCTCGTTGGATAGGAAAGGGAGGTAGATGACTGCTATGCCGGCGTCTGGCTCCATGAGCTTCCAAGTGTCAGGCTCGGTTATGACCTTGGATCGAGAGTTGGTGGTTCGTTCCTCATTAGTGCCAACCCAGACGGTACAGTAACCCAAATCGCCTGATTCCTGGTTGCCTGGGTCAAATTTAGCCTCGTTATCCTCCGGCTTGACGGGTTTCCCATTGTTATATGCCTCCTCGCGGTATTCCTTTTGGGTTTGCTTGGCATCTCGGAGTTTGGTTTCGGCTTCCTGAGCTGACTTGGCCTGGGCGTCATCGAGTTCTTTGGCAACTTGACTTGGAATCTCTCCAGGCTTGGGCCATCCGATACCAACTGGCCAACCCTTGATGCCGCGCTGCTTGGCGTAGCCATCAGCCACAGATAGCCAGTTGTCAGTCTTGATATCCGCTGATGCGTCGAAAGCGATGAGAACGTCAACGTCGCGGCCTGGTCGGAGCAGGGGGTAAATGGGTAAGTTGTTGGACATTCCTGCATCCATGAGCTGGATGTGCTCATCCTCGTAGATACTTTTCGGGGTTGTCTTGGCCAGCTTTCCGTGCATACCATATGCAAAATTAGGGATCCTGGCCGGGTCAAAAGGATGGACTTTGCTTAGATCATTGTCCCGGGTTGAGATGAGCTCATCAACTGCCCCAAACCCAGCTAAACCCTGGACGAGCGGCTTGATCTCTCGATAGTAGTGGCTCAATGTGGCACAGAATGCGCTACCAAAGATACCCATCAGTAGTGGTAGTCGTATCTCCGGAAGATGGAAGCCATGCTCGGGGGGAACATCTTTGCCGTCCTTGAATCTTCGTCCCATAGCCCAAGTTGGAATGCCAGCTCCAAACTCTTCGCAGAATAACTCATATGGAGTGATCTCGTACCACTGGAACCAAGGATCCTTCTTGGCTTTTTCCTTGGCTCTTTCAACTCCAAAGACACCTCCATTAGCCTCCACAGCAGTTAAATCAGGAATCTCGTGGCGTACGGCGGTATAAATTGGCATCGGCAGTTGTCCATATTGGATATATTGTCGCTGATTCGAGAGTTTGAAATCGCGATCGCAAACTCCTAGGTCTCCTTTAGGAACCAAGTATCTTGCGGCCAGTAAAACCCCGTACACATCAACCAGGCCAAAGTCGGCATTGGCGTCGCCTTTCAGCTTCTCCACCATGCCGCTGAGAAGATATTTATTAGTTGGCATTGAGACGAGTGATTGGAAAGCAACAGGAGGGTATGCAATATGAGTCGAAGCCCTGTCTTTGAGATGCTCCAAAAGGTTGGTCAAGTGTCCCTTGTTGAACGAGGTGAGATTGAGGGCTTGAAGCCAGCAAGAACCGCTGACACCTGCAGTGTAAGTCACACAATCAAACAAACCATCCTCTTCAGTCGCTAGAATAGAACCTGTTCCAGCAATAAGGGCCCGAAGGCCACCTCCGGATCCGCACATGGCGATAGTCGGGACATCATCTGGGTGAACCTCTTCTTCTTCCAACCCGAGGTATCTTGCTAATGCAACTCTCGCAATCCTGCGACGTCTTTCCAAAAAGGTCTTTTCTTCATCACAGAGATCAGAAGACACGCGAACTTTAGCAGCGTAACGTATCTCTGGGTGTATCAGTGGATCATGGGCTTCCGTCCAAATCTCATCCGCCAAGGAGCCAGGCGACATGGAGAGCTCCCGTTGGAGCTTCCTCAAATATCCGGGAATGAGTTTTGACCATTCTGGAACTATCATGTCAACAAGTCTATCGGGAAATGTAGTCCATTCTAAGTCATTCACAATAGTGAAGTTCTCAAGCCGCCGGGCAAAATTGGCCCAGGCAGGCTGGTCGTCTTGTTCGGAGCGGGCATCATCCTCGTCTTGGCCTTCTCCTGCGGAGCGTCGCCGAGTTTCGACCTGGTTTCTTTTCTTGTCGGATAGCTGCGCAAATTCGTCAGAGGGATAGAGCCACCATATGAAAAGTCCGCCGGTGGTTACCGCGACAGGCCAAGAAGATCCTAGTCTGCCATGTTTGGTGCCAGATTTTGGTGCTTTTGGTGTTGAGAAGAGGTTGCGCTGTGACTGGATCGGCACCCCAACACGTGTGATCTTCGACCGAGGGACTAGCCCCGAGCCCAATTTGGCAAGGCCCCCAAGGGAGCCACGGTGATATCTCATGGTTGACGAGAAGCTTGCAATTAAGTGTTATTTTATGGTTCATGCTCACATGAATTCCGCGTTGGTCCGGCACTCAGAAGTTCCCCCACTGAACTGAGAGGCGGCAGTCAGGCCAATTGCATGACGACGACTCGGGGTTATCGAGGGAAATGCGTCTAGATTGAATCTGGAGTCGTGTAGAGGAGGTGGCTGAGACCTGTTGGTATGAGAGACAAGGCTGAGGGAAACGATGAACAAGTCCGGTAGCTCGCTCAACAAGGCGGAAGTGTTGATGTCATTCACAGGCACGCAAGTCAAAAATGGATTAGAGCGCACTAGGTGTACTGCTAGGGAGTACTAAGCTAAGTGTAGCATTCTCACCACATTGAAGGTACTTCCTTATCTAACCCACCTCGGTCATCGCAATAGGTACGTGCACTCTCGCTCAACCGTTTGCAGTGAGCAACTTCACCCTTTCTAACAGAAGGCATAGGCCATACGGTATTGGTACCCTCACCGGCTCCTCGCATTTATTTAGTAAGAACTTGACGGCATTCATTACCTTAAAAGGAATGTCTTAGCACATCTTTATTTTCTCGAAGCCATGTACATAAATTGGACTAGCTTAGATTTGCTAAATCTCACCTGCATATACCTAGATTATAGGTATATATGTCCTTCACACTGTATCACGTATGCGAGTCAAGTTATTTTACAAATCTAGCCTGTAGCAACACTGTTCAAGGTTCAGAATGATCTAGCCAATTGTCAAAAACGTAACGGAGCTTGTCTGGAGAATAAATAGGTACCATCAAATACCTCAAGGTTTTCGGCGCCATACCTTTACTTGGCTCACTCACGCCTTTGGCAAGGCTTCTGTCAGGAGAGCCTCAACTGCCCATTATTTAACTTATTCTCCCTGTCGCAGGCGTTCTGGTTTTAGCGTCAAAGCAAAGCGGCAAGATAGTGGGGTCAGCTCTGAAGACAAGTGGAGAGATGCGCCGCGCCAGATGCGGCGGGCGGTGAAATCGCAGTTAGCGAGCGACTAGGACTTTCGACACTTTTTTTTTCCTGCGCCGGCAGAATCTTTCGCGTTTTACAATCGATCCGTCAGCCTCAATTGTACCCATTGTCACTACTTCCCAAAGGTCTTTTGAGTCATCTCGTCTTGCACTTCTTTACTAGGTAAGTTGGTCTCTAAATCTGCTCCGTCGCTGTTTTCTGCCTGGCCGGGTGACTCTTAAATCTTACCCCGCCACCATCATTTCGGCGCGTCCTTGCTCACTCATGACCTTGCAGTCCTCTCTATTTCAGCGCATTATATACCCTTGATCCACCCAGCTCTTGATCGCTGGGGTCTCTTCTTCCAGTCCCCCCCAAAAACACCTATTTGCGCCTTCGAAATGAGCGAGGCCGACGCCACCACCAAGCCCATCGAGGCCGTCCAGCCCGAGGCTGCGCCTGCCGAGGAGAAGCCTGAGGAAACTACTGAGACCAAGGCTGAAGAGACCGCTGAGGAAAAGACGGAAGAGAAGGCAGAGGCCGAGGAGAAGTCTGAGGATAAGAAGGATGCTAAGATTCTCAAGACCACCGCAAAGGTCGACTATCAGAACCCCCGCAATAACAACAAGTTCGATCCTAGCACTCGTGAGGTCACGGATGACCCCGCCGCCATTCGCAAACAGGTAGGCGATCCATCGATATGTACCTTGTTTATGGACCCCATCCTAACTCTTTCTAGGTTGAGTTCTATTTTGGCGATTGGAACTTCCCCCAGGATAAGTTCATGTGGGAGTCTTGCGGCGGAACCGAGAATAAGCCCATGAAGATTAAGACCATCCACTCCTTCAAGCGTATGCGCACCTTCCAGCCTTACTCCGCCATTGTCGCTGCTCTCAAGGATAGCGAAATCCTCGAGGTGACCGGTGAGGAGGGCGAGGAGGAGGTTAAGCGCAAGGTCGCCTACAAGCCCATGGGCACCGGAAAGGCCAAGGCTGAGGCTGCCACTGTATATGTCAAAGGATTTGGCGATGAGACTCCTAACACTCAGTTCGATCTTGAGAGCTTCTTCGCCCAATTTGGCGAAGTCAACGGTCTCAAACTCCGCCGCACCAACGAGGGTCTCTTCAAGGGATCCGTCTTCGTTACCTTCGTGGATGAGGAGGCCGCCAACAAATTTCTCGCTGTCGATCCTACTCCCAAGTGGAAGGAACACGATCTGAAGATCATGTCAAAGAAGGCCTACTGCGATGAGAAGAACGACTTGATTCGCCAGGGCAAGCTCGAGCCCAACCAGACTAACCACAAAAAGTTCTATGAGGGCCGTGATGGCTCCAAGAACTTCCGTGGCGGCCGTGGAGGTCGCCCCAATGACGACGACTGGAAGAAACGCCGTGAGCACGACCAGAGGGGCGGTTTCCGGGGAGGTCGAGGAGGTCGGGGAGGACGTGGCCGTGGTCGAGGTGGCCGAGGTGGCCGTGACAACCGTCGTGATCGGGATGACCGTCGTGATCGGGATGGTCGCCGGGATGACCGCAAGGAGAACAACGAGGTCAAGCACAGCAACAATGAGTACGCTCCCCATTTTTATTAAAGATTCCCAGCAGACACTAACATAAAATCAGCACGATGCCTCGTATTCAGTCAACTGCCGATGCTGATACCAATACCAACGGCAAGCGTACCCGCGATGACGACGGTGCTGCCCAGCCCGCTGCGAAGAAGGTCGACGTCGGAGCGGAGTAGATTAGATAAATACCAGGACGTCAAAAGAAAATTAATCGACCAACGAACGAGTGCGGGAAGGGGATTCTCTGATACCAAGAACACAACGAAAAAGGTGGGGGTTTACATAGGACTCGGCCATGACACAAGGGATCGTCCATTGCATTTTTTTTTTACGGGATTTGCACCGGGATACAATAGGAGGCATTAACTAGTTGGGCTCCTTGCAATTGAAGAACAAAAGCATCAACCAATCAATATTTGCGAGTTTGCCTAGTGATATCCAAAATCTAGACCGCAAACATGATTCACTCATGTCTCAGTGGTGTAAGTGTCTATATGAGTGTCTCTTTTTTTCTTTTTCTTTTTTTCCCATATATTTTTTCGTCTATTCGTTCAACCATATTCCAACCACTGACCGTTTCTCTCTCCCATCCTAGATGTTCAGTGTTACCATCTCAAACCGTGTAGTCCATCTTGACATCACCAAGGACCTTCCAGAATTCCTCAACAATCTCCTTCTGCCCACTCGGCGCGCCACGCACAGCCAAGTATACGCGGGCTTCGAGCTCAGGATTCCAATCGCCAGGGTTTCCATGTACCATGCGGCCACCAGCCTCCTCGAGGATACACCAGCCGGCGCAGACATCCCACATCCAACAACCGCCCTCCCAGTACATATCCAGCTGTCCAGCGGCCACGGCTGAAATGTTCAGAGCGGCCGAGCCCATGGACCGCAGGGAGTGGACCATGGCACCGCCCGTCTCACGGGTAGCAGCTAGGCGCTTGAACACGTCGACCTTGTTGTCGAAATTGGGGCCGTCGCGCGTAGAGCCCCATTCTACGGCGACGAGGGCGTTGCCTAGTCCTTCGAGAGGGCGGGGGGAATCTGCAAGTGGGAGGCGCTTGGGGGTGGCGTTGCGACGGGTCAAGTAGGCACCCTGGCCCTTGATAGCGGTGTATAGCAGGTCCTGCCAGGGGTTGTAGATGACACCGATGGCGGGACGGCGGTTGACAGCGAGACCGAGTGAGATGCAAGCGGAGGGGAACGAGTGAACAAAGTTGGTGGTGCCGTCGATGGGATCTACGACAAAGGTGGGTTCGGGGCCAACTTTCATGCCAGGTTTGTAGGTCTCTTCACCCATGAAGGCAATATCAGGAAAGGACTCGCGCAGGCGGTTTGAGACCAGCTCCTCAACTTTCTTGTCTGCTTCGGTGACAATGTCGACGGCTATTGTAGTTCGGAGAGTTAGCGGTAGAGGGCCATATGAGAGCAACGAGCCGTACAATTGATCTTCGTATCAGTGCCAATGCTGGCTGGGTTGGAGCCGAGGATGACGACGCCGGCATCGTAGGCGACGCTGACCATGACGTCGCGAATCCGATTGAAGTCGAGGTCGGCCATGTTTGCTTTAGGAGGGCAAAGCTGTGTAATTGCCTGGTAATTTAATTAATTTAAGCGTCTTCACGTGAGGGTTGTGCGAGCTTGATTCAAGCCCAATTGCGGTCGAATTGAAGCTGGTTGATATTGTGAACAATGGCGATGGTCGAGGAGAGATTTACAGCTTTGGATGGATGGAGGGGCAGTTCCCCTCCAAGTTTGGTGGGGCACAGATTGCTTCTGCTAACAAGTCCACTCAGGCTGGGATACAGGACCATGCTTAGAAACGCTCCCAGCTCCATAACCCGGCCGTGATTAATATTACGAGTACAGCCTGCAAGCACCATCCATCCATCCACTAAGAGATGATTCACTTGTGGTTGGCTCGATGATATCTGATACGACACTATATCAGACCAAACCCGAAGTAACATACAGGTTCACTCGCTGACACAGCCACAGTAGATGATGATTATTACCAACAAGGCAAGGTAGTCATTTTAAATCCCATAGAGACCCTCCCCGGTCCTTTCATCAAACGCCGTCGATTTGAGAGTCTTGAGAATCCATGCATCCGTTAATCAATCAGGTACCTAGCCGACAAAGATACATACGTGTGACAGTGAAGATTGCAAAAACCCAAAGAAGAGAACAGAAAAAAGAAGCAACAACATATAATAAAAAGTCCACCTTGACCAATATCGGTCGTGCTCAAGCCCACAACATACTTGCCCAAATGCCACAGTTTGTCCTAAAGAAACCAGCGCAGACCTCGCTCATATCATACCATCCGTCTCGTCTTCCATCCAGCTTGGACACGTTACGACGTAGAGTTGGCGACACGGGTGACAGCCCAATGAATAGGCCCAACATGACCGTGACATGATCGCAGCTCGCAGCCCCAACCCAGAGCGCTTTCACACGTTTTCCCTAAATACCGATCTTCGCTCTGTTGGACTGTTTTCCGCGCTATCCGAATCGCTGTGACCATGCTGTTTCGCCACATTCGTATCGATCGGTCGCGGACTCACACCGCGCAGACTCAACGAACCATCGTCGTCGAATGGATTTCGTCCGCCGGGTCCAGAACCAGGACTCCTGCTCGCCCTTCTCCCGCGGTCCTCCTCCTCTCCCAAACCACGGCCCAAGTGAGGTGGACTGCTCGTCGTCTTTGGCACGTTCATACTGTAGCTGTTCCCACCGGGTGCGCGACCACCGGCGTGCTCAATATCCTCCTCATTGTAGGCGTAGGGTCCGTACGAGTCGGCTTCGTGGCCGACGCGGGTGTCCCAGGCCTCGTCCGGGTCGAGAGGACCGAAGCCGCGACGGCCGCGAGCGTCGCCCTCATAAGCGCCCGTAGCAGAGCGGTTGTTGCGGTTCTTGAATTTGCGGAGTTGGTCATTGAACCAGCCGACGACACCACCGGGGGCGGGGCGGGGAGGGCCGTATGGACTATCTTCTTTGTGCCATGGTAGATAAGATGCTAAGCTTGGAGCCGGTAGCTATTGGGGTGAGAAAAGAAGGATGGTCAGCACACAGTCCATTGTCAATCAATCGACAGCTGAGAAAATCGCCAAATTATGAGGTAGACCGGCGCATGGTTTAGATGCGCCGAAAGCAGATGGAGGTGACAAGGAATAGACAAAAAAACGTACGCCAAGTCTGCGGGCGCGCAGCTGGGTAAAGACGATCCAGCCGATGACGGCAGCGATGAGCAGCACGATGATGGCAATGACGATGCCACCAGCCGTCGACACCATGTTGCCTGCTTGTCAGTGACCCAGGTCTGGTCTGGTCTGGCTGGCGTGGAAGGAAGCTCGTCGTAGTCGCAGTCGCAGTCGCAGTCGCAGTTACAAGTCGCGTGATGATGATGTTGGGAAAAGTGAGGCAGGTGAGGCAGGCAGGCGAGCCAGCAAAAAGCGGGATAGGCGGGAGAGAGAGAGAGAAGTCGCTTGCACCAAGCAGGGTTGGCTGGCAGATTGATTACGTAGGGATTCCTAGTATGTAAAATAGGTGTGTGAGAGCGAGAGGAAACGGATGTAATCAGTCGGCGGTTCGTGGTACAGTTTGCGTTTCTGGCCCTTGATTGCTGGAATTGGGAGGGGGGGGGGGGGGAATACGAGAATCTTGGAGCCCGGAAGAAAGATAGACAGGCAGTGTGTGCGGCGGGAGATAGAGAACGAGCAGTTTTACTCTCTCACTCATTCAAGCCCTTGATCATTTCAGACCACGCAATTCAATAGTTACTTGCCTACACCCAGCAGGCCCTCTCAACAATCACAGTGCTAGACCCTCGCTAGTATCACTAAATACACAGTCATCACTAACAGTGGCACTTGGCCCTGAGCGTCGGTCAGGCTGGTTGATGTCTCCATTGGAGCTATTTTTCCGGGCGGGCTGCTCGGGCATCTCGGGGCGGTGGGCCCCTAGCCTTGTCTCTCCACTCAGGCAACCACTAAAAGGGCTCTCCACATCAGCCTGCTGTCCTGTGCTCCGCACATGGAAAGCTTAGCCATCTGACGCTTTAATTAGTTAAGTTAGCTGGTTAGCAGCTGAGGAAGAGTTGCGTGCAAGGCTAAGAATAATACCAGGGGAATGAATGAAGCCCGCCAACGTCAACCTGAAGGAACTCCACTGCCCAGGCCCCCAAGAATGTAACCTTGCCGGAGCCTGTTGCTTCTTCCGCTTTGGAAGAATTGGCGTAGGTCCGTTTATATCCCGCTGCAACTCTCTTTTCGCCCTAATAAATATTCGTGTTGCCATCAGGCTAGCAGCCTTTGTTGAAACTGGTTTGGGCACCGTCCCCCTGGACCACCACTAAAGATGAATCCTCCAAAGCAAGGCTCACTCACTGCCTGCTTGAGCAACAAGGGGTCAAATCCCGCATTCCTCTATTTGACGTCCACAGCCACCTCCTCAGCCATCCTTCATCTTCAAAGTACTTGCTGCACCTCCTCCCATCGAACGATAAAAGGCTCCCCATCACCACCTCTGATGGTCCCTCCTCTTCGTTAGCCCCAATGCATATCTCACTTCGCAGCCTCGTAACCTCGAACAGTCCATGGGCTAGGTATTCACCGAATTCTGCACTATAGCACATCCGGATACCCAGTTGGATATTGATCGGCATGAATTGGTGACTTTGCCGGTACTTGCTGTCTACAAAGGTCTTCTGTCTTGGTGTCTTTTCTATTTGTGGCTCATTACTTACACGGCTACTGCATGTCTCTCCCTTTTCTACTTCTATTAATGCATCTTCAGTCTAACTTGTCTGTATTCTGTGACTCACTCACAAGCGATCAGGCAATCAGCCATCCACGCTTTTCATGCCCCTCCCAGTCATGCAATGCTCCAAAGCCTCGAGGCTCGTACCTCCTAGCCCTAAACAGCGCACTCAGACCATAGTCCACCACTCCGTGCAAACGACAAGCTGTCCACAAAGCTGTCCAGCTTGCAGCGTCCATACTCGTCACCACCACACGTCTTGAGTGGCATGACTCGGTCGTTGATCAAGATGCGCACATGCTCCTCTGTTATCTTGCCATGGCTGCACTCCATCTTCTCCACATACATACGGGCCGCAAACGGCACAACCCACGCTGACGAAAAGCCATGCGCTTCAGTGGCCTCCACAATCTTATCCGTTGGTAGAGTCCTTGTCTCGTTGTAGAGATCCATGGCCGAAAAAATGGCCGTCATGGAGTTATCATGGCTGAAATCAGCATACAACGCCCGGTCTAGAGGGAACGTCTTCGACGACGAGTCCAATGTGCTGTTGGTGGACGTGTGGTCTGCAACTGGCTGTCGTGTCAATCGGGCAATAAGCTCATTAACATATCCGACGCCCTGAGTTGGTCCCAGAGGGTTACCATTTCCGTATCCATAGAACTTGTTCAGCGTCAGGTAGTAGTTGTAGCTTCTCCACTCGTCCTTCGTGAAAAGATCGCAGAACTTCGATTTCTTCTTTGCACCTTCTGTATTGATCGTATTGAAAGGACAAAGGTCCATCATGTAGGTTGTTTCGTCGTCTGTCAGATTAGCACCTAGCAAGTTCTTGTTCAACCTCGTTGTGATAGCTGGAACAAAGATGTTCTGCCATGACTCCGTCGCCTTGCCGCCCAATGTGGAAGCCCATCCATCTTCAAACGCCGGGCAGAGGCCATGAGACAAGGTATTGTTTACGCCATCATCTTCGGAAATAATTAGAATATCCCTGAACTTGTCTGTTGGTGATTGTCCTTGCGCATCATAGAAGCCTTGGGTGAAGTTGTACGAGGACATGACCACTCGGTCAGAGCTAGAGCTCCGGATAAAAGGCTCAGTCTGTTTGGCAAGCTTCTTGTAGCGCTTATGGAAGGCTTTCCCGGAGTCCACTAGCTGTCCCTGACCAAATTCCGTCAAGTCATTGGATCCAAGCTCGTAGGCATAGTCCTTTATCCATTCGTACCCCTTGCCGTACTTGGTAACGGAGCTCTGAATGCGAGTCATGGTAGCATTATACACCTTGGACTTTTTGGTAGTAGGATATCGAGCACCATGCCTAGACAGAAGTAAGGCAAAGTTGGTTGTGCAGCCCTTGGGCGTGCCAAGATCAATATCCGAGGGAACAGAGAACGCTGGCGAGTACTGCCCCCAGATCCGGGAGATGTCATCGCAACTCCCATCTACTTCACACTCGGTGGTAGATGTAGACCTACCAATGTTAGTTGGGACGGAGTCGTTAAACCGGGTGTTTTTGATTGCTCACCCAGTAAGTGCCAAACGGCCGAAGACAGCAAGGAGGAGGAGAGAACAAATAACCATTGCAAGTAATTTTTTCCGACGGTTTATGCGATGCTGTCTTCTGAGCTCTTCTGCGACCTGCCAAGCGATTCGGTGGTATCGTGAAAGCGCCTCTCTGCCCAAAGCCCGAGGATCATCGACTTTCTGAAATGCATCAGGAGGAGGGATGATTCCATTTCTTATATCCTCGAGAACTCCATCATCACCTACTACCCTCGGAGGAAAGTCCCAGAACTGTTCAGGAATCCACGCCACCTTCTGGAGACTTAGATCTGGAGACCATAGTTTCTTTAACTTTGTACGAGTACACTTCAACCCCCGAATAATTGGGTTGACAGGGGGGTCATCAGGTATCATTCGCGAGGCCTGAGGAGTGTCATAGAGAGGAAGCTGATCACGGTGACTTAGGAGTGCCGTCCCTGAGTCCCCATGTTGGTCGATATCGTCCTCATCATACGGCATCTCGAGTAGGCCTGCTGGCCTTTGAGACGGCATTGAGAATTAGAAGCTTAGGAAAGTCAACAATCCGCTACGAGGCGGGATCGGAATCGGACGGTGCTGTGTCAATTGTATGGACTGACCATTCGGTATTCGGGCAGCAGTGATGGTATTGGCCTGGAACCTGGGCCTAGTTTCACCCGATTTGGAGATGCTCAGTCTACCCAGGGGGTATAATGCCCCTTGTCGTGGGGGTTCAGTGCAACTCCACACCGGCCAACTATGCCCCTTGTCGTGACGCGAGCAGCCAGGACTGGAGGTTGACAAAACATGTATGAGGAGAGAGAATCCTGCGAGGTTATGGCGGTGGGGAGTTACTGTGCGACAATGGAAAATGTGCTTGTTAGGTTGTTGTTGGGTGTTAGTTAGGCAGACCCAGTGATTGGCCTTGAAGGTAACCACGTGCCCGAGACATTCGCGACTTTTAAGGTTAGGCATAAACTGCCCAAATTTCCTATGCGAATGCAAAACGAAGTTGGTTGTTCCAATATACAAAGGATTCATTCTCTAATAAACATCAAACACCTTCGTTTGGCATTATGTATCGCATTTATTGTCCAGTTTATGTCACGTGTGTAATTTTAAGAGGGCTGTCGGGTGGCAATGGATGATAAGTTGGCGGTGTTTACTGCCACGGGTTGCAACCCCAAGACCCTTGGCTTTTCCTAACGACTCAAATTTGGCCATGGAAGGGATATAGTCACATGGCCAAATATTCTACAAAAACCTTCTGTATCCTTCCTTTTGATGAGTCCTCCTCGTTAGTCTGGCGTGTGATATGTCTAGACCGTTATCCGATGAACAAGCCCATTATTTGCCCTACAGGTGGTCACACGCATACTCTCCATTGGATAGTCATGGAAAACTCTCCCTGCCCGCAAGAAGCCAAGTGTGTCTATCTTTAGATCAACTCATCCAGTACGCTGTAGTTTGAAGCTCTAGGTTGTATGATTCGCGCAAACGTTCTATCTTCTCTACTCAAGTTAGGGTATGCGCTTTTCAAGAATATTGATGGATGCTTCCGCTTGTTAAAGTAGATGACTAGATGTCGTATTTTCACTTGATCTACCTATTCCAAAATATGTACTAAGAAGGCATTGAGCCGAACCTGCCACTTTTCGCTCCCACAGGAAGATACTCAAAGCAAAAGAATCGAAATCGAGGCAATTCAACTCATCAAGCGGCCTTTTTCTCAAAATCCGGTTGCGCCTTGATTTAGAGGAGAGTGTCCTCACCGGGCTGAATAGTGCCATTGTTGACAGCAGCAGCGTGAGTGCGAGCCAACCAGCCCCAGACCGGGTAGTACACGTTGAGCCAGGGGATAAGCTCCTTGGCACCGGGGGTGTTGCGCCAGTCACGCATGAGGTCGCAGACGATGGAGAACAGGCTGACAATATTGACACCGGCGCGGGCCATGCGGTCGTTGGAGATGTCGCGAACGAGGACCGAGTTGGTGCCAGAGGCCTCAGCATTGGCCCAGACGGAGTAGCCCTCCTGTCGAAGGGACAAAGCGAGGAAGGTGGTGCACACGTCGGTGGTGATTCCGGCCATGATGATCTGCTTGCGGCCGTAGGACTTGACAGTCTTGCGGAACTGCTCATTGTCCCAGGCATTGACCTCGCCCTGGCGCTGGATGAGGGGCATGTTGGGATACATCTCGAGGATCTCCTTAGCGAGAGGGCCGTTGGGACCTTTGAAACCAATGTCAGTCATACTTCCCGGACATGTTGGTACTTATTGTAATCTTTGGAAAATACATACCCTGGTCAGCAGAAGTGGTCATGACAACAGGAATGTCAAAGACCTTGCCAAGGGCGGCATGAGCCAGAGCTTGGTCACGGTATAGGGAAGGGTCAAAGTCCCGAGCGATCTGGTACAAGCCCTCCTGGATATCAACAACGAGGAGAAGCTACATCATGTCAGTCTAACTACTTCAATTTTCAGTTTTCAGAGCGGCATCACTTACAGCATCAGACTGGTTCAGTCGCTCGAAGGTGAAAGCTATCGAAGATGTTAGTCAAAGAGCTCCTCCACTAACTATGGGGAGAAAGGGTTGGTCAAGGGAATGATGGTAAAAACGTACGCTCGAGCTCCTGGTGACCAGATTGCTTGCCGGCGAGGGCACCAATGGAGAAGAGACCAGCGGACAGGAAAGAAGTGAACTTCATTTTCGAGGAACGAGGTCGAGAGACGTTAAAAATTGACAAAAGAAGTCTTTTGGACTCTGCTTGGAGGGATGGATGCTCGTTGTTGATGATCCGAAGTGCCTTGGAGTGATTTCATACTACAAGAGGGTTCTCGTCGGTCCTTATATACCTGTCGAGGGCTGGTAAGTCGTGCCCCAACCATAGTCATAAGCACGGCGACAAACCTGAGCCCCGCTGTCCGAAAATTCTCTTGTGAAGCTTCACTTCCTTGTTAAAATCATGTTTATGCAACGTCGGTGGCCAACTCCCTCCTCCGCCTATGTCGGAGTGGGGTGGCTGGACGATACAACCTCAAGGAAGACGCTACCAATAAAGAGCATCCAGTCCGGTCGACGTATGGTGCCGGCAGCTAAGGGCCGTTGCAAACCTTGTTTCTTAGACATTCTCCGCTACATAGTGGTCCTCTGAGGCCCGGATTTACTCTCGGTTGGTTCGCCGATAGGAGGGTCTCATGGCATTGCATGGGACAGGGCTCCCAGCAAGCCAAGAAGTTTAGATGGTTGAGCAGCAAGCAGGTTACAAGCGGTGTCCGACTGCAGCCTGAAATGCGATCACTGGCTTAGTCGTAGTTTGCCAATCATGCCGACTTTTGCCCCGGCCCAATGGATCCTTTGGTGTGACATGCTGTTGACCCCATAGAAGCGGCCGCTGGTATGCAAGGTTACGAAGTTATCTAGGATAACTCAATCCGACTCGGAGCAACTCCGTTTTTGTCTTGGTGAACAATGGATGTTTTATTCAACATGGTAATGTTGTGCTACAACTAGCACTACTTTGCGTAGACTAGAAATTCCAGTGTTAATGCTAATGCTAATGCTAATGCCCGAATGCATGCCTAATAAAGACGACTAGTCATGGAATTCCACGGCACATCGCAACCTGGTTGGGACGAGATCCCGTCATGCTGGATTAGGGCAAGCCAGGGCAAATTTTGTGCATAAATTTGGGAGCGAGAAATATACGGCAATTCCAATTAAACGTTGCCTCCAAGCACATGCCGACTTTCTCGCTTGTTGGACCGAACAATATCTCCACAGTCCACCTGCAAGAGCCAAGGTGGCGCCCTATCCAACCTGCCCTATCCCATCTACTGCGCAACCCGACTATGCAAAGAGATGAGCTCGAAACGAAAAGCTCAAGTCGTCATTGGCTGATAGCAGGACCTGAGCCAAAGACCGCCTTATTAGTAACCTTTGAGTCATTCCAGCTTCAGTTATGTAATCTCCAAAGCGGCCGTGTTGGACCATGTTCAAACTCCACAGCGGCGACTTCTGCCCATCTCCCGCGTGAACCTGGTCTCGCGTAGCCACGCAAAAAGCACCGGCGAAGGACTGAGTTAAACTAAGGTGCGGTTCAGCTGCACGAGATGATGTTGCAAGCTCGATGGTGGAGAATGAGGCAAAAAAGAAAAAGCAAACCGTGGCGAAACAATCCAAGACATCTGCAAGGGTTCGAATCTGAGACAACCGGTCTCAACCTTTCTGATGATTGAGAAGCATTTGAAATCTTTCGATTCCCCATCTATCTGTCTTGCTAACGCTCCGGCCCGCTGCAACCCGCCGCCTGCACATTCGGTACGTTGGTAGTGGCCATCAACCCCGGACTGTGGGGGTTTCGCCAAGAACTTGAAATCGCAAACGTAAGCATTCAGTCAGACCTTGGCGTGCTGATTGATCATCACCATGTCAACAAAAAGCATGCTCCGCACAACAATATTTTGTCAAGGGATTCGCCAAATATACATACATATGTATATATATATATTGAAGTGCGCGAGGTAATTCTTTCCCCGACTCTCTCTATAATGTCCCGTTTACCCGTAACCCTAGCCCACTTGGAGCAGTTGAATTTTGAAATCAAAAGGCCATCCCAATCCTGATAATACCGTACCCTCCCACCCGGATTCTAGTCCACATAACCTACCCATCGACGTGTCCCGTCATGATTTATTTACATTTAACTCAAGTTTGTCCCGCCCGTCTAGTCTAGCTATCCAGTAACCAGGACATACCTATCGTATGGTACTGTGGGTATCATCAAGCCTTGAATGTACACATTAAACAAACAAATGAAGAAAAGGTGGGGAGCCCAGTCCAGTAAACATCAATCCGTCCTTTCAAACAGCAACTCCGACACTCGTCCGGCGAGGAATCCTATCGTTCCGGCCAAAAGTAGCTGATCGACAAATGAGAGGCGCCTCCCCCTTAGCCACGGCGGTGCTACCTGGTGACCAAGTTGAGGGGACTGTCCGGTCGTCGTCCGTCTCCCAAGTGCTGACGGTACCGGCAGTATCGGTACTTGGACGTGGGCCATTCGTCTCGCCCAGCGAGACACACTGATAGAAGCCATCCTTCCCCGTGACCGGACGGGGAAGGTTGGTGACCGAGTCAAAACTGAGATCACGGTTGTGCTCGGTTCCAGGGAAGAGCCAGTTGGACACCCGCGAGAAAGATTTCTTCTTCCTCAACGGAGGTCGAAGCACAAGTGGTAGAGGAGGCGGTGGTAGGGGCGATTCTGCCCTCTTTACTCGGGATTTGGGTGGAGGCGTATGAGGGCCAGTGACTGAGTCACCTGCCGTTTTAGCCCGGCGATGCGTCTGAACCCGAGAGTTGATCGGGGCCGTGTGGGGCCGGTCGATCTCCGAATTGAGTCGCTCCGCAAAAGAAGGAGCGGCAGGCGGCAACGCAGGAATGGAAGGCATTGGCTCCAGGTCTGAGACTTTGGTTAGCAGGTGGGCATCCGGACCAAGCAAGACGGTGAAAGTCTCACCAGGCATCGTGCGGGCCACGGAGTGGGAGGTTGATGGCCGGCTGTTGGTATATAGACTCTGCCGCTCAATGGCATCGTCAATCTGCTGCTGAAGCCTCTCCACCTCAACCATGGCACTGGCAACCCGCGCTTTGATGGCGTCCACATCCGGCGACGTCTGAGTTCGAGCCCGGCCACGAGACTTGGGTGGGATCAGCGGAGGAATCTCCTCATCCGGGCCCGTGAAGGGGGAGCTGTCCGTGGTGCTTGTAAGCTGCTTACGAGGAAAATGAAAAGACGCGGATGAAAAGCTGCGTTGGTGCTCCAGAGTCTGCGACTCAACGGTCCCTCTATCTGAACTCTTCTCCATCTGGTCAAAGCTAGATGTCGGTGTTGATGTGTCTGCGGGTCGCTTCAATCCCCGAATAGGCGTAAATGGAGAACCCAATTGCCTAATCGGTGGTTTCTCAGACAGATCTGGGGTTGTTGGCGGTGTAGAGTCACTTCTCGATCTCTGTTCACTCTGAGATGGGTCGTACATGGGGGCAGGTTCCGACAGTTGGTCGGGAATCCCAAAGTGAGGAAGTAAAGGTGAGGTTTTGTTTTCTGGCATATGAATGCTCAGCTCCAATGGTCGAAAAGAACGGCGCGGTAGGTGCCGAGCTGGTCGAAGATTCGAGTTTCGTGAGGGAGTTGGTTCAGGTTCGGGAAAGTCGAATTGGGGTGAGCCAGTGGTGATATGGCGGAAGTGTGAAGGGGCCGAGATGATGGGTCGGCGTGATGATGAGGAAAAATTTAGAAATCGCCTCCTTTTAGGTTCACCATTGCCTCGGGAAGGCTTCTCCGATCTATTTGAGTGATGCGAAGCCATCTGAGGCACAGCCACTGGTCGAGGATAGTGTGGCGGCTGATCGTAGATGATGTTGTGAGATTGTTTCTCATCTTTTGCCATTAGCACCTCGTCGTCGCTAACCAGAGTACCCAAGGGCAACGCACTGTCGTGTGTAGAAGAAGGAGTAAACGAGGACTTACGACCAGACCTCTTATCGGAAGAAGCGATGGGCATGCAGCAGCGGAACCATGAAGTCCACGGGGCTTCTACACCATCCGAATCGGCGACCTTCATGCTGCGGTGATTCCGAGAGCAACAGCTAGCGATTTCATGCCGACACAAAAGCCATCAACAAGGCAAAAAGAAAAAAAAGAAAAAAAAGGGAAAAAAAGGGCCGAAAAACGTATAAGAGTAAACAAGAAAAGAATAAGCTGCAAGCTGCAAGCTGACGCAAGGTGATGCAATGCAATGCGAGGTAAGGGAGTGAGTGAGTGAGTGTGGTGTGGTGTGGTGTGGTGCGTGGATGGACGAATTAGAGTATAAGTATAAGATATGGTAAAGCAGGATTACAAAATCAATGTGAGAATAACAAAAACAACTCAGAGGCGTAAGAACAATAAGAGATGAATGGGATAGGGCCGATCAAAAAAGACTGACGAGATGGGATAGGATGAGAGTAGTTCTCTTTGCGGTTGCGCGCGTGTGCGTGGGTTATGCAGCAGCGGAGGCGGCGGCGAACCAGCAGATTTTAGTCTAAAAGAAAGACTAGGAAAACTAAGTTAGGGGGGGGGGGGAAACTGGAAACCAAGGACAAGCAGAGCTGCACTGCAGATGCAGATGTAAATGCGGTCGACCATCCATTTTCCGAGATGGTCATTATTCGAGAACGGGCGGCAACCTGGACATCAAAGATGGAGTGGCCATCGAGTGGTCGAGGTCGACGGAATGTCATCATGGCGCAGGTGACGGACCGGGGTGGTCTGGTCCATGGCCAACCAGTCGGCGCTTAGAAGCTGCTTGCAGCCATGTTTTAGCGCCTCCACCCAGGTAGCCTTTGTTGCAGGTAGTGGGTAGGTAGCAGGATAGTATCAGGTTCGGGAGACACCAAAAATCTTAGAGAGGCCCTTGAAGAGGGTAATTATCCATTCCATAATCTAGGCCGGGAGCGTTCTGACGGTGGGTCTGTGTATCCTCCTCCATTCCTTTGTCGTGAAAGATTCCGTCCCGCGCTCAGCGAGTCGATGTCGTGCATCCGTACTCCGTATTCTTCGACGCCATTCTGCATCCTGGTTGGCTGAAGCTATTCACCACTACGCTGAGACGGCAGCGCACCTTTTGCCACAGAATCTAGCGAGGGGGGTCTCGTGCAGCATTGGTATTGGTCGACTGTTGATATGACCAGGACTGACCGGGCTTTTTTCTTTCACTTTTTTTTCTTTCCCTTTCCGAGGCTGTGTGTCGTCACACTTGCCGACTGAAGATTTGATTAAGGCTAGGCCGGGCGATGCTAATGTATGATGATGTTGCGTGAGAACTTGACTCTTGGCGGTTTTGGCGGCGTGTTGGGACATGAGTGAACGAGATCATAGTGTACAACAGTTGCACCATGGCAATGATTGCCAACGTATGTGCATACCTCTGCAGTCTTGGAACTGTTGGTTCAAGGATACTGGCACATACTGTACATGCATATTGTAGTTGGCCGCATCCGGGTTGGCCCATACTATGCCAAGTTGGTAATCCCCTATGATGATGAGATGACTACCGGTATTTGTACATGCTTCTTCTCCAAGATGTGCCAAACGGAAGGAGTAAGAGATAATCCCCTTGAACCTTGGCGGAAATAACCACAAAGTTGGTTGCCTCGCATTCACTCTCCAACCAGCCTGTTGCGCTTCATTAGTTGGATGCCTCGACTCTCCTTCAATCTCAATGTCCAACATCATCACTCGCAACCCCGGTCTCTTTTGATCGGGTTATTTCCCACCCCCGGCGCCTCTCACCCAGTCGGTAGCCTTGTTTATCCCCAGAGCTCTGGCGTGACTCTCCAGTAGCTGACGGTTCATTTCTTTTTTTGGGCTGCACCGTGGTTTGGGCTCCGCTCCCTTCTCGTCGGTTGATTGGCAGATCGACTCCAGGACATGGCCTCCACCATCTGTATCCGTCACTTCTTTGTGGCCAAATCGGTCTGGTGCACGTTTTGCTCATCCCTAGTCGATGTAACTTGTCGCGACAAGAAACCTGACGCGTGGGTTAGGATTCCCCTTGAAACATGGGAAAGTCGACCATGGTCGTCCTTGGTCGTCTTTATGCACTGTTCTATATCTGTCCCGAAATCTGAGGCCGTAGTGTCCTATTTGGGCAGCAGGTCATCATCAAAGACCAGCTTCTCACTCGAAACGGGTATCTCGTTTGGTTTCATGACCCCCTGGAAGAATTTCAATTCTCCCAAATGGTTAGTCCTTAGTGATGCTACCCTGATCAGTGCGAGAACAGGTACAAAGGTTGTTGACGAGTGGGGAATGCCAACACGAGAATGCATGTGTGTAGGGTCCCATGGTCCTAGGGTCCCCCTCAGGCCTTGACGCATAGCGAAAAATCCGCTTCGCCCCTCCGAAGACAAACCATCTTCATGATGTTGTTTTGACCAAAAAAAAAAAAACCCCCCCCAGGGAAAAAAAAAGGAAAAATTATGTTCAATAGGTATTCTGCTGCGCCTTCATGCTGCCTCCGAAATGCCACCTGTGAGACCATCAATGGGCGGCTGACTTGTTGACTTGTTCCCGCTTACTTGCAATCACTCCCAACTTGAGTTACAAGCCGTTCCTGTGTTGTACGCATCATAGCCCTTGTAGGAATGCACATAAAACCCGAAGCAGAAGTTGACGCCGTGATAAGCGACCGTGTCATTCGGCGATGACTCTTTTGTGAATCTGCAGGCTTATTATCAAGTCCGGCTAGTTGACTGATGTGCTCTAACATATGCATCTCGCGGCATCGCCGCTAATAACGGTTATAGAAAATGCAATATCTACAGACAAAACCAGTTGGCTGGAGATTCTTGGGGCGATCGACGGACGGACCGCTCCCGTCATGTTTTTCACAACAAGGATTCAACGGAAGGATCCTGTACCGGATGGAGCTCACCTAAACAACAGCAGAGACTGAATCGCGGGAGAGGGCGTCATGAGGATACATGCCCATGGTGTTGGTGGCCCCTGACTTTTGCCTCTCTTCCAAGAATAGACGTCTTTTTTTTTTTGGCGGGATCCTGACTGGAACGCTGAGCACGGACAGGGATGGCATCAGTATACGGGTGAGGAAGAAGCCAAAACCGGGACTGCGGATCGGGAGGTCTGGAGTTTGCAACTACATGGAGTGTGAGACCGTGGAGGCCGCCATCTTCACATGCCGCACAAGCCGCCACTGTATGCTTCTGCACTGGTTTTCGTGGTGCAGCGGAGCTGGAGCTGCTGGAGGCTAGTCACGCCAGTGGCGGCTTTGATGGCTTCTGGCTAAAGGCGCAGCTCTTGAGATGGAGGGCGACATGTCTCACTTGTAATCCACGTGAGATGTAGAATTTTTCGTTGCCTGCCAAAAACAACAATGCATGTTTTCAAGCTGATGGTCAGCGGCTGTCGCGCAATTAGTAGCCATGGCACCTTCGATATTGCATGACAGCCGCATGTGGCGCCACATAGGTAGAGCCGTCCCACAGCCACAGAGCATCTGTTGTCGGGAAACGGATTAACAGGTCAGCCGCCAACCCCACAGCTAGATCGAGCTTGACTCGGTTTGGAAGGCGGGACAGCGGTCAGACATGGCAGTACTCCGAAATCTCGAAGAATTCTAGAAGCGAGAGACGTCAAGAACATTAAGCTACGTCAAGCTCCCCGGTTCTCAGCATGACAAAACGGGTTTCAAGAGGTGACGATGGCTCCAATGCCTTCCGAAAACGCCAAAAGGTCGTCCACGAAGCTCCTACCAGCGAAGAAGTAACCTCCAGTAGCCAATTGCGCAAGCTTCTCTCTTTCGACCAGGACTTGCGCCACGCCAGACACGGTATGTCTTGATCTAAGATTTGGAGATGACAACGGCTAACCTATTCCTGCGATAGGCCTCCAATCATTCAAGAGTCTCCTGGATAAAATTGTATCCGACGATGGCGACCGGCGATCGAATCTGGAAATCCTCACACAATATCTCGAAACCGTGAAGCCAAGAGACACGTCCGAAGATGGCGTCTTTCTGTCCGACATCATGGAGATGTGGTCCTTCGCTGTGCAAGTCAATAATGAAGGTGTCATGTCAGCGGTTGCAGTCGTCCTCGCCCTGGTCCTGCAAATCGTCTCAGAATCGCTCGACCTCGTCCGTCATGGACTCGGCATCTGCCAGACTATCCTTCAGGAGCGACAACTCAAGTCACTGTCAAGAAACTTATCACTGGAAAAAAGTAAAGGATTCGTCATTTCACCCACCCTACGCATGCTCCGTGAGGCCGTGTGCTTAGATGGAGGTGCCTACGTGAAGCGAATCTTCCGCGCTCGACATTCTACTCTCGCCTCCCTCGGAAGGAATCTTGAAGTCGGGCATATGGGAGACGGACCAGAGGATGTGCGAAAGGCCACGGTGAGGACTCATGCGGTTCGATTCTTCTTGAGCCTCCTGAAGTACTTGCATTCGGATGGCAGAAAAGAGCTTCTTGCGCAAAAGGAGCTACTGTCGCATCTAACCTTTATGATCAAAACTGACCCCCCTTATCTGGTCAAAGACATCCTGGAATCATTGAAGACACACGTTTTGATGGACGACAAGATTCCTAGAGATGTTAAGTTCAGGAGTTTCAACACGAAGACTCTTATGCGCCTTCTCGCTCTCTACACATACAGTGCCGACAGCGATGAAGTAGATGAAACTAAAACTGTAAGCTACAAAGCTCATCAGTTCCTCATCTACGTGTGTACCACTTCTAGTGCTGGCATATTATATCCTTCAACTGGTCTATACCCCAAGGAGTCAGATGACGAAATTCCGGGGCATGGCTCGGCTGGTAGTGCTGGCAACGCTTTCTTGTCAGACAAGTACAAGGATGATATACCTGTCTACAACTTCGTGCTCGCTGAGTTTGCTCAGAAGCTTCGGCCATGGTCCAACATGAAACATAGCGAGCTGCTAGTGGCCATCTTCACTGCTGCCCCTGAGCTTGTCGCCAAATACTTCCTCAGTAACAAATCTTTCACCTTTGAACCCAAACTTTCGATGACCTGGATTGGATACTCGGCTTTCCTTTTCAACACAATGATGATTCCCTTTCCCGTCCGATTTGGAGACCGTATACGATCTGTCAAAGCTCCTCCTCCCACCTCTATCATCCTCGACAACATTATTCCTCTACCCATCAACCAGAAGGTTCTCAACCGATGTCTGTCTACCAAATCCCACCTCACATCTTTCTTCGCGACGAGGATTCTTATCGTGGCTCTGGAGAAACTCGTAGGAGTTCTGCGATTGCATGAAGAATCTTCCAAGGCCAAGAACAGCAACTGGACTGAGGCCAGCCGAAGGTTGATTGATGCCTTCTGCCAGCGGATTCCCGACATGAAGGAAATTGTCCGCTCGTATAAGGGAATACCCTCTGAGAATATCCTTCACAGAACCGTGACGGCACGTCTGTTGCTCCTTTACTATACAGCGATTCCCCAGGTAGCTCTCGCTGCCAACTTTGATGTCTCTCCTTTCTTTGTGGAAGGCTTCAGGAAAATGACTAAGGAGTTTCAGAAGCCGGAAGATAAGTGCTTAGTTGACATGGAGCTAGAGAGTCTGGTTTCTATAGCCAGTTATTCGCCGGGTATGCGATGGTTCTCAAAAGTTGACAACCTCCTCGGTGGAGCAACTTTCTCCCCTTACACGGGTTTGTTGAGAACATTATCCGTAATGAACAATCTGGATTCATCTATACAGCTTAGACGAGTTCTTGGTGAGGTTGCTGTCGAGAACCAGTTGGTCACAAAGGCGTCTTTACTCAGTCCTTTGATTGAGGCGCTCAGGGCTGTGAACATTGACACGAGGGACAGCACCTTGGAGAAAATTTGGTCTTTTGTGGACAACTGCATCAATCGCTGTGCTAGCTCTCCGATCAAGTATATTGACTTGATGGAGACGTACCTCAAGGACGAAGGGGTGGCTTCTTCAAATACCGACGCGGCACTCCTCAATGTGGCTATGGTTGAGCAGCTCTCCTACGTCCTGAGCTCAGCAGATGATGTAGACAAGGAAGCTTTCGCTGTACTCTTCTCATCCCACTTCAACGGGTCGTACAACTTCAAGAAATCCAGGCCATTGACGAAACTTCTATATAAGCGTATAGGCAACCAGCTCAAAACCGTCGGATTAGGCCATCTCAAAGGCTTGGAGTTGGCGTCCATCGCGGAAGATGACGATGAGGACATGGCTGACGTGGGCGATACTATCAGCGAGGAACACTCATCTGTGGATCTTTCCAAGCTGAATGAACTGCTAGATATGCCGATCTCAGAAAAGGAGGATACTGGTGCTCTTACCAAATGGACCACAAAAAATACTGAAGACTTGGTTGAAGACGGCTGGGCGGCAAGCTTGATCCGACTTCTGTCATCAACTCACACGAATATTCGCAAAGAGGCATTCACCAACATTCTCAAGATGGCCGCCAAAATCAAGGAGTCATCATACGAGGAGAAGGAGCAAATTTGGCTTTTGCTCTCAGAACTAGCGGAGTCCTCGAGGGGCCCGGTTGACATCGGTCCTGTGCCTTCGGCCTTCACAGCGTTCGCTATCCATTCTCTTGACATCCTCAAGAACCCATTGCACCCGCTCTATCCCAAAGCCAATTCCTTCCTCACTCGTGGCCCTGTTTGGTCTCTTGATAAACTTCCAATGGCCCACGACATTCTCCACGGTGAACCATCCGAAGACGACAAATACTACACCGAGATTACATGGCTGCTTGTCTACCTTCTCGACAGTTTGCGCACGCCTTTTGATCTCGGGATCTTCCACAAGAAACGCTGGTTCGAAAAGATTCTCGTCCTCGGCGGCAACCCTTATCTGCGTTTCAATCTTCGCACTCGGATCCTAAGGTTGGTTTATCGAGCAACTTGTATCGATGGTGGCAGTACCACGCTTGTCACTCGCTTCGGTATTCTTAGCTGGCTCGATGCTCAGCGAGCTGCGTGCGAGGCGGCTGATGAGGTTGATATCTTGAGCGTCTTGATGTTGAGAGTTTGGCAGACTTGTGACCAGGACAAGGTTACTGCATGGAGCAAGGGGGGAGTTAAAAAGATCATTTCGGCTCTGGTATAAGTAGGAAATGGATGTGGGTGGTCGAGCGTGGATCTATAGACTGACTGTTAGTGACATGAGAATATACCCAGCATGGCAAAGTTCATCTATAGGTAGCTCCCTTTTGATTTCCTTGTCAATTGTCTTACAGACATCAACATTGCACGTATATAGGCCAAAGTCACCACGGTCAGATTGTCTTAAGAAAATCATCACGGGATAATGTAAAGCTAAAGGGCAAGAAAAATGTCTTGGAAAAATCAGTTCAACCTTGGTCGTACATTATGTATGTACATCCCCTCTAGATCTCCATCTCAATCAAAACACCGATATTGCAAATTCAAACTAAAAACGAGCTTCAAAAAAAAAAGAACACCTATCACAAATTCCAATGAAAGCCCAGAATATTGCCCCGGCCACTTTCGCTCTCTCACATGGTGAATATTACGATGTCTGTATATAAAGGGTTTTGAGAGGATCCGTCGCTCAAAAACCGCAGAAAAACGCAAGAGATATTGCCCAAAGACATCTTGACGTGGGCAAAAATCGACATCCTTCCTCTTTTTAAAAGTCCTGTCCCACTCCGCCAAGATTGAAAACAATAAGTAAATTGCAGTTTGGTATTAGGATAGCAGAAATCATTGCTGCTTTGATCTGGTGGTCATTTCATATGCCGTTCACAGTTGGCCGGAGAGGAGAGCCTCAGTAGCTGTGAGAGAAGGGTTAGTTACCAGGGCATAGTAGATTCGGTGATTAGAAGAAAAACATACCAGAATTAATGTAGGCTCTCTTAGCATCCAAGGGAACGCCGAAGCGCTTCTCAAGCTCCTGTTTGATACCCTTCTTCGTGACGGTCATCAAGTCAGCCGTCTTGAGAATATCGCGGATCTCGGCAAGCAACGCGTCGTCACTTGGCAGACCGACCATATCCTCAGGTGAGAAGAACTGGGAACCGCCGAACTGGCTCATGCGGTTGCCGCCAAGCATCTCAGAGTGGGCAAGTGACATGCGAGACATGTTGTGCGCTTGAGGAGCGAAACCAGCCGTAGAGCCGGGACGGCTTGGCTGGTAGCCACCGCCATACTCGGAGAAGGGGCCCTGAGCCTTGGTAGCATAGCTGTAGCCGGAAATCTCTGAACGGACGTCGTCGCGAGCAGTCTGAGTCTCCCACAGTTCGGCTTGGTACTCCTCCCACTTCTTGCGGGGAATGGAGGCAGGATCAAATTTGCCTTCGTCACTGATGACAATCTTCTTACCCTTCTCGCCGGCAACCACACGAGTGTTACCCCAGTTGAAGTCGTCCATATGCCAGAAAGAGAACAGAGGCAAACCGAAACCGAAGACGGGAATGGCCAAGATGTAGAGAATCATCCATCCAACCATTTCCCACTTGCGGCGCAGGATGAAGATGATGGCCTGCAGACCGTAGATGGCAGCGAGCAAGATGAAAGCAGTAACCGGTACCACATCAGGATTATCAATAACAAGGTAAATCATGTATACAATGTAGGCGACAATGACGGGCTGCACGATGGTACTAAGTAAATCGACAAACACGACGAAACGCATGGAAAAGCAGCAGAAACCGCAGAGCTGAGCCATGGGGATAAGTTCCATCAAGTTGTGAACAGTAGAGTTGATCCAACGACGTCGCTGAGACAGGAAAACGGCCCAAGAGTCAGGAGCGATAGTCCAGGCATGCGCAGTGTTAATGTACTTGGTTTTGTACTTGTTGTGATACTTGAGCAGGAGAGTGGTCAGATAACGATCCTCACCAAGGTGCAACAAGTTCTTCATGTGAAGCGTATCAACACGGATAGTGGAATAGTCTTCAACAATCTCGCGGCTGACGAAAAGAGGCTTTCCAGTCTCGGCAGCACGAATCCGATACATGGAGAAACAACCAGGCAAGCAAGTAACAGAGCCGAACAAGGATTCGAAGGCCTTGGACAAGTTGTGAGAAATCCAGTATTCGTAGACCTGAATCATGGTGATGAATGAAGACTTTGCGTTGGTCAGGGCGGTTTCACCGCAGACAGCGATCAAACGAGTATCGTCCAGGAAGGCCGAGACCATACGAGTAGCCGAGTCAGGGGCGACAACAGTATCAGCATCAATCTGCAGGAGATACTCGTAGAATGTTGGGTTGACACCGATGATGTTGCGAATTTGGTGGTACATCTCCAACTCGAGCGGGCTCATGGCGAGGTTGTAGTGAACACGGTTGAGGAAGCGCATGAGAACCATCTGGGAGTCTCGCTTGCCACGGTTACCAGGGCGAGACACCTCGGAAGGCTTGCCAACCTTAACGATGACCATGAAAGGAACAATGTGGCCCTGAACTTCATAGAGGCCGGAGTAGACCTTACCCATGTTGTGCTGCTTCAAACCTTCACCAAGAGACTCAAAGCTGAGAGGCTCAGGATCAACTGTCTCGGAAACACCAAGAATGTCGAGAACAATGCGAGGAGTAGGTCTATCGTTGCCCTGACCGATAATCATACCGTCACAGACAAGGACCAGAAGCTTCCGTTTATCATCGTACTTCATACGGGCAGCTGAATCCACAGCACGGCGAAGTGAATCTTCGTCTTCGGTATAGGCTGGAATCATACACATGACAAACTTATCGAGATTCTCGGGCACATTCTTGCCACCAAACTGGAGAGCCGCCAAGAACTTGAATGCAAGAATAGAAGCCAGCATGCACGACAAGGCCAAAACAAAGTACGTGGCGAACTGGCAACGAACTGAGTTTCGGGTATCCTCATCACCGACGTAGAAAAGATTGTTCAAGCAAGTTTCCATGCGAGCCTTCGCTGGGACATCTAAGCTGAGAGAATTCCAGTACTTCGTGATGTCTTCGCCGGCTCGGTTCTGGAAAAGCTGCGTCACGGAGTCATCCATGAAGTCGGTGGCGCCGTTATCAGGAGGAGTTGATTTGCCAGCCTTAACGCGCAACCTACGGCCACCAGTAAGGTAGGTGGTCATGTCATAGACACGGCCGTTCATAATGGCAACGGCCTGCTGCTTCTTTGCCAGTTTCTTGACATACTGAGGAGTGTAACCGATGCGGCCCTTCATGTAGTTGGCCTTCAGAAAAGTCATTTGCTCAAAGTACCAATCAGGTCGACTATCATTGGTGAAATAGCGGAAATCATGATAACCAGCGATAACATCATCAGTATCGATGACAGAAGTCGAACCAGTAATGTTGACGCTTCTGTAATCTAGAGTAACTTCAGGTCGAATCTCGCCATCCTTACCCTGACAAAGAGCGGAAACCTGGATGGGGAAAAGAGAACTGACATCGGAACCAGCGTAATTGGTAAGATCGTCAGTGTCCAAGTAGTTTGGATAATGGCGCGGAGCATAAGAGCCAATATCAAAGACGTAACCACGGATGGAAAGGTATGCACCCTTACTTCCCTTGTCACCATCATAGGACGACAATTCGGCAGCACTATAAACGTGTTGGGTAGGGCAAATCAACCGCGGGAATCCAACCATGAAGAAAGCGACAAAGGCACAAAGAAGCCAGATAAGCATGTTGATGGCCACCTTTTCTCTCCAGGCCATACGAACATCCTTTCGTGACATTCGGCCTACCCACCGAATCAGAAAGTCGGGGATAAACCAGGTCATCAAGTAAACAACAAATACCCATCGTTTTCGACTGGGTTTGTCTTTATACTCCTCGACCTCCTCGAGGGATTTTTCATTACCCCGCTCGGCCATTTGTTCTCGAGTATCAAGGTTCTTGAACATGTCGCCCGCACCAAAAGCAGATGCACCAGCCTCAGAGCGAGCGTCATCGTTGAAATAGCCGCCCTTCTTCTCACCGTACATGAGCGGGGTATTGCCACCCGAAATCAGGCGCTCCTTGGAGGCACCAAAAGGAATACTCTCAGCAGGAGTGAGACCATCACCAGCATCGGAGGACGGCAGACCAAAGCGACCAGACTGAGAACCAGCTTCCACGAGCTGGGCGACTTCCATCCAGCAGCGCTCGCTGAGAAAGACACCGGTAGCACCAACGCGGACCTCATTGGCAGGCCATTGCTTCTCCTCGATGACCATCTCAGCACGCTCTCGTTCGCTGCCAACAAGGATGGTCTCTGCATCAGCCATGCCAAGAAATTCGCCAAATGGCAGGAACAGACTGAAATCAGCAGACCTGATTCGCTGGCTGATCTCAGCAATACCGAACGTTTGTACCTGTGTGCGAACGCATTTGCTGTCGAATTGATTTGCAATGCGGCGATCGTTAGGCTTCAAGCAAAAGATGAAGTAGCCATTAGTACCAGGATCAGTAACAGCTTTCTGGACATTCTCTAGAGAAGACAGAAATTGGGCCGAGGCACCTTGTTCAATGTTGTGTTTAACGTTCTTCTTCGAGTCTCCTGCATTGCTTCCCTGCTCAATCTCTTCCAATGCTTCCTGCTGTTGGCGACGGTAGGCTGTGTTGGGCCTGACCCTGGTGTTCTTTCGAGACATGACACTGGGAGCACGCATTGGCTTGGAGCTGACGGTGGCCTGCATAACAGCGGTGCGCTCATTGGGATGAGTGACAGTCTGGAGAGCCTCTTGGCCAAAGAGTCGAGCAACGAACTCGCTCTTAGTACCATTGATCATGTTGAGAAGATCACCCGAAATAATCTCACCATTCTCCTCAATCAAGCCCTTGACAGGATATTCAACCTCACCAGCGAAATGTTTGACAGTGAAGCTAGCAGCGAGGTTCTCAGTCAAAAAGTTGCTGCCAGGAAGCTTGGCAGTCGCAGAGCTAACTTCGATAGCAGGATTCTTGCCCTCAAAGCGCTTTCGCAAGCTCTCAAGGAGTTGCATGTCATTTCGATTCCGTCGAGTCTGATCATCTAAAATGCTAAGAAGACCGTTGCCGGGTTTGAGGATACCTCGAACAGCATCGGAGTTATCGAAGTAGCTAGTAGCAGTAACACTAACTTCCTCAGACTCAAGCATCTCAGCCTTGCGGTCGAAGAAGTTGTGCAAGGTAACGTTGTAAACCGCCTCAGTAGCGGCGTTATTTAGAAGCTGGTCAAGTGTCGAACCAGTGGAAGATTGCTGGGCAAAACCAGGGAAATCCACAATCGACACAGTGTTGACAATTGACTCCTCGGGGGCGCAGACTCGCTGGTTGATGGTTTCAATGATCCAAGCGACCAGGAGAGAGTAGAGAGTGCGAGCGAGCTCGCCAGCATGAGCGCGAGCACCATTAGGATCAAGCATGACAGTGACACGCTCCTTGTGGATCATCTTTGTCTTATAACCCAGTGTAGTCTGGAGTTCAGCGGTACCGACACCGAGGAAAGCTGCAATTATGGCGAGAACTTCTTTGTTCTTTACAGCAGTAATCGTTTGACCTCCCTCATGGGAGAATCCGCCACTGTCATCTCCTGTAGCGCTAGTGCCAGTAGCCGACTCAAATTCAAGCTGGCCAATATGAAGAATACTGGCCAGAATCTGGCATATCTCTGCAATCTCGGCACGAGGGAACTCAAGCTTCCTCAAAGCGTTCTTAAAGACTTGGAACCCATCGGCATCATTAATGCCAACCTTGAGCTGGGTGGGGTGACCGAGGAATTTCCATCGCTTCTGGGCGCCGTTAACACCAGATCCATCCAGACCAAGATGAGACCTTTCGGCATCACTGGTACCGGCAAGGAGATAGTAGAGAACGTGGAAGTTGCGCTCGCCAGTCGGCACATCGGCGATACGACTACGCTCCAATCGATGATCCAGCAGCTTACCACCGATTAGGATAGGGTTGGTGGTTGCAGATGTGTCATACTGGAGTTCGTAGAAGAGACCGGCCTTGGAAGCAGTGGAGGTGGTGGCAGTCTTTGTTGTAGTGAGGCTGTCGAAGACGTAGGCAGCCAACGAAAGCTTGGTAGAGAGAGGAGTGGAGGACTTGTTGAGAAGAGCTGCTAGCAAATGGTTTCGTAGGGTCGATTTACCAGAACCAGATTCACCCCTAAGAAGAAATTGAGAGTTAGTGCTCAGATTCCGAGAGGGTGACAAAACGCGTCATAGTATCATAAGATAGGCCACTTACAAAAATACAACAGCCTGGTTCTCGGATCGGTGGCCGAGTCTCAACCAAGCGCGGTCTGCCATGTCCTCGGCGCCAGCCATGGCGCTTCCTTCCTTTCCACCATCGGGTCCCTTGGTAGATGAGGTGTACGTGTTTAGAGAAATAAGTGCATGGGAAGAAAGTCGAGCTGTGGGATGAGAGACGTGAAATCGACTGGCCAAATGAGCCGTGAGATGTGTATCTGATTGTAGGTGAGCAGGGAGTGAAGGCAGCGAAGGTTGCATGTGAGCGCCCCCGCTGCCACCGCCCAACTGTGGAAGGCTCATGGCTATGGGATATTTTGATCAAGACGCCAACAGGTGGCTCTCGGGGAGGATTAGGGTAATCGTCGAAAAATTGATAAGCAGATCAGTACGGGTTTTGAGGTTGAAATCTGAAGAGACGGTGTCGTTATCACGAGACGGTGCGTCGAAGTGTTGTCGTGTACCGGACAGTCGGTTAAAACGAAGGCACTATTAACGAAGGGAGATGTGAGAGAGGTTATTGACTAAACGAGCGTCAAAAGGAGAGAGCGAGAGAGCAAAGAAGGGAAGAAAGGTGAGGCTTGACAAGAAGCGAAAGCCTTTCCACCAGGTCGGGTTGACTTGAGAATGGGTGGTGTAACGAAAGCCGAACTTCCACGCCAAAGAAAAAAAACAGGCGCTGAGAAAGGGGATTTGTTTCCTTAGGGAATGAACACATGCATCCGCTGGGCGATTTGCCGAAAGGGGGCGGGGCGGAAGAGACCAAAGACGCAAAACCTAGCCCAGTCCACCCACCCAGCACACACGAACACTTCATTACTATGTTTGTCCCACGACATAAAAAAAAGTACGAGCTTTTCCTGGTTTGGGGCGGCTGCCATAGCCACCCACACACTGTGGAACTCGTGTTTTTCTTCCCTTGCCCCCAGCCCTCGAGTCTGAGTCCCGAGCCTTCTGGGGGGTCCAGGAGGCTGTGGATGGTGTGAAAGTGAGCGGGCTTTCATCTGGTGGCACATCCTACCCAGAAAAAGTGCTGTGATTACATTCTTACGGCATGTCAGTAGACACACTGTACGTGTCTTCACTCAGAATTCTGACTTGAACGGTGATATCGCGACTTTGAAGCGGTCAACCCCTCCACGCCACATTCCTCTGGTGCATGTTCATTCTTAGAACGATTCCCGTCCACCGGCGGAGGTTACGTGACGTTACGGTATGCGGGTAGCAATGCCTCCCAATATGGCATTGCACCGTATGAAATATACACTTGTCCACTCGATCGATACATGAAACTTTTACGTTAGTGATGGGAATCTCGAAGACAGTATTACAGCACGGGTCCGCAAAGCCCGGCAGAACGGACAACGATTATGATGATGAAAGGCATCATCATGTCAATTAGCGGTTCGTTGGCGCCCAAAATACCAACCCTGGTCTCCCAGAGCATCCACCGGATGCTTCCCGCATGGACAACGGGGTTGTAGTACGTATAGCGGGTCATGCAAAATGCTTGTTGACTGTTTACCTTGCACCCCATTCGCCCTCACATATCTATATACGAGAGCAAGTTTTTCCGGCACCGTCGATTCCATGATCTGAGACTCACTCTCGGGGCTTTGACTTTGGTGGGATTGTTGACGTGAGAATTGGGTTTCACTTGTGGAAATGGTTTACACGCTCGGTCCGCCTATTTTCGATGATCAATGTTTACTATAAGAAAAAATTTTAATAATAATAATAAATAACAAATTAATGGATTCTATTCACAGGCTTGAACTACGTACTGTCAGTCAATGAATAAAAACTAAATGGCCAAATTCTCGAAACGCGGGTGGTTGCATAGTTGGACACTGGGTCGTGAACAAAGCAGCCCTAGACTGGCCTCGATGCATGAAATGGTTCCCGTCAGTTCCAGACGAGTTGATATCTGGTGGATTGACAGGGTGATACAGTATCTACGGAGTACCCACAGCTGATCTGTGGCCCGTGGCCCGGCCTCACTTCGTACTGTGCGTTGAATAGTTGGAGCCAACAAATTCATTCAGAGACAAGTCAAATGACGGGCTTCGCTGATCCCTCTGAGACAATCGCTGCCAGCAAGTGGACTTACACGTCAATTCGTACCATTGAAAACCTCCCGTTCTACCAATTGTCTCACTTGCTCTCCCGTACCAACCATGACAGACAAAGGGACGGACGGACAGCCCAGGCAGAAGAAAAATTTACGATTCACCTGGGGAATATGGAGTATGTACTAAGCTAGAGCTTCATTGACCGGTTATAAACGAGATGGACTGTCTCCTCCTCTGTGGTAATCTCCTGGCCGGGGTTCCTCATATCAGTTCCCCACTGCCGGCAGCGCCGCCGATGACGCTACTCCGACAGAGAGGAGATGCCATAACTACACCATATCCGAGTGCTTCAGCTCGTTCGTAAATTTGGTTGGACATACAGTACCTACTGACCCTTGGCCTCTGAGGGAGGGGACCATTCTCCACGGCTTCTGGAATGCTTAAATCTTGTCGAGTGCCTCTGCATCCATCGAGTGGCCACTTTAGAGAGACCTAGTTATGATATGTTGGATCCGTGCCCTCCCATTCATTTCTTCCCCACGATGGACAGGTGAGATTGGATGGCGCGGTCATGCCCGTTAAGCCGCCGAGTGGAAATGTCCGAGACAAGCAAGAAAATGGCTGGTTGCTTTGGGTCGAAATAACTGTGAGGCTGCAATGCACAGTAACTTATTGGCTAATAACTTTTCTTTTACTTTCTTTTTTCCTTTGGCTCTGACATACCTCTTTTCTTGACCTGTTGGTTACCCCCTGGAAATTCGATCTAACTTCATCTGTGCCGTCACCCATCATCCGTCCAGTGATGGCGCTAGTAACCCAGCGGCTGAAATCTGATCGGCCACTGGACCAGGTGTGGCTTGCTTTTGCCAGCTCAAAAGCTGATAACTATTAGTCTCCATGTCCAGCTGGACGCGCGCCATCTGCGGACGCCACCGGACAGACGTGTAGGCGAGATAAAAGTGAAAGATTGGCTGAAGGAGGGACGGAAACCAACCAAAGAAATGAGCGAGAAAAAGTGAGGAAAAGAAGAAGAAAAGAACTAATTAAGCCATTGACGGCCCATTGCAAGTTTGGTACCTGGTAAAAGCCCATGTACGACCCAGTCGGGGAAGATTGAGAGAGGATGATCTGGTGGAGCATATACTTCCTGTGTGCTCTTTGAACATAGCAGGAGAGGCGAGAATCATCGAGTTTTGACACAAGCCGTTATGGCGGTGGTGACGTGTTGATGTCACATAACAAGGGGGGGAGACAGCCAGACAGGTTAAACCACCCAAAAATTAGAAAGAAGCATCCCATTTAGTTTCATGCAGAAGCTATCAACTACCGTCCCGTCCTCGCTTCAGCTGGGTCTGACCACCATGGGACGAAGCCAATTATTGAATGCATGAGGCTGACCTACATGCTTGGGTGAAATAATACCTAGCGAGGAGACTACTGCACTGTGCCTTGGGGCGGAAACTACTTGGCGTGCTGAAAGGTGGTGATGAGCTGCAAGCGTTGTCTCCTCTTCTCCATCAGAACGGTACCAGGCCTCACAACCTCTGTGCTGTGCGTGCATGTGTTGGAGGTGGATGCTTATGCACATGAAAAGGGGACGGGATGTAAGTTGGCCGGTGTGGGTCACATCCCAGCCGAGAATAACCCACGTATCCAACGCATCCAAGCATCTGAAATTGTTGGCATCTGCTCCCACGCTCCGCACCAGTGGGGAGTGACGGAGGGCGACACCCCAAGAAAATCCTGGCCCAAAAAAAACTGGCAAAAAACTAAGAAGGGCATTCTCCGCCTTAAAGAGTTGCGTCCATAAAAAGATGTGCATTGGAACATACGAGCCCAGCATAGCCTCCCCCGGCTCACGGGCTTGCCGCCATGGATACGAGATACAGTGACATAGGGTTACGGGAAGTAGGATCAGACAAGCAAGCAAAGCCGGCACATGGCTAGAACTACAGCTGGGTTCGCCGCTTATCCACAGCACTCGAAGGGTTCCATCTTCCCAATAATCCGTAATGCATCAGCAGTAACTTATTCAGTGAGCAGACCAGAACAGGCCAGACACTGCTATTCGCCCCTTAACCCCCTACGTGCCCGCTCGCCGGCGTGCTGTTCCAAGTTTAGACACGCTCTCGCCTGTGTGAGTGGCTCCCCGCCCCCATGGCCTGGCCACTAGTGCACGACCTGACCAGCTTCTCCGAGTTGACTGGCTCGGGACGGCCACCCATTGGAACCTAGGAACCCGCTGGCACTCCATTTGCTGGCAAGATCACACGCTGGGACAAGCTTGGTCAAGCTTCAAGTAGCCAGGGCCTTGTTAGGATCGGGCCACCAGCCACCGACTCGCCCCGCAAGGCCCCCTAGGGCGGTTGCTCCTTGTGCCCCACCCGACTACTAAACACAGGTGCTAAAAAGATGGGCCGTTGGCCCTGAATTCCTGCGTCTTTGGACCTAGAAGCCCGCCCGATACAGTGCCCAATTGACACGGCCTTCATTCTCAGGGAACGCTTCCTCTGTGGGCACGCTACCTCTTTCCGCCGAGCTCTTCAGTCCTTTCTTCCATCACCTCTGGACCAAAAAAAAAAAAGCGCTGGTGCCTTTGGTTTTGTGTTCTCTTCCTTTTTTTGCTTGTCATACAGCCTCGTTTAACCGGCCTCACTCGCTTTGGCTGTGTTTCTACAATCGTTAATACTCACTACTCTTCCTCGAACCTCCCGTCGTTGCCGCCACTTCGTCCGCGACTCCTCAAGATTGAAAAGGAGGGTCGCGTTGCCTAGCGACCAAATCTTCCTGTCACCAACGTTCAAACGACCAGACAAGCCTCAAACTAGCATCAAGAAGCTTCATTTACTCCGCTCGCTCTAGCTTTTTGTTTTCTTCAGTCGTTTCGTGTTTTTCTTGGATAGCCAACCGACGAACCTACACGTTATTTGAGCTACGGTCCTTGACACCGAACGCTATCACATTACCACGTGTAGCATCGCGACGTTGAAACCAGCTGTGATTGTCCCGTGAGGACATCACTGTCATCCGCCATGGCGAATCGAATGTCCATGTTCTCGGTGACATCCGATGCCCTGGGTGGTCCGCAGGCTGCCCAGGTGTCGACCACCACCCTCCTCAACGCCATCCATAACATTTACATGTCGTCTCAGCCGCATAAGCTTGATGCCAGCACGAGTTTGGTTGTCAATACTTGGCTCACAGCTACTCAGAGCGGCCCTACCGTGGACGCGGAGCTCGCTAATCGAGCTTGGGAGCATGCCAGACGTCGAGCTGAAGATGGGTGCATTATTCTTGGGTATGTTCTTTGCACGGAAAATGTTTGCAATATCACTCTGCCATACTAACAGGCCATGACAGTTCTCTCCACCAGTCGACTCCATCCGTCCTTGTCCCTCTGTTGAACACACTTCCTTTTGCTATTCCCTCATCAGTATACAAATCTTTAGAAGCGATTCGCCCGTTCGTCCGATGTGTCACACCGCAGAACCCATCCACGCCTAGGCAAGTTGCTCTGGGTGTGACTTTGACAATGAACTTGACGGGAAATTTAACTGGCGCTTCTCTGGCGCTGTCTCAGGGTGGTATCGATACCGCCAATGGCTTGCTCAACATCCCCGCCGAGGCTGGTTACCGTGCTTTCGATGTCTTCTACTTTCTTCTCACTTCGGCGTCTACCCCCGCCGAACGAGAGTTTTTGGGCCTGAAGTCACCGTCCTCGTATGCTCTGTTGGCTCGCTCCGGAACATACGAGCCACCTTCATATCTTGCTACGGCTGATGACGCTGCCGCCGCCGACGACTTCCGCCAGGCTTTGAAGGAGATCGGAATTAAGGGCTCCGCTCATCGACATTTCATCTCAACTCTTGCCGCTCTCTTGAAGCTTGGCAACGCGCTCGACTATGCTGCCGATTCAGATGATCTCGAAGAGATATCTGAAGATGTCAGTGGCCTGCTCGGAATGGAGCCTGAGGTGCTCATGCACCAGCTCAGCACCGAAGATCGCCGTACCTTCGTTGGCGGTCTGTACGAAGCTCTCGTGGACTGGGTCATCTCTAAGGCCAACAGCGCCATTGCCGCTCAGATGCTCCGAATTCGAGATGGTGATGAGTCCGTGGACGGCCGCGGCATCCGCACTCCCAATTCGAATGAGGATACTGGCGACACTGTTTCAATGACCGTCATTGAGGTCCCTTCTCCGACCCTGGGCAAGGCCCTTGCCATGCGCACCATCTTCGATGATGCCCTTGGTATCAATTCCGAGATGATTCAAGACGGCGTTCCAGTCCAGCATGCTGGCTCTTCCGTCGTTAGAGAGATGCAGCACGCTGTAGCTGAGGTTGCCCCCGACTTGGGTATCATGACCGGCCCCCAAGGTAGAGACAGACAGCACGAGCTTGAGAGGAGGGAGGTCATTCTCGAGAAAACAGCGTACGCTTCTGAGGAGGATGGCTTTTTGAGGAAGCTACTTTTCCCCGTCCAGGGTGAGGGTATCAACCTTGGACGAGCCGGTCGCTTTGATCTACCCGCAATCCTTGCTTCCAGCCGTGCTTGGTATCATCTATCTATTCACCCTACTGACGACTCTCCTGCCAGCCTTGCAGCCTTACCTGCCGTAACGTCTGCTTGGTCTGCTGGTACCGTTTCTCGGCAGCTCCGATCTTGGAGATTGCCGGAGTGGGCAAACCGGCGTAGCAGGAACCTCGACTACACTGCCGATTTCGACATTGATGAATTCGTCCAGCGGTACGGACCCCTGGGCTGCAAGGACGGCAAGGACGGAATTGAGAACTGGATGCTTGAGCGTGGTTGGAGTAACGGCGAGGTGTTCGTCGGCAAAGAACGCATCTGGGTTCGCGAGACCGCCTGGTGGGAGGCGGAGAACATGTTGGATATTAAACCCGCCCATAGCTTTCAAAGTGTTGGGGCCAACCCGTTCAATACTGGCTTCGACACAGGTTACTCGAACAACGGAAGCGGCTTCTTCCCTCCTCAGGCAATTGGTGGTAGCAGCCTTAACGGCAGCAATGATCACCTCGTACACAACCGCCAGATTAGCCAAGGCAATATGAGCCAGGTGACGCTCAACCAACACCAGCATCTGAACGCGAACATGCCCATGAACCTGAGCCCCAACCCCAACCCCAACTCAGCGCCATCAATTGCTCCTAGCGCCCAGCGGAATATCGCCAGTGGTGATTACGGCCTAGGTAACAAGGGTGATACCCACAAAGGCCAAGTCTTCTACAATGAAGAGGGCGACTTCACCAGTGCTTTGGACCCTGAGCTGTCCAAGGGCAAGCAGATCGAGACTAAGGTAATCCCCTTCAGTCGCCGAGCCTGGGTTGCCTTTGTTTGGACCCTGACATTCTGGATTCCCTCTCCCGCTCTTTCTTTAATCGGTCGAATGAAACGACCCGACGTTCGTATGGCATGGCGAGAAAAATTTGTTCTATGCTTCCTTATTGCCATCATCAACGGTATTCTAATTTTCTGGATCGTCTTCTTTGGTAAACTGCTCTGTCCCAATTCTGACAAAGCCTGGGATGAAAAGCAGCTTGCCACACATCAAGGTTCGAAAGATTTCTGGGTGGGCATCCATGGCAAGGTATACGACATCTCGGATTTCTGGAGACAGCAACACAGTGACACCGATACTGAAACGACCTCCACTAACATGCAGCCTCTTGCCGGTCTTATTCTCGATGACTACTTTGTCCCTCCTCTGAATGTAGCCTGCAAGGGACTGGGTATCGCGGACACCACCCGCCTCACACTCAACAGCACCCCCGAATACTCCATCGCCGTTCACACATCTGGCTATTATGCCACTGATCGTACCAGTGCCTTGCACAATGAAAATTGGTACTGGGACACTTTCGAAAAGAAGATCAAGGACTACTACCATGGTGACCTCGTTTGGAAAGAGTCAAAGGTCAAAAATGAGGGTCAGAACGATCAGCACTACTGGGCACGTTATGGTAACCAGATTTATGATCTTACAGACTACTTCCATACCCAGTCTGTAATGGATCACTTTGACTCATATGCTTTCCTGAACGATGATGTTTCGAGTCTCTGGAAAGACAACGCCGGCAAGGACATCAAGAATGATCTCGATATGCTCATCGAGGATTCGATAAGCAACAAGACAAGGCACGCCAATATTATGAACAGCTGGTTATGCATTCAGCGCACCAGTTACGTGGGTATACTTGATTTCCGAGACAGCGCTAAGTGTCAGGTCAACAACTATATCATGTTGGCGTTCACAATCATTCTCTGTACAGTCATCGGCATCAAATTCCTTGCTGCCCTTCAATTTGGCTCCAAGCGACGACCCTCACCCCAGGACAAGTTCGTCATTTGTCAAGTCCCTGCCTACACCGAAGGCGAGGATTCTCTGAGGAAGGCCCTTGACTCTCTGACAGCCCTTCAGTATGATAACAAGCGCAAACTCATCTGCGTCATCTGTGACGGTGTCATTGTTGGTCAAGGCAATGACCGTCCAACCCCCAAGATTGTCCTTGATATTCTCGGAGTCGATCCCAAGGTTGATCCTCCAGCTCTACCCTTCAAGTCTGTCGGTCCTGGCAGTGACCAGCTGAACTATGGCAAGGTCTACTCTGGTCTCTACGAATTTGAGGGCAATGTCGTCCCTTACCTGGTTGTAGTCAAGGTTGGCAAGGAATCTGAGCAGTCCAAAGCCAAGCCTGGTAACCGTGGTAAGCGAGATTCTCAGATTCTTCTCATGAGCTTTCTCAATCGCGTCCACCACCGTGCTCCTATGAGCCCTCTGGAGCTCGAGATGTTCCATCAAATCAACAACATCATTGGTGTAGATCCCGAGTTATACGAGTATCTTCTCATGGTTGATGCCGATACATGCGTTTCTGAGGATTCCTTGAATCGTTTGGTTGCCGCTTGCGCCCACAATGCTAAGATTGCTGGTATCTGTGGTGAGACGGCTTTGGAGAACGACGAGAAGACTTGGTGGACCATGATTCAGGTTTACGAATACTTCATCTCTCATCACCTCGCCAAGGCCTTCGAGTCTCTTTTTGGTAGTGTCACCTGTTTGCCTGGTTGGTAAGTAATATCCATGACTTTTAAAGCTGAAATTATGGATACTAACAGTCTGCTAGTTTCACCATGTACCGTCTCCGCACGGTCGATAAGGGTAAGCCGCTCATCATCTCGGACGATGTCATCAAGGACTATAGTGTTTGCGATGTGGACACTCTGCACAAGAAGAACTTGCTCTCCCTCGGTGAGGATCGTTACCTGACGACCCTCATGACAAAGTACTTCCCTAGCATGTCATACAAGTTCATTCCCGATGCTCAGTGTAAGACTGCTGCTCCGGAGTCCTGGAGCGTTTTGCTTTCTCAACGTCGACGATGGATCAACTCGACCATTCACAACCTCGTTGAGCTGATGCAACTCAAGGAAATGTGTGGTTTCTGCTGCTTTAGTATGCGTTTCGTTGTCTTCATTGATCTCTGCGGTACTATCATTCTTCCTGCCACCTGTGGTTATATCGGCTACCTCATCTACCGCATCGCCACTAAAACTGGCGAGTTCCCTACCATCTCCATTGCTATGCTTGCGGGTGTGTACGGTCTCCAGGCCCTCATCTTCATTCTCAAGAGACAATGGCAGCACATCGGTTGGATGATTATCTACATCCTTGCCTTCCCAATTTACTCGTTTATCCTTCCCGTGTACTCGTTCTGGAACCAGGACAACTTCTCATGGGGTAACACTCGTATCGTCATTGGTGAGAAGGGTAACAAACAAGTCGTGGCTGTCGATGAGGAGGGCTTCGATCCTCGTTCCATCCCTCTACAGCGCTGGGATGACTATGCTCTTGTCAACAACCTTCCCGGTCGTCGTGGTGGTTACCAGGAGAAATTGGACTACTCTTTTGGTGACCAGTACGAGATGGACGAGATTAAGTCTGTCTACTCCGCCGGTCCTCAGGGCTCTGTCCTCACAGGTATGCCTGGACGCAACAACGCTTACGCCTCTCCTCGCTCGAACGTGGGTGGTTATCAAGACGGACCTATGAACCGCCAGTCAATGATGTCCATGGGCACTGGTATCCATGACATGCGCAGCACCTCACCATACCAGGACTTCCCTGGTCAGCGACCTAGCATGACAAACCTCCGTGGCCAGGCCAACCTATCCCCTAACTTAGGTGGAAGTGCAAGTCGATCTGGAACTGCTCTCGGCTTCAACGGCGCTCGATCTCCCATGCCCGATGGCATGCGCTCAACTTCGTCCTTTGACTTCCAAGGGGGCCACGGTGGACCCAGTGACATGTCCATCGTAGAGGCCATCCGCTCTGTCCTGATGGATGTCGACCTTGACACCGTCACCAAGAAGCAAGTCCGTGCCTTGGTAGAACAGCGTCTCCAGACGGAGCTTGTCGGCGAACGCCGCACATTCATGGATCGCCAGATCGATCATGAGCTGGAGAATATGTAATGTGCTTTGTTTTGTTTTCTTTGGAGATAGACCACATGGGAAAGGAATGTTGGAGAGGGTTTTTCTTCTGATCTCGGTACATACCTATTTTTGGTTTGGGTTCATACTGTCGAGTCTCCAGCGAAGAAAACGGGACGAAGTGGGCTTGGATGTCCAAAAATGAAAGCTAAAGATGTATCTGGTTTTTCCTCGACGGCGTTTGTGTTTTGGCAAGAGGGAGTCATTCCTTGGATATCTAATTTCATAATCTTTTACTACTATCAACCAAAGAATATCAAAGTTGTAATGGCACCACGGCTGGATTGGGCTTGGGCTGGTTGGGATTCACGCTGCATCGTCGCTTTCGCCTGATCAGAAAGAGAATATTAAAGGGCTTAGATCCTCTCTTCATTTACTTATCTATAATACATCATCTGTTGTTTTGTTGAAATTTGATTTGGCTTTTCTTGCCTTTTTTTTCTTGCATGTCCATTTCACGGCGACGCAGCGCAAATGAAGTGTAACGGTGATGTAAGCCATGCAGAGAAAAGAGGGTACCCAATGTCCGGAAGCTATTCAGAGTTGATTTCATTCATGTTCGTTCATGACTTGGTATTGGCTGTCAAGTTTTGTACCGTATTTGCTACGCTATTGTCGTTAATCCATACCCATCCATCTCTTCCTCTCATATGCTGTGCTTACGATGCAATCCCAGACCCTTGCGGGAGCAGAAGGAATCTCTTGCCTCGTGACAAGGTCAATTCTTACTTATCAATCATACCCACCCCCTTGAGACGAAGGTAGACGTCAGTTCCCCAGCCGTGTAGACTCTGAACGGCGATGCCACCACCAAAGTACTCAGCATAAGCGCGACTCAAGGGCAGGCCGTAGCCCAGGCCAGCGATGGAACTACCGCCAGCGCTGGCCGACGTGATGGCGCCGAGACCATCGCTCCCACTACTAGAGCCAGGGAAGTTGTCAGCGTCGTCAGAGAAGGTGGTAAAAGAGTAAGACCAAATGCTGGGGGCGACTTCCGGTGGGATGCCACCCCCTTGGTCACGAATGCGGATTGTAACGCCAGGAGCATTATCGTCTAGAGGCGCAATTGCACCGCTACGGAAGGCGCTGCGTTCTTCGTCTTCGGAAGGTCGGGCTACGCCAGGCGGCGGGCCGTTGCTGTCTGTCCCGGAAACGGTTTGATTACGAAGGGGGGGCTCAGGAGCGATGGTAGCGATGACGGGCTCTGAAGACTTGTTCTCAATGGTGGCGCGAAATGCGTTCTTCAGAAGCTCCGTGACGATGTACTCGAGATGCATTGGGACGAAGGCAAAGGTGGTCTCTGGTTCGCCGTCAATAAGAAGCTTAGGCCGGACACCGTAGCGCAGCTCGCAAATGTCGGCTACAAAACCAGCGCACGACTCAATGATATGGGCTGGCTTGAGGACGGTATCGATAACACCAATGTAAGAGTTTTGCTCCGGTGTCTCTGTAGCTGTGTTGTCCGCTGTCGAGTGAGGCTGGCTGCTGAAGTGCAAGGCAATGTGCTGTTCGGCTATGAGGCGCGTGCCTATACGAGCGCGAAGGTGTTGGTCGAGGAATCGGGTGACCTCGGAGGGCGAGATGTAGCGGCGGCACTCGAGAAAGCCCTTTGCGAGGATAGGAATAGTGTCGGTGTGAGTCTGCACAAGCTCAGCGAGAACGTTTGTGAAGCGAGCCTCATCGTCGATGGTGGATATCGGTCGGCCATCCTGGGACGCATGGAGATAGGGGAGAAGGATTGAGAGAGAATGGAGGTAGTTGTTGTATATGCGCGAGATGTTGGGATTCGTGACGACAATGAAGGGGAGATTACGGAGCGCTTGGATGCGGTGGGCGAGACGGACAGGGAGGAGAGAGAGAGCGAAATTGGCGGAAGAGAGGAGAGAGTCGGTTGATAGAGGGGGGCGGCCGTGTCTGTGGGATGCACCAGTCAGTGGTTATTCGAGATGCAGTGAGTGCAATTGATCTGAAAGCATCGCATACCTTACAAGATCAACGAGGCTGAGAGGATGTTGGTGTTGGCGAGCCAGAGCCGCAATGTCGGCGTCTGAGACATTATGGGTACTGGTATTTCGCCTCTGAGAAGGTGTTGCAAACGGGAAGGCTGTATTTGAATTCCATTGCGAGCATCGTATGGTGTGAAGCGAGCTCTGGGGTTGGGAGCATCCCGACCGGTGATGGCGAATGACTAGAGTGGGAGCGGCACCCCGAGGCAGGCAACGCCTCATTGACCTGGCCAATAAGCCACTCATTGCGGCACGTATTACTTGAGCATTCTGTCTGTGAATGGAGTATCCGCGCTGGCAGTGGCCCCAACCAAAATATTGGGGGACGAGAAGAAGAAGAAGGTCGTGATAACGGTCGGATGGATGGATGGAGGGAGCGAGATGGAATCTGATGACTCCCTTCCCTGTCACCCCGGAGTGTCTAGTCGAGCTTGGACCAACCACCTGGCCCGGCCCCGGGCAAGACTCAGCAGCCTAGGGAAAGGGCCCAGCGAGAAGAGGCCCCTGGAAGCTTATCACGTTTTAGCGCGCTTTCAGGCGGCTTATCGCGGGGCACAGAACTATTAACCGCGGGGCAGAGGGGTCAGGACAGCATACAACAGGCTATCGCAGGCTCTACGTCACCGGGTGCCGGGCCGGTCTTTGGGTGAGACGATAGAGACGCAGATGGAAGATGTACGTACGTACGTATTCTGTAGACGATAAAGCACAGGTAAATATGCCAGATAAACGAAAAAATACTAGCTTGTCCTTGTCAACATGGATATGTTAAGCCAGTCATGTTAACCGTCTCTCTTCTATTTAAGTCTCCCCGGTCTATGTATATCCACGATTGCTCGATCGATCGATCGGCCATCTACTGAGTCTTGACCTCCTGGTCAAGCTCGACGGCCTGGACATGGTCGTGCGACTCCAAGGTAGTGACGGCATCATTGGGGAAAGAGACCCTGCGGTTGAATGCTTCATTAGCAGAGGCGTGGGAGAGGGAGCGCTTGATCACTCACGAAAAGCCCTTGATCAAGGTGTACTCATGCTCAATCTTGCCACCCTGCTGGATGGCATGGTCCTTGGTACTGTGACGGGTCGTCAGCAACTGCATCCCCTTCTTCATCCTGTATCTAATTTGTTCGAATGGAGAGTCTTACGCCTTAATCTCCTCGGGGGAGGCACTCTCCTTGCAAGTAACCTGTGAGGGGTTTGGATGTCAGACATCAAACCAAGACATGACATCAGAACATTGACTTACAATGTAGGTGGGCATGTTGGCTGGTCTTGTGGTGCTGGTAAAATATCTCGCAGTTGCAGCGAGGGATGAAAATGGTAGCTTTGGAAAATACGTGGTTGCGAAGCGAATAGGTTCGATCTACTTGGGTGACGGAGATATGATTGATGGTGTTGATGTTAATGATGAAACTCGCGCGAGCTGCGATGACGGATGGGTTCCCGTATTATATCCACCACTACGAAGTACATGGCATAAAACGTGACACGCTTCGGAACCTAATCTATGACTGCCTTGCCTGCCTACTCTTCACCGTCACTCGAACACGTATGGCTCGTTACGTTACGCATCCACTCTTCTCGCTCTCGAGGCAATGCTTCCCCAATCACTCCCCTCTCTCAGCCCTCTCAGCTTGCTCCAGTTGCCTCTTTCGGCACCAATCTCGGAGGCCCCCGAACACGGTGCCATCTGCTATAGGGTAGTCAGTCACACATCGTGGGGGCTCCCTACTTTTGAGGCATTGCCCATGACGCAATGCCATCATTTGGCAAGTTTTGAAGGGCTTTGTATTCCTTTTTTCCCTTGAAGCCTGCCTTGTTTCGCAGTGGTAGGGGCAGTTAAGTGCTTTCATCTGACAAAGGCACTATGGTGAAAAGGTGGGTGGCCGGAATAACGTGGACTAGGGACTTAGACTACGTAATTACCACCTGGCTTTGGGCGTTGGAATGTGAGACACTGGTTGATCTCCCAGGCACTAATGCGTGTAATACAGCATGCTCTACAGGTCTAAAGCCGTCATCGTCGTCAATATCGTCTCTGCACCTTTCCACACGCTAATCTACTCGAATCTCAATGCCTTTTGCACGGCTCCAACTGTTCATCCACATATTCCATCGTACAGTACACTCAGACACATTTCACACAAAAATCGCCAGGATCTAACCCAGGCCCACTTCCTTGCTCCTTGCATTAAACAGCTCTGGTCTCGGTGAAATCACCAGCCCACCTACCCTATGCTTGAGATACTGACGGAGAGCGTGCCCAGCACCGGATGGACCACTGTGTTACACGGCTCAACACAGCTCACACGCTCCTCTCGGATGACGGAATTGATATACTGCATGGACTTCATCTTGGTTGGACGTGCCTGAGTGTCCTATTGACTTAGGTATGGCGGTAAGTATCGAGCTTCCGCTCAGCATCCTTGGAAGTCCAAGTGGTGGGTCTTGATGGGATGATACCGCGATAACCCAAGAAGAATGGATATCAGAACACGAAATGATGGTAAGTAGATCCAGACGTGGATAGCATGGAGGATAAGTAGTCTATTACCATCTCACGAGCTCACCTCCGCGTCCACCCTAGGTTACTGGTCCGTTGTTAATATGACTGCCCTTCCGGTTATCTCGTTGTCAAATATTCTCTTTGATTCGCCTCTATACATCTTGAACGGCCTGTAAGCCGAGGAATCGACCCAGCCACAGAAGTATCCGTGATTTTTAGCCAGTGTTTATCCTCTAGTTTGAAGTTCGGGTGATCATGAGAAAGGTGCGGAGTTGAGAGTGGGCTGTTTGATGTAATTGAAACTGGTAAACACTACACTTTGTAGTTTTGATCTTGAAGCCTCAAGGGTTGGTGTTTAAACTGGGCTGGGGAGATATTTATTGTATGAGAATCGTGGGTCGAATGGTAAGCGTGATTGGAGCCTTGATAGAAACGAGCATCACGAATGAGCCTCCCGTCTGATATAATTACTACGTATTAGGTGGGCAAAACTGTCGATGTCCATAAATAGTAGCGCTACGGTAGGCAAAAAAGTCCACCATGCTATTCCCATCATCAGAGGAGAGAATACCGAGCATTGCGCCAGCCGTTGCTAGGTCGCCTTCATTCCGTGGAAGTAAGGTATCCAGTGTATTTTACGTCCATAAAGTCAATGGCAAATGCCCATCGAGAAAATACGCCCATTGTTTTGCTCGGCTGGCTTGATTGGCCCATCCCCTTAGCTGGCTTGAAGGGGGGGGTGCGCTGAGGAGGAGCCATGACGTCGATAGGGGCATAAGGTAGAGCGCCTCACAATAAGGTTATTCGGTTACACTCAGAGTTCATCTGCCCTGAGGCTGTGGTCCCGGGATCTATTCCTCTTCTGAACCCATCATATGTCGCTTCCGAGGGTCTGAGTTGTTAGGGGGTTGAAGACGGAGAATGAGAAGAGAATAAAAAGGAATAAAACCTCGGTTGCATTTCTCTATTGTTACCATCTCCTTCTCGCTGGCGGGGACGTGATCGACGGGTGGATGAGTTCTTATCGCCGGGAAGCAAACAAAGTGACCCTGCCGTGCAGAATGTATGTACTTCACACATTGGCAACGAAGGAGAGACATGGCAACACCTGAGGCCCCGGCGCCGACCATGCAAAGTCGAATTCGGGCCCTTAACAATCCAATCGTCGGTACGGAGTAGCCGTCTTGGTTCCTTTGGACCCTTGTTCGTATTCGTATCCGGCCGGTTAGAGAACGGGTCATGATCTAGCTTAGTCTCAACGACCGCATAGCCAACAGTATTAGTCATCTGAAGAGCGGTCTGTCAGTCGGCTATGGAGAAGGAGAATTGGCCAATGGTTTTGTTGCATGGGAATTCCGAAGCGGCCGACAATAAAACACCATCAAGAGTGAACAATCCTTCGGTAGGGGAGTGTGTAACTGCCTGTCAGATCCGGGGCGCCATGTGGCTGGCTGCCAGAGAGCGTTTGGACCCGTGCGGATCGCGGTATGTTAGATGTCGCCACGACCCCTTTTTGAAACGCGAATAAAAATGCAAAATCCTAGTTATCGTGCAGACTGGCACACGGCGTTTGCGCCTCTAAAATGCAAGGAGACAGTAACAAGAGGGCGGGTTATCAAGACGAATACGACGCAACGTTCATCTTAGGAGTTGGCCGGAGTTTACGGGGGACCCATCCATTTCGAAGAAAGATGGGACAGATTGGGGTGGGGAAGTCTTGCTTGAAATGGATATGTTCATTGATTAAAGCACACACTTCATCTGATTAAAGAGCCTGTCCCCTGTTCGCTTCCCATGTCACCACTGGTCGAAAGCTAGATGCACCAATCGCTGGTAAGCACGCTTGGAGCCCTCCCTGCTATAGTCTAGGATGCCAAGCCGGGTGTGTGTGGCAGTTGTGAAATCAGGTCAGGGTGTGATCCATGACCGCTTGGTTGGATGAAGTTAGCTCATGGCGCTGCCTTTGGGTAAGGGATACCAACTAAGTCAATGGCAAGATCTTCCTACTTTGCAATCCGTAAATCTCAGGCGAAGCACTGGCCTTCAACCTACAAAAATGTGGGTTATCTGATGACATGATCGGGATTGGCATAATTCGACCTCTAGAATTTCCTTGATTGAAGATCAGGAGTAACGAGAGATATGCTTGCATCTCCAGGTTTGACGTGCCGAGCTCTAGTACCGGGGACGTGGAGTCCCAACAAGTTACTGTACTTCCCTTAAAGCAATTAATCTGTAGTTGTGTCCACCATGGAAATAGAACGGACATGTGCGCCGCGTACTTGGGCATTGCGTTCATCATATGTAGAGAATTAGATAGGACTTATTGGCGATGGCGAATAAATTGGCGCGGAACTGGAATGTGCTGTGAGTGATATGACATTGGGGTTAACTGGATATATGTTACTTTGGATCCCGAATACGCGTACGCCGCGATCACAGTACCTCAAACGTTGGTGAGACATGATAGGCTGAGTGATTTCGAGGATAAAAGGCATCAATTGGATGTTAAGAACCTCAACACTATGGAACATATCGGGAACAGGGAACCAAGTACTACGGCCTAGTCAAATCAAAAGCCATGTTTTGGTCTTGAGGTCAGCGGTAAGCTTGATAGAGGAGGGTCCGGTTTCATCAAGTACGCTCGTGGACTCACGCAGCCAAGCGGGGCAGAAGTGTTGACAGCTGATCAGAGAAGAGGTTGAGCAACCCGCCAGGCTGCCAGCGGAGAATCAACGTCCCGGACACCGCCATTGAACACTCCCTGACATGATGGACTTAAGAAGCAAGGGAGAAGAGGTAAGGAGAGCCAATGAAGAACAAACCCACCAGGTCGGGATGGATCTAGACGGGAAGCATAGGAACGAAGCACATTACGGGACCTTTTAGCTAGTTCCGAGCATGAATAAACGTACGATGCAAGATGCAGGAAAAGGGCCAGTAGAGAGCGTGACAAGGGTTTGGCTTCGCCAAGGCCATGGGCTGTGATCATAATCGTAAACAGGACGGTGCAGGATGAAGTATGGGTTTGTTCATTACCATTCGCGATTTGCAGGTCATGCCCTTGGCTAATACGGGTTTGAAAGGAGGGGGTGAGACAAAGTACAGTACATAACGGTTTTTGGCGAGTGGGTGAGTGTTAAAGCGGCGGACAATGACGAAGGATTTGCTATGATGCAGGGTGCACAAAGAGGAAGAAGAGGGGAGTGAAGAGAATGAGGAGAGAGAAGCTGGACGCATGAAAAGACGACAATGCGAATCAATTCTAATAATATGAAAAGAGCAAGGTCGAAAGACGTTGAGCTGGAAAGATTGAGTTGCCTCCTCGTCCTCTTTGCCCTTGATCGCGCTGTTAGCCTGTTTGTTCCGCGTCCGTCGCAGTCACAGGGCTGCTGCAGGGTGGTCTGTTTTCACACTGGATGGAGCTCAGCGCAACCGGCTGGGACTAAATTAGAGATGGAGGGTAACGAGTACGGCTGGCGAGGGGTAGATGGTGCAGCTGTGCCACACATCAAAGTCCTGGTGACGGATGAAGAAGTGGTTGCTGGGAGGTACCCCGTACGTATGCGAAGTTGTTTATTACCCACACCCACCTCCTGCCCCACGCACCAACGATGACGAGGTGCTTGTGTGTGTGCACGAATGTGCTTGTGAGTGGGAAGAGCGAGCAAGGATGCAAAGGAGCCGCCGCCGGACCTTTTAAGTTGACCAAGCTTCTTTTGAAGTCTTACCCAACCAAATTGCGGCGCTAGACCACGACAGGTAATTAATTACTTACTTTGGTGGGATTGCGCCCCGCGGAAGAGAGATAGGCAAGTTATGGAGAGCAATGGTACCGCGGAATAAACAAATAAAAAAAGGGACGAGAAGAGAGCGATGGAAATGAGTTGATTTCTAAATCTCCTCTTTGGTGTCGAAGTACAGGCGGGCGAGGGCTTGCTCCGTAAATGATTCACCGAGTCCACACCCCCCCTCTCCTCTCTCTCTCTGGGTCATACTCCGTACACCGAAAAGTAATTGCTGCTTTCTCCCCATTGGCATTGGTACATGATAATTCTTGGAACACCTCTCCGTTCCGGTCCGATCCTTCCCTATCGCCATTGATGGGGGTTAACAACGAGGGAATACTGTACGTCACCCGGTCAGGGCCGTAGGAAGTGCTTCGTACGTATCCCTGTTGCGGCATCATTCAATGTCGTCCGTCTTCTTCTTTTTCTCTTGTTGGCGGTGCCACTATCACTAGTGCTGCGGTAGAGACAGATGCACATACTTCGTACCTTGATCCCCTAGCATGCTGTGGCTTTCCAACCTCCCCACCACAAGCTTCCACAAATACGCATTCACACACGCCCCCCCTCCCCGAATCAACCGCGCTTTCGTTGATCCCCCTTGTTCGTATTCATCAATCGACATCGAGTGAGCTTGGATGGAAGAGAGACAATTGAATAAGCAAGAAAGGAGGTAAACAAGTCAGAGTTCAACGAGGAAAAACGCATCCCAACAGGGAAAGCTCAGAATAAAATAGTAATATCGACCGAGGGAACTCACCAACCGCCTTTCCCCCATATTTGCTCTGCTTCATCTTCTCCTCTCCACCAACACCAAGACCGAGACCGAAAACCACACCCTTGGCGCCCCCCCTCCCCGGAACCCCGGAGCACTCTTTTTTTTTTTTTTTTTTTTTGTGTCCCATCTCCGTCTCCATACACGCACATCAGAGAGACCCTGACCGTACCGGCGCTTGCGGTGCCGTCCGGGAATTACTAACGTCTCCTCCCTCCGTCGCTGCTGCGCTTCTCAACTACTTTTCTCTCTCCACCCCCCCCTTCTATTTCCTTTTCCTCTTCTCTTCAACCTCGATTTGGCGGCCTAGTCCCTTTCCCTATCCAAGGGTCTTTTATACCTTTGGTGCTTGGCCCTCTCTTTCACGACCTTGCATTGTGATTGTTTTCGGTTCCTGTTTGGTCCAATACACGCAGCTAGAGAATCAGAGATCTAGAATTCTAGACCGAAATACTCTCGTCTTCGATTCCACGACGCGAACCTCCCTCGTCCTCGACTCAATTCGTCATCTTCCTATTGTTCGGCCGTTCCCCCGTTGGCCGCAATGGACGTCGTCAACTCTACGGCGTCGGGCTTCACGTCCGTTCTAGCCAGTACCAAGTACGCCAATGTCAACATCCCACCTCAACTGGACTATGTCGTCGACATGATCTCCAATGCCGGCCCCTGGACCCTCGCCCTCACCGTCTTGTTGATGTGTGTCGTGTATGACCAGAGTACGTTCTTCATATACTCGCTTGCGTCTACTGACTTGATCACGCTAATACCATGCCCTACTGTATAGTCAGCTATATCATGCGCAAGGGTTCCATTGTCGGCCCTGCATGGAAGATGCCCTTCATTGGGCCCTTCCTCCAGTCCATGGATCCCAAATTCGAGGAATACTATGCCAAGTGGTGCAGCGGTCCTCTCAGCTGCGTCTCCGTCTTCCACAAGTAAGATATCTCCAGTTCGCTGGACTAACGATGTAACACCCCCTGACTAATTTTGCGCCAGGTTCGTCGTTATCGCTTCGACCCGTGATATGGCCCGCAAGGTCCTCAACTCGCCCACATATGTCAAGCCCTGTGTCGTCGATGTCGCTACTAAGCTCCTTGGTCATGATAATTGGGTCTTTCTCGACGGCAAGGCCCATGTCGACTTCCGTAAGGGCCTCAACAACCTTTTCACTCGCAAGGCCCTGGAATCCTATCTGCCTGGTCAGGAAGAGGTGTACAACACCTTTTTTGAGCGTTTTGTCAACCTCACCAAGGAGGCTGATGGCAAGCCCATTCCCTTCATGGTCGAATTCCGTGATCTTATGTGCGCCGTCTCTTGCCGTACATTCGTCGGCCACTACATCTCGGATGAGGCCGTCAAGAAGATCTCTGACGACTACTACCTCATCACTGCCGCCCTAGAGCTTGTCAACTTCCCCATCATCCTTCCTTACACCAAGACATGGTACGGAAAGAAGGCTGCCGACATGGTTTTGGCTGAGTTTGCCAAGTGCGCTGCCAAGAGCAAGGTTCGCATGGCTGCTGGCGGCGAGATTACTTGCATCATGGACGGCTGGATCCAACAGATGCTGAAGTCAAAGGACTGGCGCGAAGCCGAGGAGAAGGGTGAAACCGAGGGCATCGAGAAGCCTCAGCCTCTCCTTCGCATGTTTACCGATTATGAGATTTCCCAAACCATCTTCACCTTCCTCTTCGCCTCGCAGGATGCCACCAGCAGTGCTGCCACTTGGCTGTTCCAGATCACTGCCCAGCGCCCCGATGTCCTTGACCGTATTCGGGAGGAGAACCTCAAGATCCGCAACGGAAACCCCAGCGCTGAGCTGGACATGGACCAGCTCGAGTCTCTGACCTACACTCGCGCCGTCGTTCGCGAGCTGCTGCGATATCGACCTCCCGTCCTGATGGTCCCCTACGTTACCAAAAAGCCTTTCCCCATTACTGAGAACTATACTGTTCCCAAAGGTGAGTTCAAATCACATCCGATGTGATGGTAGATGAATGATGATTCTGACCGATGCTGGGTAATAGGTTCCATGTTGATCCCCACCACTTACATGGCTCTCCACGACCCTGATGTGTATGAGAACCCTGACTACTTCGACCCCGAGCGATACTTCACGGGTGATGCCGAGGAGAAGGGTAAAAAGAACTACCTGGTATTTGGCGTGGGCCCCCACTACTGCCTCGGCCAGACTTATGCCCAGTTGAACCTGGCGCTTCTTATCGGAAAAGCGTCGTTGTTGCTAGACTGGAAGCACCATCCCACACCCAAGTCGGAGGAGATCAAGGTGTTTGCCACCATCTTCCCTATGGTGAGTCCTTCCAGGTTGTTTTGACATGGATGATGGCGACTGACAAGATTTAGGACGATTGCCCTCTCACAATGGAGAAGCGAAAGTGGTAAAAAGTGTCGAGTGAGTCGCTGTGCGGCCGAAGCATGACACCGCCTGAGGTCAACGATCTGACAGCCAGCCCCACACCTCACGCCATGACGAGTCAGCCAGTGGTCGAAGAATATCTGAGGCAAACAGATGGCCGACATTGAAAATGAGACGAAGCAGCAGCAGGACTAAAAAAGATTCTTGGAAGCTGACAAGTCAGTAATGGCAGAAGCCGGTTAGCTTAAAAAGAGTCAGCTTCGTTGACGGAGCCCATTGCAGCACCCCGTGGGGTTGGGGAAGTGGCATGATGGGATATTAAGTTGTAATACCTATTCTCTATGTATATAGTTGGGGACGCTAGTGGGCGTCTTCATTGGGCCGCGAGCCATAGACATCAAGTTACCAGGCGCATGGTGATTGGACAAACCAGACAGTAAATGAAAGACAAAGATTTACGAATCAAGGTTGGCTGTAGATGTACTGTGTAAGATGCAACTTGTGGCGCCGCGTCAGGTGGAAAGGGAATAGGGAGGGTGTAATAAGTGAGATGCTGGGTCCTTTTTGAAGGCCCTTTCAGGTCTTTTATTTTTACAACTTGGCGTATTACTTTTTTGCGGTGTCATGTGCATCATTATATACAATAAATGGCTAAGGGGGTTTTGGCTAGCTGGGTCTATCCATGGCACTATTTGAGGATCTACACATCAAGGGAAGTAGGTAAATAATTAACTTGTTTTGAGTACAGGGCTGGATTAGCACCTGACGATCTTTAGTTAAAGAAGCGTTTAATCCAAACTATTTGGAAATTGAAATTGAAATTGAAAATTTGAAGAAGTTTTGTATATGGTCCCAAGACGGTGTGTATCCTGTCTTGTTTTTTTACTGCGGCATGCTGGCAATATCAATATGAGGCACGTCCCAATTACATCATTTGCATGGCACCTAGAAGTACGGTAAGCCAAACAAACGGCCCAAGCTTGCCGGCCTCCGATTGGCGGGAAACACCTACCCTCCCAATTGCATCAACCTTCTTAACCTGCCGTTCAGTAACTAGTATATAGGGCCAGCAATTGCTTCTCCATTTCACACACAAGACCTTCTCTCTCCTGTTATTCTCACACCGTTTGCCTCGTCAATTCCCTTTATCGCTCCTCTCTCTAAATTTCTTTTACATACGGATAGACCATCTTCCCGTGATGGCCTCGCGACGCTTCGCCACTCCTGCGCTTTGCGCATTCTCAACCCTCTCCTCCACTTTCGCTCGCCCCGCGACATCCGCCATCGTGGCAGCAGCTGCCAGAGTCCACGCCGCGCCTCCCGCTCTTCTTCGCCGAAAGAATCTCGTCTTCGGTAGGCCCGCTGCTGTCTTGCACCGCTCATACTCTGTCTCCAAGGACGATGTCGTGCCGAATAGTCGCCTGTGGAACTTTGAGGAATTGAAGACGCTGGTTGAGAAGAATGATGAGGAAGGGGGAAAGAATATTGTCATTGTCGGTATGTGCACACACCGTACACTCGAAGAAGCAGAAAAAGAAGGAGAAGGAGGAGGAGGAGGAGAAGAAGAAGAAAGCCCTCGCCTTCCCTGCATATTTCAGCACTTGCTAAATCATTAATTAGATGTCCGCGAGCCTGTCGAGCTCTTCGAGACCGGCAAGATCCCTGGCGCCATTAACATCCCCATCACCACCGCTATCCAGAGCTTTCACATCTCCGAGGAGGATTTCGAAGAGGTCTATGGTTTCGATCGCCCACCTAAGGATGCTGAACTGCTCTTCTACTGCAAAGCCGGTGTTCGAGCCCGTGCCGCTGCCGCTCTAGCGCAGAGCGCCGGTTGGGACAATGTTGGTGAGTACCCTGGAAGCTGGCTTGACTGGGCCGAGCAGAAGGGTCCCGTTGAAAAAGTTGAGCGAAAGTAGGGTGGGTATACCTGTCCTATGGGTGATATTTTGTATTTTATACCAAGGTCTTGGAGGGTAGAGTTGAGAACATACGACGGCACCGTGAGTGACACAAAGGAATCTTGGATAGTTACTGAGACATGGATAACCCCTAAAAGAAGCTGGCTCAAATAGATGGATGCGCTACCTTGGTCTATTGTACAAAATACAGTATCGAAATGTCATATTCCTCTCTTCCGTGGACTTGTGCCCAGCCCAACCCCGTGCCCGTAGGTATACTATACCCCGTACATTCTAGTAATTTGCCAATCGGAAATCCCTGTTCCTTGAAATGACTCCTAATAGTCCTAACATTCTACCTCCTGAGGCTAGACGCGACGGTCGATTTAATTGTCGCCCTTCCCCTTCTTGTCATCACCACCCTTATCATCGGGTTTGCTCGCGACAGGGCTTCCGTGCGCAAAGAAGAGAATCTTGATGGCAAGCGCTAGTCCAGCGTGCAGGACGATGACGACGACGAGGAGGACCTTGCTGACTTGACGGTCCGTGGCGCTGAGGACAGGGTAGAGATTGCGCAGGAGGAAGACAACCGATATGCCGAAACCGACACCGACGAATATCCAATTGAGGATGGATAGGGGCGATGAGCTAATAAGAGCGACGGGAATCCAGATGAGGTTGGAGTAGCCGTAGAGCGCCCAGCATTCGAGGAGGTTGGCGGACTCGCTGCCAAAGTAGCGGAGGGCGAGGAATAGACCCATAGGAATGAAAAGGGTGTAGCCGTAGATGAGACCCGCGGCGCCTAGTTGATTGGTTTTATTAGCATTGCGATCTCTATGCCTGGGGAAAGATGCGCAGGGAAGGGCAAGGAGATCAAGGCGAACGTACCACTCAGAAGCTTGAAATCATAAACGAACGGACCCTTGCCCGTCGCCGACAAGTACTGGCTGATAGTACCACCCAAGAACAAGATCAATACGACTGTGGTCGCGATCCAGAAAGGTCCGTAGAGGTCAGGATTGCCCTCAAGGACATCCAGAAAGTTTGCGCGTGGGAACAGCGCCGCCCAGCAGCGCGACAGGACGGCCGAGGTGTCGACGTCGAAGAACTGCGCGTAGAAGGACATGGACCAGAGGAACCGCTTCGACGAGCCGGACCCCGAGGCAGTGGCGGGAGGTGGGAGGCCACCTGAGGGAGGTTTGCGGGAGCCTGGAGTTGTGTCGTTGAAGTTGGACGTATGGAATTCGAGGTCCTCTTGGAGGTCGGTGTGGCCGAGGTCGCCCTGTTGGATAGAGAAAATATCATATTAGCATAGATGTTTACGAAGGAGATGGTATGTTTTTGTGTTGGTGATGGAGCTTCTCAAGGCGGTTCCGAAGCTCGAGTTGCTGGAGGGGCAGGCAGTCGACTGTACCTCATCATCCACATCGACGACGGCATCGTATCCAGACCCAGCCATTGCGTCGGTGAGCTGTCTCTACAGCAGCTTTTATCGTTCAGGAAGCTGTTTCGTTGATCGCAAGACCAAAAATCGTCGTGTTGAGAGCCTAGATAGTGTTGTAGATTTGCTGCGATGGAAGAGCTCTACCAGTACTTTCGCTGACAGCTTGGTGACAGTCTGGCCGTTGTCGTAATTCAGGAGCGCGCGGCGGCCGTGTCAAGGGTCGTGTGGGACCGGGGTTTTTCCGATACAGAATGGGACCCGCTTATCTCTAAGCCTCAATTTATTAATTATGAGAATGAATTACTGAGATCAAGTTTATTGTCAAAAAAAGAGACGAGCATAAAATTACAAAATTGTCGAAAGGGAATTCTTAGGCTTTTGCTCTGAAAAGGGAACTAGCTGGAGTACTTTGCTGTACGAACGAGGTCATGACAAGGACATGTCGCATCGCACATGGAATGAGACCAATTGAGCCAACAACACATGGATGAACAGGGCAACTTGACTTGGCTTAAATGTATTTTCATTTTTAGAGGATCGAACCTAAGAGACCGTCGGCACGTGGTCATCGGCAGTATCTAGAATGTATTGCCTGAGCTGCGTATGCTGCCGTAAAAACAAACAGATTCGTTGAACAAGGACCCCTCCTCTGTTCTTTCCGCCGACCCCAGGAATGCCAAAAACCCAGACGCCACTTCCATGGAGAAATCGTTTATTTGAGCTTCTTCTTGGGTCGGAGCTGGTTGGTGTGACCGCACTTTCGCTTGCGGCAGTTGGTGGCACGAGGGGGGAGACGGGCCTGCATTTTCCAGTTAGAAACCGAACGTGGGAGTAATTTCGGAGAGAGGTGCCAACTTACGTAGCACTTGCGGCAGATCATCTTCTCGCAGTTGAACTTGGAGGCCAGAGCCTTGAGCGAGGGCTCGATGATACCACCACGGAGACGGAGGACCAGGTGGAGAGTGGACTCCTGTAATTCCAGTCAGCGTTCGTTGCCCCCATATCTCGAGCGAAAAATTCCCGTGCGGCCTAGACATCCACCTAGCCGCCAGATCCAACGCACCTTCTGGATGTTGTAGTCGGAGAGAGTGCGGCCATCCTCAAGCTGCTTGCCAGCGAAGATCAGTCGCTGCTGATCCGGGGGAATGCCCTCCTTGTCCTGGATCTTGGACTTGACATTGTCAATGGTGTCCGAGGACTCGACCTCAAGGGTGATGGTCTTGCCCGTGAGGGTCTTCACGAAACTGGGTTGAGTAGGTCAGTACGAGGCGCGTTGCGGAATTCGAATTTTCGTCGGGGCTATCGAGGGCTTACATCTGCACTGCGTATCAAGTTAGTAAAACATATTTACATGCATTTGACGGCCAAAACTCACTCTTGACTGATTTTTGTGACGCTGACGATGTGAAGTTTGGAGATGCCGAGTCTGCGCGCAATATTGGTGGGGCGCAATGTTCAACCGAAAGAAAACCCTAGGGTCATGGACTTGGTCACGTGCCACACCAAAAAATCCACCATTGCTTTCGCACCAGCTCCAAAAGCTGAAGGAGAGAGGTGGTGGGTACGCTTGTCCCCATGCTGGATTGGGGACTGTGTGTAAGTGCTTCAAAGCTCAGAAGTCGAAATAGCAGCGTCTAGCATAGCCGCATAGTTCTTGCGTAAACATGTTTTAGTTTGACCTAAAGCCAAATTTTGTGGGATTAAACCCCCGGAATAGCTTCTTACTTAGGTGTAACGTCCTTTTCTATCAGTATTTCTCCCCTCTGCCAGCTGAGGATCCTTTGCTCTAGCATATAGACTGCCCGTACGATGTCTCGCAGCGATAACCCAGCTACATGTCCTATGAAGAAGATGAGAAATCATATACATCCTGAAAGACTGGTGAAAGCTTACCTGCTCTCGTGTAAAATGCTTTGGCGAGTTCTGTGAGGTCTTCTTCAGAACGGAAGACTTCATATGTGGCTTCGGACTCATATAGCGCTTCGCCACCTGACTCCAACTCCTTTTCCTTAAGTGATCCAAGGGTTTGCTCTAATATCCTCCTGGTTCGGATATCCAATTCATCCTCTGCAGTCTCTTCGTGCGGGGGTTCAAGTGGAGGTGCATCCTCCGAAGGGAAGAACCTCGTAATCGGGTTTTCATCTGTAGACTGTCAGTTTGCTTCTCGGTTCACTTAAGGAAGGTCCGTACTCTTCTTGTTGACCAAGCTTGAAATGTGTGCAAAGTATTTGTCCATTTCTCCTGACGACATCGATGTGACTGTATCCGCGGTCATCTTGCCAAAGTTTGGCTCATCCGGTAATTTCCACGGATTACCAAGCTCAACGATAGCCTCCCTCCACTTGGTCCAATCGAATATCAGGCCTTGTTTAGCACCAAAAGGTTCGAATAACGGACGGTGAGATCCAAATGGGCAACATAATTTGGCTGCAACAATAATGGTTGCAACAATCAACATCTCAGGGTAGTCTAAGATGAACAATCGAGACTTGTCTAGAGGTAGCTGAAACGTCACTCGCAAAACAGAGATGATAATCCGCGTGGTAATAAGTATGTCAACTATTCAGAAGTTAGCTCAGAAAATACAAATAAATCATATTTGGAACCAACCGGGGAGAGCTAGTTGTCTCGTGTAGTGGACCATGGTGAGCGTATCATTAATGGGCGGGAAAAGCATTCCGTAGTTATAGTGAAATGAGAGGCCCAAATCCACCACAGCCCCATGGAGATCAGTTCCTTGGAGAGTTGCTCGAAGAGGCAACTTCAATGCCCTTGTGTACGCTGAGGGCAATCTATCTTGCATTTCTTGAGTCAAATCATAGTACTAATGTCATATTCAGCGTAACCCTCAAGAATTATTGAGCGACACATACTGCTCTCCTGTAAGGCATATGCCCTTCGTTGACCCAAACACACATTTCTCCAATCACAGTAGGAATCCGGAGCAAGAGACATCCTAGATGACATAGTGCTAGGGTGTCGATCATTCTAGGCATAGGCCAACTTGATCCCCGCTCAGGATCCCAGCTTTGGGCCTTTGAATTGTTATTCAAAGGTTTCTTAGCTGGCTCTGCCGTTTCAGGTGGCTGCGAGCTGAACATCTCCAATGCGCCTTCTTGAGTAGCATCTTCAGCAACGAGGTTGCTGGAGCCACGGATACGAAGGTCCCAAAGGTCACGAACCACGGTTTCAAGCTCGTCTCTGTGGCCCTTGGAACTGATCAGCCATAGCAATTGATTTCTGAGGATCAGCTGAAGACACTCTAGGTAGAGGTTCTTTCCAGCCTGGCCAGTGAGATGACGCAACTCTCTCTCTCTGACCTCCTTCTCTCGTCGAATGACGGCGCCCATCTTTCCCGCATCTTCTTCATCACCAATATCAAATTGGACAAAACCCTGATAGTCTGGTTAGCCTCCTCAAACACATCAAGGCGTGTGGGTTGCGCGCACTTCGACCTGGTGGCCGTTAGAACAGAATCGGAGACCATTCTCTAAATACCACCTTCTGACGCCGCATTCTGGGCACCTCTCCCCCCGAGGAAATTTGCGAAGCTCCCGCCGGTCAGCCATTGGTTCTCATAGGCTAGACACAGCATAGCATGCGTAGCACGATACTTTGCTAGCGTTATGTGATGAAAGGTTGAGAATGCGGGTTGATTGACTGGGAGGATGCCAGATGAAGGAGTTTTGCGGAATAAGCGATCGCCTTCAATATTTCGTTGGGTCTGAACTTCGAACAATGAACCACAAAAAATTGCTGAGGCGGCTAGTTTTTGATACCGCATGTATCCCGTGGCAATCCTAGGCCTGTATCCTACGGGGTCTAAAGAGGCATTCAATTAATTCCCATCTCCACGGCACCTATACAACTTGGTTTTTCTCTTTGTTTTTTTTTTCCTCTTTGGGCGGCCTTGCTGGCACGTACAGATCTGCTGCATCGACACCTCCTTTCGCTTAGCTGCCACATTGATCTACTACAATGATTTTGACCATTTAGTTAGTAATAGGTAGTCAAGCATCACACCACTGATACATGTCACAATTTATATAGCAAGAAGGTTCCGTCAAGGTTTTTGATAGTTCTCTATCGGGCAGATTCTGTCAACTCCAAAGCTCTCCCATTCTTTTTTCTCTCATGATTTGCCGCTACGAATATCGTGACATCAAGGCATCTGCAGCAGGCGGGTAAGAAACAAAGGAAAAATTTTGAGGCCGCACAAGGGCGCTTCGAATTGCCGAATATCATAACCAGCAGACAATCCTGTCCAGATAGAGACCCTCAGCATGACGCCCAACTCATGACCCGTGGGTATTTGATGTGTTCACTCATTCATCAAAAAAATAAAGCTATCCCTCGGACACAGCCCACTGTTTGACGAGGGGCCCAGGGCCACTTCGAGCCGGATGTTTTAACCAAGGAAAGGCAATTTACTGGCGGGGAGCCTCCTTGGCCTCAACGGCAGCCTCCTCACCCATGGAGGTGAGAATGACAACGTCTGCAGTAAAAGGTTAGCTCTGAAATTGCCTGGGAGGAACCGTGCGTGAACGCGTATATGGAGCTACTCCGCAGCGCTCGGCGATCCTTGGGAAAAAAGGCAACTTACTGGTGTCCTTCTCCTCGACCTTGAAAAGACGGTTGATCTTCTCACCAATTTCACCCTCGGGCATGCGAACGTCATCCTTGGTGTCACCATCATCATTCATGAGAGAAAGGAAGCCATCGTCGGAGATGTCGAGCTGAGCACGTGTTAGCTGCCGAGTGACGCACAGGGAAGGACAAAGAGCCGGGAGGGGTTCCCCTGGTGAAGCGGGGCAAGGGTTCACTCACAAGCTGGAATTCGCGGCGAGAGACGTTGGGGACGTCCATGTTGTGGGTGGAGGGAGAGAGATCCTCGTACTTCTTGCCGGTGAAGATGTCGAGGGCGACAAGATGAACCTTGGCGTGACCGTGCTTGCCAGTCTTGGAGGTAGACATGTCGACAATCTTGCAGGGGCGGCCTTTGATCACGACGAAGCCGTTCTTGCGCAGAGCAGAGCACTGCATGGGGTAGGTGAGAGAGGCACCGGCATCGGCCGACTCGAAGGTAACATCGTGCTGCAAGAAAGAGAAAAAAAAGGAGGCAATTAGCACAAGCTCAACATGTTTGCTACAATGATGGCCACGACGAACAAGAGCCCACTGGTGATGGCTTGCTGATGGCTGATCAAGCCGTTGAGAGAGCTCTCAGTCGTGGGGCACGAGTCACATTGCGGGGTGAATTTTCGCGGCCGAGAAAATGGGCGCAAGGGCACGGCGCGTGCGCCGGGGGGGGGGAGGAGAGAATGAACTCACATCATCCGCCATGGTGATGGTATTGGCAAAAATCAAGGTCCTGAAGGAGATGTGAAGGAGATATTGGGAGAAGCAGAAAATGCACCGAGGAAAAAAACGCTGGAGAGGTGCTTGGGAGTGGGATGGAGGAGAAGAAAAGGAAAAGAAACAGACCCGGAGAAGAATGGAGGGGGTTTAGAAAAAGGTCCAGCCCAGGTGGGAGGAGGCACTCGACGGAATTTTTTTCTCAGGGCTGTGATTGGGCATTTGATGGCAATGCAGTGGGACACTTTGCTGTTTTAGCGGACTCTACCGATGGCCCAATGCCTTGCTCTTCAGTGCGTCGAGGGGCTCTGGAGGGTGTTGGAGCAGCGAGTACGTACAGGGCCTCTTCAGGGCATTTCAGCGTGTCATGCTGAAGTCTAGCGCCCAGCGCTCCGTCTGCCTGGAACCTCTGTTGGTCCTTTGCCCGCTGGGTTGGGTCCCCTGTGACCCCGTCGGCGGCAAAGCGGGCCAATTTGGTATGCGGCGGGCCAATTAGAGGGCGGAGCCTTTCCCAGGCGGGCATCCTTAATTGATCTACTCCGTAAGGTTACCCTAAGAGTTTTGAAAGCCTGAGTCTGGGCAGTGGGGGGGGATCTGGGATCAATTTCAATTTCAATTTTTTGTGTCTGTTTGATTTGGCCGTCCCACACAAATAGCTGTCAAAAATCGGCCTGACACAAGAATTGGTCATAGATGCGTACATACATAGTCACCTTCATAGTTTTAGACCTCAATGGTATACTGCCACCTTGCACTCCTCCTCTCCGAGCCTGGTCATGCGGCCAGCCTGACTGCGTTTCGGGTTTTGGCACCCCCGCTTTCTTGTTCTCGCTGCCCGATGGATGGACGTCGATAGCGATTGATTGATTTGACGGCTGGCCACTTTGCCGTTGCGCGGGGCATCATGTGTTGCAGCTTGCATCCTTGCGCATGTCTCTCGTTCCGAGAACATCCATCCATTGCCGCGACAACAATTAGCTATAGTACGAATACGTGATGAGACCCTGCCACCCCCAGCGTGCTGCAGCATCATCCGCAGGGCCAACACACCAGATGAACTTGAAGGAGCTGTGGCGGCTGATGTACCACTATTATCATTCGTGTGGGAAGAGGCGGGGTTAATTGTGGCGGTGCATTCGCCAACTTTCCAGACCATCGACGGCTTCCCCGCTTTCAAGCCACACGATCGACGTCCAATAGCCAGTATTCTAGCTCACCTTGTTATCGTCCAATCATGGCCGCGTACATACCGAGCTCACCGAGTCTCCGCAGCCTTGCTTGCAAGCTGGCTGGAAGCTCGCTGACACCCCAAGCTGAGCCAGCCTCGTGAGCATCCTATCCTCGTTCTGGCGACACCCTTCCAAAAAATTCGATGTTGATGATGGCATGATCGACTTGCTACCCCGAATCTCAATCTAACCATTTCTACCCTATTACCTTCCCTCTCTCCGTTGCCATGTGGCTCGATCGACTGGCCGGAGGGCCGGCCAGCAACCCCAGCCCGCCGACGTCTCAACCTTCCAGTCGACCATATTCGCCGCTTCCCAGGAGAACTTCGAGCGCTCTCAGCCCCTACGTCACTTCCCAGCGCGTGGGAATATCACCGCGTAGCTCTTCCTTATCTCTCATGTCCAACGATTCTTCCTCATCCCTCCTTTCCTCTCGCAAACCCAACGGCTCCAATCTGAAGCAGTCAACTGCCCCTGACCCCGGACCTGAATCTATAGAAGTACTAGAGACACTTCTAGCAAGCATTACCAGTGCCGAACCGACATCTACAGATCACAAGACTCTTATTACAGAAGAGGACATTGAACTGGAAGCCAATTTCGCTGGACTGTCCCTGAAGGAGCTGGTCACATCGCCCACCCCTGAACGGAAATTGTCTGGTGCTGAGAAGCCTCAGACGGTTGAAGAAAGTAAGCAACTTCCAACCAAATTAAGAAAGCGGCCGGAAATCCTAACGTTAGAATTATAGGTGAAGCCGAAAGAACCAAGCTAGAAGACCTTCATCGATCAATAGCAGCGTGCGACGATGTCCTCAACTCTGTCGAAATCAACCTCACAAGCTTCCGCAACGACCTCGCCACAGTATCGGCCGATATCGAATCCCTCCAAGCCCGATCAGCAGCTCTTAACAGAAGGCTAGAGAACCGTAAGGAGATTGAGAAGGCACTTGGTCCATTGGTCGAAGAACTCAGCCTGCCACCTGAGGTGATCTCTAAGATCGCTGAGGGACATATAGACGAGAGTTGGGTCAAGATGCTCTCTGAGTTGGACAGAAGAGCCGGGGTATTTAAGAAAAAGACCGACTCACACCAAAGTAATGCGTCCAAAGATCTTGGACCATTGTTTGAGAAGCTCACTCTTAAGGTAAGGAGATGCCATTTGTTGTTGGGAACATTTTTGTCTAATTCGAGTCAGGCTGTCGAGCGCATTCGTGACTACCTCGTCGCCCAGATTAAGGCTCTTCGATCGCCGCACATCAATGCTCAAATCATTCAACAGCAAAATTTTCTCCGATTCAAGGACCTCTTCTCGTTTCTTCATAAGCATCATGCTACACTTGCTGGCGAGATTGCATTGGCTTACATGAACACTATGCGATGGTACTACCTGAACCAGTTTAGTCGCTACGAGAAAGCGCTGAGCAAGATCAAGCTACACATTTTGGACAAGAACGATGCTATTGGACACGATGAAACATCACGAAAGGCGACCGTTCTCTCAGGTTCACGTATGCCAGGACCTCCTCATGATGCTTTCAACTTGGGACGCCGGATCGACCTTCTCAAAACTAAGAACCAGACCGCCATGTCCTCATATCTTGCGGAGGAGGACCAGACTACTCACTATCTCGAGGTTCCATTCCGCAACTTCAACCTAGCTCTAGTGGACAATGCCACGGCAGAATACACCTTCATGGCCGCCTTCTTCTCCCCCGCCCTCTCTTTCGCACGTATTTCCAAGAACTTCACGTACGTTTTTGAGCCCACCTTCGAGCTCGGCCAGGCCCTCTCTAAAACACTGGTGGGCGATACATATGACGCCCTTGGTGTCCTACTCTGTATTCGTCTTAATCAGCACTTCGCTTTTGAGCTGCAGCGCCGCAAGGTCCCGGCTGGCGATAGTTATATCAACGCCACCAACATGCTTCTCTGGCCTCGTCTTCAGAGCATCATGGACCGTCATTGCGAGTCTGTCCGTACCCTGACCAATGCCCTCCCCACACGACCAGCCCGCGCCGCAGACCAAGCTAAGATGTCTGCCGCGCCTCACGTCATGACCCAGCGCTTCGGCCAACTTCTTCATGGCTCCTTGACCCTTTGTGCTGATGGCGGCGACGACGAACCCGTTGTTGCTAGTTTGCACCGACTTCGCACCGAGGTCGAGGCCTTTCTCATCCGTCAGGCAAAGGCGTACGGCTCGGACAAGCGCAAGAGCGGGCGCTTTCTGTACAATAACTACTCCCTCATCCTTACGATCATTAGCGATGCGAGCGGGAAGCTTGCCGATGACCAACAGGAACATTTCGAAAAGCTCAAGGCCCAGTTCCAAGAAGGATCATAAAGACACCAAGAAAAATGTTAGAACGAAAATCGAAGAGGCTGAAGGAGTATATGCGGGCTCAAATTTGATTCGAGCGCGGTCTTGGGGAGAACTCTGTTCATGGCGTCCCGGTTCAAGGTGATGGATCTATACAGCTAGACGGAGTTTCTTTTGTTTCATATGTACCCGTAGGAAAATTTAATACGTCATGCCGGGGATCTATATGATACATTTGCAGATCCAATCAGGTTGCGTGTGCCTAGAGTATGTCTCTAGTCTGCCTTGAAAATGCCGTGATAAGACGGTTTATGATGGTTGGGTTACGGCGGAGATAGATGGCCAAGGCTCCTACTGCAACAGCCAGACCAATGGCTTTGGCCGACGGACGGTATGCCCGGACCATCTTCTTTACACGATGATAGAACTCAGCACGCTGAATGTCCTTGACTTGCTTCCGGAACATTTCTTCGCCGTCATCCAGGCTCTGGCAGGCACAGTCATCAACATTCCGGGCTGTCTTAAGAGCACTTGTACTTGATATACATCGCCACGTACGTAGGGTCTCGGGGGGGTGGAGATCGAAGAGTCTGCAGGAATCAGCAATGAGCTGATCCAAGTCCATCCTGGCAGGGACTTTGCTGAGAAAGACGTGCAGCATGTCAGGCTCATCAATCTCGAATATATCGTCTCGGCGATCAATGATAATCTGTGCAAACACATATATGACGAAGACAGGCTCGCGAGCTAGGAGCACGTCAAATAGTCGAGCGATGCCTTGGTAATCCTCAGTGTTGTGAGCATACATAGTCAAGGTATCTGATAACGCGAAGAAGGGTTCGGTATCGGCAAGATGTCGCCGTAGTTTTGGGTCAGCGTTGCTGATGATATCAAGGATGAGGTGAAGTTGGGTGATGGTAGGTGTCATAGTCGGAAGCATAAAGTCCCGAATTCTCAAAATGGAAAGCTGCGCGACTGCGCGGGCTCTCCATGGTGGCTGCAACACTAGTAGCAAGACCTGGCAGATGTCATGATATCCTTGAAAATAGCATAGGAAGGGATGACGACGTAGCACCTCGTTGATGAGAGCGGACAGTTCCGATTTGTATTGGTCCATCTCAGATTCGGTTAGGTCTGTGAGGCATGTTAGTCAACATGGTCATTCTTAAGTTGGAGGGTAGAGGGCGTACGCACTCTTCGGATAATGAACGAAGGAACGGTGTACGTCAAGTTGGACTTGATCCTCATCCCTGTGGCGTGGCAAGTCCTTCCAGTCGACAGAGTCAACAGGGGGGTCACCAGGAGCTGTGAGGTTGTCGTGGCTGCCCGCAGAGTTACGGTTGTCTATAGATGGAAGCTCTAGTCCAAGTAACAGGGGCCCTTTGAGGCGTCATGTAAGCGTGCGCCTGGCGTGCGTCCAGGAATAAAGGTACTTACAAGCTAGCCTACGCAAGGCGTCGGTGAGAAGGCCACCTTTCCCTTCCGCGAGAGAGCGGAGGCGGCGGACATTCCTCCAATTGCACGCATTCAGTATGTCTTCCTTCTTTTCGCTGAAGAAGGGGATAGAATCGTTGTCGGCTGTGTCCGCATCACTGAGGTTGGAGGCGGGACTGGAGCTTGAACACGCCTGGGGGCTGTTACTTCTGGAGTCATCAGCAATCTGGCGGTCGCTTCGGGAGACTGGCGGCATGGCAGCCCCTTGAGGAGTGTCATTTAATTCCGAATCCATGTGTTCAAAGCGGCGCGAGACGCGACTTGCAATAGGAGCGAAAAAGATGGGTGCAATGTCGGTATATGCGGAGTCTTTACTTCATGTTGGCCGCAGCTGTGAATGCAGCCTCGAGGGTGATGCTGCAAGAATTGGCCAAGTACCCAGGCTTGTACGAAGTACTGCAACGCGACCTCGTCCAACCCCTGTTAAAAAATGACCCCTGAAAAACGAGACTTGATATGTACTTGGGTAACTGCTGCAGTACTGCCGGGGTAATGTCGAAATGCGTGTGCACCTGCAGCTGTGTTGGCGTTGGTTAAGTGGCTTGTGGAAAGTTGACCCTTGCCCGGCTGAGCACTGTCCGAGCGCCGAGACGTCCTACTTACGGTACTTGTACGTACATATCCGAATAGGTAGATACTCGGTACGGTAATCCGTACGTACGGAGAAGTTATAGTACTCAATTGGGTAGACAACTCTGTAGTGCGCCGATACTGTGCAGTTTTGTCCAACGTGCACTTCCTCCTGAAGGAAATGCTCCCTCTTGTGTCTAGGCCAGGACAGGGCAGCTTTGACACGTTGAGGTAATGTCAGGTCGGAGTCAATGCTGTGCGAATTACGGAGTACGGAGTACTACAATTACTTCCAACACCGACATGCCCCGCCCCGCTAGAAAGGCTCTAGGGCATGTCTCAGTTTCCATGTTGCAGCAGCCTGAAAAAGATGCGGAGCCCTTATCAACATGAAGATACAGTACCCAGTTCAAAGGTGAGCTATGGAAGTAAGTTTGCATACAGCATAGCAATTTAGTGCCGGTAGACGACGTTTTATTCTTCGAGCTAGGTAAAATTATCTGGTGCAATGATACCTCTCTTGGTTGGTGAAACATCGTATAACTTGGAACCTGCGTCTTCCTTCAACTGGGTAATCCTGCCATCGATCAAGAATAGGCAAAGCCCCCGACGCCGAACAGATCAGTGCAAAAGGTTTTAGCTGCATGTTTCACCTCACTGGGCAAGTTACATCACAGCGTGAGTTCGCCAACCATCGGAGCAGCAGTGGACGAAGTAGACGCGGGGTTGCGGCTGCTGCTTAAGATAGCTAACTTCGACGAGTAGACTACTTATGTACCGGTACTATAGGTATGTGGGCCCAACATCCATTAGGCTGGAACAGTAGGAAACGAAACGGTATCCAGACCTGGCAGACCACCAGACCACCAGGCATCACTCATCATTGCGACTTCGTCGAGGTCATCCGACCTAATTAATCTATTTAGTCCAGACCAAACATGTCCGCGGGAATTATGACAGCGGTCCCTCCCGCATTGAAATCGAAAGACGGCCCCTCTTCGACTACGTCTCTCTAGCCTAAGAGCATCTCTTTTTGTGGGAAATGGTCTTTCAGTTACCATAAATTGGGTCTCCATCTCATTGATGGAGGCCTTGACGAAGGAAACTTCATGAAGCCATGGACCGGGGATCATCACTTGTAGCCCCGCGCATATTCGACCCACCCAGCGCCTTGGGTGTCTCACAGAAGCAGTTGTTGTGGTTTGCTCTGACTGACCTATCAACTTTCTATGAGAGGGAAAGTCTCCTAGCTTCTATCGCCGCTTGCTTGGAGCTTGGTTGACATGTTCCTTTGCCGCCTTGAGCTTGCTGCGACGCTAGAGATTGATTAAATACAATATTTAATTGTGCTACCCTGTCTATTCCATCTGCGCTGACACAAACACATACTTACCAGACAAAGTAAACGAGGTGCATCGACTAGTAGCCAATGACGGGCGCGTACTTTGTATTGGTAGATGCACCCAAATCTTCGCCGGCTCCCTCTGGTCTTTCTAGAGCCCTACCCAGGTACGACCGCTAGGTTCGGTCAGGTCATAGTCATCAATCAAACTACCTCGTTTGTGATTATGCGAGTGAAAGGACTAAAAGAATAAGGGGCTCAGAGAGAACCCCCGGCCCCCGGACTTGATCATGAGATCTGGGAACCAACAAATACGCGTAGTTAGTTTCTCTATTGGAAGTAACTAGGCTAACGCAACTGCTGCAAGTGCGTTCTCCATCTTCCTTTTCCACAAACGCATAAATATCACCCTGACTAATATGTATGAAAAAAAGTCACAAATCTAGAAGAAGTGCCTCCGAGTTGTTACATCTCAAATTCCTAAGCATAAGACTGGTTGTGTAGTCTATCACCTCAGCGGCTGTGCTAAAACGAACCAATCACTTTCCAAGAATGCCCAATACGCTACTATCCAGTTCTCAGGTTTCAGGAGCCACTAAAGGCCTTGAGTTATGAAGCTGACATACGAAGTACCTTTAATCGGATTTACGCCCTTACTGTTATATTTTAGACGGCAAAAAGCCCTTAGTTTGGTCTGGGGGCAGAAAACGCGAACCTGGGAATAAAAATCTTGCCGAATGGCCGATGAGAGGCGTTAGGTAGTCACGCATTTAGACAATAATTACTAGACACACTGAAGTATGTTGACGACGCTCTTCCACTACCTGAGCTGGACGAACCCAAGTTTTGGCTTTTGACCTTGAAAGCCCGACTTCAAAGCCCGACTTGTCTGTTTCTCTGTGGCTCATTAGCATCTCGAGATCCCTTTCCAACGCCAACGTCGGATCCTAGTCTTCCACATTTTCAAATTGCTCTGCCTCACAATCAATGAGTCGCCAATTACTACATCTGCGGTTTCTAGGGTAGCTCTTGAGTAATCGGCACCAGCCCATGTCAACCTCTCATGGTGGAGCGCACAGGCATTCGCCTGAGGGAGCTTATTGCTCAGCGCTCAGTGATCCTCCGCGAGTCAGTCTCAGTATTAGCTACCTAACGTGGCTATCTGATAACAACAATAAGACCGGTGCAATCTCCTGGAAGGGTTGTGGTACTAGACGAGGGTTCTGGACAACATAGCGAGGAATCTTGGGAGTGTAGATGGATTACTGTACCTGCCGGCAGATCCGGATATACTGTAGATTTGTTTCTGCGTGGACGAAGTACTGCTACTGCAAAAGAGCCAAAATGGAACTCTAATGAATAGTGTAACTTTTGGATCTAGAACTTAAAAGAGATCGATTGCCTCTCATCGTTGTCCGCCCCCGTGGGAGAAAGCGCCAGAATTGAGCTGGAGGCAGGCCGTCGCCGAATTTAGTTCCACGACCAAGTTTAGAGACTCCCTGCAAATGCGTCAAGCCACACTGGCATTCCTGAAACCTTGAACAGCGCACGAGATTCTTCAGGCAATGCTGTCAACATTGCACGTAGAGTCAGTCTCGTGGGTCATTATCCTAAGCTAACTCAGGGGCCGCAATGCTAGCATCCCGCTGAGTAGGTTCCGACCATTGCACCGTTTTGCCGTGGGAGATTAAACGGCTTGCCATGTCTCTGCAATTGGGTCTGAGCAGAACACGTCTTGCTGGTTCGAGAATGCTGGGGCGGATTGTTGTCCAGATATGGCAGGATAGGACAACGTTGATTAGCTCCTTGTCTGCCAGATGAGTTGTCGATGTGCTTCGACGCACGACAAGCACCTTTTTCGCCATGTCATTCGTATATTGTCTAGCGAAAAGTCACGGTGTGCCTATGCTTCCAGCTACATGGACAGGGCAATAGAGATCCAACACGGCTCAGTAGTCGGGTGGAGGTGTGTCTTGGTGGGGCAATGTTAGTACTTGAACCTCCTCCTACCTCAAAAACACACCAAAAAAAAGGGTGTGGGAGGGACAGAGATCTTCGTCACCAAGACCAGGGAAAATTGGCACCTTCGATTGTGGAACCCTCTAAGCGCTACGACTTAGGATATGTAGATACTCCGTAGTGTGATTGACGGCCCCCGGAAGACCGGACAAATTTCGACGCTTGTCTAGCGGGGCCGGACGGCGAAGTCACTCCATCGTACACATCTACCTGAAGAGTACAGATTGTTGTCCCTAGGTAATCTGTAATTGCCTCCCTCTCTAGGTACTGGATGCGGGCTAGGCTATCAGGGCCAGCCATTTGCGTAAAATGGAACGGATCTTGCGGTTGGATGCACGATATGGTGATCGTCGGTTCTGGCGTGCTTCTTCACTGTATTTGCTCATAATTTCTTTTACTACAAACGATGCTTGTCCTTCTCTAACAGATGAACGATGAAAGGCCAAAAGTAAGTAAATTTATTGACCTTCTCCCTTTCTGCCTTGAGTGACTTGGAATGACTATGGTGAGGCACTTCGTTCCATGCGAGGCAGGGCGGCTAAAGCCCCCGTGAACATGCACATCTTGGGCCGGCAGCTACCTAGGGACGCGGGGTTTGCTTCTACCCTGAGGAGCTGCGCACCAAATTAGCGGCACCTCGGCATTGTTGTCTTTCCAAGCTGGCCATCGAGTCGCCTTTGAGCACACAAGGACCCTAATATCGGTCACTGAGGCACCAATGTAGCAGATTGCAGGGGGTGGATACGAGGCCTAAGCTCCTTGTCTAGTCTGATTGGACGTTGAATCTCTCACCACACCAGCTTCAATTCTCATCCATCTGATTCAGCATCGGCACTTGCTGAGAATCGGCATTGTCAACGTCACCCGCCTTGTCCAAACCATCCCACCATTAAAGAGGCACCTTGTTTCCTCCACCGTGGCGTGGTTACCCTTCAAGCTTGTGCACCAATTAATCAAACGCGATCCTGCTCCTACCAAGTTGGATAAAAGGACATCAAGATATACACGAGCAGAGATCGAGGAAGGAAGGGGTTGTCAAAGGGCAAGAAACAGACGAACTCTTCTCTTCTTCTAGCACTACGTTTTTTTGCACTCCTCCAGCTTCATATCCTGGCTCTCGCTTAGGCCTACACGAGTGAGTCTGCTGCGCAGAAACCGGCTTTCATTGCCTTGACCCCGTTTTTGTTTTGGCTGGCCTTCGTTCAGCTTGCTTGCTGGGCCCTCTACCTAGCGAGCGATCTGACATCGCTGCAGGTGCCTGCCCAGAGTACCGCTTGTGAATTCAATCACCCTTGTGTGTCCTATCTGAGCGTCTCGAAGCGAGGGCTTCCTAAGCCCCTCCCGTTATCTCTTCCCTCCTTTCCCTCGCTCCATGTTGAGCGTGGTTAATTGTGCGTAACCGACAGCAGCCGCGAGGCTCCCGCATAGTGGACTCCCAGATCCAGGATTTGGGATTGGACTGTGGTTAAGGACTAAGGCCTAGTTGAGGTCGGGAGTTCTTCACAGCAGTTGCAGCACCATTACCTTGGCTCCAGATACTATACAAACTCGGACCAGATCGACCAGCTTGGGGGCGGACCAAGTCAGATCTGCCGGGGTCAGTGACGAGCCACAGGCAACTCCCCCAAGGGCACACACACCCACACACTCGCATTCTCCGACAAAGCCCTCCGAATAAGATGCTGCCTCTTTCCGGCCTAACACCGACGACTCAATAGTCCACAGCTTGTGTAAATTATTAGGACCCGGGAACCAGGCCTTTTCTTTCTTTCATCCTTGTTCCGCCTGTTCCCGCTCCCGATCTTGTTCTTGTCCCGCTTTTGTTACTACCCCGGATTTTTATCTTTGAAAGCATCCGGCCTTTGTGGCCTTTCGTGGTCTAAACACTATTCTGGCGTCAGCATGGATTTTCAGAGCACGGTTCTCAGAGATGGCGAGTGGGTGACAGAGAGGGTCAACCTTCGACATGCTCTGAACGCCTCTATCGACCCAAAGCCTCCCCCCACTGTTGAGAGACCCGAAGTCCCAACTTGTGGCATCTTGTCCAGGACTGTTTTTGAGAGCCCGACTGCTAGCTGGATCCTTCCTGTTCGACTACGGTCTGAGCGTTTAAATGATCTTTGCTTTATCGGTGTAAGTATTAGTACCTGATTTCCCAGCGACCGGTCACCTGTCCCATTTATTACAATCCTTGCTCTCTCCCTAAGATCTAACATGGACTGTCTACATCTCATCCTTCTGGGAATATGCAAGTGCTCATTGAAAGGGTTGATAGCCCAAGAGATGATTGCCATCTTGAGGGGGCACAGACGAGGACCAGGAGCTGTGTTTATTCCCGCAGTTCCTCCCCCTGTTATCTCACTCCTGAGCGCCAGCCTCGAAAGTCTGCTGACATTTCTAGGAACGCTACGTCCAAGTATGCGAACTCCGTGAAGATGGACAACCCCACGAAGTAGTCAGAAAAACCGACTTTGATTACAGAATCCGGAACGCCGTTTCTCTTGGACCGCCTCCCCAGGATGACACCAATATAAATTCCGACGGCTTAGTCAAGGCAGAAAATGACGATACCTTGATGCAAGCTGACTTAGCCTCCTCGGTATCGAATGGACTCCAGCAGCTCCCTCCTCAGATCCTCGTCCTGATGCTTGAAACGGGCGTTGTCCTCTTCCTCTTCGTCAGGGAACAGGTGGATGGCTCTCTGGAGTTTGTTACCAGCCAGTACCAAAACTGTGAAAACTTGGAGTATCTTGGCTACAACCTGACGGTTGACCCATCATCACGTTACATGGCCGCCAGCTCCAACGGAGGTGCTTTCATCGTATACGAACTCGAATCATTAGAAACCCTCAACACCCATTACCTCCGTGACGGATCATTCAATCCTATCACAAGAATTCGACGGCGTCAAATCCAAGGCGTCCTCTACCAGCTGCATTTTTTGCATCCGAGGCCCGAGGATGACTATCATGTTATTCTGCTGATGATAATATCCCAACCCGGAGCGCACCTCGGCTCCCGGATGGTCTTGTATGACTGGGAGCATGGTGACAACCTCGAAACATTGTTCCGGGAAGAAAACCAGGGTATTACTATTCGAGAAGACTACGAATTGCCTCAGTTGATAGTTCCTTTGAAATTCAATGGGGCCTTCATTGCCGTTACGACTAATTCTACAGGTATCGTTGGGGGCATCCTACAAGGCGGCCTGCCCGAATTCCAAAATCTGGGTACTGTGGTTCCAGATCAGACGGAACTTCGTCATGGAGCCCAAAAACCATTATGGGCTGCATGGGCAAGGCCGTTCCGCCGAAAAGACTACTTCGAAAAAAACGACGTCATCTACCTAGCTCGCGAAGATGGAGTTATAAACTACGTGGAGATAGATGCGTCGTCACTGACGCCTTCTGTGCACAATGTCGGAACCATTGATACCGTCATTTCTAGCACAACTGCCTTCACTACAGCATATGACCGTTTCGTAGATGTACTAATAACCGGGGGAAATTCTGGTCCCGGGGGCGTCTGGAAGGCAAGCTTTCTTGAAGGCTTTTTTGAGACCTTGGCTGACGACTAGAAACAGCTTCCTGCCCGTAGTAATATAAAACGGGTGGGCACCATCCCCAATTGGACTTCCGTTTGGGACATGGCTACGACAGATGAATACTCGTCTTGGACCGCCGAAACCGCGACGATCAATGTTCCCTCAACACGAAGGTCTATATCAAACATATTGAAAAAGCCTGATCGTCTCTTCTGTATATCAGGCCATGGGCCCAGCTCAACTTTGACCGAGCTGAGGTCAGGCGTTGAGGCTAGGATTGGACTGGAGTTCGACTTTGGCAGATTGGTGCGACAATCGTGGATGTTCCCGGTGGAAGTTGACGGCGAGGAAGGATATTACGCCCTTTTATCACTTCCAGACACTTCCGAGGTCTTCCATATTTCTGGAGACCTCGAGAGCGCAGATGCCCTGATGCCCAACAACTCACCATTTGACATGACATCTCGGACCATCTGTGCTGTTCAGAGCGAGCAGGGCACCATAATACAAATTACTGAGACATTTACAACACTTGTTGTAGGGTCGGAAAGGTAATCAACCCCTGCCAATCGTATTCATACAATCCCCTATCTCACTGATTGCTGATTATCATGTCAAAGCTCACGACACTATCACAACGACCTGTTTGAGCTTAGAGAAGCAGTGGTGGGAACTGCTACTTGCACAGACAGCTTTGTGGCGCTGTCTGTCCATAAGGACCAAACGACCCAGCTCCACGTGTTGGAAATAGACCAAATGAGCGTCTCAGGAGTGGAGGCGTGGAATATCCATGGTGAAGTGACCTGCCTTTCAATCTTCACAGTTTCAGGAGAAACGTTGCTTGCGGTAGGCACGGTAGAGGCCGGGTCACCTTCCGTCTCGATATATTCCTTGGATGGCTCCTTAATAGCCGCCAAGTTGCTGGATGGACAAAACGGTAGGGAGTACCCATATCGCATATGCAGAGAAAGAAAGGCTAATTGCGTCATCAATGAAGAAACTTCGGGGCTGTACGGTCGAATGGAAGCATTAACAAGCATCTCAGCCTTAACAGAAGATGCGGAAAATATCTGCTTTGTTCTGGGCACTCGCAGTGGCCATCTTGTCACCAGCCGAGTCAACCGACATAGTTTCGAGATTGCTTTTACAGTGGAGCGTCTGGGGATGGGACCAACCAATGTCTTCTCAGCATCTGGCACCTTCGGCAGCGAGGCAGCAGTGTTCACATGTTGTGACAACAGCTTGAGTATTCTGTCAGACTTTTCGGAAAGCGCTTTAAAGTTCAAGTCGAAAAGCACAATATGGCCGACAGACTCGAACAATGCATCTCTGCCACCACCCCCAATCCACTCAGTTTTTTGTCTTGAACAGAGCCTATATGGATATCATGGTCATATGTCTTTGATGATGCTTGCGGGGTCTCGCATCTTTCTGGCAGATATTCGACCTCATCTTGGGCCCGTTCCCAGAACTATACCACTCGAAGGGACGCCTTCCAGAGTCATATTTTCTAAGACATGGAACTGCTTGATCGTAGCGCATTTGAAGGATGACCGCACGACATTGTCGTTCATCGACCCAGACTCTGGGGCAACCATCTCCCGCCCCTCTGATAGGACTGACGAGAAGTCTATGGCTTACATTTCAGGACTGGGGGTTCTGGGTGGCAAGGTGTGGTCGCTGAGCGAGTGGCTCTACGTCAAAGACGGCAAGACGTTCCCCTTCATTATCGTTGGAACTGATTCCGAAGTTCTAATAGTCTCGATAAAACGCGAGGAAATCCACCCACAAGATGGCAACACCACGCAACTACGATACTTTACGCGACACAGGAAAAAGGCACCCAAGGGCCGCGTCTTATCGGTCGTAGGAAGCGCAGAAGACCTCCTGATTTGCTCCGGCGATCTCTTGCTGTGGGAGGTTCTCGATGTTACAGAGAAAAAATTCAAATTCATGAAACAATTTCAGCTGGACTCGGATGTAATCTCTCTGAAGGTCGCTAATGGTAAGGCCTGCGTTTTGACCGCAAGACACTCTTTGCAAGTGCTTGATTTGCATGCTGAGTCGGACACCACGGACATATCGCTCATTCATAGTGATCATGTGACTCGACGACTATGCGATCTGATTGAACTAGGGCACTCTGTTGAGCCGCCTGAGAAGTGGCCGGTTCATCTTCTTTCGTCCCAACAGGGCGACATTGTAGGCTTATGGGTGCCCTGGGCCCAGAGGAACAAAGAGTTGGAACTTGTTTTCGAAGGGGTTCTAGCCCGGGCGGTAAGGAAGTTTGGAAGGGCGCATACACGTCCGCTTTGGCTAAGTGCCAACCGAGAGCGTTACAACAGCTTATCGAACACTGTTGATAAGGCCGAGATCTTTGGAGTAGGGCTGAATGGGTCTTTACAGCACTTTTCACTTATAGGACCGGACCTATGGCGTTTCTTACGCTTGGTGCAGAATTTGGCAGAGCTTAGTGTGGAGGTGTGCCCTTTCAAACCAGGTGTCCGCTCCTTCAACAGCTCTGATATAGACATGGATATTGACATTGAACTGGAGCCCCGTCCAATCGGACATATGATGCACCTCAACGGCGACATTCTGCAGAGATGCCTGGACCGTCGGGCTCTAGCAATGCTCCTAACAATCCCAGACGCTATTGATCTATTTTGCGAATACCTGGATGGTGTTGATGATGGAGTCCACACCGTAGGATTCCGTGATGACACGGATGAAGGAAGAAAGAGATATATTGAGTTAGGATACGACATATTGGAGCACCTGTTTGAGCCAGTCTTGTAGTGAGTGGCTCTGACGTAATCGTCAGAGATTGGATTAGGAGGCAGGAGAAGATGCTACAATAACGAGTGGTTATATTATATATAGATTGGCACTCAAGTATTTAAGAGGTTCCAGGGGCAATGGGGGGAGGGAGGCGAGTGGTGAGAATGAAACATACGTTATGAAGACGCCTTATAGTCGCGTTCTGAATGAATATGTGTTGCGAATGTGCAAGTTGGGGGAGTAGTACAAGGAAAAGTTTGCCATCTGTTATTGCCCACAAGTCCCAGAATCCAAGAACTTTCCCGTCATATGCTTTTTTTTAGTATCCTCAAAAAGATATAATACTCCCTACCTACTTGTATAGATAATTGGTTTCCTGGGAACCACTTTGTCTGTTTACGTGTGGCGTGGAGGAATTAGGCTGATTACATAATATAACATTCACAAAATGCTGTGGGTGGTTTTTTTTCCCCCGTATTAACCTGCACTTCGTAGTTAGTTCGTCTAACAGCGTCATAGCCCTGCTTTCAACTTGTCTAGTTCCAAATTTGCATCGCATCACCGTTCAAACTATCGGCCACAAGGGTTATTATTTACCTGCTTGTGTGATTGAGGGCGGTGGTAGTCTATATATTCCTCTCGCGCCTAAAAATTCTGTACAGAGCAGACAGAGCATGTCGCATCGGATCGTGTCACGAGGCCAACGACGTTTTCCCACCGCACTAGATTATTCTAGTTCCTACTCGCATTCGCCACCCAAACTGTGGAAGCCCTGTTGACTCAGGACAGCCTGCAAGAACACAATTGACAGCTTAGCATTCAGTTCTCTCGATAGAGCCTGTTTAAACAGTGGTAGTAGTTAGTGGGTTGCCCCGCCTTGACCCCGTCACAAGTAATCCAAGCCCACCTTGGTCCCGCCGTCGAACGCAGGTCAAACGGACCATCAACTACGACCAACTACACTCCCCCAAAAAAAGGTCGACCCTCTCCTCCCACCCCTCCACCACTTCCGCGATCCCTGGAACGTCGGACACTCAAGGGCTTAAACGTTTGAACCCGTCTCTTTTTCGACCCGAGGAACCACTCCCGCGAAGAAAATAATCGACAAAGATGGCGCCCAAGAAGAAGGGAAATAAGAAGGCAGCTCAGGACGACTGGGAGGCCGAGCTGGGCGAGAGCATTGCCCCGCAGGCTCCCCCGGCAGATGATGCCGCTGCTGATGGCGCCGATGATGATGGCGAAGCCGGTGGCGGTGGTTTGATGGCCATGTTGCGCAAGAACAAGGAGAAGCGCAAGAAGAAGGGCATCGTCGACGACGAGACTCCACCCGCCGCCGAAGAGCCCCCCGCAGAGGACATAACCACCAAGGCCCCCGAGGAGGCCACCATGGACGATGAGTTTGCTTTGCCTGAGAAGAAGGGCAAGGGCGGAAAAAACAAGCAGCAGCAACAACAACAGCAGAAAAAGCAACCGGAGACTGCTCCCGCTAACGACGACGGTGCTGAGCCCGGCCGTATTCTGACAAAGGCCGAGAAGGAGAAGCTCAAGAAGGAACGTGAGAAGCAGCGGAAGAGGGAACAGGTATGTTGTCTGAAACAGACACTAATTGCTTTCATTTCTCGCTTTAAGTACAACCATGGTTCTAATAAATTATGCTAGGCCGCCAAGAAGAAGGGTACCGGTCCCGCAAAACCCGAGCCGGCAAAGGCTGTCGAAAAGGAAGCTGCTCCTGCTGCCGACGCCATCCCCGAGCCCGTCGCCGAGACTGGTGGCAAGAAAAAGAAAATCCCTGCTCATTTGGCTTTAATCCAGAAGCAGCAGGCCGAGCTCAAGCGACAACAAGAAGAGCAGGCACGTCTTGAGGCTGAGACTAAAGCCAAAGCCGAGGAAGAGGAGCGCTTGGCTGCCGAGGAAGAGAAGCGCCGCGAGGAGGCCAAAGCTCTCAGGAAGCAGAAAGAGAAGGAGAGGATCGACCAGCTGAAGAAAGATGGCAAGTTTCTCACCAAAGCTCAGAAGGAGGAGAGGGCTCGCAACGAGCGAAAGCTCCAGCAGATGCTGGCTGCTGGTATCAAGGTTGGACCCCAAGGAGATGGTGAGCCGAAGAGCAAGCCCAGTCAAGACAGCCGAAGGAAAAAAGGCAGAGGCCAGCAGAAGGTATGCGAATCTCTAAGCGTGTCTCCGAAAATGTTCTGACCACTAACACAATGTAGATCGACGAGGAGAAGGCTCTGGCTGAGGCAGCCGAGCGAGCTCGACAACAGGCCGAGCAGGCTCTCAAAGAGGCTGAAGCCAAGGCAGCTAAGAAAAAGGCTGAGGCTGAGGCTAAGGCAGCTGCCGAGAAAGCCGCTGCTGAGAGCGATGTTGAGGACGATTGGGAAGCTGCTGCAGCCTCCGACGTCGACGTGAAGGATAGCTGGGATGCCGACTCGGACGAGGATGCTGAGAAGAAGGATGGGCTTAGGTCCCAGGCCAACAAGGAGGAGGAGGAGGACTCCGAGTCTGAGTCCGAGGATGATACCGTGTCAGCTGCCAAGGCCGCTGAGGCTCAGCGAAAGCGAGAGGCAGCTGAGCGCCGAGAGAAGGCTCATCAAGCTGCTCTGGCAGCTCGGTCCGAGGACAACCTCCGTTCCCCTATTTGTTGTATTCTGGGACACGTCGATACAGGTAAGACGAAGCTTTTGGACAAGATCCGACAGACCAATGTCCAAGAAGGCGAAGCTGGTGGTATCACTCAGCAGATCGGTGCAACCTACTTCCCTGTAGAGGCTATTCGACAAAAGACGGCCGTGGTCAACAAGGACAAGAAGTTCGAGTTCAAGGTTCCCGGCCTCTTGGTCATCGATACCCCTGGTCACGAATCCTTTTCCAACCTTCGATCTCGTGGTTCATCACTCTGCAACATTGCCATTTTGGTCGTTGATATCATGCATGGTCTCGAGCCGCAAACTCTCGAGTCGATGCGCATGCTGAGAGAGCGGAAGACTCCCTTTATTGTCGCCTTGAACAAGATTGATCGTCTCTATGGCTGGAAGAAGGTTGACAACAACGGCTTCCAGGACAGTTTGGCACTCCAGAGCAAGGCCGTCCAGAATGAGTTCAAGTCCCGTTTGGAGGCTACTAAGCTGGCTTTCGCCGAGCAGGGTTTCAACTCTGAGCTCTTCTACCAGAATAAGTCCATGGCCAAGTTCGTCTCTCTGGTCCCCACGTCAGCTCACACTGGCGAGGGTGTTCCTGACATGCTGAAGCTCATTGTTCAGCTCACTCAGGAGCGTATGGTTGGCTCTCTCATGTATCTGTCAGAGGTCCAGGCTACCGTCCTTGAAGTCAAGGCCATTGAAGGTTTCGGCATGACCATTGATGTCGTTCTTTCCAACGGTATTTTGCGAGAAGGCGATCGAATCGTGCTGTGTGGTACGGAAGGAGCAATTTCAACAAATATCAGGGCCTTACTTACGCCAGCACCTCTCAGAGAGTTGCGTCTCAAGTCCGCGTATGTCCACAACAAAGAGGTCAAGGCCGCATTAGGTGTCAAGATCAGCGCTCCTGGTCTTGAAGGCGCCATTGCTGGTTCTCGTCTGATGGTTGTCGGACCTGACGATGATGAGGACGACATTGTTGACGAGGTCGAGTCCGACCTGGCTGTTCTACTCAGTCGGGTCGAGAAGTCGGGTCGTGGTGTCAGTGTCCAAGCCTCGACTCTGGGCTCTCTTGAGGCTTTGCTTGACTTCCTCAAAGACTGCAAGATTCCTGTGGCCAATGTGGGTATTGGTCCGGTCTACAAGCGAGATGTCATGCAATGTGGTATCATGTTGGAAAAGGCCCCTGACTACGCCGTCATGCTGTGCTTCGATGTTAAGGTAGACAAGGAAGCCCAGCAGTACGCTGATGAGCAGGGCATCAGAGTCTTTACGGCTGATATTATCTACCATCTATTTGACGAATTCACTAAGCACATGGACGAGATGCTTGAGAAGAAGAAGGAAGAGTCCAAGATGTTGGCTGTATTTCCCTGCGTTCTGAAGCCCGTTGCTGTCTTCAATAAGACTGGCCCTATTGTCGTTGGCGTTGATGTCGTTGAGGGTCAACTCAAGGTCAACACGCCCATGGCTGCAGTCAAGCATAACCCAATTACTGGAACCAAGGAAATCGTGAGCCTGGGCAGAGTGTAAGTTCTATTCCTCCTCCAAACACCGCTTCATCTGAAATGGAAAACTAACACGTTTGTTACAGCACCTCCATTGAGCGAGATCACAAGCAGATCCCTGTGTGTAAGAAAGGTCAACCTTCCGTCGCTGTCAAGATTGAAATGGGCAGTAATCAGCCCACATATGGTCGTCATCTCGAAGAAGGAGATTCTCTGTACAGTCTCATCTCACGGGCCAGTATCGACTGCCTCAAGGAGTTCTACCGAAAAGAGGTTTCCAACGATGAGTGGCAGCTCATCATCAAGCTCAAGCCTCTCTTTGACATCAACTGAACAGGGACTCATGGCTGAAGCACTGGAAACACCTCGTCTTCTACAAAGACAAAGGGGAAAAGCAGGATTCTTCACCTGGCATGATTTGGTTCAGGTATAGAGATTGACCTTTTTTACGCCTGCCCTTCCCCTTCCGCCTCCCCTTATACCCTTCTCCCCCTATACTCCTCTCCCCAAAATCGCCCCTAACGAAAAATGAGAAGACGTGTGAAATGAAGTCGGACGAAGGAATAGGAAGGGGTTAAAAAATTGCATCTGGTGTAGAGAAATTGTCGTCATTTGTGGAATTTTTTTTTTAAATCTATCTGTCAGGGAGAAGGGTTCATGGACCGCGGGAGGTTGCAAACTATATAGAGGCAATTCCAAAAGCGAACTTTAGTTTTATCCTGAAGAGCAACCAAAGTGTATTGAGGTTTTGTGTGAATGCATAGCTGACTTGATGTTGTGTTTTGGAAGATTTATTCCTGCTTGGTTTTCTACAAAATGCTAAGATTACTTGATATATATCTAGTCTTCAAAGCGCACAACCATCCCTTTACCGGTCACTTTACCAGTCACTTTACCAGTCACTTTACGCCACCCCTCAGATCCTGCAGTTGTATCTTCGTCCCATCTCGGCAAACTGCTTGGACGGTCAGTAGGCATAAGCAAAACAAGCGAGTCGACATGCAGAACTTAGGCCATCGGTTGTGTCGGTGTAACAGAAAATCCGCAGCACAGACCTTGATATCACAAAGAGAAATAGTCCAGCATCCTACTTAAGCCAGGAACAGAAAGAGAAACAAAAGTTGAACCAACTTGGTGTCTTGATCCTAGCGACTAAGGTGTAAAAGTGGTCTAACGCGGGTACATATTCGTCATGATGATCCCTCCCAATAAAGCCGTTGCAACCGTGACAATTCTATGCTACCTCTCATCATTGTCTCATCTTCTGTCTTCATCTTTGTTCCTCGTTTTATTTTGTCGTCGTCTTCAAGTCATCACATCCGCAATACCAACTTCTAATGGTCTACCCCGAGGGGTCATTTACTGGTCAGAAGCACCCTCTTCGGGAGTGGCATCGGCGTCCTTCATTTCCTGGTCTCCTTGAGCGGCCTTCTCAGCCTCAGCAGCCTTGCGAGCCTCTTCCTCAGCGGCTTTCTTAGCGGCACGCTCAGCCTCGAGGCGTTCCTGCAGGGCTCGTCGCTCAGCCTCGACCTTCTCGAAGTGGCGCTGAACGACGGGGCCGGCCATAGCTCGAATCTCGTCAATCTTGGCGATGTAGACGCCCTTGGTGGTATCATCACCCTCGTCGTACAACCATTCCTAAATAAGGCGTTAATATTAGTGAGTTCCGTTTTCTGCATAACTATATGGACGTACCTCGGTGGTCTCGAGCTTGGCCTTGATGGTAGTTTTTTCTTCCTCGCTAGCGAAGTCGGCGTACTGGTCGTCGAGCTTAGCACGAAGGTCGTAGATGTAGGCCTCGAGCTCATTCTTCTTTTCCTCAGTATCCGCGACAAGCTTATCTTCCATGACCATGGCAGACTCCTTCTCAAGAAGAGCTGACTTGGCAGCATCGTCGAGGGAGGCGGTGCCGCTGGCAATAGGGAGGTCACCCTTGCGAACCTGCTTCTTAACCTTCCGAGTCTTCTTGGGGGCGTCATCCTTCTTATCAGTATCCATGGCCTGGGAGGGAAAAAAATGTTAGCGGACTATGCTCTACAATTTTCTTGCGGGGGGGAGTCTTCGGTGGCACACTACTCACATCAGGGTCCTTGTTTTCATCGTCCTTGATTTCCTCTTCGACCTCCTGATCCTCAACGTAGTAACCGTTCTCAACGTTAAGAATACCGTGGATGTTGACACGAGCCTTGAGCTTGCAGATCATGAAGTCATCCTTGCCGTCAGCCTTGACACCCTTAACCGAGAAGCGACCAATCCAGGGATTAGTCTTTCCGGGAAGCTCTTCGGGTTGGGCATATCGGGCCTCAAGATCGAAGGGCTGTTTCCTGTAGAAGGTAAGAATCTTGGTAGAAGGCATGACGTTGCCCTTGTTGAAAACTGTTAGGCTGGTGTCCTCATCAGGAATGTCGGGAGCCTTTTCCCAGCCAAATTCGATGGGGTAGCTGATGATATCCTGAACGGAGAAGTCGCGGACGCGGAAGACGGGAGAGAGAATAGCGCAGCTAAAGGCAGAGCCACGGGCCAAAGCCTCGTCAGCATTGAGGGTGAAGGAGAGGGGCTTGCCGAAGAACTCCTGGATGCGCTCTTTGAGGGCGGGAACACGGGAGCCACCACCGACAACCTCAATGATGTCAATATCCTCCTTGGTGAGCTTGGCCTGGGCAAGGGCCTGCTCAAGAGGGACGTTGGCGCGGGCCAACAGAGGCTCAATCATGGCCTCGAACTCCTGACGGGTGATCATGGCGGAGGCATCAATGTCGTTCATGAGCGACTCGATGTTGACGGGAGCCTGCTGGTTGGCAGACAGGATCTTCTTGGTCTTCTCGGCGGCGGTGATGGTACGGGCCATGGCTCGGCCGTGGGTGGTGATATCAACCTTGTACTTGCCCTTGAACTCCTTGGCGAGGTGGTCAACGAGGGCCTTGTCGAAGTCACGGCCGCCGAAGTTGCGGTCCCAGGCGGTAGCCTTGACGGAGAGCTCGCCCTTGCGGAACTCAATGATGGAGCAGGTGTAGCTGCTGTGGCCGACATCGACAAAGGCGACACGGCGGGGCTTCTCCTCGGGGCCAGGTAAGTCGAGCTTAGTGATGCCCCAACCAAGAGCGGCGGCAGTGTTGTCGTTGATGAGGCGGAGGAGCTTCAGGCCGGCAACCTCGGCGGCGTCGATGAGGGCTCTTCGCTGGACATCGGTAAACCACGGGGGCACGCTCATGCAGATATCGGAGACGGGGAGCTTAAGCTCGGAAGCAGCGGTCTGCCTGATCTTGCTGAGGTACATGGCAACGAGCTGGGTGGAGGAGAACTTCTCCTTGTTACCAAGGTAGGAGACTTCGGCGCCAACCTGGCCGTTGACATCAGTCAGGGCGGCGGTCACATATTGCTGCTCGATCTGAATGTCGGGGTCGGAGAAGGTTCGGCCGGCGAGACGCTTGAGGGAGCCGACGGTGTTCTTGAGGTTGGAAATTTCCTGGGTTTTTGCAGTCTCGCCCAAGTAACGAGACTTGGGTCCGAATCCTACCATGGACCTGTCGACCTGGAGGTTAGCCAAAGGGAATGGAGAGAAAGGAGAGAAATGGTAGCGCAAGCACATCAGCACAGCAAGAAGGGAAGGACATACGGGGTAGCTCGGTTAGAGACTTCATTGGTAATCTAGGACAACGCATACGTCAGTATAGATGGTGGACAGGGAGAGGGATTGTGCAAAGTAACACAATATGCTGTGGAGGGGATTGAGGATGCCGATTTTGTCGATGAAAAGGGCTGTTATGGCGGAGACGAGGGGCAGCGACGAGGGGATATAGGAAGTTTGGCGGGGAGAGAGGTCGACGACGACGACGACGACGACAACGACAAGAGGGAAGAGGTACGCACCACGTCGACGCCACGGTTTCTCGCGACGGCAATGACGGTCTTGAGGGTTCCGAAATCAACACCTAGAGATTGGAGGATGCAAGGTCAGCCACTATTCTGCCAGACAGAGCCGCAAATACAAGCGAGACTGCAGGGGACCAGGCCGGGCGATAAAGATAGACTCACCAACGACACTCATGTTTTCTGAGGTGGGGTTTGCCCCGGGGTCGCACGCACACAAGACAACAAGAAGAGTAAGAAGAAAGAAAGGGAGAAATGCGCAGGCTCACGGGAGGAAAAAGGCGGGCGCGGGCGGGTTGAGATGCGTTCGTGGGGATGTAGGAGGGAAAAAAGCTGTGATGTTTTCACTCTAGTGGTAGATGGGTTTGTGGTTTTTTTTTTTTTCGGGCAGAGAGTGGAGGGGGGGAAGTAAAGTACTGTTGCTGCGATGGCGGGGAGGAGGGGGGACTGGCCAAAAACGATAAGGTGAGCGATACAGTACGAAGGACCGGCAATCTGTACCAGGTACTCCGTACAGTAGGAGTTGTTGATGGATGAAAATTCAGATGAGTACCGTGTACTTATCAATGCGCTCTTGGATGGTGCGTGGTATAAGTAAAAGACACATGTTGGCGGGAGACACGGTCCCAGCTCGACAAAGCGCAAGCGCCCTGGCAGCCCAGGCCCGACAGCCACTGGGTCTCTCTCTCAATTACGTCGGTGAGGTGCCTAGAGCCTAGACAGAGACCACAGGGTACCCCGCCATTCCTGGGGGGAACGAGAACCTGGTGGAATCAGCCACCAGCTTCTGCTTGATTCTGTCAAGAAATGGGGCTGAGCTGGGCATTATTATTACCATAAGGCACTAAACATCACATCAAAAAGAGCCTTGGGGTTGCAGTTTATGCGAGCCTCATTTGGCTTAACCAGCATATGTCCTTTCCATTGGTAGGGTTAAGTAGTTAGTTAATTGGTAGTCGCCTCGCCTTGGGCGGCCGCGGCCTCATTGTTTATTATGCCCGGCCAGTCTGCCTTGGTTACTTTCTTCCTTGCCTCGTCATGTCCACAATGCGGCCGCGGGCCTTTGTCCCCTGGGCGCTTATCATTAGGCGATTACAGCAGAAGAAACACAAGGAAGTTTCCAGACTGCTCTTGGCAGTCGAACAGTAACTACCGCACTCCACAGAGATGACTTGTTCCCTCCTCCGTCCGTCCCCGGTTTCCCGTTCTCTCTTCTCCATGACTATGACTAAAAATGAATGAGATGGCATAGACCTAACTAATCTCGTCATAAATAGGCTTGAACTACATCTGTACAGTGCTTCAGCTGTATGTATGTACCTTCTGTTTGCATGACTTTGACACATTCAGAATCCACCCCGCTAACTGTAAATCCTCTTTCTTCTCTTTTTTTTCTTTTTTTTCTTTTTTGATCAGTCCGGCCTCACCGACAAACACACACAACTCTCGACACCTGTGAACAGAGAGGTTCAATCGCAGTGATGCCATACGCACAATAATTAGTTCATCATCTACTGGCACAATTCGCCACAGGAGCCACTCCTGTTTGATACTGTTCCTTACGCAGTATGCCCGTTACCCTGCTACCCACTCAAACCCCCCCCCAACCAGCATCATCTTCAATCCCACCCTCTATGGGCTTCCCTTGTCAGACGAAATCCCCCAGCCAACTTCTGTAATTGCGGGGGGCTGTTGTCTGTAATACTGTACGTATTCTCTCGACTAGTAGATGGTGTTCTCCGTATACCAGTACGGATAGTCCTAAAAAACAATAGAAAACAATTGATAAGCGTCATCTCTATGAAGCCTGTACGTTTTCTATTTAGCTTTTCTCCCTACCCTTTCCGAAGAGGAGGAGCAGTAGAGAGAAAGCCAGCAGTGCAACATCTACTATTTTTATAAGTATCCGACTCCGTCCGTATCTGGGTGCATACAATTAGATATAAATGCTGTAACTTCAATACACATAACCGTGGCTCTATCAGATATGATGACAGTTCATATTAAGAGGAAGCGCTTGGCCAGATCACAGCTTCCGTCTTTCATCTTCCAACCATGATCTGCCAGATCGCCGCTAAAACGGCATCTTACTATTTCCCATTTGCTTACTTCTTCAAAACCTGTCTCGATGTCGCAATCGATACCCCCTTCCCTGCACGCCTCGTCAATTTACCCCTTCGAGCTCTATCTCCTCCGTGCCCTCCCTTTCAAGAGTTCTTGCATGGTTTGGCCATGGCTGTTTGTTAGCACAAGGCCCATGTCTGCCTTCGGTGCCTTGCCTCGGCCTCTTTGGTACTTCCTCTGTTGCGCCTAATATAACTGCACTCTCTGATGAGGCTCTTTGGCTCGAACTACCCCCAGACTCTCTACTTTGCAGCCCTTGAAAACCCGAAAGCCTAGGTTCACCCATCCATTTGGGGCTCACTCGTTCCTTTCCGCATAGACTTTCTCTCAAGCGTCTTGGTCTGAGTGATCGGGTAATCTCCCACTTTTGTGTCTGTCTTCCTTCTCCATCAAATCCTCCGCTCTCTGTGACATGTGCTCTCCATCCTCCACCATCCCATCAGGCAAGGTGCCGTCATGTGACCTGCTAGAATATACCCCCTCGAAGTTCTGTTGCATGATTCCATACCCGGACAGCCAAGATTCGGCATCCAGGGTTGCTTCAGACTCGTCGTGGTGTGCATATGTTCCTGCGGCGGTTTTTCGTCGCGCTGAAAATCGGCCATCAATCTTGTCAGGAGGTCGAATCACACTGCCCGTCCGACCAAGTCCTTTTGATGACCGTGAATCGGTTTTCAACGTAGCTTTGCGCGCATCGCGTGCTACTTTGAATGTTTCTGGGATGATGTTGAGTTCATCGCCTCGCTGCTCTGCTTGTTCAACCGCTTCCCGGGCCGTCGTTCGTGAGTCTGCTGCCGCCGCATCAGCTCGTGGCCCTCCCCAGGTTCGTTGTCCCGCTCGAAGAATCCCGTACACCATGTAATACCAGTTGTAAAACGGGTTCAAAATAAACATGAGGGGGTACAACCATATTTTGAATCGTCGCAACTTGGCCCCAAAGTATAGCATTAGCAGCCAATTGAGTCCAAGTGATATGGCAATGAACCCGACTGGCAGGTCCTTGACCTTCTTCACCGTCGTGACGAGTGACAGGACCATGATGAAGAAGAGCAGTGCTGTCGTTCGAATGGTATTTTGCATGAACCGGACGAGGATCAATATCGGATAGCGCTTCCACAACCGCCAGTCTGTCAACATGCACACTTCATTTGTGATGAATCCCAGAAACCATCGACGGCGTTGCTTGATCAGGGAGCGATGAGTTTGCACAGCTTCTGTTTTGCAGAATGCCGATGTACACATCTGAATTTGATAACGTTTCTTGGCTCCAATCATGAACAAGTGCGTGAGCCATCGGTCCTCTCCAAGATGGCATTTGGCATAATCAAATATGTCGTCACATTGCTCCATCTTGTCAGCAAAGTAGTATTTGGCCATGCGCCGAAAAGCCGAAAAGCGCAGCATCGTTAAAGCGCCAGGGAGGCAAGTTACGGAGCCACACCCGGACTCAACTGTTCGTTCGAATAGTTGCCCGTGAATGTACTCCATGTCCTGCAGCAAGGTAATGATGCTGTGTTTCTTGGTCGTCGAAGTGATGACCCCAGTCATGGCCAGCATGTCTCTAGTATTGCCGGGACTTAGCTCCATGTCGTAAACGAAATTCTGAAGACAGACTTTGTCTAGGATGCAGTCCGAGTCAATGAACAGGATGAAGAGATTGTCATTCCGTTTAAGGTACTCTTTGTATACCTTGTCAATGAGCTTAAAGGTCAATTTTTGACAATGTCTCTTTCCTCCGTGAGGAAATCGAGAAATCGTAACGCGTGCTGCGCGGTAAATGACATCAATACTCTTAGGGTGCTTGTGCAAGTTCGAGGGCACGCCGAGCATCTCGATGGTTCTTAGGTACAGCTCATCCTCCAATTCGCCGTCAAATGACAGGAAAGCATGGATGCAAGCTGGAGGGTAGTCACAGTCAACGACTGAATTTATGGCCGTAATGAGAACTTCTAGTTCCTCTTTATAGCATGGCATAACAACCACCACTTTCGGGGCGGTAATATCATCAAGGGCCTCTTTGATGCGCTTAGTCCGGCCAAGTTGATTCGTCACGAGCTGGTAGATGCAAAGCAGCCAAGGAACATTGAGGAGAATGGCAAAACTCCAAAAGGCGAACCACTGGAGGATGCTGACCATTTCCTCCGGCCAGAGCTCAGTTACCTCACCAGGAAGAGGGAGTGTAACCACCATGACGGGAAGAAAGACGCATCTACGCATAGCAGTCAGTCTACCCAATCGCTACCACAAGCTCGTCGGGTGAAATCCATACCGTAGAAGAACAAAAGTAATGCCGACCACAACGCATAGGACGTTGATCGACCAGTGCTCCGACTTCCGAAAAACTTTGACAAGGCAGTAGACGAAGGCGGCGAGCCAGAGAAGCCATTCAAAGCATGCCATTAACATAACTACCCCGACAATAACAGTATAGACAATCTTAAACGTTAATAGATCAGTGAACTAGTACTGGTGGCTGTGAGATAGGTGAGTTGACCTACGTCCGAAACCGGCCACTCGTCCAGGAGAGCCATGTTTCTGTGGTGCCAGTATCGTCTTAACAGAGGATCAGCTGTTCGTCTGTCAATATCGACACCTGAAGTTCCAATGAACTGTATACGGTAACCCAAAGTCGAGGTCACTCGAGTTGGTGCAAACGACGTGAAAGAACCTCCTTATCGGTGTCCTTCCATCCAGACAAATTCCTCAAACTCGGACTCAAGATTTGGAACACTAGCAACGTCTTCTAATCGCGTCTTCTAATCGCATCAGGTTGCTCATCGAAGTAGTTGGTTCTGTCAAAGAGGCCAGAATTCGACGGAGGCGACCGGCCCCCCTAGTGCTGCAACCACCCGTTGGATATGGTGTGTAAAGGGAATCAGGCTCACCTCAGGGTAGGAATAGAGCCCGGCACGTGTGATAGTGGCGGGTGAGAGAATTTGAGTGCCTTGCCTTTGAGGTTTCCACGTGCTTTGAGTGGTTTGCAGGAAGTTGCGATTAGGAGGTTCTGAGGTGTGCAACACCTTCCCGGTGAGCGGATCAGGTTTGATACAGCCCAACAGCGCCTTCGATGAAGAAAACACTAATCAAGAGTAGGCCTTAATAAAACGAATTCAATCAATTTACTAATCACTCTCAGTATCTTCAATAGGCACCCCTTAGGTCCAGGACGCTTCCGCAGTCTAAGACAACCACGTTCAACATACCAACTAAACCATTCAATCGATAACAAGGCGTTATCTAACTGATAAAGGTGAAGAGCCCATGTAAAATCACATGGATCCCCAGAGCTTGATGCGTTCCACATCAGCTATGACCTTGGATCCTGTGGCTCATTCCAAAGGATAATGGCATAATGCCGCACTACACGTCTTCTTCACGCATCGTTAAATTGGGCAGATGCCCTGGTTTAACAGCCGCCGAAGATCGAAAATGCCTCCATCAACCACGTTAAGCCCTATCCCGTCGCTGTCAGGCCATATCTCCTCACAGCGCAACATGTCATGCATGGATCGATCAAAATTGCCTGCCACTTAAGCGGCGATACGCCGTTTGTGGCAGCGGTCCAGGCTTCGGCTCCATCATCTCATGTCATGTGCGAGATGAATCTATCATCGCAAAGTTGGAGGGGGCCACATAAGCGCTTGTCATGTTGTTTGGGGTTTGGTGATGGAAGCCAGAGAGAATGATAATATAAACCGTTCCTCGAGGTCCTTTCATGTCCTTGGGGCGTCGTTTAGTTTCAAACTCACCCTTCTTCTGCTTCATATCGCATATGTTCCCTTACCAGTCAACGTCACTTAGCTGAAGCTTTCTAACCCTCTGGCTCCGGTCCTTGTTCGACCGCTCCAAGCGGTTGTGGTAGTACGTCGTCGGACGTTCATGCCCTGAAGTGAATAATAAATATTGGTATTCCTCAAAAGGGGTTCTGGGTCTGTACCACCATCTTGATCCTCGTTCTGCTGAAGGTCATAGTTGAGCACCAAGTTCTTGATGCGTTGCTGTTCCTCACGCTCTGCCTGTTGCTGGTTCTTCATGGCAATCGCAAACGTGGAATCCGAAGGCAATTCGACCGTTCGTGTCTATCTCGTATTAGCGTAAACACAAACATGGCGGTTACGCACTCGGCATACCTGCTGGCGGTTGCCTCGCTTGGTAAGGAGGGAGAAAGCCATGGTATTTCCGCCAGCATTCTCGCCTTGTCCATTGCTGGTTTCGCCAGATGCAGACGTCTCGCGGTTCTTGGGTCGCACGGGAAGGGGCACATCAAAAAGCTGCTTGCGCTCGAATTTGCGAGACTCCAGACTCTCGGCCATCATCTTCGCATATTCGCGTTCGAACTCAGCCTCGTCCTCGGGGTCGACCTGCTCCTCCTGGCGAGTGACAACGATGGCCTCCTCATCAAAAGAACTCTCACGATCTGAGTCGTCATCCACCTCCTTTTGGGGGAGATTAGCGGTTGCAAAGTGCTCTCGATCTCAAATGACTTACCTCGGCCTCTTCTTCTTCAGAGGCACTCTCATCGTCGTCGTCCCCATCATCATTATCCCCATTCTCATCATCGGAAGAGGGGCCACTAGTAGCATCATCCTCAACAATCTTGTCGATGCCCGCAGTTTTCTGGTCTTGAGCGACAGCGAGCTGGAATGCCTTGGCGGCCTCCTCCAGGTTCGTTGCTAGCTTCCATTGTGGCCGAGTCAGCGCAAAAGTGTCCTGAATTGTGAACTCTATGTCCATAGGAAGAGATGTCTTAGTGAAAACATAGTACTGCCGAAGTCGTTAGCTCATATGACGCGCTTCAACTGCGGAATACACGTACCTGGAAGAAGGACAAGAAGTAATCCAACTTCTTCCCAGCAGCACCTCGGTTAAAGAACATGCCGCAAGTTTCCAACATGGTGGCCACGAGGCGAATGCGGAAAAAGTCGTCGGGAGGATCGAGAGGGTTAAATCGGCCAGGGACAGGAGGCCCGCCTATAAGTCGCCTATCAGCTTTCTGGTCATTAGAACCTAAGGAGATTCTTTACCATATCCAAATGTCATGATCTTGTACAAGGTGTCAAAGACGACGGGGTGCTCCAGCATACGGTAGTTGTAGAGCTCTCCAAGATACTTTACCTCGGCAACACGTCGCTGAAAGAACCTGTAGTCGTTCTGCTCGAGACCAAAGCTAACGGACTCGACTACGTTGTCAATGACTTTGACAACAAAGCCAGGATGGTAACGGTAAAGAGCACTGAGCAAAATTCCAAGGAGATGAATGCTCCCATATTTGACCTTTCCGGGCTTCGAAAAGACTTTTTCTAGAATCGCGACAACTTCAGTTTCCTCCCAGTGGAGCCTGCGAATTTGCTTCAAGATCTTGCTGTAGTTTCTCTTAGTCATGTCGACATAGATGAGCTTGCGAATGAACAGCTCCATGGGTGTTCTCTCCTTCTGCTCGATAGCGGGCCGCTCCGGGGGGTCAACATAGTAGACAGCATTGTCGATCAGCATGCGCTCAGGCTGGCCAATATGCTGAACAGACTTCTTGCGCTGTAGCGTCTCGAGAAAACTCGCCATCCGTGGCGCAGTCTCGGGATTCCGAAGCAGATATCGACCGCAGTTCTCGATAAGGTTGCAAAGAATCTCAATGTTCATGCGCGAGAAGTCGTCTAGACTAACTTTGAGGCAGTGAAAAACGACATGCTCAGGGACGATACCGAACTTAGTCAGTTCTGCGAGATAGCGGATATTGCTCAATCTAACCTGTCCGAGGAAATCTTTCTCCTTTCGACGTTGGAGGCTTCGGAATTCTGCATCCAGATAATCGACCAAACCTTTGGGGACGTCGGGCATATAACGTCCAAGGGTCGCAACAAGACGAGCCCATGAGGGCAGCAAGTCACTACGACCTTTAGGCACCTCGGTCAATGCCTTGACGAGGCGATTGCGTGAAGCCTTCGAGTTTAGGAAGCAAAAGTCAATTGCGGTCTGGTCCACGATGTCCTTGTTTATTAGCTCGGGAAGACGGGCGAGCAGGGCATCAACTTGAGCTCCAATCGTCTTGTTAGCGATGGCGGTCGATTGATCGTCCGAAGGATCAGCAGGCTTGGCGGCTTCGGCAGTCTCATTTTGTTCAATCTTCTTTCCAACCTGTTCATCAGAATCGGTTTTTTTCTTCTTGCCATCCTCGAGTAGAATCGCCGGAACCTTGCCCTTGAGATCAACTAAGTTTTCATAGAAGCGGCGCTCATCTTCGTCCTCCCAAATTCCAGCACCGTCACCCATTGATCGCAAGTAATCCCCGGTCTTTACCAAGCCAATAGACCCATTTGATGCTCCCAAAGAATCGTCCGAATATTTTAGGTCAGGCATGTCAGCACCAATGGCATCCGCAATAACCTGGGTATTGGAGACGAGTCGTTCCTGTGCCTTGACCTGCTTCTCGTAATTGGCTTGTCGGTCCTCAAAGACTTCACCAGACTTGACATATGCTTCAGCATTACGCCTGGCCTGCGATTGAATAGATTTCTGGTCTCGAATGATGTGTGCCTTTACGTCTTCGAAGTATCTCTTGAGAACATTTCGGAAGCGATCTCGCAACTCGGGGTCGGTGAAAGGTTGGTCTGTATCAGATGATTCGGATTCATCAATTCCATCGTCATGGCCCTCTCCGTTGAGTGCATTGGCGACTCCATCCTCCTCAACGGTCTTTCGACCCTCCGCCCCGGCAGATTTGACGCCCAGAATGTCCCAGCTGAATGATTTGACGAAGATTACAAGTAGTGGAAGGTTTGCGTGTTCGCGATCGTATCCAAGGAGATCCTTGAGGACTTCAAGGGGGAATGGCTCGGTGGCTCCACCTTTGCTAGCACTACTTCGCGGTTTGATTTCAGCAGACTTGCCAGCGGCACCTTTGGTTGCGTCGTCCGGTCGGCTCGCGTCGTCGAGAGTCCTAAGGGCTCCTACTAGCCACAATTCAGTAACCACACGCAAAAGTGCTCGCTGTCGGGTGATGCGCTCCTTTTCTTCCTTCTCGCGAATCTCGGGTGCCAACGTCTTGAGGATGCTCCTATCCGGTGTAGCCATGCCTTTGCCAAGCAGCCATGCTAGGTATTCGGTGAACTCGCCCGGGCCGAAGCGCTGGTGGAGGGCGCTGACAATCTCAACACCAGCCTCGATCTCACCAGGCGACTTGAGTCTGCAGAGTCCTTCATAGCAAGCGGATATGATTTCGGAGAGATACTTGTGTAAGCTGAGGGTTCGAATCTCTTGGAGAAAGGTGCTGAGGGTAGCGGCAGTAATAGCAGTACGCAAGCGCTTTATAAATGCGGTATTCTTCTTGAGGGAGGAGTCGAGTGTCTTGCTAACGGGGAAGAGATCTGAAAGTGGCGGTTAACGGGAGGGGTGCAAGGTGGTGGGGTAGTGACGAATATGAACCTTTCTCATCGTCCCAAGCCCTTTCGTTCAAAGCGCGCAGTTCGCCTATGAGGTCAGTGAGTAATTTCATTGCGAGACAGGTGGGAGCACCGGGAGAGCATACGCTTCCTTGGGCGATCCATGGTGGATCGGGATGCAGCAACAGGCTAAACGAGGACGATAGATGGGTGCTTGACTCGGCGAGGCGCTACATTCGGCGCGGGGAGGGACTGCTAAGGGATGTGCTGCCCCGGGAAATGGTGGTGCAGGCGGTCAAACAGAGCCGACATTAGTGCGTCCGTCAAAGCAGGACGGGAGAATTGCGAAGGGCAGCGCGAGAGGCGTCTCTGGTGTTTTGGCAACCAACCTTGACCTTGATGTTTGGTAGAGGTGCGACTTTCGGGAGAAGGTTGCAGCGGGAATGAGATTCCGTACACCTATCACAGCTGATTTTGGAAGCGGGTACGTACTTGATTGGGCCCTTACCCTGCACTCCTTAAACTAAGATCGTGATAGGAAATGGAAAATGACTGCACGCGGCGCCTTGTGCTTTAACAAAACTCACTTCTTACTTTACCTGTCAACTTTCAATTGCATTTTTGAGAACCTAGCATGACGCTTCGTGCGTCCGTCGAGTGGGTTTCCCACTTCGCAAACCCAAGTACAATACTCATGATTTTTTATGCAACCGTTTTTATATGACTTCGCTTTACCAGGCGTCACCCTACTAGGCTTGAAGCATGCCATACGAGGTCTACCACGATGATCGGAATTCATAAGCTATCGATATGAGTGCACGCCAACCAGAACCCTCTTCAATTCCACATCCTCCTTGTCGATGATATGATATGTGATTATTTCGAGCGAGTCTTTGGTGAATCTAACGTTGTGCAGAGATGAACCCAAACAGACTCAGGTATCCAGAATTTCCGATGCCTGGAGATATATACATGTATATATATATATATATGTATATGCCAGAACTTCGGCGACTTCCAATCCCCCGTGCCCTGAGTAGGGCTTCTGAGCATGACTAATCTAAAACGCCAGTGGTAAGCAAACTTAATATGGAGGTCTTTCAAACTGATTCCATCAGGACCGTTTGGCGAGTCAAGATGACAGCATCGCTATGAACAATAATTTCAGAATCTCGACGCAGTCCATGAAACTTGAGTGAATTTCGATGAACCGAGATCTTGCCTGATTGAGTCTATTCTGTCTCGGTCAATTGTCTTTATCTCTGCAACGTTTATTAATTGTAGACAAAGTGGACCTGGCGCGGTTCAAACATCTCCGGCGCAACTCCAGGCTTCTTATCAGCCCACATGATTCGTCACTCATCAGTCTTCCATCATCTGAGTACAACAACCTCCGCGGACCGATTCCGGTTTGCAAGTTGCATCTCCTCGCTCATTGGCATGAAAAAAATGTCACTATGGCCATCCTGCGGGTTGACAATACCCTCGGGACTCTTATCTATAGACCGTAGCAGAGTCCCCAGGTAACGGGAGGGCCATTCATGTGTTAGTTATCAACAAGTGCAGTCCTCAATTCACCCTAGGACCTAAAATCCCTCCATCCTATATTCATTTTTTGTTGCTTATGCATTTTCGAAGAAGAACCCCCAGGGTCATATCAATTAATTCCAGATGAACTGTCTCCCATCATTGGTACTCAAGCCGGTACCCGAGGATGCAGAAACGTCCTCGTTGTCCAGCATCAGCTTCCCTCCAACTCCTCCAGATACAGCAAAACCTTCACGGATAAACAGTTATCAAGACTTACAGAATGTTCCATCATTCGAAATCCCTAGACGATATCCTCTACCGCCCAAGTTTCGATCAAAGGATGTCCTCCCCGAGGATCTCAAGACCCCAGACAACCATGTTCAGCGTGACTCTCGTCTAATTCGCCTCACTGGTGTTCACCCCTTTAACGTCGAAGCTCCCCTGAACGAACTCTACAATGAAGGATTCATTACTACTGAGGACCTTCATTATGTTCGAAACCATGGTGCTGTACCTAAGTGTGAAGACGATGATATGCTGGATTGGTCGTTCACGGTCGAGGGCATGGTGGACAAGCCAATAACTATGAGCGTAAGAGATTTACTTTGCGATTACGAGCAAGCCACATATCCAGTCACACTTGTCTGTGCGGGTAACCGTCGAAAAGAACAGAACATGGTACGAAAGACGAAAGGTTTCTCCTGGGGTGCTGCTGGCCTATCTACAGCGTTGTGGACTGGTGTACCCATCCATAACCTCCTCGCAGCCGCACGCCCGAAACGAGGCGCCAGATATGTCTGCTTTGAGGGTGCAGACAAGCTTCCCAACGGCGACTATGGAACGTCTATCAAATTAAACTGGTGCATGGATCCTAACAGAGGCGTCATGGTCGCCCATATGATGAACGGCGAGAAACTACATCCTGACCATGGCAAGCCCGTTCGAATTATCATCCCCGGTCAGATTGGCGGACGAAGTGTCAAGTGGCTGAAGAGAATCATCGTCACTCCAGGGCCAAGCGATAATTGGTACCACATCTTCGATAATCGCGTTCTCCCCACGATGATTACCCCTGAAGCTAGTGCCGACTTGCCTGATGTATGGAGAGACGAGAGATACGCAATCTACGATCTCAATGTCAACAGTGCGATTTGTTACCCCGGTCACGATGAGACGTTACCCCTGACCGATGGACCGGCCATATATACGGCACGAGGATACGCATACAGTGGTGGCGGAAGACGAGTCACAAGAGTAGAAGTCACACTAGACAAGGGGAAATCATGGAGGCTTGCTACGATAAACTACCCAGAAGACGAGTACCGTCAAGCACCAGACGGCGATACCCTATTTGGCGGCAAGGTGGACATGTGGTGGCGGGAGACGTGCTTCTGTTGGTGTTTCTGGGAACTCGATATCCCGCTGGATGACATTCGACAAGCAGACGATATCATGCTCCGTGCAATGGACGAGTCGATGATGGTCCAGCCTCGTGATATGTACTGGAGCGTCCTGGGGATGATGAACAACCCCTGGTTTCGAGTGGTTATCCACAAGGAAGGACACAACCTTCGATTTGAGCATCCCACACAGCCAGCCCTCATGCCTGGCGGATGGATGGAGCGAGTCAAGAAATCGGGCGGAAACTTGGCCAACGGTTTCTGGGGCGAGAAGGTCTCGGGTGAGGCAGAGGAAAGCGTCGAACAGGAACCCGAAAAGGAGATTTGCATGATCAACCCTAAGGTTGACCGGCCCATTGCCGCTGCCGAGCTAAAGAAACATGATGGTGAAGTCGAGCCCTGGTTCGTCGTCAACGGCCAAGTTTATGACGGTACGGCGTTTCTTGAGGGTCATCCTGGTGGTGCGGCGTCCATCTTTGGAGCTGCTGGCCAGGATGTGACGGAGGAGTTTGTCACTATTCGTAAGACTCCCACTAGCCCCTATACATAAAAATCGGTGTTAACTGACGTCGTGCAGATAGCGAAAATGCTAAGGCAATGATGCCAGACTACCATGTTGGTACCCTTGACGAAGCGTCTCGCGCGGCCCTTAATGGTGGCGAAGAAGAAGAGGCCGACGAGAGCCGTGCCATTTTCCTGCAGGCCAAGGCATGGAGCAAAGCCATCCTCGACCGCAAGGATGCCATCTCCTCCGACACCAAGATTTTTTCCTTTAAGCTCAACCATGAAGAACAACAGGTCGGCCTTCCCACTGGGCAACATCTTATGATGCGTCTTCGAGATCCGGCTACCCGCGAAGCCATCATTCGCGCGTACACGCCCTACTCGGATGGTGCTCAGTGTGGCCGACTTGATGTCCTTATTAAGATTTACTACGATGCACCAGGCCGTCCGGGAGGCAAGATGACACAGTCTCTCGACGCCCTACCGCTGGGCCACTTTGTCGAATTCAAGGGTCCAGTTGGTAAGTTCGAATATCAGGGTCGTGGCATTTGCTCCATCGCTGGCAAGACCCGCCGCGTACGACGCTTCGTCATGATTTGCGGTGGCTCAGGCATCACACCCATCCGACAGGTTCTTTGCGCCGTGATGGCTGATGTTGAGGATCCTACAAACTGTCTCGTTCTTGACGGAAACCGTGGTGAGGAAGATGTCTTGTGTAAAGACGAGCTCGACGACATGGCTACGAAGAATCCGGACCGCTGCAAGCTCATATATGCTCTCACCAAGCCACCCTTAGGATGGACCGGCATCACAGGCCGGTTGGATAAGGCGCTGTATGAAAAGGAGGCTGGTCCGCCAACGCCGAGCGATGAAGGAGATGATTTGGTTCTTGTATGTGGACCAGGACCAATGGAAAAGAGCGCTAGGGAGATTTTCTTGGGTATGGGATGGAAAGAAGATGATCTTATCTTCTTCTAAATCTTGGCTGGGGGTTAAGGGTCATAAACAGTACTTCTACATGAGGAAACTTGAATAAATAGATAGGGTGGGATGAGGGAATCATAATATTGGACAAGCGCTTAGCCAGAAATACGCATATAGCAATAAGACATGGAGAAGATTGTCCGGAAAATATGATATTTCTTCCTTGCTCTGTTCGTATCCTATGTGACCATTTGTCGTCTTATCCGATTTTCGAAATTAAGAGGTATGCGTACGAGAATATGTTCTGCCTCCGTTTTTTTTTTTTACAATGTTCGCTCAACCTTGACACTATTGCTACATAAAAATATCCAAAACTCCAGTACCCCATGTAGAAACCAATCTAACATTTCCAAATAAAGGCATGACGTCGTGAGTGATAGCTAGCTGGCTGGCGGTTGGCTTTCAATGAGTTTTAACGGTCGTCATCGTTCACCTCCGCTTGCACTCTCGCCGCCTTCCGCACCACTTTCTGCTATGGGGTTCGGATAGTACCAGGCGGCAACAGCAATTGCAAAGTAAAGGATGAGTAGAAGGAAGCCCTCGAGATAATTGCTCTTCTGGTCCTGTAAGAATCTACCGACGGTGAGAATGGCGAGGACAAGCATGACGAGGTTGAAGACGTCGAAGCTGAGGTCCATGTTCTTCTCTAGACCCCACCCAACAATGACAGCAAGAGGACCCGTAAAGAGGGCGGTCTGAAGAGTGGCACCAAGAACGTGAGATAGTGCGAAGTTCATCTGGTTATCCCAAGCTTCATCAATGGCCGTGAGATGTTCGGCAAATTTCTCAACAAGAGGCACTAAAATGAGACCCATGAAGGCATCAGTCACACCACCCCGCTCAATGACAGGCTCAATTTGGAGGACAAGGATAATGGCGTTGTGAGTGACTAGGCCCACGGAAATGAGGAGGGCAATGATGGACTCGGTCAAGGTCAACTTGGGCTTGGCCTCAACCTTCTCCTTGTCGCGATCGCGTTGTTCGTCGTGCTCGAAGACCGCATCGTAAATACCGTGGTGAGTACGGGCCTGGAAGAAGGCGTAAACGGAGTAGGCAATGAGGAGAAGGACTGAGATGACACGAGAGATCTGCAGGACCTTATGAGGGAGGTTCTCAGTCGATAGGTCTGTAGTTTGCAGGCCTTGCTCGAAAATTGTGGGAACAGCTAAGACGACGCCGCTGGAAAGCGAGTTAATCAGTAATATTCGAGATACCGGGACCGGAAATCAACATACGCAGTGAGGAGAAGTCCACTTCCGGCTTCACTGATGGCATCACTAAAAGTCTGCTCCTCGGATAGAATACCACCGGCGAAGAAACAGGCACCTAGACAGAGTAGCATGGTGGCTAGGATAGAACCGAGGATGGCGGCTTGAATAACATAGAACATATTTTTTGATAGAAGGACCATGAAGAGGACGATTTCAACGATGGAACCGATGCTGGCAGAGTTAGTATGACGTTTGTAAAAGGATGGAGTTAATGTTGGGGCATACGTGATCTCAATTAGGACACCCCAAACGTGTGGGAACTTTCGTGCGAGTTCTTGACCGGCAAAACCAATCATGTTGGCGCAGGGGACCATGGAGATGTAAGAGAGAGTGAAGATGAGGACATGGTGATCGGGTAGAGCATCTAATCAAGAGATACTGGTTAGTCCTAAGCACTAACACACGGCTGCAGGAGTCCTAGACGATGGATAGAGGCGTACATCGTACAGCAATGGCAGCTGGGACTACGGGCCATAGGAAATTGCAGACCAGACTGGCTCGACTGGTCGACTTGAATGAGATATGAGTAAAGTGGATGGGATGAAACCCAGAACGGCCAGATTCTCCTGCGGGTCGAACCCAGGGCGCCCTGGGATCCTTTGGCTGGTGGTTTCGCTTAAATTCATTGTATGTAGTGGGCGGAGGCAGCTCGTCCAAGTCCGCTTGAGGGACAACTTGATGGGTGCGTCGCTGGCGCGAAGGCGGTGGAGAGAGGGAATCGTCTCCAGCCATGACTGGTTAGCTGGGGTGGTTGAGACGGCGAAACAACGAGTCGAGAGAGGAATTATTATGGCGGTGAAGGTGAAGAGGGTATTATCATTGAGGTCGTGACAGTGCAAAGGCAAAGGGGGAAAAAACCAACGCTGGGGGGAACGGATGGGGAGGGAGGGATTTCGCAAGTGAGGAAGGATGGAAGGAAAGAAGGAGGGAACAAAAGGGATGGATCAACCTCGATTAATAGCTTCATACAGCACGCTGCTCCGCACTGATGGACTACCAAGAGACAGAAATTACGGCAGAGTACTTCTGTACTCCGCAGCCTACCTTAGCTTGTCTAGTTAGAGTAATCTGTGCTTCGGACCTGATGTTGAGCCCACTTCATGGGGTTGATGATGGGGTGGGCAAATCAGCCACAAAAACAAGCGAGACGAGGGGGTGGCCTCAGAGATCAGTGGCCCAGAAACCAGTCAGTACGCATCACGCGTAAAAAGAAAGAAGGAAGAAGAAGAAGCGAGGGCCAATGGCCAGGGGCCTCAAACCTCCCCCGGTGCGTGTATGGGAGCGTGCATCTTCAACCATGCAGTATTGGATTGGATTGCATGGCGGAGGAATTAATTATGCTTGGAATTACAGTATGATTTTAGAGTACAGATTAGACGCCCCGTCTTTTCCGTAGCTTCCATGCTAATAACTGATTATTGCAGTTAGAGAGATAGGCTAAAATTGATCATCATCCCTCCTGAGCTGCATCACCGCCAAAATATTGGAATCAACCCCCCGGTAATAAAAGGGACTTTGGCTCAGGCGTCGCCAAAGGTCCTCCACATCTCTTGCCCATTCTTTTGTCTGTAATCCTGAACCATGAAAATATCGGGTCCCCATCCCTAAAACATAGTGTTCTCTTCGTCATCTTGGCGCCAAGTTGTTTTCTACTGCCAAGTTTCTGTGCACTTTCTCCCTCCCCCACAACATTGGCCTAATTCCTAGCCATCTTAGAGGCGTCCTCAGCTCGACTTCGGTGGCTTTGTTGGCGCCCCTGGAGCCGGGTCAGTTTCAGTGCTTGTTAGCCATCGAAGCCACAGCGGAGTCTTCCCGACCGTTATCAGGTACGTACAGGTACTGCTACTGTAATCCGTACAGTAAGTTGACAGGCCTGACTTTATGTCCCTGTTATCGTTGGTTGGACGACACGACATCACCCGCCATGCAGTTGTGGATGCCCATCTTGCGCCGTCCTGTGCCGATCCATTGATTACTGCGGAGTAGCTGCGTCTCCCATTGTACTGCTGATCCTCTCCAGTCACGCCTTGTTTATGACTTCTCCCGTCGCCTACGGGTCCCATCCTGACGTGTCTTGCATTATCGGTAGTCGTAGTCTCAATGCTCGTTCTTTTGCTAGGACTCGCAATCATCCTCGGGTTAAATTGTCCGTCTCGTTTGATGTTGGCGTAGGATCCTTTGAAGCTTGATTCTAGACTAACCCTACACACCATCTCACTTGGGGAATTCCTCCATCATTGTCCGTAAATCGTGGTCTCGACCAAGTCATGGAGAAACGCCCGGTAAACCCGGAATTCCATGTGTAAGCCTGCGCAAGTACAGTCCCCTTTTCTAAGCCCTATCTTGGTGTTACCGCATTAACTTTCATGTTGTGTCTCCAAGCCACTTCTCGAACCCACCCCCGAATTCTGCTGCTGACTTGGCTGCCTCTTTTATCTTGCCGATGTCTTTTTGTTGCCGTTCTCGCTCCATATCCGTGTCTCTAGCTGCACCTCTCGGCCTGTAGGGCACTGACTGTGCTACAACAATCGTCTCAATACCCGCCGGAGCGAACATCTCCGGTCCCATCGGTAGCTCTTCCATGTCAATCTCCATGTTCAGCAGACTCTTGAGCACTACTTGGCTTCCCACTTTGCTCATCACCTCGTTGGCTTCCTTGCACATATCAGACGCGACGCACTCCACACATCCTCGTTCGCACTGACAGGCATCTACTCGCTTCAAGGCGTCTCTCAGCAGCTGGTCTATGTGGTCAAACGCCTTGGTGCTGATCCCAGATCCTCCCGCGCCACCTTTGCTGTCGTAGAATGTTAAGCGGGCAGGCCGTTTCCTCTTGGTTTCTTGCTTCGCAAACTCCTTCTGTGCCACCTTGCACTCTGTCCGCACATCTCCTGGCATACTAATTACGAATGTTGGCAGCAGGCTCATGATGGCATGCTCTGCCGCATGGATTGCTGCCGCCACGTGCAGTCGTCTTTCCTGGAGTATGTCGACCGCTTTCTTAGGTACATCTAACCACATTCCCTTACTGAACCGAATGACCGGCGGATTGTCCACCTGTATCGCATCCAGCACTCGTCCTTTTTTGTCCACCTTGAAAAATCCAAACACGTTCTGCTGGATCTTAATCGTCCCATAGTAAGCGTGGGATCGAGACCCAGTAATCTTTCGTATGGCCTCGGTCTCTGTCGGGTCGATATCCGTAAAGTCTCGTTGCACGGTGGTCCAGTCCACCTTGACCCTTTCCACCTTGGCCATCCGCCTGTCAGGCAGAAAGTCTCGTACGAGGTAAGAGTTTCCTTGATGGAGAAAAATTGCTCCGTCATAGATGGTAAAAGTTGCTCTGGAGGCCTCCAGCTCCTCCAAGACCTCGTTCCTACCATTCGTAATGTCCACAATAGCAAAGTGCTCATCTTCTGTGTCTCGTATAGCCACATACTTTGCCGGAACTGGTCGAAACCGATCGTGGCAGTGATAGAATCCAAGCTCGTCCTTCACCAATCGCTCTTCGCAAATATTCGGCAAGTCAGGCCCAAAGTACTTTGCATCTTCCTTCGACTTAATCGGCATCTCATATGCCGCACACTGAATGTGTCCTTCACGGACAAGAAGGTTCTCCAGATCCACCTGCAACTCACCGTGAGGCTTGGTGAAGAGCTCATCCGGGTTTTGCATGTAGTGTTGGTCGGTTGGAAAGCAATCCCCGACTATAATTGACAGCGAATCCTTATTCCGGCGGCCGGCGCGACCACTCTGTTGTCGGAGGTTGGCAATGGTATATGGGAAGCCCCAAGTCATGACACAGTCCAACGACCCAATATCAATGCCGAGTTCCAATGCTGTAGTGGACACGATTCCCAACAGCTTACCCTCGAACATTTCACTCTCGATTCTCCGGCGGTCTTGTGGCGTGTACCCTCCTCTATAACCCATCACAAGATTGATACATTCGGGTCTACCCAAGGCTTCCAATTCTGCCTTGATAGCGCGAACTAAAACTTCGCACTGCATCCGAATCTTGCAGAACGCAATGATTCGTACACCCCTGAGCATCAGAGCACAGAAGAGGCGGGCACACTCAAACTTGGCATTGCCACGTCCGGACGCAGGGTCACCGGGGTCCTTGTAGGGGGTGTTCCAACACAAGAATTCCTTGCGCCCCGACGGCGAGCCATCGTAATCAATTAATCTGACGTTATCAATCCCGAAGATGGTCTCAAAGTGCTCCTTGGGGTTGGCCACCGTTGCGGAGCACGAGACAAACTTGACTCGCCGATTTCCAACGGCAGCACACACTCGACGTAGTCTCCTCATGATGAATGCAACGTGAGACCCCATCTGGCCGTTGTAATAGTGCAGCTCGTCTACTGATATCTTCGATTAGCCATTGAGCAAACTAGCGGTACCTTGTTCCTTACCAACAACATATTTCAGGTACTTGAGAAACGTCCTCCAGCGCTCTTCCTGTGGGAGAATAGTAACGTGAAGCATGTCTGGATTTGTAAAGATGATCCGGGCCTCCTCCCGTATTGAATTCCGTTCACTCATCGGTGTATCACCATCGAATGTCTCGACCATAGTACCTTCCAAGCCTGGCATAAATCTCAGCATTTCTCTCAAGCTCCGCTTTTGGTCTTGTGCCAGTGCCTTAGTTGGGAAAATATACAATGCTCTTGAATTATAGTCCTTTTCAAGGGCGTAAAGAACAGGAAGCTGATAGATGAGACTCTTTCCAGAACTGGTTGAAGTCGAAACAACAACGTTTAAACCACCATGAAGGCTGTTCAAAGCCTCGGCTTGATGAGCATAGAACTTTGTGATGCCCTTCGCATTGTACAAAGCATTCACCAAATCCTGGCTGAGGAGAAAGTGTAAATCGCCATATATGGCCTCCTGAGGTTCAAAGACTCGATGACCGTCTGGAACAACCTGACCAGTATACCAAGAACTCTCTTTGAGTTCCTGTACAATTTCTGGTATTGACTTTCGGTCCTTAGGAATGCTTTCAGGGATGGAATCGGCTGCTTTTTCGACGGTATCTTCCTCTTGAAGAGTCGGGGTTGGAATATAGACTTGTGTCTGTTCCTTTAGAGCAATATCTGGGTCCAATTTATCCTCCACGCATTTGTTGAGAAAGGTGTTGATTGCATTCGTGAATTTCTGATTGCGTCTCTCTATCAATGTCGCCATTTGTTTCTGACTGAAGACGGGCATTCTCAGCTGCTCCTCGCGCAGCTTGCGATTTGGCTTTGTCGGTTCGCCTGAAGTCTTGTTTGGGACCTGCCTCTTCAAGTCTCCGTCAATGAACTCGAAGAAGAGAACCTCACGGCAATGTGGCTGATCCCCGCGTTCTAGGCTCTCCGTGCCAGTGATTCCGCCCACAGATGCATCGTATGCGGGGGCCACAGACCTTGTTGATTTGCCAGATCGGAAAACTTCGTCCCTTTCCGCGCCTCTGATGTCAAGCTGTAACATGGTCTCATCCACGTACGCAAAGTTAATGCCCTCTGGGCGAAGAGCTGCCATCGAAGCAACTTCCTCGACCATTAGGCTCCGTTTCGTGTGCTCTTCAACTGCCGATTTCATCGTATCGAAAGTTGTCGCAAGATGCTTCCTGGTACCGCAGAAGGTGAAGACTAGGTTCAGTGCTCGATGAGTTTGTTCTAGTGTCTTGAAGGACTCTGGCCAATCTATCAGACAGGGAATCATCTGGATGGCGTCGCGTTTGCCTCGTGGTTTTGGATTGCCAGATTTACCACCCTTATTGCCGTCAGTGCTCCTTGGGGAGCTAGATTCTGAGTCTCCGTGGATGGTTTCTTGAGCCGATTCACGCTTGCGTTTACCTCTGGTTACTGGGGCTGACGGCCTAGCGGGGGTGGGAGGGTTGTAATCGGACATGTTGACCGGTAGGGTTAAATCATTTAATCATTAATTAGCGGTCCAAATTTTAAATCGTCAAGTTTGATGTCAGTTGGGAAGTCGTGATGGTGGCGATGAAGTCGATTTAAGCTGATCACGGAATTGACGCCAGATCACGTGCGAACCGCCAAGCTCCTTACAACTTCTCAAATTTAGTGACATCTCCCTGCTTAAATGCGATAATTGAGTATCAGACCTTCTTGAGGGTAAATGCATTTATTGGCATAACTACTCATCATCTCCAACTCCGATATTGCCCTGCTCACCAGGAATCCAGGGCAGAACTGGTTTGCCTCCATTCTTCCAGCATCTCAGCGTCTGAACGACGCTCCAGCCTCGAGTGTACACAATTCTATCTGTGCGAATTTACTTAGACAGTCCTTTGGACCTAAACTCCCCCTTCCCACGTGAACATTTTCTGTACCAAGGTGGGCGTCGCCTTGTATCCTTCAGGCCCTTCACCCAATGCAACTGTGTTGGCCTCTAGCCTGTGTCTCGTGCAGCCATATAATTCTTCCAGACCACCCATCCCGGCTGTATTAATCCCACGGAGGACATTAATCGGCTGGACGACCATTTGGTGCATTTTAAGCAGATCAATCCATTTGTGAATCTTCCTGCTGCGACCCCTAGCTGGCGCTCTGAAGCTCTTTCTGGATGATGCCGATTTCGTTCATGAAGCCCTTAGCATTCGCTACGCTCATCTATATAAAGAGGTTAGCTAATCAGAAACGAAAAGATTAATTAAAGAAGCGTGGTCGTACCCTCATTGTAATGCTCACAGGCTTCGCCGGTTCGCCTTCAAGGGCTGTGAAGAGAACTCCAACATACTTCAAGGAAGCCTTTTCTGTGAAGTTGGTCGCAGGCAAAATAGCCGTGTTCAGGATGACACGATGTGTCTGGTCTTGTCGCATGATGAGACGAGCCACCTTGTGATCCTTCGAATCCGTGTCGTCATCTGCCTCCAATGATGAAGCGTCAAAGGAACCCGGGACGACCGCACCAGCCTCATCGAACTCAACGCACGCTGAGGGAACATTGATCTTCAACATGCCCGCACCTCGCTCTTTCCACCCAGCGTCTTTGTCGAGGTAATAAATCTTTGCTCTTACAGATAGGATCGTGGTCTCACCTGTTTCGCCGTCGTTTACCTCAACTAAATGACTGTTAGAAAGGGTCAATGGGTGAACAGGCTAGCATTCACCTTTTTGGAGCTTGAGCTTCTTCTTTTCTTCCGATTCTTTTTCTGGCGATCGTGCTCGCTCTGCTTCCTCATGTTGAGCTTCCTCTTCGTCTGATTTCTCTTCACCATCATCTTCCGCATCGCTATCAGGAGCACCAAATGGCTTGGCGGGTTTGTCGGCCTTCAGGGCGCTTCCTCCAGGTGCCGCAAAGCTGCCAAGGGGCCTGATGCCTGATAAGGTAGAGCCAAAGGGACTACCTCCTCCAAATCCATTAGTGCTTGATGGAATGCTAGCAAAGGGCGATGCGCCAGTCGTGCCGCCGAATGTCAACTTAGGAGGGGCAGCAGATAGAGCGGGGGAAGCGGCGGCGGGCGATGCGAAGGAGGAAAGTGTAGGGGCGCCAGCTGATCCGAAGACACTGCCCTTTGTAGCGCCGAGAGATGCGAATGGCGATGTTCCTGACGAAAGCTTGCCGAAACTTGAGACGGCAAAAGCGCTGGTCGAGGTCTGTAATGTGGCATTCTTAGCCGGTGACTTGCCAGTCTCGTCGTTTTTGGATGAATCTTCCTTCGATTTTGACGTCTAAAGAACATTAACGGGCTGTAATATTCCGTATGTAGCCGAATATATCAAGGGAGGAGAGATAGGAAAAAATAATTAAAAAAAAACTCCCTGTTGACATACCAGATCAGTCTCGTTGGACTCTTCATCACGATGTCGCTTCTTCTCAGGTTCGAGCCGCGAGGCCCTATCCTTTGCGGAATCTGACGAAGCCACGCTAGTCGCATCGTTGTTATCGGTCTCTCTGTCGCCGCCGTCGAGTTGGTCGTGTGCGCGCTTCTTTTTAGGCGACGCAACTTGATCCTTTAGATCACTGTCGGAAACATCGGCTGGGGAGGCAGGGCGAGCGCCGCTGTTGATAGCCGACGGAGTGCCGGAGCCAGCAGCAGTGTCCGCTGCTGGGTTCGGGTCGGAGATGGACGACTGCTTGAGCTCGCGGCGAGCGGCTCGAGTCTCGGCGTCTTCCTTAGTTTCGATGTTGACGGGGTCGGTTTTGGGGCTGGCGTCTGGAGCGTCGTCGGCCATGGCGAGCTTGGGGGCGTGCGTGAGGTGAGCGAAATCGTCGTGTGCGGCGGTTTTGGTTATGGGGCGGTGCGGTTCAATGACGATGATGGGATGGGGAAAGTCGAGTGAGGTACCAGCCGGGCAGGCTAAGTTAAGGCGACCTAGGCGCACGGCGGCGCAGAGAAGGAAATGGGGCTCTCCCGAGTGGGCTTTCTATGTGGGAAGAGAGTTCGCAGGAATATATCCAAAGCAAAGGCAACCCGAATAAACGCGGATGAAAAAGGCGGGAGATATGACAGTGGACGAGGAAAGCAACAGAAATGCGGAAACTATCACACACAAAGCCCTCCTTTACCAGTTTGGATTGATTGACTTGGCTGGCTGGGTTGGTTATTGTTCAAGACAATAAAAGAATGGATGCAATGAGGCCCAGCGCCAGCCCAGCGGTTGAGGGCACCAGAGCCTGCGTCTTCTCCTCCAATCAAGATGGTACCAAGTTGCGGACGTCAAAACCGACTAAAAATGGCCTTCACCGCCCACGCTTGACCATCTTCAGAGGGAATTACAGAACCGACAAAGGGGAATAGGGTTTAGCAAACGCTGTCTCAGAGTTGGGCTGGTTTGGACAATTTGATGAATAAAGAGATTTCTCCAGATGATAAGAATAGTACTACCTTCAACAAAATGTCGCCTTGATGGATCAAACCGTCAGGTGGAGGAAGCCTATTTTGCTTCACTAGATCGCAGCTACCTACCCATGACAACCACCCATATACCACTAGACTCCTTGCGCTAATCGACCGGAGCTCTTCAAAGGATCTGTTGCCTCCACCAGCCTTTGCCTCCAGGTCAAGCTCGACGGTGAAGCACGCGGGTCGTCCACAAACACATGCACATTATCAGTCTTCCCAACAGGCTGGCTTTCAATGCGTGTTTGCGTCATCATAGCCAACACTGGCGTGGCCCGCCATTGCTTCAAGTGTGAAATGCAGCCGTGTTAAGATTCTAAAGATACAAACAAATGCACTCCTCCTTTTCATATGGTCTGAAAAGAAACTGCAGGTATAAACCCAGTTACCTTCTTGCCCCAGATAGATGATATAGTTGAACCGCACAATGTGCCCCTACGTATAAATATAAAATTCCATCTCGTTCCTTTCGGTGCTTTATCACCCCGACAGGACCTCTATGGAGGCCCAGCAGCGAAACACTTCTCCTGCGCGATAACGCATGATACCCTTTAGCTAATAAAGCACAAGCAGCCCAGACCCAAATAAAAGACGAACAGGGGATAGACTGCGATAGCTACTCGGTTCTTGACAACGCCGCTGCCACCCAAGATACTAACTCCGGCTGCAAGGGACCATGCGACCAGGACAAGGTAGACAGGTATGCGAGCAATCCAGTGAAGTCCCACAGCGGACATCATGGCGGCGAGAACCAACGGGAATAGCGTATAGCCGATAATGCAGACGGACTGAGCAAAAGAGCTATGGTTCCGGTTAACGATTGCTATAAATTGGGAATGGGGTGCCAAGGCGGATACGTACATATTGCCTCCTAACAGCTTAATCTGTAGGGTTACCACAGCCTCGCCAATCCAAACCATGGCAAAGACACCGCTGAAGACATTGTCTCTCTGGCTAGGATCGGCGGTGAAACTCAGAAGAAGACTAAGGAGCAAGCAGAAGATGAGAGGGCCCCAGAGATCCCAATCACGTAGACCAGGCGTCATATTGCTCTGGAGGAGAGCCTCCGCGTCAATCATGCGGCTAGCCAGTCCAGTGAGCTCCTCTCTCGTACCCGAGATGCCCGCGCCGCGGATATTCGAGTAAGCTCCTCGCAGGCCACCTTCTGAGTCGAACATGGTGCCGCCTAGGAGGTATCTTGGGTAGAGCACCTCTCTCATCTTGGCCCAAACAGCGAGCAAGTCACGTCGCAGGGTCTCCCACACGGTCTCATCGATTGTGTTCTGGGGAGCTCGTCGATCTTCGCCAGGGATTCGCGAGGTCAGGTAGCCTTCGTTGAGCGGCTGAGAGGATGAGCTGGAGCCGATGTTACCAGTCAGGGGCTGTCGTGATGAATCGTGTCCAAGGGGGTCATCGAACTCGTCGAGGTCAGCTGCGGCGCGTTAGATTCCCAATCTACATTTCCCAGCCTTTCCAGCTCAGTAAACCACGCCGCACCACTCAATTTAACGTACCATCATCAGGGTCGATCATCAAGTCATCGTCATCCAAAGGTGGGTTCTCATAGTGGCCTCGAGCACTGGACGTCATGTTGCGGAGGTCCCGAGAAGGGTTGAGAGGGGCTCTTCGGTATCTTGTGTATTAGTTCGATAATTCTCGTCGTTTTTTCACGGCTCTTGCTCGTCGCACAATGCAGGACTGATCGATGGAAGGTGTGATTTTGTTTTGAGAACTAAGCCGAAGCTGACGTATCTTACTTAGCAGCAAGGCTCCAGATACGAAACTTCCACGGTTGCCTCTCCAAGCCCCCTGTTCAAATGTGGCCCAAGCTTTCTATTGGACACAGCCAATCACATGCACTCCGACACCTAAACGGGATAAGGAGCTTGTACCTCAGTCAATTACCTCAGGTAACTAAATTGAATATCAATCAAGAAAAAGTCGTGTCCTTCAGCATCTTAAGCCCAATCGTATTATCTGAGATTTAAAATTATATATTATCCAGAGACTAAGGCCAATAAATACAGGAAACTATTTGCCATCGCTGGAAACATCATGGGTATCTCGGACCTAATACAGGGTCGTGCTAAATAATCAAACGCCTGAGATGTTATTTTCCATGCTTCATTCTCATACAAATCGGTCAAGAACCGACGCTTCTGGTACAATCGGAGCTTCATTTTAGTCAAATCATCACTCGTAAGGCCCTCTTCTTCCTCCTATTGAAAGACTCTGGATATAGTTCTTTGGATATGATGGCACTTGCATCAGCAAGATTACCAAGGGTACTGGTAACGTCGTGGATCTTGTGTAGACGTAGAGGACAGCCGGAAGCTCCCAGAAGAATTGGTTCCACCTTCCCATCTGCTGGGAGGAGAGAGTGGAAAGGGATTCGTCTGGGTCGCTTGAATTATGTGTTGTTGTGCAAGTTGATCGTCGTTGTGTTGGTTCGGCATATATGGGTGATAGTGCTGGTACGGCCAGGACGATATCTGTGTGGATGTCTGCGACGGCCAGGGACTTCCATTCCTGGTGGAAAAATATTCGTTGTTTGACAGAACCGCGTCGGTATTCATAGAACCTCCTCCAGTGTAGGCCCCGTAGGCCGGCGAATCGTGACTGGGAGGCACAGTTTCGCGGTTCTGGTGATTCAACCAGCGCCTCTCCGCCTGGTTTTTAGGCCCTAGGTACGACGATTGCGCAGCCGCAGGATCCCAGATAGGTAGACCATCCGGAGGCTGTGACTCGCCCATGGGGAGTCCACGACTGTACGACGCCATATTTCCATTGATTCCGACGACGGCCCAAGCAAAAACTGCAACATCCCGAATTGATTTCATCAGTTGGTCAAGCGGGGGTCCTCCAGCAGCCTTGACGTTTTCTCGCAGCGGCATGTGTTGTGGCAAGTATGGTGGTCGGAAGTTGTATAAGACTTCGGGCGAGTAATGAGGATGAATCGGCTGTTGTCCCCAAGGTGCCGCAAAGAGGCCATTGTCGAAGGCGAATGGGATAAGAGGAGGACGGAGCTCTGGGATCGGCGGTCTAGCCCGACGAAGAATGACGACTAGACCGTCCGAAGTGCAAGAAACAACAGCCTCTAATTCGACCGATGGCGCCAGGCATCGTCTTATGTTGTGAGGTGCCCTCGGAGTCAGGGAGCTAACATAGGTTGGCGAAGCTGGCGATAGCCATGCTGCAGAGCTGTGGGAAGTAGTGATCCTAGTAGTGGACGATAGGGCTGCTAATCTTGCCGGTTGCGAAGATAGCGACGACGCCAACAGCGAGGGCTCACTATTCGTCATCTCGAGGTCAGGCTCAATCTTGATCGGAAGACTAGGTCGTTGTGATGAGGCTATGTCCATATGTCCCTGTACGTTAACCCCACCCCCTTCAGAATCAGACGAACGCCGGCTTGCCGGCAAGTGCTGCCCATACGAAGATTGGGATCCCTCATTCCATATATTCTCATTTCCTGAGAACATGCGAGGGGTGTCGTTGTCGTTGTTGTCTTGCTCATACTCAGCCTCAACACCTTGGTCATGGTTGTCACTCGCTTCTACAACTTCTTCAAAATCTTCTGGTCGAAAAGGGTCTCTCGACCAGAAGCGAAGGTAAGCAATCGAATCGTTGGCCTTCGCGCTTTCGAGGCATTTCAATGCATCGTCAAGGCAGCTTTCTTGTATACATTCGTAAAAACTCTTATGAAGAACTTGGTTGGCCGGTACACCGAGGATGGTACCAATAGCCTCAGTTGCAAACATGACAGTAAGCGTGCGAGTAAATCGATTCAGAATCAGTGCAGCTCGAGGTTCACGTTCCATCGTCGGCATCTTGAATTTTGGGGACAGATGCTCCAGCATATGGTAACGAGGGTCCCTAGGTGAGCAAGAGAATAGACGCCGGATTTGGGGTGCCTCAAGAGCGCGCCCTATGCATCGGGTCAGTTTCAGCATATGAGAGATGGAGCTGAAAAAGCTCTGGCAGTTCGCATTCCATTGCATGACGTACTTTCACTCTTTTCGCCCCGCCGGTAGATACTCGTACACGCGACCAAAACATCGTGAACAATGGTGAAGCAACACTCGCAACTTATCCATCGACCATCGCGGGAGACGATGCGGGCATAGTGTAGTACTGCAGCCTTGTCGAGAAGGACGCCTCGACTATGAACAGAACGCGCAAAGGGCACTTCATCTGGGTGGAAATAATCGAAGCTTGATCTACCCAGGACCTCTTGTGGAGTATACCCGAGGATATCAACAATTGACTCGGATGCGAAGAGAATGTTGGCATCCGGAGTCAGATCTTTATCAGACAGTCAATCAACGGGCTAATAAACATTGGTGACGATGTGGCACTCACTGTGTATAGTCATAAATGTCTGCTCCATTGAGACAAGGGAGGGAGCAACTCCGGGGCACACACAGAGAACCACTTTGGTTGACACAGATGACCAGGGTGATGCCGGCGAATGGGACAGAACAGCTGACCAGTCCAACCTCAATGCTGATGTAGGCAGAAACAGAATAAAATAAGAAACGGGGGTATAGATGATGAAGGTTGGGAAGGCCGGATGTAAGTGGGTAGAAAGCTGAAGCTATTTCGGACAGAGTTGACGTGACGGCTCCCTTGTGGGACACTTCCGTTCCGTCCTGTGAGGTGCTGATGGAGGCACTAGGACGTTGGAGCAGCGGGTAACAGGGGGTCCAGCGACAGTGCAGGCCAGGCTCAAGACCGTCCACGGGAGACGCGGGAAACGGGTCTAAAGCGGAGCAGAGGAACGCCAGTATTAAAAGGGAATTGGCTGGTGGCGGTGCTTGCGGTTGGTGGTTGTGGTAGTTCGTAGTAGACGAGATGAAGTTGAACAGCACAGGTGCCCGAGCTGGGTCGAGTCGATGGGGGCACAAATGGGGGCCGGCTGTAATGTACCGGTGTCTCGGCAAGCCGGGAGTTCTGGTAGGACGCTGATAACGAAGGATACACAATCGTCAGGATGGGAAGAGAGAGAGGGTTTAATAAGGTACTAGAAAGGAAGAGATGAGACAAGAGGGAGGACCAGTACAGGTCCAAGAAGGGAGCCGAAGAAATACGATGGCACCAAGGACGGGGAGTAAGTCCGCGGATCCGGATGTTGTGATGTAACAGTAAGTTACTAGATAGCCTTGCTTTCTGATGAGCGACAAATATAGTGCCACGATTAAAAATAAAAAGGAATAGGTAAGTGGACGAAAGAAAAAGAGGAAACCTGGACGGTGATGGAATATTGTAGGGAATTTGGGAGATTGCGGTTGCGGAATTGTGCTTGACAGGGCCAAAACGACGTCGCACACCTTGTCACCCAGCCATTCACCGGCGCCCTCCCTTGTTATATACTTCACACGTGCAACAGTTCACTCAAAAATATGAGAGCAACTTCAAGCAAACTCAAGTGCAAAATTATCACGGTAAACGCATACAATAGGGTCGGTCGCTGACTGGTGAAGCTCTGCCGTCAACATGGATACAGCGTGGAGGGCATTGTGTGTAGAGGACATTGACACACAGCAACACACAGAGATGTGATGTGCACACAAGTTGAGCAGATACAGCCCCTAGTACAAACCAGCCCCCTGGTCCCCCTCACCCAAAAAAAGAAACAAAAAAGAAACATACAGAAAAGAAAGATGAAGGGGGGGAGGAAGAGGACGCGAAAATGGGTCCCCCGATATCTTTCGGATGCACCATGAGTTCGAGTCGAATTCGCTTCCAAGCCAGCCGGTAAGCAAACCCAACCCAACCCCCTCTTCTACCACCAAAAAACAGGAAAAGAAAAGAAAAGAAAAGACAAAAGGACGCCGGAGGTCATGAAGTGTGCGGGAAGGCTGTGACGGAAGGTTGCTAAAAGAAAAAGAAGCAAAAGCACGACGACCAAGGGAAAGCCAGAGCAAAGAGAACATTGTAGGCTAGGCGAGCACTTACCAAGAAGAAAGGAACGAAGCTTGGGCTCGAAATAATCAAAAGCAAAGAAGCACTATGTCAGGTAGTTGGTTTTTACTTTTGCTGCAGGTATTCGCGGGGACGAAACAATGACATTAAAAAGGTGCCGAACCATGCAAGTCATGGGTGGGAAAGTACTGTCACCAGTCAACAAAACAAAATAACATGTGTGATGATGATCTTCCACGCGAGTCATTTACAAGCAGAGGACTCTAGGATGGGAAACCCTCGAGTATTTGGCACCAGCAGTCTCGCTTGTTTATGAATCCATAACAACCAACTGCACAGTTGTGCTAAACGAAGAGCTCCACAATGCACAGGCTGGAAAGGACAGGGAGTATAACCCAGAAGCCAATATTAAGAGAGAAGAGGAAAGTTGTCTGTGGGACAGGCAGCTAAAACACTCGACACTATGATGCCATGTGCTAATTGCACCATAATGCAGGGCCAGATGGGGAAACATGGCAGTACACCGATGGGGGCCCGCTGATTTCAGGCATGACTCGGCAAAATCTGCCCGCACTGTAATATATTCTTATTGCTGGACATACTGTACAGCTACTCATTCTCTAAGAAATCACCTTCAACCTCCGACCGAACCTAGTGTTGTTACTATTAAGAAGCTAAGCGGTGAAGATGGCGTAATTCGCCGCCTCTTCGTGGATGAAGCATACCCATTCCCAAATCACACCTAAACGATTACATTGATGAGATTCATGGTCCTTACTAGACGCGAAGAGATGGGTTGCTGTGCAAAGGCTTGACAGACACACTGGGTGCACATTGTTTTTTTTTTTAAGGCGGGGGGCGTTCACTCACCGGCGCTGGAAAGCGAACATCCCGGTGGACGGGTAGGCTTGTCCCGTCCGAAGACAAGCATTAGCCACTCGGACAAGCGGGTTTAGGTAATTCTTATTTACTTTGCCGTCTTCTTTATATAGACAAGCCGAGAAGTGGATTCATCAGTTTTGCGTCTTTGAACAGCGTAGTCTCAAGTTTGGCATAATACAGTATCGGTGAGGGAGCAGGTTGCAGAATATGCAACGCAAAACACTCAGCCGTCAATGTAACAAAAGTCGCAGCTTCACTCAACGCCACAGCAATGTAAGTATTATGCAAGAGGTTGACAGGGCCTGGAATGATCGACTACCAGGATACTGAGCCCTTGAGACCCTGTCCATGAGATGACCTAGATTACCAATACTGTACAGATTAGGTACTGTCGGTACTGTACATGGGCGAAATGGAGCGGGTATCTACCATTAGTTGCTTGAATGAAACAAGACTAGAAAATGTCAATAACCGTCTGCAGAAAGTCGTAGCTCTAAAAATGACTCTATGGTCAAATGTGAACATATCCAACTTCTGGAACCTCTGCGTTCAATACCTTAGTTCACAACAAGGAAGCCAATGCGAACCCAAAGAAATCATGTAGGGCTGGCCAAATCCTGACGTTACATCACCAGGGGTCGGTTCTTTTTTAGCCCTTTGCCTTGTCCAGTGAAAGAAAGCAGAGTCCACATGTCACGCCAAGCATGTTGAGGTGGTGAGATGGTGTAGGTATCCGCCATCACCTGTAGTAGACAAGCGGTTGCCGTCATCCAGTTTGTTCTATTCACTGGCTCCTCAAGGGAGCAAGGCCTGGTTGCATCAGATGATGCGCAGCCCACAGCACGTCACGGCCCACAGTGAGGTGACGAAGCAGCTTTGCATCCTGATTTGTAACTATCGCGAGACTCTACCAAGAGCCGGCTCCAGCTTCCTCTGGGATCCCTGGCTGTGGGTATGCCTACATACATACAGTAGTTACTCAATCTTAGCTTGTTATCTTCCAGGGTTATCGTCTCCACTATTCGAAGTCAAGCCTCCCCATGGTCCCAGGTAGACTAATTCTCATCAAAGGGTGGTATCATGCCAGCCAAAATCCCAGGCGAGCCTGGTCCTACTGGCCAGGAAGGTTTCGATCCAGACTAGAGAAGCTGCATGTCAAGATCGGAGGAGAGGGGTCATGGCGGTCCAAGTGTCTGTTTGGTTGGTGTATCGGGGAACCGAGAAATGTGTCAGCGTTGCAATAGAGTGATCTGGTCTACGTACTCCGCACATTCAAATGATGCGGGAGTCTGTGCTGTTGAACAAGGTAGAGAGGTCTGAAGATGTTTTGACTCAAATCCATCCGTGGTCAGAACCCTGAGAACAGTAGGTATTGGCAGTTCAAACCCCCTCTTATCCCTCTCTCCCCACAAAAAACCCTCACAGTGACAGTACATGAGACCAAAGACATAAAATAGATAAAAAATCATGTTTCATTCTTTTCTTTTTTTCCAAATTTTTTTTTTCCATCGGTCATCATATATCCAATCGTTTCGTTGATCTTCGCTCAGGTGTCGGTTAGTGCCCGTTGGTCGCGTTTAGGAAATGGCCATGCATGGGGAATGTGTAATCGATGAACATGGGAATTTCACATTCTCGATTATTCACGACATATGAACATACAGGCAATCATTAATTACTACGTACTCCCCCTGCATGCCGGTAATTGGATGGATCGCAGGATCGGGCTTGACTACGGCAGGTGCACTTGTCATATCCTCTAACATTGGTACCTTGCCTTTAGTTACAATTGTGCTGCCAGGCAGGTGGAGTGGATGGGGCCTGCCAGCCCGGGCCATAGCGCACCTGACTGGCACGGGAAGAAGGTCAACAACGCGCTAGAGCGAGGTACCGGCATACTCTTGAGGTGTCCTTACCTAGGCGCCTTTGGTTGCAAATCAATCATATCCAGACACGCCAACTTGCCCGCCAACGACATCACTTTGCTGTACGTGCACGGCGCCAACAGCTGCATGGCGGTATCGATGCAAGCATTATTCCAAGAATTTGCTACAATTTCCGCATTAGTCTGCGCTAGTTTCTCTCTTGAGGCGTTGGCCTTGGCTGTTGTGGACACTTGTCGGCCTTGAATCAGCTTTATCCTAAACGAGTCCTCTACGCTGCAGCACCACGGTTCAGGACTCCGGGTTTGCAGCACGAGAATCGAACAAATTGCCAAGGGTCCTCTGACCCCGTTTGCAAGTACTCTTATGACTCTCCACCCGAATAGACGCCCGATTGAAGAGCCTTAGCACTAGCAGCAGGATCAGATATGGCCACTTACGACGATCCTGCCTCTGAGCTGCCGAGACTGCGAGTCTCGTTCGGATTCCAGGTATGTTTTGTTTTTGTTTTCGGGCCCCCTGGCTTCACTTGTTTCAGGCTCAACTAAAATTCTTTTTTTGCTTGCGTAGGACGACACACCATACCTTGACAGTGATGACGACGTCGCAGGTAGTCTACCCCTGATTCTCTCGATTGTCTCCCATCTTTGATCGAGAGAGGCCAATGGCTAAGCTTTTACTAACTTGATCTTTTTTCCTACCATACAGAGTTCTTTGATGTCAAATTCTGTCCTTACCAGCCCTTGGATTGTGATCCAATATTTGCTGCTGTCAGCAAGAAACATGTTAGTATTCCGAACCTCACCCTCTCATCTGCCTGCTTGGGTTTCTAAATCTTGACCAGGTCGTATTATGCAGGATATCACACAACTCTGGTGAGGCCAATCCTTGCGAGATCATTGGTGTGATAAGAGACGACGACGTATGTGAACCAATGGCTAGTTCCGTCAAGTTTTCAAGCTAACATCTGTATCAGACCGAAGCGTCGGCTTGCTGCTGTACCTGGACCAAGGACCCAGTATCTGGAAGACCACTTATTTGCATAGGTGGTGTTGATGCCAAAGTCAAGATATACGACGTCCTTGAGGGAAAGCTATTCAGAGTAGGACACCGTCTCATATCCATTTTTCTTTCAAATGCTCATTATATCTGTCTGATAGTGCTTTTCTGGTCACGGAAGTGTAAGTTCACTTACTCTGAAAAGCTCTCTCGGTCGGGACATTTATTAAGATGTCCAGGATGTAAATGATTTAGCTACCTCCCCCGTCAACCCGTCCATCATCGCGTCAGCTTCAGATGATACGAGTGTTCGCATTTGGAGTATTGACCCAAAACACCAAGAGCGACCATGTCTATGCATTCTCGCAGGCGAAGGCCACTCCTCTACTCTTCTCAGCGTTGTAAGCCAACTCCTATTATAGCCTCTCGGCAAACCAATGGACTTTTAAACCGCTGACACTTCTAATCATGTATAAAGGCATTTCATGATAGTGGTCGATTCATTCTCTCTGGTGGACACGATCAAATTGTCAACTTGGTTAGACATGTAACGAGTCTAATATCGGACATTGCTAACATTGACCAAGTGGACTCTTCCCGATCTCCCAACGGATCCCATTGCTGTCCCCCTTCGAGTCCATTATCCCCATTTCTCAACTTCAGCAGTCCACAGCGGCATTGTCGATTGGTATGTGCCGTTTTAGGGTATATTAGAAATCTTACACTCTAACATCTATATAGTGTCGCCTTCTATGGAGATTTGATCCTCTCAAGAGCTTGCCACGATAATGTCATCGCCTTGTGGAGGATCGAAGGTTTCTCTTCAGACGGTCCACCACCCTCCAAGTCTATAGCCCCAACTCCACAAACAGTGATCCCAAACTCGCAGCAGAATACCCATGGCGGCGTGTCAACTAAGCACGACACGGCTCGGTTAACTCGCTCAGCCTTTGTTCCTACAATCTCCCCGCAATGCCCAGCTCAGTACACGCGGATACTGAACTTCCAAACCCCTAACTGCGGAGTACAGTTTTTTATGCGGTTCAAGCTGCACTTTGTGCCTGATCAACACCCTGTGTTAGCATTCTGTAATGCTGGCGGGAACATATTTTTCTGGGACTTGAAGCGGCTTAGCTTGTACAGCGATTTCATACAGCAGCTTCGCGAACATGATCTGAGGAAGTCCTTCCCCCCTCGACCATCCTGGCTCCGGCCGGTACAACATCGCCAGAGGGAAGCCGCAGGGAGGACTCGGCAACCTGTAGTAGACACAGAATCCCCTGCCCCAAGTCAAACCGGTGATGACGCCAGACGGCGCGACGAGCCCAAAGAATTTAGCTCTGAGACACTACAGGCCTGGGCGGACAAATACAGCATGAACAACCCGCACAAAGCTCTTCATCCACACAAGATTGAGCCTTCAACGGCCAACTTTGTCGGGCGCCAGGCGGCATGGAGTCCAGGGGGTGAATGGTGTGTTGTTGTTGGAAGTGACAATCAAGCCATGGTGTTCCAACGGTGGGCTAAGAAGATCCCACCAAAGGCTCCCAAGCCAGTCAATGTCACGAACCTTGTGTAGATCGATTATAGTTCGCGGATGGGAAGAGATGAATATATTGGTATTGCGGAATCATGCCCACCGCTTTCGTCCGCGGGGTTCAGTATGGCCATGGCTGCATCATCGAGTTCACCTCCGTTGTTGATGATTTTCATCAGCAGGTCCCTGGCTGCTTGTTTCTCGGTCTGTCTCGCTCTCTGCAGGTCCTGGGCGCTAGATGGCGAGTCTTCTACCACGGGCACAACCAGATCCGCAACGTAGAGCGCCGCCATGGCTCGCAAGCGTAAGAGGTGTGCGTTCTTGGAATAGGGCGGGTCCTGCATCAGCTCATCCATTCTCTTGGTGATGCCTCGCATGGTAGCCAAAGCCCGCAGTCGGAGCTCCTCCTTCCTTTGGTTCGAGTGCGTCCATGGGTCCTCTTCGGTATCAAAGGTGTCGACAGTATTCATGCCTTCCTCTCTAGAGACCCGGTCCAGACTCATGATGTGTTCTGTGTGGGTGTTGTAAATTTCGCAACTGAGCATGGCTATCCAGAAATCTACAGCGCAGATTGCACGTGGATGTTTGTAGTCGTAGGGATGCTGCAAAATCAGTGTGTCGAAGTAGGCTTTGACTTTGTTCATGTTTGCTGCTCGGCCCCATCTCTTCATGTTTCCTTGACCGGAGTCTTCTTTAATGGCTTCATGGACTTCGGCGGGGCGCTCACCCTCGCGCATCAGTATTTCTGCGCCGACGGCCCAGAGGTTGTGGCGCTTGATGTCGACAGCTTTACCGCCTGGCCGCAATTGCAGCAGTAAGCCGTACGCGCGCGCAGCTTTGTGAATGTCGCCTTGGTCGAGAAAATGGTGCACTGACTGCAAAAGGACTTCGTAATAGCCGCCGCAGCCATGTTCTTTTGATTCGTGTTTCTGTTTCTTCTTGTCTGACTCGCCATCCTTGTCTCTGTCTGTATCATCCACCTCACTATCGGGCTCGACATTTCGGCTGAACGTAGGACCTCGGTCAAGCCCACGATGCGGGAAATTCGGGACCAGATCAGCTGGATTCTCGTCTGTGTCTGCTAGGCCGGCCACGGAGAACTGGCGGACCAGGCCAGGGGAGTGGCTGAGAGGGTTGATAACGGTGGAGTCACGGGGGATAGAAGAAGATTGTGATGAATCTTCGTGTGCTGTGGGTGGCTGCTTGCGCTTGCTGGGGCGGTTGAATTGAGAGAACGACGGGGGATTAAGAAGAGACATTATACAACAGGTAATATTGAAAGAAGAAAAGAAAAGGTAAAAAAAAGTGAAGGGTGAAGGAAATCTGATACTGGTCAGTGAGGGCAGGTTGATGTAGTTGAGAACCCCGCCAAACAAAAAATGACGTTCGTTTTGCCGCAAATATGTGATGGCGGTCAGGAGTTGTTTTCTATGACCCAGCAGATCAACAAAATGTACAACGAGAGCACCCCTCCCGCCAATGATTAAATATCAAGCATACAGGTGTATGAATGCGCCATATCTAGCACATCTACAATCACCAAGCTATCATCTAAAGCAGACAATCACAAAGCATCTTAGCACATAAACATCTCAATCTAGGCGACTCAAAGCCGGCTGATTCCATTGATCCAATTGACCAATTCCATCCATCAGCATAGCGTATATACACAAGCATCATCCATCTCTACTTTTACAAAGTTGTCTTCCCCCCCCTCGGGCCGTTTACTTAGTTGCGTCGAAGTTGCGCTCAAAGTACGTCCACTGACCCTCGACAGGCTTCTCCTCGAGGTCCTCCCAGCTAGAGATGACCGTGTTAGTCAATGAGGCTGATTGTCCATCGTTTTGAATACTTACACTTTGCTCTTCTCCATTGTGTCAATCAACTGGAGTTCGCCCTCGGCGACCTGGATGACCTCCTCGATAAGGCCAGCACCGATCTTATGCTCAAGCTCAGAGATCCTACCCATTGCAAGTCAGCCCTCCGGACACATCAATTACATCATATCGTATCCGTGAAACGCACTGCTCGGCTGTCAATTGAGGTTCATCCTCCCACTCAACCTGCTCGTGGTCTTCGAGAGGCTTTCGCTCTGCCCACAACACCTGGTCCTTTCGCTCGTCCAATGTTCGGGCACCTTCAAGCTCACCACCCTCATCAGCCTCACCATCCCACTCCTCAACTCGAATATCACCATCCTCATGCTTGCGGCCAACAACGAAAATCTTGTCGCCGAGCTTCACCGTCCTCGCCTCGCTGCCGTCCAGCCGACCGCTGGCGACGCGGAACTGTGAGGCGTTCTTGCTAACAAGCTCCTTGGCCTTAACACTCCACTCTTCATATCCTGGGGGCACCATCTGCTCGACGAGGCCCATGCGGTGCTTGGTGACAGCTTCGATGGACTGGCGGTACATGGACGTCTCAGGGATGGCCTGGAGCTTGCTGAGCGTAGTGCCGTAGAGGTACAATAGCGTCGATCGGGGGGTGCCGTGAGTCCAGAGGCCGGTGAGGCCGGTGGGCGTGCCGGCCTCTAGGTAGCGCGCAAACACACGAGCTGTCGGCCGCATGCTGGCGAGGTCAATTGGCAATGTTTCGTCGTGGATCGGAAGTTGGTTGGTCTGGTCAGAGGAAATTGAATTGACCTCATTGGACTCCATTCGGCCCCAGCATTGCCGGATTTACCAGCACGTGCTATTTCACGTGATCCACGAACATTTCCCGCGAAGGTACGCGTAGCTGGAACAATCGTGAATTGTCATATCATGGGGCCCAGGATTATTGATTCTTTTCCAGCCAAATGACAATAATTGGTTGACTCATAGTATCATGCAATGAGGTACTAAATGAAAAAGTTCACAAGCGGCAACGACGAAATGCCATGAGCTCGGTCTATTCTAACGGATCCAACCCGCGAAAGTTGGAAAAGGAACACACATCCACCCAGATTAGACGCACACACTCATCATATCCTTGAAGCTGTCGGGACAATATGAGCCCCAGTAGCCTACACCATACAATGGAGAAGAAAACCCCTAGCATCTCGAATTGTAGATATCAATAATCAAGACAATAACCCTGAGACCTGCCACAGGCATAGCACCCAGTCTCGACACCCTTAACATTCAAACAAAGAAAAGAGTTGGATCAGGCACATGTTGAGTTTGGGCTGATCCAGGGCAACGGCCCTTGCAGGGCACTTTGGTTAGAATCTGCCCATAGAAAAGTCATTCGTGGAACTGATCTTCACTAGTTTAGGAAGCATCCTCACGACTCTTTCGGTAAGTAGCCTAGAGTGGTACATGTCAGCCCTTGGTCAGAATACTCAAAAGGCAGCGGCACGACTAACTTCTTGCTCGGTCTGCAAGCCCTCGATGACGGGGGCAAGCTCGCTCAGCACCTCGTACGCCTTCTTGTGGTACTCGATCTGGGCGGCAACGAGCTCTGCAAGGTTGCGGAGAGGCTCGGGGGTATCCAAAACCTTTTCATAGTTAGGAAAACGGTCACTGTGGTATAGGATTAACACAGTTAACTCACATTCTGCATGACGCCAACAGCCTCTTCAGTCTGTGTCACAAATTCATCCTCAGCTTTCTCAATCTCCTCCTGGGCCTCGGGGCTGAGCTCCTGCTCATCGTGGTGCTCCCCCCCACCAGCGGCACCAAGCTTGAAAGTGGTGCCTTTGACACGTGCCTTGACAGCGTCAAGGGACAGGCGGGAGTTCTCTACGTTCTTGCGGGCGCGAGTAGCAAAGGTCAAGTTGGTGTTGAGGGTGGTGTTCCAGCCAGCGAGGAAACGGCTCTGGATCTGGGCATCCTGGCCAAGGCGGGCCTCGCCAACACGCTCGGAGGCAAGCGCATACTTCTCGAGGGCAGTCGCGAGAGGATCCTCGCCAGCGCCGGTGTGATGCTGGTGAAGCAGCTGGCTGCTAGCCAAGCTGGAGCGAGCGATGGCATGGCTGAAAGTCTTGGGCTGGGGCTTGGCTGAGGGTGGGGCAACAAGAGCAGCTTGGGCTTCGGCCGGGGAAGTAGCAGAGGACAGGAGGTGAACCTTCTCACTAACGGTGCGGCCGAGATCCCCGAAGGTCTCCTTGATATTGGGGGGGTAGTCGTAGGCCTCGTTGGAGTATTGCGAGCTAAAGGGGGGAAACTATGGTCAGCTTATCGGAGTCTAAAAAAAAAATGTGTGTTGAGGGTGCAGCTTTATCGAATCACTCACGTCACGGCAAGCATCTTCTGATGAGCCTGCTTGAGGGCATCGACGCGCTTCTCAAGGTCAATGTAGTCGGGAGGGAGCTGGGTCTGTGGGCGTTCTGAGGGTTAGCTGGTGACAACCCGGGTGAGCGTGAGTGTAGAGTGTAGAGTGTAGAGTATAGAGTGTCAGTGACGCAACGGACCTTGTCCTCGGCTTGACCAAGCTGCTCCTTGGTGTACTGGAAAGTGCGCGAGGCAAAGGGGGTGATTTGGGACCCAATGTTGCTATGGAAAAGGTCAGTCATCGATGGAGCTGAATTGGGTCGTATCGCAAGTGTTGAGCTGTCTATGCGTGTACGCGCGAGCTCTGCGCACCCTTGGGGTGGTTACGTACGAGAGGGTATTGCCAAAGTTCTTGAAATCCATGGTGGCAAACTTGAACAGCAGTTATTGAAATAACGACGTAGGATTGATGATGGTGATGACGGTGACGCTTGTGACCTCGTATGGCGTTGCAAGATGGGGGTTGAGGCGTGAAGGGAATGTAAGGGCGAGATTTGAGGTTTGGCTTTGGCGTCAGCGTTGATATGGGAACGTTGTCACAAGCGAAATGTTCCGGGGGGGTCCTGTGCTGCTTTGCTGCAAGGCGGCAGGCTTCACTGCCAGGTCTTTCAGAGCGTCGTCTTGGGAGAGTACTGGTACTTCAGTGGTCCAACTTTGCAGGAGAGCACCTATGAGAATCCAGTCCAGTACCAAAGGAGCTTAAGGGGGGGGCGCATCACGGTGGGCCAGAACGGCAAACCTGGCCTTGCTAGCAGCGCCCGTGGACCTGCAGATCGTGTGGCCCGAGCTCCCTGCCCATGTTCACTCCCATACGACGCGGTACTGTAATCTGTATGTACTGTACTCCGTAGGTCTACAGGTTTGGCAGCAGCCTGGATTCTCACGTGATCACTTTCTTTACTCAAAGCCACAGAGCTGACGAATGCCCCTCAATGTAGAAATGGGAGGCAGAAAGTAAATCCAAAAATATCTTCTATTCGAGCTCGCTCCCTCTTGCTCTGCAGTCCCAGGTGACTTCATCCCATCATTTTTTCACGTCATACCAAACCACCCGCTCTAGGAAAGGTAAATTTCAAGCACAATATAAGCTGAACATGATGCTACTCTTTCGCCTTGTTCGCCCGTTTTGGTCCTCCCTTCCATAGTCCTCCTTCACCTTTTCAATCCAAAATATGCTTGTTATCCGCCCATGATGGTTCCACTCCACGACAAACCGATTCATAATCTTCCAGTATCTGGTCGTGAGCATCCAAACCCGGCGTCGTCCAGAACATGGTCCAATTACAACCCGAAAGCTTCTGTGTTCCCAGGGACCGTTCAAAATACCACTTGTTGACTGGGTTGTCCTTTCGGCTTCTCCAGCAGACTCCCTCAGGGAAACAACCTCGAACCATTGCATTAAAGACGATGTCTGCAACACCTCCACTCCCCTGGCTCCTCTTTAGCACCGCAAACTTGTCTAGGTACGGCACAAGTCGGCGTTGTTTGTATGCAGTCTCTTCATCCAGCCCCTCTGGTTTTTCCCAAGTCAGGATAGCCCCACCTTCGTACTCTCCAGCGATGATGATTCCCGCCAGGCTGTCATTGACCCGATTCAAATAGTCTTCCACATCCAGCTTTCGATTGAAGGAATCTTCGATCAAGTGAACTAGTCGCGGTAAGTCAATGCAGTTGTCTGTCAGCCTCAGTCGAGGTCCTCCAGGCACGGGCGGGCGCCACGGGCTCTCTGTTGGACCTGGGAAGACCGTAAGAGGTATTCCCCTCTTAAGTAGAGTCGAAACGCTGGATCGATCGGAATCAGAAGGCAGTGCATCCATGTGTCCACGAGGGGCTGGCAAAGATGACGAAAACACTGGCTTATCGGTGAGTAGATTATGGAGCAGTGGATTCTTCTTGCGTCGGGTTGTGACCATGTCTCCAAAGCCATATGGTGAGATGGATGGAGTAGGCTTCGAAGTTATGTCACGAATGTTTGCCGCAGCAGATGGTGTTGTAATCAAAGCCGATGCCGTAGATGGCAACATAGCCAGGGCATCTTTGGCCAGGTCCAGATTGGCTGCATGAGCAGTAACCGAAGCACGGGCACGGCTTTCTTCCGCTAGAGGAGATCCGTCTGGACCCATCAATTCCTTCATGATAGAGTCGTACTCTTGCTCGATGTTAATGAACCGGTGCCAGACACGACGACCAGTGGCAGGTATGGCTCCGAGAGCATCAAGCAAGACGATTCTCTCCACCTCAGCAATCGGCCTCGGTCGATCTACTTCAAACTCCTCCCCGTTCATCTCCGGCTGGCTGTCGAATTGCATGCCAGCAAAGTATCTCGTGAGCGCCAGAACAATCTTATTCGAATCCACTGGTTGGGCCGGGAGAGTAATGTCGCGAGCCATTAGAGAGGGTATCACAGGAATCTTTCCTTCCTGGAGAATTCTCTCGATAAGACCGTCGTCCTGCAGCTGGATATCTGCAGAGAGAAATGACAGTAAATCTTGCGAGATCGGGGTCAGTGGAACGAAGATATCCTGGGTCAATCTTGCGCCTTGTTCTCCATGCTCATCAATGGCTTCACAGAGACGGAAAACTTGATCTTGGAAGGTCGAACGACTTTCTTCGATGCCACAGTCAACCACAACAAGGCTCAATAAGCCAAGTTTCCGAAGTTGAGACAGCGTCTTACCCACTCCGCGCAACGTCTCCCAGTCGATTTCCTGGGGAGCGCGAAGCTTCGTAATGGCCACGTGCAGGGGCTGTCGAATATCCAGAAGCGATTCTCGGCTTTGGTCACCTTGGTAGAACTTGGGAGCGTCGGCTAGGGATTTGGGTTTCTTGGTATACTTTTGAAGGTAACCCTTGGCATCACGTTTGGTGGCAGAGACTTCCAGGACGGAGACGATGAAGTCCTACGAGAGCAATGTTAGAGATGGTTGTCCTTGGAGTCAATGGTACCGAGAAACATACCCGATCAAGAGCTCGCTTCTTTGCGCGAGCAGCCGACGCCGCAGACATGTGCCGCGAAGCACCGGGGCCGAGCCGAGAGGCCGAGCCTGCGCTGGCGGCCTGGGAAGTATATCCCCGCGCACCAAGGCCGCGAAGAAGCCATTGAGAATAACTTTGCATTCGTACTTGACGGTGTATAATTAGAGATTCAGTAGACAGGCATTGGCCGCAGCTCAAGGCCCTCTTCCAGGCGCGGGTGCAGGTCATTGCAGCAGATGACGGAGCCCCGTTCAACCAATGGAGGAGAAGTTGGATATTGCTGCTGCGGCCAGGAAGGGAATTGTTGTTAGCTGGAGAACATCGTTGGGGATAAGACCCCAGAAAGGAGGAGGCGAAGAAAGAAGAAAGAAACTGGCCAGGGACGTAAATATGTGTGGGGATTGACGTGGTGGTTGGATGGTTTGGTTGAGTAGTGACCGCTGCGGTCCCGTGAGTCAAAAAGTCGTCAGAGACCAGGTAAGTGGAGGTTACACCTCTATAGCTAGACCCTTTGGAGGGGCACGAAGGTTTGCGATAAGCTGATAAGCCCCAAGCTGCAATGCCGATGCGGAGGCCACGCCGATTTCGCCTTTATGCATGGAAAGTTGAATGGGCGGCTTCAACGGACAAACGGGTCAACACGGGGAGTTGGCGCTAGAAGCATACCAGAAGAGGCCTTCCTAGTAAAGGCGCCGATTATTTTTCGTGACTCATTGTTTGATCAGGTCAATGCCGGTTGTGTTCCCCCCACGGAAGCTCAAGGTGAGAGAGTAACCAGAAACCAGTTCACCAACACTTAAATACGTGGCAGAGAAATCTTAACCCAGTTCTAGATGACAGTTGTAAGAGACACTACAACGTAAATTAGCTTCACATGTATATTTCATATATCTGAATACAAAATAAGGAAGGGGAAAAAGAGCTTCTGAGATGGAAATTACACTCTATTTCAAGCTGGGGCCAGCCTCCAAAGGAAAATTCAGTTTCAGGTCCTTGTCAGTAGCATCTGAATCCAAATCTTGAGTTATGGCAGGTGCAGGGGACAGATAAACAGCAGCGATACAGCTCACGCAGTGACTGGCTAACTCTTTGGGTGAAAAAAGTAAAAAGAGCAGTAAAGAGTGAGCTTGAAAGAGGTGTGAGAATTAGTGTTACAATCGTTAAATTCAAAAGGTTGAAGATTGTACAGGTTAGCTGCGTTGTTGTTATGGCGGAAGCTTGGGCCGGCAGGGGTTATTAACTGCGAGCTCCCCGCCGACTTTTGTCAAGGCAGATGTAAAGTGCCTTATCGAATTTATTCACAGCTAGATCTATTGTGACAGTAGCTCTGTCTATGTTGTCGACAGCTTGTGTCGAAGGTTTCTGTATGAGTTCTCAGTAATTTTGGACGTGCAGAGTCCCGTTTCTCTGATGTCATTGCCAAAAAGCGGGGTGGACATGGAGAAGTGCCTTACAGTAAGTTACATACCAGTATTCAAAGAGACAATTGTTACGGATTACATCTGCAACATCTCGGTCAAGCCGCCGAAGACACCTCACGCTAGATGCGACTCACCTACGTCAGATGCCTTATGAGGCTGCTTTCTAAGCAACACTCATCTACACCACTCCATCTTTAACCATGCATTAACGTTCTTCTGGGCCGAGTTCCGATCCTGGAATTCCACCCAACTCAGAGCCAACAGTGAATTTGGTTCTGATATAAGATCTGTCTAAAAGCAGAGAGGGGTCTCCTTTTTGCGTTTCAGTTTCTATGGACAACAGCCAAGCTAAGATAAATCTTGTCGATTTACTCCCCTTTTTAATCCCAACCCAACTTGTGTAACTAGTTCACCACGACACAATCATGGCTCCCAAAGTGCTCTGGATCGGTCTCGGCAATATGGGGAGAGTGAGTACACCCTTCCATATTCTAAAATTGTGAACAGTCATCTCACACAAAGTCCAGGGCATGAGCAGGAATATTGTCCAAAAGGGCAACCTCGACTTGCCCCTCCTGATTTACAACCGCTCGACAAAGCGAGCAATTGACCTCAAGAACAGCCAACCCGAGGGCAAAATGGAAGTTGTCGAATCCATTACCGACGGCGTCTCGCGCTCCGACGTCATCTTCTCTTGTATTGCCAACGACGACGCCGTCCAACAAACGTACAAGGCCATTCTTGAGAGTGATATCAAGGGCAAGCTCTTCATCGACAGTTCAACTATCCACCCTAACACCACCGAGGCCATTGCCAAGCAAATCGTGGCCAAGGGCGCTGAATTCGTCGCCGCCCCTGTCTTTGGGGCTCCCGCGCTGGCCGATGCAGGACAGCTCACCGGCGTGCTCGCCGGCCCGAGAGCAAGCGTTGCCCGCGCCAAGCCCTGGTTCACTGGCGTCACATCGCGGGCCGAGATCGACTTGAGTGACGAGCCGTACAGCAAAGCTCTGACACTCAAGGTTTTGGGAAACACTTTCATTATTAACATGGTTGAGCAATTGGCCGAGGCGCATGTCGTAGCTGAGAAGACAGGGTTGGGAACGGACGCTATCCAGAAGTTTGTGGAGGTTATCTTCCCTGGACCTTACGCCGCTTATAGCACGAGGATGCTTAGCGGGGACTATTACAAGAGGGAGGAACCGTTGTTCGCGGTGGACCTGGCTCGTAAGGATGCTCGACATGCCCTCGATCTAGCCAAGGGTGTTGGGGCACGACTCCATAATGTCGAAACGGCAGATGCGCATCTCGTGCAACTGAAGGAGCATAGTGGTCCCTCGGGTGATATTGCTGGCATTTATGGAGCTACCAGGCAGGAGGCTGGTCTTAAGTTCGAGAATGGCGTCTGAAGCAGTTTGAGAACTGGATTAGAACACCCGACGATCTCAACATGCCAATATATTTTTATGCAATTTTTACCTGATTCGAACACAAAACCTTGCTCTTATTATACCTCCAAATACCATTCTGTTATCATATATTCAAGAAATGTCCCATTCGCCCTAGTGAGCAGAGAGCTACCCTAAACTTGTGATATGGCCCAAAATGTGGTGCCTAGCCGTGACGCAAGCTGACTAAGCACCGTTGCTTCTAAGCTATCGCTGGCTAATTACCGTGCTGCTGGGTGATGCACTATTGATTCCCAGTGATACACCAATCCCTGGGTTACGACACAGCTTTCCCCCGAATCCAAGCTCGTCGCTGTCATCTTCATCGCATCTTCCGTTTCCCTGCCGGCCGGGATTAGACATAACGAACGAACTTTTCCCCCCCGAACCGACCGGAATTAGCACACCATGGCTTCAGGGTACGCTCTCTTCCTTGCCGGGCAAGCTCCAAGAGCACCGTAGACAGAGCACCACCAGGACGGAATGCGTATTCTGTGCTAACTTATTTGATCTCTACCAGCTCTGCCGTATTCATTGGCCTTGTCATCATCGCCGCCTTGTGCGTGGCATCGTGGTTCCTCTCCCCCAAGGGCGAAAACCAAGTGTCAGTACTTCAACCTTGTCCCCTTCTAGACAAGCCTTCCTCGCTATCCAAACTTGGAGCTCCTAGCTAACAAACATCCTCAACAGCCTTTGGAGATCGTCCCTCATCCTCGCTATCGTGAGCTGCTATCTCTTCTGGGCCATCACCTTCCTCGCCCAGCTCAACCCCCTAATTGCGCCGAGACGAAGCGACCTGCGAGAAGAGTTCCTTGAATAGGCGGATGGACTGAGCGGAGGACGAGTGAGAATGGAGGGATCAGATACGAACGATGGATGGGGCACCGGAAGGGCCATGGATACGGGACGTAGAGACAAAGACGGATTGTTGTAATGTATTATCATTGTTGGTGCTGTTGCTTTTACCCACACGGATACCGTGTTCACAAACGGAGTTGGACGCTATTCTATATTGCTCAAAGACGTTCTACAAATTGGTACTTTTGTTTCCCTTTCCCTTCAACGTGATAAGGAAGGATTCCGACATGGGCGTCATCCAACCGCAAGACGGCCAGCCCATTCCTTTGCATACATCAACAATGCCCACAACGCTTTCCCATCTGCTGCCACGTCGCTCTCGCCAATGGAATCGACGTCTCCCAATCCGGCAAATCCCATTACGGCGCGGCCTACGACCCAGCGCGAAGCAGCACCGGCAATAGCCAGGAGGCACGCGGTGTAGTATCGGCAGTCAAGGAGAATGCGTAGGGCTTCGACGTTGTTGGCTACGACGGCCCATCCTAGGGACCGGGCGGCTGCGGGGACGTCGTACTCCCACACGACCATGAGAATCGGGAAGAGCTTAGTAGAGGAGGAGACGAGGAGTGCGGTGGAGACGGAATTGGGACGAGTGTATCGAGGGAGAATGCCGAGGAGATGGAGAGGGGAGAAGGGCGACGAGGTGAGGAAGCGGATGCTAACGTGGAAAGCGGCTGTGGAGAGGAAACAGAAGATGACTGGCGCGGGAGTCAGCGATAGATTTCAGAAGAGAATATACGAGGGCACAATGGGAAGGAGCCTGGAAATACTTACGGAAGAATATGTATTGAAACACAATGGGTTGCTGAGCTAGCTTGCCCAAGTTGCTTTCGCCGGGGATGGCGCCTGGGACTGTTTGCTTCTCGAGTCGCGCCCATGTTAAGTAAACGTCGAACAAGAGCAGCAGAATGCCTAATCGAATGACGGAAGGCTATTTGAGTATATAAAAGTCAGGACTAGTTCGTGGAGAAGAATCAATTACTTTGGGGGGGGGGAGTCATGAGACGTACATCAAAACGATCGCCATCTCGCATGAGGGTGTTGTGCAATAGATGACGGTAGACCTGTATCATGCAAATATCAGAACCAAAGATTAATGACAATTTTAAAACCTTCTTCCGAAACCAACCTGGGGTTTAATGAGAACCAAATCAATAAACAGCACGACAAAGTCATGCTCAACATACTTGTCGCAGAACCGTCCACACTTGCGACACACAGTCAAGCGGATGTTGTGTCCGCTCGCCTTGTCACCCACGCCCGAGTACTGCGTCCATAACGTCTTGACTGGATACCGACACTCGATGCATATGGGCATTTTTAGGCACTGAAGTTGCTGGGTCAATGAGGAGGATTATGGTGGTGTTTGGCGTATCTTCGCATGGCGGGATGTTGATGGCGGGATGTTGCTGGTGGGCCATGCAAATGCTGGCTGGTACAGAGAAAGTGACAAATGACGTGGGGGACCTCCCCTTTTCACACTTTGTCTGTTATCTTATCACTTGCGATCAACCAAAAACCAGACAGGTCAACAACTCTGCAGCACGTACTGTACATACTGTAACTACCGGTACATACATGAATTATTGTACGTCGAATTGAAGTCATGATAAGATCCATTCTGTTTGCAGGCAAGTAAGTTTTGCTCATTTTTCATTTCATGAATGTAGATAAACCCCATTTCTAATGCCCAAAACAATGCGATAAAAAAAAAAGAAAGGTCTACTGTACTAACTACTATGTGTCTGCCTACAAAACAACTTGTACTTTGTATTCTGATGAATCGCGGTAATACCTTTGCCCAAAAAAAAACGCCGTGCAGCTTTCAACAACATGCAGACGCCCGTACAAAATGTTCATGACCCCAGCAACTAAAGAAAAACCAAAACCAAAGAAACGCCGCCCATTCTTCAATCCAACTGGGGAACCGTCTAACCGTCTCTTGGTTTGGGGGAAGAGGGGGATCGCTCCCGTGAAAATATTCCAACAGGCCGCCCAATTTCTCAGTCTCATAGCCTCATTGTCGTGCATGTTCACAAACTTGTTCAGTCATCTTTACCCCCCTTGAGCCCTCCACCGAATGACCTGCTCCGTACGGCTCCGTCCCCATCACTTCGACTGCTGCTCCCAGCTCCTCCAACAGACAGTGTTTCCATCAGACTTGTTGGTGGAACACCTTGGGTCCTTCCATCCTCGCTGCCCGTGTCCGCCAGTTCTATTAGGTCTCCGCCACCGCCAGATTGACCTTTTGCTCCTCCAAAACTCGAGCTAGGATTTCTAGCCAGAGCGCCTCTGAGCCATGTCTCGACGGTAGCAGCCGCTCGGTCCAACCCGCTCCCCTGTTGAGTCGTCGAGTTCACATCCTGGCCTTCACCAACGTGGTTCTCGATCAGGCCTCCTGTTTCTGGCCCGAAGCCAAAGTGAGCCGTTTCCGATCCCATGATTGACATGGAGGGGAGGTTATCTATGTTCAACCCGGGGATATGCTTCTTGGTCCATGTGGTGAGTGCGTCTCTGTCTGGCCCGGGAGCTCGTGCGTTGGCGCCCATGGATCCTACCCCGCCTGGTCGGCGCATCCATGCCGGTAATGACTCCCCGCCTTCACTGATAGCTCGACCGGGGCTTGACATTAGAGTAGAAGACAGCTGGGGTCGATAGCTGAGAGAACTCGTCCGGCGAGAAGTCGCGCCTTCTACCGAGGCAGGCGGGTTGCTGGATAAGTCAATGCTCTGTCGAGGCGTAGAAAATGTTGAGATTGTACGAATACTCTTCTTTCGTCGAGGAGGGAAGTAGCCCATGGCGTTTCTTGCTACTCGACCAATCTCAACAGGTTGTTGGAGCGAATCAATCTTCACCCATCGTACATGTGTCCATGGCTTATCCTCTTCAGTTGGCTTTGACTCGGATGCGGTCCCATTGGTGGGTCGGCTAAAGAAATCGTCGTGAGGTGTTTGTGATCCCGACACTTCGTCTTCGGGTGCTGGGGTTTTGGCGAGGAGATCGACCTTGTGGTCGTTGTGCCATGCAGGGGGATCACATGGCCGGCCCCTAATCTCGCAGGCATCAACTGGAATAGTGAGCCACTTGCGCATCTGGACGCTGTCCCGAGACCAAAGCCCGTTGGCCTTTCTAAAAGCGTCCTCCCTGCACTGATACCGGAGAATAAGACCCGCATAGGTGTCGTTGGGTTGGACCCTGTGGATGTAGACATAGTACTCTTCAAGCGGACGCTCTTCTGGGGCCGTCTCGTCGGAATTCCTGCGCTTGTGCTTTCCTGTGACATCTAGGCCTCCATTCACACCATCATGGCTCTCTAGGACCTTGGCCTTCTTGGCTGCCTTCAAAGCAGCCTCCCTCTCTGCGCGCGAACCCGCCGCCACATCGTCCATCGAGGGCATCTTATGAGGGGGTGCCGGGCCCCAGGAGTCTGGTCCTTTGCTCGAAGAGCTATCGCTTCTTCCCCAAGCCCCCGTAGCTCTGGTGGTGGACTGGGACCTCTTCCCCCCTTGAGCAGGACCATCGTCACTAGAAATGAGGGAGTTAGCGAAGCCTTGAACGGAGGCCCAGCTTTGTGATAGCGAGTCATTGAAGAAGTTGGCTAAATTGTTGCTGCTGGGGTTGCGATTGAGGCTGGGCCCAGATCGTGTCGAGTGGTGAGGGCTTCCGGAGCGGCTGTTCGCGGGGCTCAAGGCGGAGAGCAGGCCGTAGCCTTTGGTTGGGGTGGATGCATTGCTACGGCTGCGAGCGTTGTAGTCGTCATTGCTTTTGGCGGGATCGTCACTGCCAAGGGCGCTGAGGAGGCGACGGTTGCGAGGGCGGACTGAGCTGTTGGAGCGGGAGTCCGAGGACCTTGACGCCTGCGCGAGGGCCGACGAGGACCGGTGCGACACGGACGTGGTAGAGCGACCCAGGTCGGTCATGATGGCCGTCGGGTCGGCGACAGCGACAGAGATGAAAGCTCGCGAGTCAGGCGGCGGCTTTGCATCAGAGCGTGGCTTCGACCCGCGCTGGAGGGGAAGTGGTTGATGTCGACATGCAACGGATGCGCCAAGTTGCTGTTACGTATGTGGTATCAACGGCAAAGGGGTGAGCAAGGCGACGGAGCAAGTGACGGGGCGAGTGCGGGCCGGGAGGCAGGGGGTAGGTGAAAGATTGATTAGAATGGATGATAAGCAAGATTGGAGCTGTGACGATTTAGATGAGTCGTGAATGGGTTTTGCGTCGTTGGCACAGGATGTTGTAGCAATGCTGATCAGATTAAAGGTGAGGCAACGTTGGAGAGGAGTAGTTGTCGCTGTGGTCGTCGGCGGCGTTTGGTTAGGTAGGTGTCTTCATGGTCGGTTTCGTTTGCTGTTGCAGCAGGTTGGGGGCCGCTGGAGCTGAGAACGGGGCAGGGTAGTGGTACCTTGTGTAAATCTATCCAAGGACAAGCGGGCTAAGATGGTCACGCAAGCAGTTCTTGAATACCGGCTAGTTAATAATGCACGGCAGTGATGGAGTAGGCCGGAGTAGAAGATGTTCAGGGAGAACCATGAATTTGGACGAGGTCTGAAGCCGTTGCGAGTGCTTTGCATTGAAACGAGATCCGTATTCGTACAGTGACTGTAGTAGGTAAACTACCTTGGGCAGGCGGTGCAATGTACAAAGGTCTTAGTGGATGTTTATTTGTGGTAACAGCGGCAGAAGCCCAAAACGATAGCCGGCAGCAGAAGAAAGAAGTAATTACGAAGTAGCCTTTATTAGTCCTGTGGCTTTCTTTATTATTGGAGGGGCTTAATCCTCGTTAAGAGAGGCTCAGAAAGAAGGTGGCGGCTTGAGGATATTAACTAGCGAACAAGATCTAAGCGACGAGGCCGCGTGGAGGCTGCACGAAGGAAAGGTTCAGGGATTCCGAGGTCCTCTCCGTCGTCAGCTCTCTCCATTGTCTCCATCAACTAGCCCAACCACCAATTTGAAGGGATTTTCACAAACATCCATCTCAGAGTTACCCATCTATCCTGAAGACTTTGCCTCTGACGCTCGCAGCAGACTGAAGGGAATTTTTTTGTTAAAAAAAAACAAAAACACACACACACACACACACACACACACACATCAAATGGGCCATGATGGAACCCCCTCCGGGGAGGGGGGATCTTCTCACTCCCCTGAAAATTAATTGAGACGGGGAAATGGAATGAATACCTATTCGAGATTACGTGGATTCATTACTTCGACCATGTCCCGACGACCCGGCCATGACGACTGCGCAAACGCGCACCTACGGATCTCGGCCATAACTACTCAGTACTAATGCAGATATTATCTGAAGTTTTGTTTTAGGCCTGTCCGTGCATCTAAACCTTTTGTTCCCCTATTTGAGTACTCTAGACTATATGCTTATACATTTGCCCTGAACCGACCTCGTGCAACTTTGTTACCCTTCCCTCCACAGTCCACGTCATGCTTCGGAAATTATGAAATCAGTATTGCAAGTACACTCATCTGCCCGACACCATCACCCTTTCATCTCCTTATCCATTCATCCATCTAGTGGTCGCCCCGTGTATTAAGTGGCTATCACTTATTATTCAAAGTGTCCATGATAGGGTTTGGCCCATGACTGAACACCATGTCGTTGTTAATATATATGATACAGTTTCTCTCTTGAATTGGCATCCACCATTTCATTGCCCTTAGGTGGCTCGAAGATATATCCAGCCCATCGTTGCACTCAGCTTTCCAAAGCTTGTTGACTCCTGTTTAGCCCTACATATCCTGGTAAACCATGTCATACCTTGCCGCTCCTCCACTTTCCGGTCGTTTCCACCTTCATCCAGCCTATGAATAGATGGGCGTCAGATTCCCCTCCTGATGAACCCAACGTACCCCGACCACTTCATTACGGATTGTTCATAAAGCCTGTTCTTCATCCGGTTACTTCACCTCCTCTTCTACACGGGCTTGTTCACAAGCTCTCCGTGATGAGATATTACTTGCCGGCCCTCAACGGAGACGAAGCAGGTTATCCAAGCTTCTGACCTGTTGTGCGAAAGTCGGCACGACTTTACAACCGAGTCCCCAGCCGAGCGTATCCCTCGCCCAAATTAGGATACGAGAACTTCCCATTGGGCAACGGGCCTCCAATGGACCTTGCTCTTTCAGGCTGTTCCAGTAAACTCGGACGATATCCCTGATTATTTGCATTCATCTTATCTTGTTCAGTGGTAGGCTTGATTTTTAACCTGATAGGAAGTCAATGTTGACGTTGTTCATGTCACCATTGATGCCGAAGAACTGAAACCTAGTGAAAACATTAGTGACCCTCCTCAGCTACCGTCGTAATGCTGACTTACCAATCTTCCACATTGAGCGCTGAAGGAACAGCGTGCCCTTGTCCTGAAGCTGTACTCCAGCTGTCAGGACTCTCACCCTCTGCTAATGCTCCATCCAAGTTGGGTGGCCACAGGTTGGCCGGCGCTTGGAAGCTCTGTGCCCCCTGAGGCATTATTCCGTTGCCTTGCCCAGTCTGTTGGAACTGGCCTGTCTGGCCATGCATGCCACCCTGCATATTCCCACCTGGCATTGTGCTCATGACGTTTGGATCTAGTCCCGTATGTGTTTGAACTGGTGATAGATTTGGAAGACTGGACATTGCTGCGCTGTCCGGAAACAGTTGATCAGGCTGGAAGTTTTCCCAAATAGATTGCGATAGATTGGGAGAATTTCTGGTCACAAGATATAGGTCTGGAGGAGTGGTAGGAACTGAGAACGACGGATTGAAAGGTGTTGCTGGCCGAGTTTGCGGCCGCGAGTTCGTCTCTCCCATGAATGTATCTGCTGAATGGTGTTGCGCGTTGGGCGATGCCACAGGTGGTGGCTGCATGCCGCTTGGATGATCATTCTTGCACGCACTAGGGGTCTGCGGTCTTGATCGTTCATAAGACTCCTGAGGTTGTGGAGTACTGGATGTGAAATCGATCGCCATCTCGTCATATTTTCGTTTTGACGCTTCTGGTTGGCGATTATGCTGCTCCAACTGTGAGAGAGCTTGACGCATCTTTCGGTGCCTTTTGCCCTCGGCCCTTTGCAGTCGCTCCTCCAGCACCTTGTTTCCAATAATAGATTCGAAAAGGGCATATATCATCTTGCCAACAAGCCAGACTTTTGAAATCTCCTTCATTGCTTGCATACAACTTCGGAGTCTATTCTGTGTGACCGTCTGAATCGAGGCCACAGGTGACCTCATTTGATAGACATGCATGATCAAAGCCGAGAACAGACTATATACGACGAATGCAGGGCAATACCGAAGCTCGTCATGTGTGGCAAGGTTTTCAACAATCGAGGTGATCATGGCCGCGGCCTGGAACGCAATATTGCGGGATGGGTAAGGATTGTGATCTGAAAACCGATTTGCTCCACCAGGAGGCATGTGAGCTCGATGCAATAGGCACAGAGTCGTGTAGTAGTTGGAGTGAAGAATCGCAGACCAGAAGTGATGTCGGGTTATTTCCCAGTACACAGGCCTGGGGCAATTTTGAAGCCAATCAGCCAAAGCCATATCGCTGTGGGTGAGGTCGATAGCGTTTCGTTGTCGTCCCTTTGAGGCCACTGAATACTGCTGCGACAACACGAGGCCCATAATCTCGCAAAGTTTGACGTATTGGAGGAAGAATTGGACGTGGATCGGATCCGGAGGATACTCGCTGGCGCGATCTGTTTCGTCTTCAATGAAGTCGTCCTCTGTTAACATCTCAACGTCGGAGTCATCTAGGTTGATGTGAACAGGTCTTCCCAGTGCTACAGCCACCGAACGATCGCGAGTGAAGAGGGTCCACCAGATACGTTTCCAGAGCCTCTTGTCCGACCGAGTTAGCTGGGACTGCTCCACGGACCGATGCATACCCGAACCCTGAGCAACGATGGTAGCTACTCGACTCCAATAAAACACGTTCTTGGTCACATCCTCAGGGCCTTCCCAATACCATCCCATGAGCAACAGAGACTGAACGATAGTAACACGGTCGTCCTCATAGTTGGCATCATAAAGAGCCTTGGCTCTCTTGTAAAATGTTAGTGCAGCAGGTGTTGTTGAGCCATTGGCATCCATGAGTTGAGCGTTATTACAGGCACGAGTGCCAGCGAGCAAGACGGACTGGAGGAGTAGCAGAGATGGTGGGTTCTTAGGGTCCCGATACTGTCTCATAAACCGGGTCCGGTTGATGACGGGCACAATAGGGTGTACCCATTTGAAGTAGGACTCGATGAGCTCGTCGCAGAGGGATCGCGGTGGCAGGAGGAAAGCTCCTCTCTGGTGTAGGATTTCGATCTCGACATTGTCCAATTCGGTTAACCGAGCTCGTGAGCCACGGACGTTCTCCGGAAGCGGGTAGTGAACGACATCGGCAGATCCTTGGCGGTCGTGGACGAGTAATGTGAGGTTGGACGACTCGCCGAGATATGCGACCCGGCCAGCTTCGGTGATCGGGGCACGGGTGAACTTTGGTTTCATCACTAGGTCGACGTAGGTCCCATTGTCAACTTCTTCTTTCCTCGCTTGGGCCTCTGTCAATGAGGTAGGAGGAGTGCCATGATCAGAATGGAATACGGATGGTGTTAGTGTAGGAAAAGCCGTGGGCGCCTGAACAGGCGGACGTGGCGTGGGCTCCTCAGTGGTATCACCTCGGTCGCTGTAAAGGGCGTATTCGCGATTAGGACATGGATTTACACAAACTATACACGAGTATAACGAGAGGGCCGCGAACTGTACCTGTCAGAATCTTTACCGGTTGCATTGCCAGTACCCTGGGTCTTTTTGCGCTTGGGGGTCGGGATGCGACATTCGATCTGGAAAGCGACGCAGTTGGTGCATGGTACACCGAGGCTGGCCGCATCGCAGCGGACCTGGATACTCGGGTTAGTCAAGACCAAGACAAGGCGGTGACCAATGAAGCAGATGATTTTCGTTTATGATGGGCGGCGATGGTAGTAAAGGATAAATTGATCGGAATACCTTTCGGGCATGGCAGGTCTAATGACATGTGGTCAGCGCTCAGTTCAATAGCCAGCATGAATATGTTTGGTGGATCTGAAGGTAGATTCGACGATGTCTCCGCTGATGCCTCGGCTCATACTGAGGGGAACGAGGGGTCCCATGGCGCGGTGGACGGCTCAGGAGGCAGAGGAAAAACTTGTGTGTACATACCTCACATGCGCGTGACGCTCGTTGCCTTTATAAGTAACGATGAATATTAGCAAAAGATTGCTCGCGATAAGTTTTCCCACTTTATTTCTTTCTTTTCGGCCGGAGAGCGTTGGATGGCGCTGGGGAGGGCGGCGGGGGATGAAGACACAACATACCTTCTGAAGCTCGTTTGTGATGCCGAGGTTGCTGACGCCATGTTGGGCGCCGGAGGAGTGGGCGTCGACGTCGACATTGTACCTGTGGAAGGTGGACCTTGATCTTGTGGTGATGGTTTGAGCTGTACCTGCGTTGGCCCATCGCCAGACGACATTTCGACGTCCATGGAGCCGGCTATTGGCTTGGTGAAAGACGAGAGTCTAACAAAAAGAAATCGAGGGTGAAGGGGGGGTTGAGAAGTTGTCGCGATCTGACCGTGCACGCGGCCAGCGACGGAGGAACCACCAGGGCAGAGCAGAGCAGTGCAGTGCAGTGCAGCACAGCGCAGCGCAGCCAGTCAGTTCAGTGAACCAAGGCGGGCAGGTCAGGTCAGGCTGGCAGTACGCCTGCAGTGGGCACTGTAACTCGGATCCTCCCGATTGAGTGCTAAAGTATAAAGATTTGTTCGGCCTCTTCTTTTTGTCTGCCTAGATGGACTATAGGCTATTCGCTTACTGCTTATAGGCAGCGACTCGGGAGTGACAAGCTTGTTGACCAAGGACAATGGAAAGCGTGTATTTCCCCCCTACAAAAAAAAACCAGACAGTCAGATGCTGGATGCTAGCAACACAATACAGGCCTGGCTGATGAAGATGCAGTACCGGGCGGAGTTGAGTGCAAGTAGCCGCGGGGGCGGGAAGGCGAATTTTTGGCAGCGGGAGCCAGGTGGGACGGGGTGTGTGCTGGAATGGAAGCGCTCAAGATCCGAATGACTCCGCTGAGGGGACGAAAGGAACAAAGGAGTAATTGAGGAACTTGATGAAAGCTGGATAAAAAAGTGGCCTTTCGAATTAACGATCAACTAAACGGTGTTGGACAACGGGACTGCCGGAAGCTCCTGGCCCCAAAATCCAGAATGATGGCTTGCAGTGTCGGAGATAGTGGAGGGATCTGGACTGGGGTCCTGTGTCCGTCCTCCGACTCGACCGTGGGGATTGATGTCGCGACAGTCCAAGAGTGGCGACGAGCCCCGTGGAGTTGAGTGGGCCACGAGAAGACAGGGACAAGTTGTCGATTGTCAGGCCAGCCGGCGAGGAAGCGAGGTACTTTTACCTTGTCTCCAAGTCGTGAAGAGGGATACCAGTATAGGCGCCCTTCGTTGGTGGCTACGGGACAGGAGGTACGGTGTACGGTACGTACTCGGTATCGGTCCGTCGATTCTCGTTGTGTACGTTCGGCCGGGGGCGACGCTGTAATTAATAGATGAAACCTCGTTCAATGAGTGCCGAAACGGGTACAACCTTTGAATTGGATGAGGTGAGATGAGACAAGGCTGGAGAGTTGTGTAAGAGAGAGTGTTGGAACTAAAGTTTGCAAGTGTAGATGTCGATTAGGAGTAAGGTTGGAGAAAGGGTGGTAGGAGCTACTCTTGTTAATAAGCCATAGTCAGGGTCAGCTCAGGTCTCGGCTCATGTCAGTTCTAAGCAATATCGTCAAGATAGGCTAGGACAGGCTCCGATTTGGACGCCGCGGTTGTAGAGATAAGTGTGTGAGAGTCAGGGATGTGGCTACTTTATAAACAAGTTTACGACTATAAAAAGGTGCGTGAAACCCTCCCAAGACGTGGAGGAGGCACGGCTAGCTGTGACGGTAGCGTCATCTGAGCGTCCTCCCTGTGAAGAGGCCAGCCTGACGAGGCCAAGGGGTGAAATACTGGGAGTACAGCTAACCGTGTAAACTTGCTCACTTTGCCTGTCTTCTTGCGTCCTACCCATTCTTGCCACTTATTATAAAGATAAACCGTTATTACGCGAAACAAACGGGAAACGCCCGTTTTTTACATATATCCCGTAAGGGAGGTTTCGTGCCTCATGTTCTGTAAACCCACCCCTCCCCCCTAGGCTGGAGTTGATGGGATTGAAGATGGCTCTGGGGAGAAAAATGACTTAATATGACTTCACTCGCATCCCCCCCAAAAGAAAGAAAAAGAAAAAAATATCCTCGTACGCATCTTTGAGATGGTTTAGATTTCCCCCCTCTTGCCTGCGACCCTATGAGCATGTGAGACAGCAGCTTGCGGTGAGGAGAATACAGAGGACGAGGGGTGTGAATGTTAGGCGCGTGATGGGTGCGGTTGTTCTCCGAGACCGTACGTGGGGTGAGCAGAGATAGTCCCCACTGAAGGATCGACACACTTGTCGAAATTTCGAGTTGCACATGAGTGACACTAACTATGACATGTGAGAGAGGGAGAGAGGAAGACAGAGTGGAACGCGCTTTGAGCGCTTGGCGGTTGGTCGGAATGGTTGGGTTCACCTTTTGACCTTGGGGTGTTGCGGAAACTTGGAATAAATACGGAATATGGAGTATGGGGCAAGAACATGGCGGCGGCGGCGGGAAAAGTCCCAATTTCGTTTTAGCTTGTCGAGGCTAACGGTGAGCTTTGGAGGAGCCAAACCCAATGTAAGTCGTTCTAAACTTCGGGTACGGACTACTTCGTACATTTGCGCAAATTGTGCTATGGGTATGGGGAGTGGTGATCAGGGGACATGGACATACCGTATAGAAGAGGTCCCACCAATTTCCCTATTCCTTCATCATCTCCGTGCCTTGGGGCGGGAAGCTTCCATTGTTGACTGAAAAAGCGGGTTTGAAGTTGTGCCGTAAAGCTGGGGAACAAAGTTGTCCGCGTCTGGATTGGCGGATTACGGAGAATACCTAGAGAGATGCTTCCAAGACTCCCTGATTTGGATAATGATGGCACGTGCGTAGACGGACTTTGAATGGATTGACGAATGTCCGATTCAAGAGCAAATGCAATGTCTCTTCAGATCACGTCGTGGATAACTAAACCGCCTGTTGCGTATATACAGTATGTATGTATCTAGCTATCATCGATTTTAGTAGTTACAGTGACGGGAGAAACATCGTAACCTCCGGACCCCAATGTTTGCCTAGTACCTACCTATGAGCAACCTTTCGTCCTTCCTAGACGGGCGGAACATCTTCGAGGATAGTAGTTCCGGCAGGGCCCCGAACAAGTGATGAGATGGGTTGATAGGCATCCTACCACGTTGCCTGCACCTCGTCCCCTTCATCTGTCCCTACATATGTGGAGGTATACAGTCCGACGGGGAACACACACCACGCGATACGTGCAGTCTTCAACGCCGCAATGCCACATCAGGCACCACCTCCTCAGTCGGGATGTGGTGCGACAAAAATGACGACGTAATCCTCAGGGGAGCGAAGAGCTGATGGAACCGCCACCAATTGGCAAGTTTAGGGTCATGAGCCCTTTGAGCGCGGTTCGAGAGCGGCTTTCACATGCAAATTACGAAATAGGTACGGTCGAACCAACAGCACCTCACTAATCACCTACCGGGTACCGGTACTACCGGCGCTGTAATTTGACTACCTACTCCTTCCCCGAAAAGGGCACTTTGCCCCGCACTCAATTAGGTCCACTTCCCCCAGCCTGTTTAGTCTTGGCAAGCTTGGTCCTCTACGGTCTTCTTCCCCCGGCTTTTCTCTAAGCCTTGGACGCTTCTTTTCTTCTCCGCCGTCACCTAGACCTTCTGTGCCATGCCCACAAACGGCGCCACGCTTCACACATGTTTTAGGCTTGCATGCTTCGCCTGCCACACCATCGTCCTCGCCGCTGCACTACCCGCATTTCCCGTCTTGAGACCATCCCGGACAAGGATTCACGGCCATCTTCCGGATTCTCACTGCTCTCAGCCCTACACACACCCAACCCAGCTGGGGGGGAATCTACCTCACGAAGATCATGGTCATGTGGTACCATCGCTCCTCTTGGCATTCAGGTGGTATCAGTGTCGAAATCCTTTCGTCTATTGCATGTCCCAACTCCCGTTTTGACTGGACCGATTTGGGATTTGTTGTATATACATTATGGCTTGTTTCTTGCGTGTTCACGCCTTGATCACTAGTTTTTCTTCTTCGACGCCTTACCGTTTGCCTTCTTGGCTTTCAGGGGCTTCTCGACCTTGGCTACTGGGGCCCCGTTTGTTTTCTTCTCTACTTGGTCTTCCTCACTCCGTACCTCAATGCCGGCGATGAAGAAGGCACTCACCAGCTCCAATGCTGCCACGAAAACGCACAGGAGACTGGCAATAGCGAAGTGACTGATGGTGGAGCCGATCTCTAACCATGATCCCTCATCCTTCACCACCCAGAAGAAGTATAGAGTTAGGATGTCGCTACTCGCCAGCACCACCATGAACAATGCCGATGGCGCGACTCCGAGCATCATGTTTAGAACTCCTAGGTTTGCTGAAATCAATGCGAAAGGGATCATCAGCTTAAGTATGAGGAGAGCTCCCTGGGAAAAAGGATCAAATCTGGGTATCAATCGATTCACGCTCTCTAGGCTGAATGAAGATACTGATGCCACATTACCCGTACTAAAGAATGCTGACTGGAGTAGTACCATGAAGAACAGTGCAACTCGGGCGTCTGACAGCTGTAGGGGACGGATTGAACCTCGCTCACGTTTGACACCTTCTGCTTGTGCTGCTGCAACGCTGGACTCAAGGCGAATCCACACGAGAAGAGTGATGCTGAATGCGACATAGAAGAGGCCTTCGTATGATATGGTCAAAATGACAAAGGCAGGCGCGCATGTCAGGAATATGACGACTAAGCGATGCATGTAATGCTTGTTGGGTTGCAGACGGTATGCCAGAGGCATCAGTAGCGACGCTACGAGAACAAGCCAGCCCACAATTCGACTGCCACGAGGTAATCCCTGCTTGGCCTGGAGTGACATGGCACTGGTGCGAGTGACTAGACTCGACAGGATTGTTAGTCCAATCTGCCAAAGTCCACGTTAGTCATCTCTGCGTCAAATACCGTATGCGCTTTGAAGGAGCTGAGAGCTTACTTGTGTGCCAAGAAGGCTTCTGCTGGTGTGGAGGCGTTCCCTCTTTGTATTAGGCGACGAGAAGTCGGACAGCATGTAGTCCTCGAATATCAAGTATCCAAGGCCGACAAGGACCATTAGAGCACCGCCTACCAAACTGAATCTGTTAATCCCCGATCTAGGAGCGAGTAATATTTGGTATACTTACACGAGAGGAATGCTCTCTACCTTTATCGCAGGGAGCAGCGTGAAAGTGCTCATCGCCAGGCATGAGACAAGCCAGGTCACGCTGAGTAGTAGGTGAGATCGAAGAAATGAGATGCCATTAAAGATGGGCCAGAATGCCCCCAGAATGTACAGCCCCGTCAAAATTTCTCGATGGATATATCCGAGCGCCTGTCACATGGTTAGTTAGAGCAGAAGCGTATTTCTGCCTAGGATTCCTACCAAAGATTGGATAACACCAATGTATAGAAGGATGTTAAGCGTGAGGGTTGCTACAGCACCTCCCGACTGAATGTGTCCAAATAAAGCCTTGCGTCCCTTAGCGAGGGTAGCTCGGCGAGCATAGACCTCTTCCCAGAACATGACCGGGAAGAACGCGTAGGCATAATACTGCGGTGGGGATTGGGAAATGATAAAGGACGCATAGAGGGCAACCAAAATGGATGAAAAGGAGATGGTACCGAGAATTGTGCGCTGTGAGGGGATGCTCCCTTGTACAACGTATAGGTTGAGGACCGTGGTCACGGCGTATGCCATCCATCCAAGGTAACCAATGGTGATCAACGCCCTCAAGAACAACCAGTCGTATGTCTGGAGGTAGCGAAGGCCCTGCAGTCCAATGGCAATTAGAGCATCCGACTCTTCAATGGCCTCCTCATAGCGTCCATTGTCCAACAGAGTCCGGATGCGCGCGACATGCTGTTCCGGGGTCATGGAATGCTCGCTCAGAAGCTCATAAGGCTTATATCGAAGCTCTGTGGCCTTCTTCTTCTCTTCTTTAACACGGTACATCTCGAGAATGACTTGGGCATTGACCAATGACGCCTCAGCCTTTTCCTGGATGTCGGCAGAAAGGAAAGTCAGGGGGAGTTGGCCAACCCCGTTGGCCGGAAACTCGGTGCCAATTAAGTAAGCCATCAGCGCAGCCACGTCGGCCTGGGCGACGTCATGCCTCCTGATATGATCTAAATGCCAATCTGCAGAGTATTCATCATGACCAGGAGCAATGGAACCGGGATACAATTGAGGAGGGGCGACACCTGAACCCCAGGAGATGAGGGGAGTCCTGGTGTTATCTGGGTGTCCATCGCCATGACTACCCCAATCGCTCATGCCATGGTCGGCAGTGAAAACGAAAGCAGTACGGTCATCTGCATAGAAGTTCTGAATGAGCTCTGTCACCTCCTTGACGCCCTGGTCCACCACCTTGATGTTGTGCAGGTACTCCTTAGAGTAAGGTCGGTAGGAATGGCCAGACGTATCGAGCCCGAGCAGGTGAAGGAAGAAGACAATTTTGTCCTGGCGAAGAGCAGTGTTGAGGGTCTCATTAGTGGCGGCCGCGACGAAGAAATCCTTGACGTGGTCGAAGACCCAATAATCAAGATGCGTAGCATCCTTAGAGAAGTCCTCTAAGTCAGCACTGTAGGTAAAAGAGTCCACTCGTCCTGGGACCGCACCATGCTCGAACATGGGCAAGATATCAGGGCTTCCCCAGCTCCAAGTATGTCGGCTGCGGTTGAAGACGCTGTCAAAGTCGACAGGGTTGAGTTTCCAGCCAGTGGCGACTGCAGAAACATCTTCGTAGAGACCAGCGATGAGGGCAACATGACCGGGTCGAGACTCGGTAGGTACGCGGGTATGTGAAACGCCGAAGGTACCGTGTTCAAGAATTCGGGAACGAAGAAAGGGAGCGAGCGGTTGAGGAACAAGGTCTGCATCGGTCGCGGGATACGGATCAGGGAAGGATTGGAAGGCCTTGTCGGCGCGTAGTCCGTCACCTAGAGTCGCAAAATAAATCAGCGAGCAAGTTGGCTAGATAGAGCATAGGGAGTATTACCAACGAAGAGAACCAGGCGTTCGGCCGGTGGTTTAGAGTCTTCGGGGCGCTGAACGCCATAGAGTCGCATTCCTGAGACGATAGGACTCACAAAGTAGATGTCGAAGATGGAGAAGATGTAGACCAAGTGGAAGATGACCGCAATGGCCAAAAATCCAAGGCGACTAAAGCCAGCCATGACGACTCACAGTATAAAAATTCGTCGGAAGTGGCTGCGATGCTTGGAAGAGACTGGGTCGGGCGTCGCAAAACAAACGAGAGACTGGGGGAATCGTATTAAAGAGAGTGGATGTAAGTCAAGGGGTGGAGGGTCCGGATGGTGGAGAAGATCAAGGTATCAAGGAGAAAGGGAGAGGTCCATGACGTTATTAACGATTAAGCCCGGAGAAGGATAGAGGCGGTCTACAATGAAGGAGAGAATTGCGAGTCCCTTCCGTGTGATTGTAGACTGAGGATGAGAACGCGAGGTTGAGGTGTACAACCCCTGTCGGCGTGTGAAGAGTAAAACCGTGGCCAGAGCATGATATAGGTACTGTACGAAGTACTCCGTAGCCCGTCGTCCGTACCTTGCAGACAGCTCCTTCTGTTTTAGCACTTTTCGACTCAACGCGCTAAAAGGTTCCTGATCATCGCGCTAATTTTCCCTCCACCTCCCGCGATGAGTTGACCTTGTACGTGATTGGCTGACTTAATTACATTACAGAGTACAGGATGTCCGCTACAGGCATAATCCGTATATGTATGAATGATGCGGACGTTGAGTGATGACTGTGGAGCGGACCATTCATACCATCACCCCTGAATTTTTTAATACCCACGTGTCCCTTTAGCAACGCATCCATCTCTCGCTTTCATTGTTCACCTTTTCAAGTCGGGTTCGGCACAAGAACCCGGAGGGACAAATCATGCAACCACACGACCTTGATGAGCACGGAACTCTCACGAGCTTAAGCAAAGTCAACGTCACCAAGGTAATATGGTTTCTGTAGAGGCCTTTGGGATCTTATCCATCCTACCGGCCACGAGAAATACAACCAAGCAAATACAGTTCCCAGGGTATCAGTTCGAACCAAAAGCATACTCAATATGCCTCCTGCACCCACGTGTTCCAGCCTCCCTGCCCACCTCTTCATGATTCATATTCTAACCGCTCCGTCAATGATTTGATCACCCTTGCGTAAAACTTAGGCGCTTGAGGTCGTGGAAAGGTAATTTCCTCAACAAGATAGTCGGGTAGCACGTCCATCAATTCACCATCGCGATCCGGGTCAAGTTGCGGTCGGTAGGTAAACTGCACGTCGTCATAGCCGTCTGCCTGGTCGGCACTTTCGACTGCGAGCTTGAAGTGCAAAGCTGTGCAAACGTTAGGTGGCTGCTCGTCACGAGCCAAACATGAGAGACACTTACTGCCATTACGCCCAGTCTGAATGCAGTCAAATACGTCCTCCATTTCCTCCTGTTTTAATCCTCGCAATATAAGACCCGTCAGATCGCCATAGAGATCCTCCTTAGCTTGCGCTGCATGTTTGGCCACATGCGCGGCCTCGAACTGAGCTGCCCGACCTGCCGCAGAGTTTGGCTTCAGTGCACTCCCGGGAACTCTAGCATTGGCTTCCCCTGAGCGGAATGCACTCAGTTTCGTCGAAAGCGTCTTGACTTCGGTGCGTGTTTGGGATAGAGAGCCATTGAGTGTTTCCACTTCTTTCTCCAAGCTGTTCACTCTAGCATCTCTTTCCTCGAGTTCCTTTCGTAGTTCCTCGCCTTCTCTTGCCAATGTAGTTTGCGTAGCGAGTTCTTGTTTGAGCTCTGCGATCAGCTTAGTCGCTGCTACATTGTGTTAGCGGCCTGATGCCTTTTGTAACAGGTTTCGTAATTCTTACCGGCAGTACGCTCCTCGGCTTGTTTTCGCAAGCGATCAAAATTTCGTTCGGCTTCCTTAACACCAACATCCCGGAGATTCTTGTGCCGCATCTCGAGATTTTCATACTTCTTTGTTAGATCTCCCAGCCGTCGTCGAAGCGAAGCGTCGCTCGTATCATACATGCCCGCAGTCTCAACTGGGTCTGTGGTGATTTGTGACACTTCCGGATCTTGGATAGAAACATCGACATCCCTATATTCCGGTTCTTCAGGTGCCTCTAGTTCCTCACGCTGGGTTTCTGGTATCTCCTCTGGAGGTGTTGCGGCCTGGCGCAATCGAGAAGGACGACCCCGCGGTCTCGTTGCACTTGCTGGAACACTGCCCGTACTCTTGTTGATAATACCCTTCTTCACAGCGCTTCCAATAACCTTTGGCCGGCCGCGAGTCTTTTTCGATTGGGCAGATGCCGCGACGGGGGGCTCAACGAGTTCCTCGGATTCGATCAAATCATCTTGTATCTGTTTACTAGCCTGTCGGGTGGTGCGAAATGTGGCGGAAGTGCGCGACTCCGCTAATGATTCTCTTGGGGTTTCCAATACTGTTCTTGTCGCTGGCCTTCCCCTTGGTCGACCTGTGACCGGCGTTGACTTTACGACCTTGCTCAAGGCAAGTGGCCGACCGCGGGGTTTTTTGGTCACACTCATGGACTGTCGATTTCGCGCGGCTTGGATCTCAAAGGCATCGAAAGCGTCGAGGTCAGGCTCCGTGTCAGATCCTACGAGCCCCGCAAGGGGCGCAGACGCTTTTGCGCGTGGCATTTGGGAATGTCGAGGAGTAGTAGGAATAAGTGGCGGGAGCAAGGTTTTGCGCAATGGTTGGAGTAATGTCGATGCGATTGAAACGAAAACACTGCGCAAGTCTTCCGGAGTTTTATAGGTTGTACAGGTGTTAGTTGTCCAGTTGTAGATTTAACAAGGTACCTAGGAGAATGAGGGGAGCAGCTGAGGGAAGCGTTGAACATGTTTAGCCCGCGTCTCCATGAGGGTTTCAATGTAAACAAATGAGAGGCTGGCGCATCGGCCTGCTACGTACTCCACCAAACCTGCTGCTCATGCATGTGGTCTGTGCGCCGATTTTGCCGCCAAATCTTTCCGCCGTGAAGATTAGGGGCCGAAAGCGCCATTGAAGGCGAAGTATCCGATAATAAGATGAGCCTGGCTTGCATGTGCCCATCAATCGTTGCCTCAACGCGACCACGGTACATCGGCTGACCCTAGCGTCTGGAACAAACACATGCGTTGATCACCTCCCATCTTTTCTTCCCGAGCCATACAGCATTGTTCTCATCATACCCGTCGACCCGCACTCGCCCTCTTCTTTATTGTCTCTCTCCTCTGGGCAAAGCGCCACCTCATGAGTGAGAAGTCAACCCCGTGGTTGCGCTGGATCCTTGGGATGGGGGAGCGACGCAAGCTTGGCGATGTCGCCATGGACTTGCTGCTCTTTGCTGGCATGGTAAGCAATTCTTGGGGTTTCTCTACAATGGTTATGAGTAATATATACTGATATACCCGGGATAGATGACTGCCGGTCTCTACGTCGCGCGAACCTTCCTCAACCCAATCCTCAGCAACCTCGCAGATCCCGATAAAGAGAAGCACGAACAAGCCAGACGTCAGGCCAAGGCACACCTTGAGCGTTTGAATCGCCAGCGACAAGGCGATGATGAATACGACGACGATAGCAGCAGTTCGAGAAGAGGGCCTCGGCCAGAGGAATTGGTCCTCAACGAATACGAAAACCTGGTGGCCTTGGAGATGGTGCCTCCTCAAGATATCTCTGTTGGCTTTGATGGTGAGTTCCATGTGCTCAATTTTACGGTATTCGAATCGTAGATGAGTTGTCATGTTGTGTACACTAATACGTCAATCGCAGATATCGGTGGCCTAGACACGATCATCGAAGAACTCAAAGAGTCCGTCATCTATCCTCTGACAATGCCTCACCTCTACTCGCACTCTTCTCCCCTTCTTTCAGCCCCTTCGGGGGTACTGTTGTATGGACCGCCTGGCTGTGGTAAGACGATGCTGGCTAAGGCCGTCGCTCATGAGAGCGGAGCCTCTTTCATCAACCTTCACATTTCGACTTTGACAGAGAAGTGGTATGGTGATTCCAACAAGATCGTTCGCGCTGTCTTTTCGTTAGCCCGCAAGATGCAGCCTGCCATTATCTTCATCGACGAAATTGATGCTGTTCTCGGAACTCGGAGGAGTGGAGAGCATGAAGCCAGCGGCATGGTCAAGGCTGAGTACGGATCCTTATACCGGGTGTTGATAAGCACGTGAATTAACCAGTCACAGGTTCATGACACTATGGGACGGTCTTACGTCGTCAAACTCGTCAGGTATGCCGGCTCGCATCATGGTCCTAGGGGCTACAAACCGCATTCACGACATTGACGAGGCTATCCTTCGCCGGATGCCGAAGAAGTTTCCCGTGCCGTTGCCCGGCAAGGAGCAGCGTCGTAGGATATTGCAGCTTATTCTACAAAACACAAAGACAGATCCCGAGCACTTCAATCTGGACTACATTGCCAAGATTACAGCAGGCCTCTCAGGTAGTGATATTAAGGAGGCCTGCCGAGATGCAGCCATGGTCCCAGTACGGGAGTATATGCGACAACATAGGCAGAGTGGTCAAGCCATGTCAGCGGTGGACCCTAGGCAGTTTCGTGGCATTAAAAGCGAGGATTTTTTGGGACGAGAAGGAGGACAGATCAAGGCAAATGTGACGACAGCAGTGTCTCGGCGGTCAGGAGGTGAGACCACTGAGTACGAGGACGTGGATGAGCTTGTCACGGAGGAACAGGATTAGATGCCAACAGAAGAATATTTTGTTATGAATAGAGAAACCAACCCCCGTCATGGCATCACCGATCCAACATCCAATCAGCGACTGAATGGGTTTGTCGCTGGAGGGGTTGTCTAAGCATTCTCCGGGGCCGAACTGGACCGTATTGTACGCGCGGCACTGTATTGCCCAATTTTGGCTGTCGAAGGAGCCGAGCTTCGGCATCATTTGCTTATTTTTCCTTCTTGACCATGGTGGACTAACCCTTCCTCATTAGCACAGTATACGCGAGACTTGGAGAGACTTGAGGTTGACGATTTGAAGAGAATGGTCATCAATGGCGTCGGATCACGTCATTCAATATGACCCACAGAGTTTTCGAGGGGGTAAGATAGGAGAGTACCCACTAATCAGAGGGCTCTTTCGATATTTTGTAAGTATTCTGCTATCCCATCTACCCTCCGTTCATCGGGCGGGTGACCCAGCTGAATGGCGGTGGACGGTTGGCGGCTGAAGTGGCTCGCAGGGGCTTGCATCAGTGCTGCAACAGCGCTGCGAGGTCCTGCAACAGGTGCTGCAGTCCACTGCAAGGGGAGCGTTCAGAGCCAGTAAAAATGCCCTGGATGAAAATCCTCCATTCCAGACCGCCGATGTGCGGTCGTGACTCCCCGACTCCCGATTCCCGTACCTCCCCCGGACTCTCTCCTCTCACTTTTCTTTCAACCTCTTTCTTCTCTTTTCCTTTTTCATCTTCATCATCACCTACAATTACTGTTGTACTTACTGCAAGATTATTCGGACTCGGGCTTTGTGGCCTCTTTTCGCCTCTAGCTAGTTCTAATTGTCTTGTCATCCTTTACCAGTTCTTCCTTCCCCACCCCCACTAACAGTTCCCGATCGCCGCGGGGCTCTCTAGACTTTGACTTTCACCAGGACCTTGTTGCGATACCCCAATTCCTAGTTCCGTCACCTCCTCTCCTCTCTTGATCTCGTAACACCCATCATCATGTCGACCCCAACTGAGAAGTCCACCAACCCCTTGAAGCGAGTCGATCTTGACGGACACGACCTCCCTCCTTCACCCGCTCCCTCCAGCCCGCGCAACGGCCGCCGGAAGTATGCGCTGGCGACTGAGCTCGTCTATACTGACAGCAAGGACCAGTATGGGGCCTCCAGCATCCCAATTTATCAGTCTGCTACCTTCAAGCAATCTTCAGCCAACGGTGGTCAGCAGGAGTACGACTACACTCGGTCTGGCAACCCAACCCGCACGCATCTCGAGCGCCATGTCGCAAAGATCATGAACGCCAATCGGGCTCTCGCTGTGAGCTCCGGTATGGGTGCTCTCGATGTTATCACCCGCCTCCTTCGTCCCGGCGACGAGGTTATCACGGGTGATGACCTCTACGGTGGCAGCCATCGTCTGCTCACTTACCTTGCTGCGAACCAAGGCATTGTGGTCCACCACGTTGATACCACTACCGTCGATAGCGTGCAGGCGCGCGTCTCAGAGAAAACTGCCATGGTCTTGCTTGAGACCCCGACAAACCCTTTGATCAAAATTGTTGATATCCCCTCAATTGCTCGTCTCGTTCATGACGCCAATCCCAAGGCGCTTGTCGTCGTCGACAACACTATGCTGTCGCCCATGCTTGCCAACCCTCTCGATATGGGCGCTGACATTGTTTATGAATCTGGAACCAAGTACCTCTCGGGCCACCATGACATCATGGCTGGTGTCATGGCCTGTAACGACGCTCAGATTGCCGACAGGCTGTTCTTTGTCATTAACTCTACTGGATGCGGTCTCTCCCCCAACGATTCTTTCCTCCTCATGCGAGGTATCAAGACCCTCGCCATCCGAATGGAGAAGCAGCAAGCCAGTGCGCAAGCCATTGCTGAGTTTCTCGAGTCTAAGGGCTTCAGAGTCCGGTACCCTGGACTCAAGTCCCATCCTCAATACGATTTGCACTGGTCTATGGCCCGTGGTGCCGGTGCCGTCCTCTCTTTCGAGACCGGCGATACCACTGTTTCAGAGCGTATTGTGGAGGCAGCCCGGCTTTGGGGAATTAGCGTGAGCTTCGGATGCGTTAATAGCTTGATCAGTATGCCCTGCCAAATGAGTCATGCCAGCATTGATGCCAAGACGCGGAGGGAGCGACAGATGCCCGAGGATATCATCCGCCTATGCGTCGGAATCGAGGATGTCAGTGATCTCATTGAAGATCTTTCTCGCGCTGTGAGTTTCTTCCACCTCTGCTTAACACGATCTCTATTAACCTAGCGTCTAGCTCGTCCAAGCCGGTGCTGTCACCGTTACCTTGGATGGCTTCCACGCCGCCGGAGCTGCAAAGGAACTGGGAGAGACTCCCCTTGCTGGTTAAGGAGTGAGCGACTATGATTCTAGCTACTTGGCACTACGTACATGGCATGGCCCCCAGCCGCTGGGTCGTTGTCTTTATCTTCTACAGCGTGGTATTTGGCAACGCCGCAATGCCGACAGTCAAGCTGGGCACGTGATGATCATCCTATGAGAATGGGGAGATGGAAAAGAAGCCCTCTATGTCACGCATTTGGCAGTTCCAATACTTGTATAACATCTGGGTTTGGCGTTGGCGCAAAAGTCTTGGAATTAGAGCCCTAAAAATGACTTGCGATTTGTTGGAGACAGTTTCTAATTTAGGATAAAAGTGCGAGGACGTACATTGTGTCGCTCTTCTAATGAAGACGCTCGATGATGATCAAGTGTTGACTCCTCGTTTCCTGAACCCATGCCGTCAGCATTGGTGATCGAATGCCCTTCTCGGCTGTGGATGTCGATGTTCTATCCCGAGAAGGGATCTATTGAGGGAGTAAAGCCGCCGATTGGTGCCTAACCCAGAACCGTATCGGCTTGAAGAAGGCCTACATCTTGGTATAGAAGCGTTAGGTCTGAGCTTATGAGGCACATCCGTTCCATTTTGAGGAACAGTACTGATATTAAATGAATTCAAAGAGAATAACGTAAAGTATATACAACACCTTCTTTGTTTCGACGGCCTGAGGTCATCTTTTACAACACATTCATATTAAGATCCCTGCGTCACTTTTGAACGCCAGCAGGGACCCCTTTGATATCCTTCGTGACAGAATATACAATGTATATGTGTATGTGTACGTGTATGTGTATGAAGGAAGACATAAGTGGGCATGATTGGAACACGGCTTCCCTAAATGTGACGTAATATTATTCACGATATCAATTTCTCTGCCTTCTTCTGGTCTAGTTGGAATTTTCTTAAGTGAGTCATTATGTAGATGAAGCACGAGGCGAGTTGAACTTCTGTGATGTGACGACGTTCATCGAGGATAACTGGATGCATAGCTTGATCTTAATAAATATGCCTTGCATTGACTTGAGGAACGCGATCGCAGGAGCTATTATTTCGGTGTAATATGCTCTACCCTTGTCAACATAAGCCTGGGAAGGGTTGCACAAAATCGTGTTCGGCGAGTTGCCATGGATTGGCTGGAGGAACGAAGATGGAGAGACAGGAGGAAGACATGACAAAGCTGGTAGAGATCATTCTTCCTATAATTGGGTCTTGAAAGATATACGTAGGTGTAGAAGCGAGGATTTCATGGACACAGGAGTGCTTTTTAGCACGTTGCTTGATAGTTGCTCGTAGGGAATTCTATCACGCGCCTTGCCAACTACGTCCCCTTACTTTCTATAGGCACGGCCACGTCGATACATATGGGAGTTACGCGAACTCCACTAGACATATAAAAGAAAACCACGGCGGACCATATGCTTGTTGGGATGCTTCTTTGGTAGGCACGGCTTCCCTGGGCATACGCAACAGATACAGCAGGCATGGAGTTTATTTCTGGTCTGTCATAGCTCATTCTCCAACTCCGAAACAAATAGGTTCAGCAACCCTCTGGATCTAGAAACCGAGAGGATATGGTATAAGGGGTTGAATTGGCGAGCTGGTGTGTGATATCTACATACAAAATGTTTTCGGTATGGCTGACGCGGTCACGGGACAGTTATGACGTCTCATCTGATTGTACAAACTGCCCTTACGTCGGGGTTGATTCTCAAATGAAAACTCCATGTATTCTGCTTAAGGGGACTGACAGATGATATATATATACTGGTTTGAACAAGAAAATGTGACAGCTTCGTCATGTAAGCAAGAAAACAAACAGACGAACGAACGCTCACCTCCCAACTCCTATGTATAAATGATGTGCAGAACGCCATATTTTAAAAGTCAAAGCGATCGGGCAAAACGATGGGTGCCACCAGCGTCCAGGTGTACATGCCATAACAGACCCAAGCGCTTGCAATCTTGACATAACTCGCGGCGTAAGTACGGCCGACAGGGGCAAAGCTACTGTCCTGATTTGCCTCGTCAAAGTTCATGGTCAGAAGAGTGGCAACCCAGGCCGTAGCCAAAAAGAAAATGATGTGAAAAACGCTGTAGCTGTACTGGGTTCCAGAGCGCTCGTCATCGTGAGACGGGTGGTCACCGTATTCGCTGTCGTCATCATCTGAAAGCATGGCATCGGCGGGAAGGCTGCCTTCTTCCACAGCTCGACGAAGAGCCTCAGCACGCATCTCACGACGAGCGCTGGGTTGTTGGGTGACAAGATCATGCTCATCCTCATCTAGGCGGATGCCATTGGACGTGCCTAGGCCAAGACTTTGGGTGGCAGCGCGGGTTGTCGTATATGCGACGGTCAGCATGGTTACAATAGCGCCAATGACAATTGACGTAGTTCGGGTACCCTGAGCGCGAATGAGGGGGTTACACTGGTTATCGTCAGGCTCCATGGACACAGCTGACATGGTGAGGTAAGTGCAGTAAACTGCAACCATGGCAGCTTGGGCCAGACCAGCCTTGGGGTTGTATTCCTGGATAGTGGGGTTGATGGAGATGACGGAGACGATGAGCCAGAGGATGAGGTTGATTGTAATGACAGCCTGGTTCATATGGCACTTGTCGCGAGCAAAGAACAAGTACTGAACAACAGTCATGGCGATAGAGCCCAAATACATCCCCAGAGTAGATCCAATGAGCACAAACCTCCAGAACTTAGAGTCGGTGTCCTCGATTTGAGCCAGGCAGTATTCGGCCCAGTTGTGAGCTAGGTCAACCAACAGAATAAGACCGAGCATCAAAAATAGCATGGCGCCAGCAAAAGCGATGTAGTTGCCCCAAACAACGAAGAACTGGTTGGGAATCAGGAACGAGAGGACGATGAAGACGACCCAAGCAATGACCTTGGGGCCCCAGTAACCGTTTTGGATCGCAGCACGGGGGTGTTTCGAGGAGGAGACTCCGAAGAGCAGGCAAGCAAGAATAATGTGGAAGAGACCGAGGGCAAAATTAATTCGATGGACAGCAAGCCAGCCATAACAGCTGCCGTTAGGGCAGTTGATCTTGACATAGTCGAGCATTAGGTGCTGTAGTTTCTCAATGGCCCATGGTGTAAGCATTATCCAGGCGACTATAGAATTGACGAGGAGGAGTAGAGCATATCCGATACGGGTCGCGACACTGGTGGAGGAGGAGTCAGTCGGATTCGAGAGGGACGAGAGGTTGTTTAGCCATGACAGGCATACCTGTTGCCGCACTTGCCGCAAGCACTGCAGACCATGGAACAGGTCGCGGCACCACAGCAACTGGCCACGACGGAAATGATCTACCAGAAGAATCGGATATCAGTCTTGTTCAGCATAAAAATGGTGTGTTTTAAGGAAGGGCGTACAGCGCTCATGCTCGGCACCGCGAGAAGCGGCAATGATAAGAGTGCACCCATTGCGACGATGGAGTAGGGCGCTTGCGCTTGCGCGAGGACGGGAGACGCGTCGTGTCAAGTTTAAGCAAGGAGCGAGACGCTCGGATTGAATATAGAATGGCAAAATAGAAAACGTGCGAGAATTGCAAAGACTGTAATCTGTGCTGAAGAGTTTGGCTAGTGGTGACGTTTGCCTGGGTCAGGCTGGGACAATGGAACGATGAGGCTGGAGGAGGCGCTGAATCGCCGGACCCGGACCTGCCCAGATTTGGCGGGCGAGTTGGATGCACGTGAGATTACGTCGCCTCTCGTTGCACAACTCGAAGTCTCTACGGAGCAAGGCCGCCTAAAGAGGACAGAGGGCGTCTTACGTAATGGTCATGTGGCTGCCATGTGGCTGGAGCCCGCTGACCCATTTCCCCTCAAATGAACAAACGAGCCGGCCAACCACCGTGCTGTGAGCAGTCAGTCACAAGGTCCCTCTGGGGCCTGATCAACAAGTTGCAAGAGATGCCGAGCCTGGGGCTGTCTATACTGTACAAAAGGACAATCTCCCAGGACCCAAGTCCCTCCGCCCCCCCCCCCCCCCCCGGCCCCCTGTTTGGGCCCAGGGCTGAGATAATTCCGGGCAACTAGACCAACTAATTACTATGTATGGAGTAATTACTAGGAGAGCTGAGTTCCGACTCTCGGGACTTCAAATCAAGCACGCGTGTACATACACGTATTCAGTAGGGTCCAAGAATCACCAGTCACTGGCACTAACCGTCATGGAATTCAGCCAGAAGCGGGTCTGATAACGGCATTCCTTCAGATGATAGTACCTACATGCGCTCCGCATCTTTTTCTTACTCTCTTAATCAATACCTCTGACCCTTTTATTCTTTCCCTTTTCCTTTTCATTTGTCTCACTCTTCTCAGACTCCGTGTCTCAGTCTGAGTTGTCCCCTCCCCCCGTGATACCGCCACGTCTCTTTTCCAGTACCTATTCTACGTGGACCCTTTATTAGCGACCATCCCCTTTCCCCTGTACGGTCTGACATATCTCAGTCTAGACTTTCCCATTCTGTTTCATTTCTATTTTATTTTTTATTCTGGATTCTTTCTTTTGTTCCCTTTGTACGACTAGGTTACATTCAAACAAGGCATCTCTTCGGCCAACCATTTCTCCGGATGTTCCACCTCCTGCTTAATCGCTAGTCGCCACAATGCACCAGGAGACTCCCCAACACTTCCGTCGTGAGCGCATCGTCGCCAGTGTAGCCGCGACCCTCATCGCTCTCGCTTGTGGTACCAACGTGCGAACTTCCGTATCTTATCCAAATGTCGTAGTTGATCATCCTGCTGACTCTTCGGCTTCAAAAGTATGTCTACTCAGCATGGGCTCCGCAGTTCGCCCAACGGCTGAAGCTCTCATCTACCGAGAGCAACCTCATCGGCCTTGCTGGCAATCTCGGTCAATACACCATGGGAGTTCCCATTGGCATGTTCGTTGATCATCGTGGCTCAAGACCTGCTGTCCTAGGCGGTTCCATTTTGCTTGCTCTCGGCTACTTCCCCCTTCATCAGGCTTACGATAGGGCATCTGGTTTGGTACCTCTGCTGTGCCTCTTTTCCTATCTTTCCGGCCTCGGAGGTTGTATGGCTTTTGCCGCCGCCGTCAAGACTTCGGCTCTCAACTGGCCTCAACGTCGAGGAACCGCCACAGCCTTTCCCCTCGCCGCCTTTGGACTAAGCGCCTTCTTCTTTTCCACCCTTGGCTCTTTATTCTTCCCTGGTGATCCCAGTGCGTTCCTCATGCTCCTGGCTTGGGGCACCTGCAGCCTCACCTTTGGCGGTTTCTTCTTCCTAAAAGTCTATCCTCATAACTCCTCCAACTACCACACCGTTCCCTCCTCGGAATCTCACCCTCACCCTCGCGATTCCTCGCAAATAACACGCACCATGTCTATTGAGGAGCCAAAACACTATCGCTCTACCCACGCTGAACCCGGTACGTCGTCTAATTCCAACAGAAACAGCACTAGCTCCACCTCCTCATCACCTTTTTCGCCCGAGTCTGAATCCATTTCCGTGATCATCACCACATCTGCCTCCACTTCAAACCCCACCTCAACAACCCCCAACTATCCTCCTGATCCGACGGCCGTTCCTGGAATCCCATCCGAGCCTGCTAGTGGCCGTGTGGTCGCCGATGAGAACCCCGAGGAACCCGAGGCGAGCGAGACGTCGTCATTGATGTCCCGCCCGACGTCGCTGGTTGGCGATGCTTCATTCTTTGGAAATCATATTGACCTAGATCGTTCTCACCGTACAGACATTCGTGGGCTCAGGTTACTTCGGTCTTTGGGTTTCTGGCAGCTCTTTGCCATCATGGGAATCCTGGCTGGAGTGGGCATCATGACAATCAAGTACGTCTACCAGCGGCCATCTATATATACTTATATTCCGTTCGCGTCTTGCTAATCCTTCCTTTAGCAACATTGGCAACGACGCCAAGGCCCTTTGGATTCACTTCGACAGCAAGGTAACCAATGAGTTCCTCATCAAGCGTCAGCAAATGCATGTTTCGGTCCTGTCCCTCTGTAGTTTCCTAGGCCGACTCTCCAGCGGTAAGTCTTCCTATCTTCCCCCATCAGGAACGTGTTTTCTAAAATCTCGCAACGCCTACAGGGGTCGGCTCTGACTTCCTCGTCAAACGCCTTAATGCCAGCCGGCTGTGGTGCTTGGTCGTTGCCTCTCTCGGCTTCTTCATCGCTCAGCTCTTTGCTCTCAACATTGTCAGCCCACATTTCCTCGGAATCGTATCTAGCCTTTCTGGCCTTTCTTACGGCTTCCTTTTCGGCGTATACCCGTCCATTGTTGCCGAGACGTTTGGCATCACCGGTTTGAGTCAAAACTGGGGTTTCATGACTATGTCCCCCATAATATCCTCTAACGTTTTCAACATTCTTTATGGTACTGTTTACGACCATCATAGTGTCGTCGAAGAAGACGGCGAGCGCTCATGTCACGATGGGCTCGACTGTTACCGTGCAGCTTACGCCTATACCCTGGTCGCGTGTGCCGCTGGCCTAGGCGTCACTCTCTGGGTCATCCGCCGTCAACATCAAGAGCATCTACACGAGATGAACAAGGGTGATGAGGAAGATTAAGCTCTTTAGAAGCTATTTGCATAGAGCTACAGACGTTTTCAAATGCAACATTCTTTTTCCTTTTCCCCCTCTATTTAGAAGGTGTTGGCGCAAGGATGTATCAAATATTGGCGAGAGGTTTAGCCAGGGGCTGGGGTTAAGACGACGGGAGCGCAAGAAAGCGAGTTACGCGGGCGACACTAACGACCCTCAACTTAGAACTGGGTAAAGTTTCACTGGATTATTTATGTCAATGGGTGATTATCCACGGGTTCGACCTCTTGGGTTTTCCAATACAGGATTAAAGTAAAGTCCCTTAACTGCCGGGCAGTCCGTCCCTTTTGGTGTCTGGTATCTAACTATAGCCCCCTTTCTTGTTCAATGCCAATGCCTCGAAGCCCATCACAATGGCCGAATGCTTTACGGCACCCAAGGTCTCTCTATCCACTTTCCTTGACATTAAAATTGTCCCATGATACCGCGGTGAAACAGCCGCATATAGTCCAAATTAAACGAACAGAAACCCCCTGTCTGGAAAATAATTCAACTCTCTTCTGGACCTTGTTCTTCCCCATTCCCCGTCTAGGTACCGGTTAAACGCCGAAAATGTTGTAAATGCCCAAATGGCAAGATAGAAGCGCACCACCCAACTTCGCCCCCTGTTTTTGAGGCCGTAACGCGCTGACTCCCAGGCAATGCAGATAAGGAAAATTGAGTATTAACGGAAACAACGCGCTGAGCAATTGAGAAAGCAAGTCAGAAATGGGTGTCGACATACATAAGGCCTTACTAAGCCAGACTATGTGGATAATGATAAAACAAGTCGTATGCGAGGAAAATGATGGTATCATGTCGTCGAAATTAACATGGCTGTTGGTGTATGCCGATGAAACACCTGATATGTGCCAATATCGTGAGCAGCACAAGCGCAATGTCAAAAGGTTCAAAAAGAAAATTTCCTACAGATCGAGTGTCGACCATCGTCAAGGTGCCTTTCCACTCTTCTCGGAGTCACTGTTATTGCCGTCAAACATAGCACCAAGACTGCTCAGAGACCAGGTATCGTTTGTTGAATGAACAACCACCAACCACAACGCAATGATGTTCACTAGGTAGTGAAGCATGTACGCGTGTGAGACGCCGAACAGTGCGGCATACAGGGCAGTTGCAAAGAGGAGTACGCTTGTGACATGCCGCAGCCCGCTATTGAGCTGAGGAACCATTCTCCCTGTGGTCAAATTCTCAACGAGGAGGATGAACGGCATAATAGAAAGAACATTATGGTGGGACGAGAAAGGTGTGAGCCAGTGGACTGCAAGGTTTCGGATCCAGACCGCCAAGATTGGTAAATTAATTGGAAGAATCCAAAGCATTAAGAGAAGGATGGAATGAGCGTAGTGATAATAATTGGCATTGGCGGTCGAGGAAATGGCAGCGTTAATTCCAAGGGCTCGAACAACGGTGAAGAGCTGAACAATACACGCCACAAGGTACGCGAATTGATATGGTATGAATGTCGACACCAAAAACAAAAGGATAGCTGTTGTAATCATGCGTCGTCTTGGTGTCGATGGCACAAAAGCCGGTGACCTGCCACGTCCCTGATCATCAAGTGCTCCTGACAGGGGGAAAGCCATGACCAAACTGTACAGCAGCCGGAAACTGTGTGTGAAGATAAGTACAACATAGTGGAGGACAGTGCAGACACCAACACAGACAACGCCGATCAAAGGGACCAAGAACCAGAAGAAAGCGTCCTCAGTCCCAATCAAGCTGTCATGTTGATGAAAATCGACACCGGAAATCGTTATCTTGCTTTTTTCCAGGAACAATCCAAGTCCAGTGAGAGAACTGCCACTGAGGGAGAAGGATAGAAGAGTCAGCGAAAGGAGCAGAAGTGGAATCGACTGTCGCAGGCACATGTCCAAGCTTTCCGAGAATGAGATGAAGACGCCAGTGGAGTCATACACTCGAAACTGCTTCCGTAGGACTAACGTGACCGTAAGAAGGGGAAACGCAGCAAAAACGGTTCGATATCGCATGTATAGCTTCCCCAAGCTTCCCCACAGATCCGGCTTTATTTCGAGACGGAGGCTCGACTTGCAGGATGGGTCAGACCAGATCTGGAATGTGAGACCACTATTTTCAGAGCGAGTGTCCAGGGGTGGTGGCATATAAGGGGCAACGCCGTGAAGACTAACAGCCACGCTTTCTGCATTGACAAAGTATTTGGATTCATATGGTCTATCCAAATATTGTCGTACCAAGGGGCGGAAAGCTTCGTGATCCACTTTACATTGAGGCCGTTTCACCTTCAAATCATAGGCAAGTAGAGCTGACTGGAGGGAAGGAATGTTGACCTCCACGCTCATTGATCGATCGGCAGGAAGCTCCAAGGATACTCCAGACAAAAGTAGACGTGGAAGGCTAATGTCTTGCTTCTTGTAGAATGCCGATTGTTCGCTAAATTCTGCGATCAAAAAGTTGCGTGTCCCAGATGTAGCCTTGTCCACAATCGCAACAAACTGATGGTCCGAGATCTGATTATGGTCGTACTGGAGGTATGAAAATGGCGTAACTTCTCGCTCTCTATCGAGGTAGAATGGAAATATTGTCATCATGGTTGAGGCAGGAAGTAAGATCAGATCCGATGCGGCATTTTTGCAAGCGAATCTCGTTGCCGAACCAGTCTTGTCGCCAGAAAGATCTATATGCACAGGATAGAGTGAGTTGGCTGTCCCTGAGTGAGAAGATAGAACGCTGCAAAAGAGCACATCCAACTTGCTAGTCTCTCCAGCCCCATCGAGACGAGAGTCGGTAAGGAGGCTGAAACGTTTGGACTCTGGGGAGCCCTGAGGAGGAATGGGGAGGAGATACGCCTTTTGTTGAGAATGATGCCCTAATGCCCTGAGAGCAAGCTTCTTCCCAGCGGGGAGGATGGAGTCAGAGCCATCATCCAAGGTGAGGAGGGTTGTCGCCTCCTTTAAGCCAAGATCCTTCTCCGTCGTGGCTTCCATGCCAGTCAAGAACCGTTTCTTAAACACCCGCATTCTGTCCGCTCGTGGCTTCGTCTGTGATGCCCGATGAACATCAACGATGTCGTACAGTGTGCGTGCAACAACTTTTCTAAATTGGTCACACCAGAGAATGGCTTGATGGTCCATGCTAGTCCAAACTGTTGGAATACCAGTCGTGAACACAGTGAAGCCATGCGTGGGTGGCACAAGAGACTCGAGGCTTGTATAATCGGAGGGCACAACGGTATCTAGGCCACCACCAGCAATCGAGACAAGTGTGACATGCCATAGCGGGTTGTTGTTTGCCCACTGCTGTGAGTAGGCACGTCTCCAGTAGTCGTTGATTTGATCATAAAGCTGGACGATTTGTCCGTCAAAAGTAACCGGTGGGCGGGCGTGAGGCGCAGACATCGTTATGATTGTGTTGATAGAATTTGCTTGATAATTAGCCTGGACAAGCATTGCTCTTGCAACTACACCACCCATGGAGTGGCCAAGAACAATGACTGAGGTCGGGTCTGGAAGGTGACCGTCTCGAGCCTTGCGTTGAGGGTCTGAGTAGAGAGAGAGGATGTAACGGACGGCTTCATTCAAATACTCGGCTTGATCGAGTAATGTTTGGCCATGAAAGGCGGTAATGTCTTCATTGAAATCGACTGTGAAGAAGTCGAGACTTCGAATTCCACCATCAAGTGCTGGACCATCATGCTGAAAGTTGTGGTGAAAGTAGTTGGCTGCCTCAGCCGCAATAGGACGAACTTGTTTGTAGCTACCGGCATTACCAGGAATAAAGAGAATGGGGATGCCACGCAACTACATCGAAGAGTTAGCTGGAAAGATATGGAGCAAGGGTTAAGCTCCTGGGCCAAAAGAAATTACCTTGTCCTCCTCATCAACTCCTTGTTCTCGATAGAGATACAAAGAATATTTTGTTGCAAATCGAGTATGTTCGGTATCGAATTCGGTGAAGCGCACGTATGAGGGTCGCATATAGGACATGCGACAACCTTTGGGGTCGAGCTGGCGGGTGACCAAGGACCGAAGAATACTAAACAGGAGGCCGATTCCCAACGCTGATATTACGAGAACAAGGATGGAGAGAGGCGATGAGCGGTGGAACCGTCGTGTTGGTGAGGGAGATTGAGGCGGCGTCCTGGCAAGAGCCATGTTTGGAGTAGATGGTGCAGCAAGTGAAGTTCGTGCTAAGGTGGTCGTGGATAGAGGCTCGTCCCTCGCATGACCGTTGCGGCCATTGCGGCCATTCGACTGCTTCCAATTGAGACTGCTAGGTCGCCTACTCCTAGCAGATGACGGGCGAGAGCTCAAACCAGAAGGGCATGTCTTAGGGCTGGGATCGGGGTCGGGAATGTCGGAGTCGAGAGAGGATTCGTCACCGTCATCGGCCGACCCTGAAGACCGTCTCTTCATGGAGACGGCGCGTCGAGACTCTCCGGGAGCCTTGGAACGAAGGGATTAAGGAGATCAAATCGGCGGTCCAAGTCGCGTGGATAGGAGAGTGCAGGAAGGAAGAGGGACGCGGTTAGCGAAACGAAGGTGCTAAGACCGAGGGCGAGGGCAAGGGCGAGGGCGAGGACGAGGACGAGGACGAGAAGCCCAGACAGGGACGAGATATTGGTGGGCTTTCGGCTGGGGCAAAAAGCACGGCGGCAAGCAAGCGCAATGGTCGTTAGAGCAGTTGTAGTTGAGTCGGTGCTTATTAGCAAGTATAGTAGCAATAGAAGCGATAGCAGGGGGGGGGCTGGCAAAGGCGCAATCCACTTTGACCCAGAAGCAACCAGCTGAGAGCAGGTAAAGCGACAAACCAGGTCGAGGGGATGGGGCCAGAAGCGAGTAACCAAATAAAATATAACGGAATAAACGAATGAATGAATGAAAGATCCTGCACGGCTAGAGCTGGAGCCGGGGAATGCTGTGGTGTAGAGGAGAAGGACGGTGGCGGCGACAGCGACAACGACAACGACGACAGCCAAAGCCCAAGGCCATGAAGAAGGAAATCGACCGCAGAAGCAGACGATATTTTAGTAAACCACAGACGACCCGAACGGACGACGACTACGAAGAGACACTAGGAGGCTAGCAAACACCTGTCGTCCTCGCTGGGTCTAGCCTCATTGCGTCGATCCAGTTTGCGTGCGTCCGTATGCTGCTATTGGGCGGGGGTGTGGGCAGTGGGCTAGCTACTGCTGTGTGGCCGTGTGGTGGTGTGGCTGTGGCCGTGCCTGCACGGGTGGGAAATTGGCTGTTAATGGCTTGTTCTGTCATCCGAGTTGGCCAGTGAGCGTCGCGTCTCCCCTTTTTTTTTTTTCTTCCTTTCCCCTTGCAAGACAAACGCCCAGAAACGTGCTTCTTTTTTTCTTTCTGGCGGTGCATCTAATCTGTAATCTGTGATCTGTAATATGTAGAGAGGGCACTGTTCATTCATGGCGATTGGATACATCGTAAAAGTCGTTTACTCGATATCATCATTCCCCAATGGTTTCGGCAACCCTGAAGCGACCTAACTCAAAGGACATTACGGCACTGTATGAATTGGTAATGCATCAGATCTGGTTAGCTGGCGAGGCATGTAATTTGAATGAGCTTTAATAAAAGTACAGTACGGATTACAGTACCGTCTTAATCGAAGCAACGATTTATTACGTAGAACCATGAACCCACCTCAGCATCCAAACATTTTCTACCCACAGCTCTTGGAAATCAAGGAAATCTCCTCGCAGATCTTATCCCGGGCTTCTGTTACAACGCTATATCAGCACAAGAACAAATCACAAATCACCAAGCAGAACCTTTTTCAGAAACTTCCCCCGACAACATCGATGGCGTGCCTCGTCCTACGTGGCCCTGGTTTCAACAAGGTGGAGTCCGGCGCCCTGAACGAATCCACCGCCTGGGCATAAGTCCCGCCCATAGCCTCCCGAAAGCACTGAGAAGAACGAGGATAGCAGGGAACGAGGGCACACAATCGTCGATGCACCTCTAGGATACCGTGGAATGGACACTCCTTGCCAAATAAAACGGACGATGAAGATACATCTATCAACTATAGAACCCTGCAAAGGTGCCATCGCCTGTCAGGGTGGCCAGTATCTCAAAAATGGCGGGAATAGCTGCTACAAATGCGACAGCGTTGGACAAACTAAACCCCCCAAGCGTGCAGCTTGCTTTCGTCCCCATTGAAATGTTTTGCCGCTATTGTATAAATTGGTAGCCAACCAACTAGAGCTCCTGTGATAAGACGCCGACGTCAACGGAGAACTCCAACCTCGTATCCATGCAGCCGCCCTGGTGACTCCCGCCCCTGCCGCCCAAGCAACCTGTCATTGATGAGGAGACGCTTGATCGCCCCAAGCCCTAAGCCAAGCTCCGAGTCGGCCCCATCAATCGAAAACAGGGAAGAAAGTTCAACTTCGTCGCCATTGCTTATATCGTTTTCTGGTTGTCACAAGGGCGTTTTAAAATGAACTTCAAAATAAAGAAAGGAGAAGAAGAACCCGCGGCCTAGGGATATCCATCGCTCTAGCAAACAACCGGAGCTTCAAGCCATCTTTTGTCGTCATTAAAGGAAATATTGTCAACTAACCAAAATACCAGCAAAGTGCAAATGTACGGAGGTGGTAAGTAAGTCCCTAGCTTGTCGTGGACCATTAGAAAGGGCCATGTGATTGCTTGGAGCTAGGATTATACCCCCCTGGCCCGACGTTAGTCACTCCTTACAGAGTCATCAGTTGCCAGGCCTCCAGAGCGATTCTAGAAAATCTCCAAAGGGCACAGATCAGCCTGGATCCTACCTGATTCAATTAAAGTATCTCATTAACCTTTTAGGTGGCTACAGCCATTTCCAAATTCCGAAGATATCGTACTGCACCGGTTGTTCGATTCTCCGCAAACTATTTCGATTGAGTTAAGAAATATGGATTGGGCATGATCGAGCCGTTTACTTCTGCAGGCAAGTCAAAGCTGTAATTGCGAACAATGGCTGAGCTGCAGATCCTCCGTGACGTAACTCCGGCATCACAAGCAGGCCGCGCGTTACCTATCGCCGATCACACCCTCCAGTACTGTGCATCCCTCTAGAAAACCTATCTATTTCTTCGTTCACAAGACAGAACAAATATTTGCTGGAAAATATTCCGCTGGGTAGAACAATTCCCACCAAATAACACAAGCTTCTGTATTAACATAGCAGGGTCGAGTCTACTATTTCATTCTTTCAATAGGACTAATAAGCTACCCTGTTTCCCTTCTTGCTAGATTACCTAATTATATGTCGCTGACACACACCGCTTTGAGCCCCGATAGAGTACTATCTGTATAATTTCATGTCCCGATCACGTATGCTTAATTGCGTCACTTTACGCGTGCACGCACGGTTAATTGTCAACGCGTTGTTGGTCCATCATGGCCTAGGTCACTTAAACCGTGACCAAAACACAGACAACCGTCATCCTCGGAAATCATCCGCACCAAATTTCAAGGTCTCATTATCCACCTGCTTTACCTTCATAATCAGTTTACCGGTAATGTTCTAGCTCCCATTGTGGGTGACTTGGCCACCATCAGCGTGCTTGCATGAGCACGAATTCTTCTAAAATGGCTACCATCAAGCAAATCGATGGCCGCACCGTAAATATTCTCTGCCAAAATTTCAAGACAAAATTGTTCATTTCATTGTGCAGATCCACCAGATTCAATCTGGCCAGGTTATTGTCGACCTTTGTTCCGTTGTCAAAGAACTTGTTGAGAATAGCATTGACGCTGAAGCGACCAGCATTGGTATGCTTCCTTAAGTCCCCTTCATGCCCCAATCTTCCCGTCCCTCTTGTAATCCTCCTAATTTTTTTTCCTTTTCAGATGTCCGCTTCAAAAACCAGGGCCTCGATCTCATCGAAGTCCAAGATAATGGGTCCGGTATCTCCCCAGAAAACTATGCTTCGATTGCTCTAAAGCATCACACCTCAAAGCTTTCATCATATTCAGATATTGCTTCCCTTCAAACATTTGGGTTCCGCGGCGAAGCGCTCGCCTCCCTCTGTGCCCTGTCTGTTGTCTCCGTGACAACTTGTCAAGCTTCCGAAGCCCCAAAAGGTGCTAAACTCAGCTTTGAGTCTTCTGGTAAGTTGAAAGATACATCAATCATGGCTGCACAAAAGGGAACGACTGTCTCCGTAGAAAACTTGTTTCACAATTTGCCTGTGCGTCGTCGGGAACTCGAACGGAACATCAAGAGAGAGTGGCACAAGGCCATTGCCCTACTCAACCAATATGCATGCATCCAGACAAACCTCAAGTTCAGTGTATCTCAACAGCCTACCAAAGGCAAACGCATCCATCTTTTCTCGACTAGAGGTAACCCATCCACTCGCGAAAACATCATCAACATATTTGGTGCCAAAACAATGGTCGCACTGGTTTCCTTGGATCTGACGCTAGAAATGCAACCGTCCACCGTCAACAACGGGCTTCAAATAGGCACCAAAGCGACCAGTGCTTCAGGAGATGTACATGTTGTCGGCCATGTATCACGACCGGCTCATGGCGAAGGCCGACAGACACCAGATAGACAAATGTTCTTCGTTAATGGGCGACCTTGTGGGCTGCCACAATTCGCCAAGGTCTTCAACGAGGTATACAAGTCCTTCAACTCCTCCCAAAACCCCTTCATCTTAGCCGATATCCAGCTTGACACCGACATGTACGATGTCAACGTGAGCCCAGATAAACGAAGCATTTTACTACATGATCAGAATCATCTCCTCGACACACTTCGCGAGTCCTTGACGGCCTTGTTTGACTCTCATGACTATTCAGTTCCCACCTCCCAGCTTCTAAGAAATCGCATATCGGAAACAACACCAAGCAAAGCTACTCCAGCAACCTCTAAGACACCGTCTCACCCTATAACGTCTATCGGTGGCTCCGAACTGGAGTCACAGTCAAGAAATGAGGAAGACGATGAGCTTGAATCCCCCGTCGGGAAAATGCCTACAGGGAGAGCAAGAATCATGGGTACATCAAGATCTCTTGTAAAGGATGACCACGGTCAGAACTTGATCAGTCGATGGGTTGAGAGGAAAACACCAAATCGACCAATTGACCAGCAGAGGCCTCTATCACCTGCACCTGGGCCTGCCACGGGCCGTACCACACGATCAGAGGCTCGTTCCGCAGAGACGGGGGCGAAAGTCACCAACATGGAAGAGCTGTCTGAAATGTCGGAGAGCGAGGATGATGGCAAGCCCAGGCCAGTCAAAGACTTCAACAAAAGGCTGGCAGAGTTCAGCAATATGTCCAAAAGTATAACAAAAAAGGCCACCATCCCCTCATCTCCGTCATCCGACGAGGCCTTCGGCGATGATGAACCTCGAGTTCTGGCTGTCCAACCTCTCAGGCTCACTCAAGTAGACACTGCTACGGGAGACCACACATCCAAGCCTAATAAGCGAGATGCACCACAACCTATGACCGTCACAATCGGTGATCACACTATCAGCGACCCGACTGGCCCACCAGAGAATCCAGGCAGAAAAGCCGAGTCCTTAATCCCAGCGGAGAGTGCTACAATGGCTACCCCACTAAAGCCATCATTCGGAAATCGTCTTACTCAACTATTCTCTGCCAGCCGGAAGGAGCAGGATGATACCATCGCGGAAAAAACACTGTCAGTTGATGAAAGTGACAATGAAGAAGAGTCCCCAAAAGAGTCAGACCAGATTTCGAGCAACCACCCCACAGAAAATCCTAAGGATCAGAGTCGCACGGAAGTCGATATTATTACTGTTCAACTCAAGCCTAGGTCTAAGGTCACTCGTAGGAATAAGACTATTGAGGACCCGCCAAATCCCTTTCCCGATCCAGTTCCAGCAAGAACTGTTGAGGGAGTTATCCGAGGGGAGGCAAGGATCAGAGACTCTGAAGCCCAAGCAGAGTCAACTATTTTAGAGCAAAGAGAGCAGTCTTTCAAATTAGGGGTGCGGAAAAAGGATGCCACCTTTCAGACCGTGCAACATCTCCGGATCAAAGAGCAGGCTTTGCGATCAAGGTTCACAAGCTGGATTGAAAGTGTCCCAGAAAATAGCCATCGTACAGCAGATGAAGGGGTGACGGATCTCAGCGCAACAGACGCAGAGGAGAAACTGTCGTTGACCATCTCGAAGGGAGACTTTGGGAGAATGCGAGTAGCTGGACAATTCAATCTGGGTTTCATAATTGCAGTTCGCCCAGCCAAGAGCAATGCAGGGGATGAACTGGAAACATCCAAGAACGATGAACTATTCATCATTGACCAGCACGCTACTGATGAGAAGTACAACTTCGAGAGACTTCAGACCACTACAGTGGTGCAGTCTCAGCGACTTGTTCATCCCAAACGTCTCGAGCTGACAGCTCTTGAAGAAGAGATCGTCATGGAAAACCTCGAGGCGATTGAAGCCAACGGATTTAAAGTTCATATTGATACAAGTGGGAAAGAGCGTGTGGGCTCAAGATGTCAAGTCTTGGCTTTGCCTCTTAGTCGCGAGACTACGTTTACCCTCAAAGACCTAGAGGAGCTCATCTCGCTCCTCGGAGAGGAGTCAGCGGAGTCCAGACACATCCCGCGGCCTTCAAAAGTGAGGAAAATGTTTGCCATGAGGGCTTGTCGAAGTAGCATCATGATAGGAAAGCCTCTGACACAGGGCCAGATGGAGACATTGGTGAGGCATATGGGCGAGCTTGACAAACCCTGGAATTGCCCGCATGGCCGGCCTACAATGAGACACCTGTGTAAGTTGCAGTCATGGGATAGCAAGAGATGGAACGGTGACTTGCAACAGGGGTCAACAATGGTATGGCGCTCATTTGCCCATGGCAGTTAGTTCGACCACGATTCAGCCTATAGTTGAAGACATGGCGCAGATGGATAGAACACTAAACTCTAGAGAAGGGTCAGATCCAGTACTTAATTTTTACATAAACAAATACCAACAGCATTTACCAAAATCGCGCCATTCCCCCAAACAACCCTCATCCAAAGCGCATTATTCTGACCAAACCGTGAACAATCCGAAGCCATCTTACATGAAAAGTCGTCAAACAAGTACCGTACGGGTATTCTCCTTAACCCTTCCCTTCATCATTTCCCTTCACCCGTTTCCTAGCACATTTCCTTTACTACTCGTCTTGTCCAAAGCGAGTCTCGTACATGGAGACCCGATTCCCAACAATCCCTCCCCTACCCTCCTCAACTACCTTTCCGCTAACATTACGTCGTTCATATGCTGGAGACGAAAATTTTGAACCGAAATCATTACCTGAGGAGACCTTTCGGTTGCTTCCAACCATAACGGGAGGAGTCGCAGGCTTGAGTTCGCCATACGGTCTCGAGTAAAAGTCGGTTTCAGGTTGAATGGAGCTCTGTCGGTTTCGAGGTGAAGGTTTCACGGGCGAGAGGCCCGGCTTCTGATCAGCGATATCTCGGCTGGTACTAGCTCGTCTTGCGTTAGGGCTAACTTCGGAGAGCGAAGGGCCAAGAGCATAGAATGGTGTTCTGGATCGTGGAGGGCTAGACTTCTCAAGCTCCGTTGGGTTCGAGCGTAGAGGGTGTGGTTTACCATCACCACCCAGATCCTCCTCATCATAGCTCAAGATTTGAAAGTTCTCATCACCGTACTCCTCATCGGAGTCGTCATCATTGTAGTATCGTTGAGTCAAAGCCTCATATGTCTTGCTATTATGATTTTGAGCACTTGTCTTGGCCGCCGCCATTTCGCGATGTCGCTGGTTCGTTCGAGAGATGAGAGAGTCAGTGGGCGCCCAAGTTTCCGTAAATCTAGCAGATCGAGGTTGACTGTTCATGTTGGAACTACTAGGTGGGCGAGAGGAGGTAGGGTCGCTGAGAGGAACCTCTGCATATGATTCACGGTGGATTGAGCGAGCAGCAGAGGTACGCTTCGTATCTCTTGAAGCAATCGAGTCGCGTGATGAATTGACGGGGCCCTTCTGGTATTGACGAGAGTTTCTGCTTCCAATAGTAGTGCTAGAACCCGTTCGGGTGTGCATAAAAGGAATCGATGGTGGGGGGTCGATATTATCATGAAGGACAGACTGTCGGCGAGCAGTGATGGGAGTTGAGAGTCTGCTGTCACTCTGATCCAATGTGCTAAAAGTGGAAACTGACGACTTGGCCTTCTTATGTCTAGGCCGAGCCGTCAGATGGTCTTCAAGCGGGTTCATATCCGGAGGCATGAGACTAATCTTGCGGAACATCCAACCCAGCCAGAGCGAGGTAGACAGGGATATCAAATGAAGACCACCCGCACCTATGAAACCATAGTAAACAGCTGGCACGAAGTCATCCATGAGCTTCTGGTCGGCGAGACGAGTTTTCCATGTATCTGCTTTGTTGTGCACCATTAATGCGCAAAAGGCATAGATAGGAGCAGCAGCAACATCTGTAAGAGCGGAGAATAGGTGGTAGGCGGCAGATGAGGCGGGAGGTCGTCCGGCTGGGTCGCGACACAGGTGGTAGACCGCATAAATGCAGTGAACAGCAACGACGCCAGACTAAATGGGGTCAGTAACAATTTTGATGTGCCATTAGCCATTTAGAACTCACGGTAATCCTCATAATCCATCCAGTCACATCTTCAACTTTGGTGATCAAAATCATGAGCGTCAAGATTCCGACAGATGCGATAAGTTCCAAAAGACGAAGGAAAAGTTGGAAACGTCGAAGCCATTTAATCCAGCTCTTGAGACGGGGACTCAGGGACGAGTAGTCATTTGATCGGTGGTTAAGGACCATATGGGCACTAATGAAGACGGGTTAGATGCTGCTCTCACTCATCTTCCCAGAAGACGTTGCAATGCTACTCACTCCGGGTGCCGGTTGAATGAAACGAGTGGTCCATTCGGCTTAGGCTTGGGCCTCTTAGGTTCCCAACTCGCCCTAGTTACCGCCTTGGGGTCGAAGATAGTCTCTGGGAATCGAGAATCGTTGCGCTGGACGGCACTGTACATGAACGGCTGGTGAGCGCCGCCCATGATGAACCACGGCGCTGAGATGCGCTGCAGCTGCGCGGAAATACTTTAGGGAAAGTGGCAAAGGCCGGCGCTGGATTGCGGCCGATGTGAGTCTTGAAGATGGAATGCGACGATCCAAATTGTGGTGGGTAGGAGAGCAATAGAGTGGGTGTGATGTCTCATCCAGAACTTGTCTGATGGTTGTGTGGACACCATCAATGTTGCGGGCGGACCCGGTCGCTACAGCAACGACTCGGAGGTCGGTCCCCGACGCCAAGGGCCGACAACGCGACGTTGAACCACTACCAACGGCCGAACTGGGGCATCCAGTTGGAGTCATTTATCGGTGACAGAAGACATTTTTACCGGAGTCATGACTACTCAATTTTCCATCTACCACTTTCGAGGATGCCGCTGAGACTCGCGCGGCAGTCTGGGCTCCCCCGCCATTTGAGCGGGTTTATCCGCAATGGCCGGGGCTTTTCTTCAAGTCCCTCAAGCCGATCCCCCCGATCTCCGGATATGCCATTCCGTCTAGCGGTTGTTGGATCCGGCCCCGCTGGCTTCTATGCGTCCTACCGGGTTATGAGCAAGATTCCAGGTGCCCGGGTTGATATGTACGAAAGCCTTCCCGTTCCTTTCGGATTGGTCCGTCACGGTGTTGCTCCCGATCATCCTGAGGTCAAGGTGTGAAATGGGAAACTCATCCTTATCGAGTATAAGTCATTAATGTGTGAGGGTAGAATTGCCAGGATAAGTTTGAAGAAATTGCTTTATCCCCCAATTTCACCTTTGTCGGCAATGTGTCCGTCGGTCAGCCTGGACATTCCGCCCAGCATTGCACCATCAAGTTGCAATCCCTGATGCGCAACTATGATGCTGTGCTATTCTCGTATGGCGCTCCGGAAGATAAGAAGCTGGGAGTTCCTGGGGAGTCGACTCTGCGCAACATCTATCCTGCCCGCCAAGTCGTTGGTTGGTACAATGGCCTGCCTGACTGCACAGACCTTGATTTAGATTTGACGCGGGCTGATGAGGCCGTGATTATTGGACAAGGAAATGTCGCTCTCGACGTTGCAAGGATGCTCCTTGAAGACATCGATGTCCTTAGGAAGACGGATATCACTGAGCATGCTCTCGCAAAGTTAGCTGAGAGCCGAGTTAAAAGAGTTCACATCGTCGGAAGACGTGGACCAATGCAGGTAAATTAACTTGCCCACCATTGACACCAACCACTCATAGAGATCTAGGCGGCCTTTACCATAAAGGAGGTTCGTGAACTAATGAACCTATCTCGAGTCGAGTTCCTCCCCTTCAATCGGTCTCTCGTGCCCGAGGATCTGAAAAGCTTACCACGCGCGACTAGGCGGCTGATGGAAGTTCTTGTCAAAGGTTCGAAGGTCGACTCTGCGGCAGCCCTCAAGTCTTGGTCTTTAGATAGCTGTCTCTCCCCAAAGAGCTTCTTAAGAAACCCGCAGTCAGCTTCTAGTGTTGGGAGCACTGAGTTTGAGGTTACAGAGCTGGCCTCCCCTTTCGACCTTAAGTCAAAGGTCCAGTCGACAGGTGAAACCGTGATTTTGCCTTCTGACATCGTTTTCCGGTCTGTGGGTTACAAGTCGATTGCTCTGCCAGGGTTCGACGATGCTGGGATCCAGTTCGATGATCGACGGGGTGTCATTCGCAATGACGGAATGGGAAGAGTGTCGCGTATCGCTTCGGATTCAAGGGATGGCGATGCGGCTAGCCAACATCTCCCCGGTGTGTATTGTGCGGGTTGGGTCAAGAGAGGCCCAACCGGAGTCATTGCGACAACAATGTCGGATGCCTTCATCACAGGAGACGCGATTGTAGAGGACTGGCTGTCAGGTGCTCCTTTTCAAAACGGCTCAGCCGATCAAAGTGTCGGCGGGTGGGAGGCCGTGACCCAAGAAACCGATACCTCTGATGCCGTTGCATGGGATGACTGGCGCAAAATCGACCGCGCCGAGCGAGAGCGAGGGCAACGCGATGGAAAGGAAAGGGAAAAGTTCACGAGTACAGCCGACATGCTAGCGGTCCTTAGATAAAACCTAGTGGGAACGGAAACTAAATGTATAACACCTCACTCCATAAATATGTACCATAGATAGACATTACGCGCTCTTGACTTTTTCCGTCAACTCAGGCACCTTCTCGAAGAGATCGCCCACGAGACCAACGTCTGCAATCTGGAAGATGGGCGCATCAGCGTCCTTGTTGATGGCGGCAATCACCTTGCTATCCTTCATGCCAGCCAGGTGCTGAATGGCTCCAGAAATACCAACAGCCACGTAAAGCTGAGGAGCGACAACCTTACCAGTCTGGCCAACTTGGAGACTGTTATCAGCGTACCCGCTATCGACAGCAGCACGAGAGGCACCGACCGCAGCGCCAAGAGCGTCAGCCAGCGGAAGCATGACCTTGTCGAAATCCTCCTTGGACTTGAGACCACGACCACCAGAAACGACCCTGCCAGCAGTGGCCAAATCAGGCCGGTCGGACTTGGCGAGGTCCTCCGAAACCCACTCAGTGGACGATTCAACCTTGGGGTCAACCCCGTCCTCAACAACAGCGGATCCGGATGCGAGTTCAGCAGGGGCAAAAGCAGTGCCTCGAATGGTGACGAGCTTGATAGGATCAACCGATTCGACGGTAGCAATGGCATTACCAGCATAAATAGGTCGGACAAATGTGTTCTCGTTTTCAATGCCTATGATGTCAGAAATCTGTTGCGAGTCGAGCAGGGCAGCTACTCGAGGGAGCAGGTTCTTGCCAAAGGCAGTGTGGCCGACGATAACGTGAGTGTAGCTGCCCTTCTTGATGTTCTCGACGAGCAAGGGAGCGAAGTTCTCGGGGAGACCCTAGGCGACCGTCAGCATAAAATGATGGTTACAGGGGGGGGGCTATCCAATGGCAGTACCCTCTCATAAGCACCATTGTCCACGGCAATAATCTTCTCAACGCCGTCGACCTTGGCAGCCTCTGCGGCGACAGTCTTAACGCTGCTGCCGGCGACAAAGCCATGAACTGTACCACCGAGCTTCTTTGCAGCCGTGAAAGCGCTCAATGAAGCAGGGTTGAGCTGTCCATCCTTCTGCTCTAAGATGGCCAATGTCGAAAGCAGCCTCTGGCGGGCGAGTGCGCTCACGTTCAGTGCTGGCGCACGGCCAATGAGACCAGTCGCCTGAGTCGCTAATACTCGTCTTGCAGTCGGAAGCATTTTGTTTGTGGTTTGAGAAGGAATTGCCAACTTCTTGCTCGAGAGAAAGGGAGTTTGGAAACCAGAAGTGGAGGGGCGCAATTGGTAAAAGAAAGCAGTCCAAGACGGCGACGGTTGGTGACGGCCCGAGGTAGCTTGCCGACTTATCTGCGTGGGGACTCGGCCGTCATCGGCCACTCGCCGGGATTGTACGGCCTCGCTGGGAGCTGCCGAGCCGCCGACTCGGAAAAGGCATGTGTGAGCGATGAGCTTGGAGCAGGTGCAGGCGCGTATCACGTGCTATCTATACTCGTGATCATTCACGTGATTTTCCTACCTTGAATCTTGGGCCGTACTGTCACACGTGACCAAATTCAACCCCCTAGTGTCTCACAGTCTCTATTGGTATGCACTGAAGACGCAGCAGCCAGTCCCCGATGTTCGTCGCGCCAAAATTTCTCCAAACGCGACCTATCATCGCAAGACTCCATCAAGATCACGACGCTAGGTGCATCAAACCCCCGACGACCCATCGACGACCAGCTTAAACATACGTTTCTACGCGATTTCTGGCCTCTTTAGAAGCCGCGCGACCGATTGACCTACCTCATTTCCGTTCGTTTGGCGTTCTGGAGCCGACCGCGCGATTGTCATCACCCAAGATGGATGATTCTGCGACTTATGGCTCGCCTGGCAACGGCGCATCACCCAACAGCAATCCCATCTTAGCGCAACCTCCCCTACAGCCGGAAACTGGTGAAGGTACGCGCGATCCTGCCTTGAGAGACTTCATAAACTCATGATACTGACGCGACGCCTTCCTAGATGTCCAAATGTCCGAGGGCCTTCTCAACGACGCCAACATCAAACAGGACAGCACAACTCCCGCACCTGGTAATACTCTATCCCCATTGAATCATTGATGCGCTTAGCAACATTGCCGCTAACTGCTCAGCTCGCGGCGATGAAGAGATGAATGACGCGCCCGACGGTAAGACTACCGGCCAGAATGATACTGCCGCTAGTGCCGAAGGCCAAGATTCAAAATCGAAAGAGACGATTGAGTCGGCTGCTCGTGAGCATCTCATCGCCCAGACTCACGCCATTATCCTGCCCAGCTACAGCACTTGGTTCGACATGAACACGATCCACGACATCGAACGTAAGGCTATGGCCGAGTTCTTTAACAACCGCAATCGAAGCAAGACCCCTGCTGTCTACAAGGATTACCGTGATTTCATAATCAACACCTACCGACTCAATCCTGTGGAGTACCTCACTGTGACCGCTTGTCGCAGGAACTTGGCTGGCGATGTCTGCGCCATCATGCGCGTCCATGCCTTCCTCGAGCAGTGGGGTTTGATCAACTACCAGGTAGGATCCAAGACCTGAAGCTTAGACATGACTCTAACAAGACCTAGGTTGATGCCGATCAGCGTCCATCCCATGTTGGTCCTCCATTCACCGGCCACTTCAAGATCATCTGCGATACCCCTCGAGGATTGCAGGCCTGGCAGCCATCGTCCGACCCCGTTGTTCTGGAGGGAAAGAAGAGCCAGGACACTGACATCAAGGCTCTGGCAATCACTGGTGCCAAGGCAGAACATAATCTTGAGATCGGACGGAACATCTATGAAGCTAGTGCCAAGGGTACTCCCATTACTAAAATTGAAGGCAAAGCCAACGGCGAGACACCCGCCACCAATGGCGTCCCTGGATCCGATGAGGCTACTAAGACGCCCATTGCCAAGGTCAATTGCCATCAATGCGGCAACGACTGCACCCGGATTTACTACCACAGCAACCATACAGATGCTAACCCCAAGGCCAAGTATGACCTTTGCCCCAACTGTTACACCGAAGGCCGTCTCCCTGCGAACCACACCAGCAACATGTATGTCAAAATGGAAAACCCCACATATACCTCCGTCCTCGATCGAGACGCCCCATGGACCGATGCGGAAATTCTTCGCCTCCTCGAGGGCCTCGAACGATTTGACGATGATTGGGGTGAGATCGCCGAGCATGTCGGAACGCGTACTCGAGAGGAGTGTGTCCTTCAATTCCTGCAGCTCGACATTGAGGAGAAATATTTAGACTCGGAGGCTCCTATCAGCGCACCGACCGGGCTATCGATGCTTGGACCCCAACTGGGACAGCTTCCGTTCAGCCAAGTGGATAATCCCGTCATGTCTGTTGTCGGGTTCCTTGCTAGCCTTGCGGACCCAGTCAGCACGGCGGCGGCTGCCAACAGGTCAGCGGATGAGCTCAAGCGCAAACTCCGCAAACAACTGGATGGAGGCAAGGAGGAACAGGCCAATGGCGAAAGCAAGGACAAGGATTCTATGGATGTGGACGTCCGGCATGAAGTAACGACCACCACCACTACGACTACGACGACCAAGACCACACTGGCATCAATTCCCCTCGCCTCTATAGGCGCAAGAGCCGCAGGATTCGCCTCACACGAGGAGCGAGAAATGACACGACTAGTCTCGGCAGCCGCCAACGTGACACTGCAGAAGCTGGAGATGAAGCTCAAATACTTCGATGAGATGGAGGCAGTCTTGCGTGCGGAGCGACGAGAACTGGAGCGGGCGCGACAACAACTCTTCCTAGATCGACTCGCCTTCCGACGGCGTGTGCGAGAAGTACAAGATGGTCTCAAGGCAGCAGTCGCCGTAGGGGGTGAGCAGGGCGTCCGCCTGGCACAAGACGCCGTAGTTGATGGAGAGCGGTTGAGTTTCCAGCCCGCAGCTGGAGCGCAAGCTGTGCCTCCACCAAGCAGCGATGGTCAGGTGAAAAGCTATGAGGCATAAAGCATGTCGACAAGGCTAGGAGAGATGTAGTGCGGGGAAGAGACTCGTTGACGCGAGAAGACAGATTGGGAACAAGTCAAGGGCGGCGTCCCGGATGGCGCGTAAGAGGGCATCTGTATTGATTGGATTTCGCAGACACCGGCAAAGCATGGCAAACCGGCGTGGTTGAGATGGAGGGGGTGCAAGCCACAGAGACAAGGCATGAATGGTGTTGTCTGAAGGAAATGCTTGGCAAGTTGCCATGGCTGGGGTGCACCCAGTTGAGCAACACCAGAGTTGGCGTCATTACCAAGGGAACGGGGTCTGAATGTCGGAAATGGTCTTTTTGTGTGTGGGTGTACTATTACGTATAGATGCCATTAATTTCTTTTTTTTAATTTGTTTCTTTCCGGGTATATCTTGGTCTTTGCCTTGCTTCAGTGCCATGTATCCGAGCCATGAGAAGGATGGGATGTGTAGTAGTAATATGAATACAAGGTTCCCCTTGCCGGTCCCGGATCCGGCTCAGACGGGAGAGTTATCTTGGTCATGTACACGGAATTTGAAGATGTAGAAATCAGTGCTTGGTGACGGTAAAATAAATAAGGTAGAACCGGCAGTCAAACGAGAACGAAATTCTTAAGGATAGTGTGGTTGCACCGACTGAGATGCAACAAGTGGGTATATGCCGAATATATCTTAATGGATTAATTATGTATAAGCGGGCAAGCCCAGACGGAGAAGTGGGAGTTGGCTTCACGCCTTCGGGCACATTCCGTGGGGTAGGACGCCGGGCCAGCGGGGGGGGGTAGCTTGCAGGTTTAATGTGAGAGATGATGATGCTACGAGCTCAAAGGCCAAGCTTGAAGGGGAAGCGGACCGGCCGGTATCGCATCAACGGAATTGAACCTTCAGCGGAGGACGGACAATCCACTGGAAATGTCCAATACGGAGGAGGTAGGTATGGTGGGAAGAATTCCGAAGATAAGTGGGCATTAGGACAGTTGGATAAAAGAAATGGTGGTATAATTTGGTTCCTGGGATGAATGGATGGACATGTCTAGGTAAGGAATCGGGAAATGAATTAGGTGTTGGTATACAAAGCGAGATGAGGCTATCATGATGCCAAATAGTCGGGTATAAAGATGCAGAATGCAGATGCAGGGCCAAGCTTCCCCGGTAGTTTTCTCATTGGCTACAAGGGAAACGGCAAGGTTTTCTAATTTGCACCTGCGTGACCTGCCCCCTGCCCGCCCAAACCCTCGTCGTCGCACCCGCATCTGGAGTTCTGAACCCGCACCGGCCCCAGGCTAAGCAGCCTTTGTGAACCTCGGTCCAAGGCTGACGCGGGGCGGTGACGTTTTCGGGCCACGGAGTTGTGCCCATGGGGTTTTATTGGCGTGTGACTTCATGTGTGTGCTCCTGAACGGCCAGAAAAAGCAGTTGCCGAGACTTCAAGGGTAAAATCATATTTGGTCATAGAAGAATCGGAATGTTTCTAAGACGAGTTGCATTTGGGTTGTGGAATTGATTCATTATTTAGTTAATTACTTGATTTATTTTATTCGTTTCATCATCAATCTACATACGCCTTCCTTGAACGGTATGTATGCAAAAGACAGTGGCAGGTACGGATGTAGTTACCGGAAAGTCCCTTCACAAGACCAACGGTTCGACAGCGAGTGCCCCGGTCCGACCTAGGTAGGGCGGTAGGCAAAGCACCCCCACCACCTTCGCACTACCCTGGAAGTGGCTCCATTTCTCTCTCTTCAGTCTTCACCCTACCATCTCCGTACCACTTTTTTACCCACAGATTGCTTCCCCTTTCAAGGTTCCTATTATATTCGTACTGCTAAGAAAGTCTTCAGTAGGTACTTGAGTACCGCCCACTCTTAGCCTCAACCCACTACGTACCTGTAGCTGCTACTCTGGTCTCCACCAGGCTCCGCCAGCTTCCCGTCATCAAGCCGAGGCCTATCCTGCTCTTACGGCTTCCTCTCCCTCCACGGCTTCGTTCGTCACGGAGAACATTAAAAGAACCCCGTCGCCGCTACCGGCCTCGTCGACCAGAGCTTTCTCCCTCTCCCTCTCTCTTAACCTCTTCGGCTCCAATCCTCACTCCCAGAGCTCCTCTCCGCGCCGGCCATGTTGACTTTAGCCCGCTCGCCTGCTTTGAGGAACAGCTTCCGTCATATCAATACCACCCGTGCTGTCAGTATCCCTTCCTCGCCCGCTCCACACTCAATGCCTCGGCTTTCTTGCGCTTCTCCACGGCTTCACTGTTCTCCCACCATGATTGATTCTTCCACTTGTATTCTGGCTTTGTACAATCCGTCACCAATGCAGCAGATAGCCACCGGGCCACCGGCGATTCTGCCGTGTGTGGTCCGCCACGGAGATCGACCGAGCCATCCATCTTCATCTATCACTGGCCCGCACATGACTAGAAATATTCTCGCCGTTTCAAACTCTTTATTATCATTGTCTCTTGATTTTTTTTGATTTTTTTTTTTAAACACAAAACCACAATTCCTGCCTACAATTCATTCACACAACTGCTGTCTACTTTCGTGTTTCGTACTAACTCCCTCTCAGACACAGTCGATTATCATGGCCCCGGCCAAGCGCGCTAATAGCTCCGTCCCTTCGGGTAAGTTTAACACTTTTCTAACTCACATGTGATTCGGGACCCCTATGCGATGTCATCCGTCACATAACAGTCCGGCTGATACAATTCTAGGCTACGTCGAGGATAAGTCAAAGGGTCCCATGTTGAGATTCCAGGAGTCGCTGCCTCGGCTGCCCGTGCCCGCACTCGAGGAGACCGCGAAGCGCTATCTCAAGACCCTTCACCCACTGCTCACTCCTACTGAGTACGAGGCTAGCAAGAACGCCGTCGAGGAGTTTATTCGCCCCGGTGGCGTTGGTTCTAAGCTTCAGGACAAGCTCATCGCCCATCGCGAGAACCCCAACACCAAGAACTGGATCTACGAGTGGTGGAATGACGCTGCCTATCTCGCCTACCGTGATCCCGTCGTGCCCTACGTCAGCTACTTTTATTCCCACCGAGATGATCGCCGGCGGCGAGACCCCGCCAAGCGCGCCGCTGCCATCACTACCTCAGTCCTTGAGTTCAAGAAACAGGTCGATGCTGGAACCCTGGAACCAGAGTACATGAAGAAATTACCCATCTGCATGGACAGCTACAAGTGGATGTTCAATGTCTCCCGTGTGGCCGCTAAACCCGCAGACTATCCCGTCAAATTCTCTCCTGAGGACAACAAGCACATCATCGTCATCCGCAAGAACCAGTTCTTCAAGGTCCTCTTTGAGGTTGATGGCAAGCAGCTCAACACTACAGAGCTCGAGCTCCAGTTTAATCGCATCTACGAACTCGCCGAGCGCGTTTCGCCCGTCGGCGCCCTGACCTCGGAGAATCGGGACATTTGGACCGACGCTCGCGAGATCCTACTAAAGGCCAGTCCCAACAACAAGGCCGCGCTTGAGGCTATTGAATCATCCTCCTTCGTGGTATGTCTGGATGATGCCGCCCCCGTCACCCTTGAGGAGCGTGCCCACCAGTACTGGCACGGTGATGGTGCCAACCGATGGTACGACAAGCCTTTGCAGTTCATCGTCAATGACAATGGTACCTCTGGTTTCATGGGTGAGCACTCTATGATGGATGGTACTCCCACGCACCGCCTCAACGACTATGTCAACGACCTCATTTTCGGCAACAAGCTCGATTTTTCTGAACCCAGCAAACGATCCAACCTTCCTGAGCCTCAGGTTGTTAAGTTTGAGATTACTCGGGATGTCCAAGCCGAGATTGACCGTGCCACCAGGGATTTTAATGATATCATCTCCAAACACCAACTCGCCGTCCAGGCTTATCAAGGATATGGCAAAGGTCTGATCAAGAAGTTCAAGTGCTCCCCCGATGCTTTCGTTCAGATGATTATCCAGTTGGCTTACTACAAGATGTACGGCAAGAACCGTCCCACCTATGAGTCGGCTGCCACCCGACGCTTCCAGCTCGGCCGCACTGAGACGTGCCGAACTGTCTCGGACGACTCCGTGGCTTGGTGCATGGCCATGTCGGATGCTTCGGTAGACGACAAGACCCGCGTTGGCCTCTTCCGAAAAGCCATCAACGCCCACCTTGAGTATATTAGCGCCGCCTCTGACGGTAAGGGCGTTGATAGACATCTCTTCGGTCTCAAGCGTCTTCTTGAACCCGGTCAAGAGGTCCCTGCCATCTATAAGGACCCTGCCTTCGCCTACTCTTGCTCATGGCACCTGTCCACTTCTCAACTGAGCTCCGAGTTCTTCAATGGTTATGGATGGAGCCAAGTCATCGATGCCGGATTTGGCATTGCTTACATGATCAACGAGAATAGGTGAGAACCCTTAATATGTGAAACTATTTTGATCACGAAGCTGACAAACTCGAATAGCCTCAACTTTAACATTGTTTCCAAGGGCTTAGGAAGTAACCGCATGAGCTACTACCTGAACGAAGCCGCTGGTGACATGCGCGACCTGCTTTTGCCTACCATCGAGCCGCCCAAGGCCAAGCTATAGAATCGTCGATTCACTCGACAGACCGAAATCTGGCGTCGTTCACATTCCATGTATGTGAAGGGAGTTATCTAGACACACCATTTTGGGATGGTGGGATTGATTGGCTTATATTATGCCATCTGATGGTCATGTATTTTAGCGTTGTTCTATGTTTTATACACCACCAAACTGTCTCGTCGTGCTAGGTGAAGGTGAGATATGAAAAGGAGACCACACATGCTTGTCGAACAGGAGGGGGAAAATTGCATGCTATTTCTCATTGCCGGGTTGCGACTCGAATCCTGACAATACATGATAAAAGGTCGAGGTGACAACATGGTTGAAACTCGTGGTATCCTACTCCTACAGGTCAAATATCCAACTACAGTACCAAGACCAATCGAGTTCATCTAGCCGGCATGTGCCACAATCTCATTAACTAGATCTCCCTTGCCTTCGTCAAAGTACGAACAAATCTGCGATGGCAAAGGCACCTCCTTGTAATCGTCGTCGGGGCCGGAAATGACATTCAGGTTGATGCCAGAGGACTTGCTAGTGAAGATCTTGGTAGCAATGCTTTCCTTGCTAAAGTAAATCTGGCTGCCGTCAACCTGATCTAGCATGACAGTAGGGATAGTGCCCATGACCTGTAGGGCAAAATTCTGTGCCTTGACAACATCGACAGTCGAGACCAAAGTATCAACGACAATAGACAGTCGGTTCGAGTTCTCAACAGTCACCTGATTGGCCTTTCCCTTGACGACAATGGTTGTGTTGTTACATCGGCTAATGAGAACCGAGTGATTAAGGGATGCCTCGATCTCTATGGGCTGAGCTTCCTTTTCGTAGTTCTCCTATTTCACAGGTCAGCAAGGCAAATTCGGGTCGTACGTAATGCAAACAGTTTAACCAACAATTGTCCACTTGTTGCCATTTAGCTCCTTCTTTGGTGGCTTCTTAACGCGCATGCTCTCCGGCTTGGGCTTCTTGCCTGGCGCGGGACTCTTCCCCCGGACCGAGGCATCACGGTCGGAGACGGTGGAGCTTGCGCGAAGAGACGGGTTCTTGTGCGTCATCTCGGATTTGTCCACCTTTCGGAGACCCTTTGTGACGGCTTCGCCCTTATTCAGCTCGGAGAAGACGGCATCGAAACCTCCTGCTGGTGCGGCAGGCGCGGGCTCAGCCTTAATCTCTAGAACAGGCGGAAGACCGGGGGGAGGAGGCGGCGGAGGAGGAGGTGCGCCTCCAGCAGGGGGAACTGGGGCAGCGGGCGGACTAGGGGTGGAGGACAGCGATTTGGCGACTTCCTGGGCAGGGCTGCCCTTGGGGTTCCAAGGGATACCATTAGGGAAGTGCTGCTTGACGTAGTCGGCTAGATCGCGGAAGAGTTGGTAAAATGCCTGAACCCACTCGACCTGCTTGGGATCCCTGTGTATGGTGTCAGTGGATGGCGGCTCAGGAAACTAGGTCAGGGAGACGAACTTGTCCTTCTGCTCCTTGAGGACTCTGTTGCCGAAGAATTGGGCTGATCCGAGACACTCTTCTACGTGTTTATAGGGGCGGTTCTCAACAGTAACCCAGGCCAAAACCATAATTCCATCGGCGACAGTGCTGAGCTGTGTGTACATGGAATCGGGGCGGTTCTGGTCCTTCAAGTCGGTGACGGCGATGAGCGCCTCGTTGATGGGCTTAAGGAGGTCCTGGTAGACCGACATTTCGGAGCCAGTAGTCTCGGGCTTCTTAGCTTTAGTCGAGATGAGAAGGAATTTTCGTTGTTCTTGTAGACCTTTGCGAACAAGCGCAGCCTAGTTGCAGAAAGTGTTAGACTTTGGAGGGTACAACTCAATACATGTCTGGTAACGCATGGGGGCAACGAACCTGCTGGGCAACAAGACCACCGAGGGTGTTGCTGAGGTTGACATATTTGTCGACAGCAGAGTCTAGGAAAGCATCGAATTCCTCAATGGACTCCGGAAGGGGTTCGGCGACAGGCTTAGGCGGCGCAGGGGGTGCAGCAGGAGGGGTTGTGACAGCAGAGGGGGGCGGAGGAGATGTGACGGTAGGGTTCGGGGCGGGAGCATCGTTCGGGAGCTCGGTAGATGAGGCAATGTCTTCGAGTCGAGATGTCGCAGCTTCGAGACTTGATAAGGGGTCAGCAACATCCAACAAACGAACCTACGAAAGCCGGCGCAAGATGTGAAGGGGGTGCAACAGTACCGCTTGATAAGCGTCGTCAAGTTGTGCATGTGATTCGTGGCCGCCATGGTGACCGTGCAATATTGCTCCGACTATGCGAGACTGATGATGGCGCGAAGAGGGAGTTTGATTTGAGTCGAGATGATCCGATGGGCAATGTCTCGCAAGGGGTTCGGTTTGGTGATGATGGGGAGCGGCTGACGGGAATGAGTTGCTCTAGGTAGCGAAATAAGCCTGCCTCAATGACGCGGTAGGTGAATATTCCACGGTCAACAACCGTGTAGAGAGGCCCAAGTTAATACGAATGCCTTGGGGTATGCCAATAAAATATGGTTTGAGGGAGAGGGGGGATTGAAGAATGGGGATGGAATAATTAAATCGATAATAGGAGAGAGAGGTAGTCAGGGTAGCTCCTGCCTCCAGGTAACTAACTTAGGGTGATTTAGTGCTGGGTAACTTAGGTAGTAAGTGGGTGCCTTGCACCTGCCTTGGCACCCGTGGACGACAAACAAAGGACGCCAGGTTGCAGCGCGGAACCTTCTGGGCCCGGTCACCGTCAATTGCAGCAGCACCCTTATTACGTAACCACGGTGATACTTTGTTGAAAGTCACGTGATGGAACTCACGAGAGCTTCAAGCCCTGGTGCCCTCGTTTGACTGAGCAAGTGGGCCAAG